>CM028759.1:20968458-22168458 GCA_016801395.1 Leptodermis oblonga | reverse complement strand
CAATTATCCAAGTTTTTCAAAAATAAGAGTCCTTTACGCAACCAGAGCCAAGTGGCGGAAAAATTCCACAGATTTTCGAGTGTAGTGCTGTGGGGAGTAGTGTTCGATTTTGCAAGTACACAGGAAAGAGAAGAAGATTTCCAATGAAGAAAATATTCCTCTTTGGTTTTGGAGTGTAGTGCTGTGGGGAGTAGTGTCGGTAATCGAACACTATCAACATTGCAAGTACACTTTAAACCTTGGAGAAACAATTCTTACTCAATTTTTGCCACAAAGACACAAGCATGTGAAAAATTATCCCTTTAAGCAATTTTTAGAAAATTTTGGCAGCACTACGACACAATTTCAAGAATCTAATATATCTTCAAGAATTCAAAGCTAATGTATCAAGCATAGGCATACTAATCACAGTTGCAACAAAGTGAGCTGTTTAACATCAACCGCAAAACTCACCACAATTACAAACGAGGGATAAAAATTGCAAAAGAGCCCAATCAACCCAAACAAAACAGCAAAAACCGAACAGGCTCTTTCAAACTTCTTTGCGCCTTCTTTTTTTTTTTTGTTCGGGTGCCCCTTTTTTTTGTGCTTTTTAATTTCGGTTTTCTAGATCAGAAACAGCAGAAAAAACCGAAATTAAATTAAGTTAAGAAAAAAATTTCTTAAAAATGAGTGTTCTAATTCCAAGAATTTCAAGAGAAAGCAAGACTAACAAGGATTAGAAAACACCTGATGATTTGGTCGGGTTACTCCAACCTCCTCCTGTCGAGCAAACAGCCAAGGCTTTGATACCAATTGATGTGAACCCTTGATTTCAACTTGTGAAAACAAGAACTCAATGCGAAAAATTGCCAAGGAAAGACTGTATGCAAGACGCAGCTCTCAAAACTCTAGAATCCTTACCCTTGGATTCGGCAGATTACTAATTTAACAAGTTAAATTAAACACGCAATTCAAACCAAGTGGAGAATAATAGAGGCAAAACAAAGCATCCAATTAGATAGAGCAATTATCTAATTAGCCTATGGTTCCTGTACTTTAGCAATTAACAAAGCATGCAAATTACTTAAGCCAAAATAAAGAAGAGTGAATAATAAAGTATAAACTTTCATTCAATTAATCACTGTTGAATTATGAAGTGTAGTACCCCTATTTATAGGTATAGGGAGCACGAAATTTACACAAGAAAATAAAGAAAGAAAACATAAAATTAGAACTTAATCAAGAGATTAAGTAACTCACAAAAATTAGCAAGAAAAAGGAACTTACTTGCTGAAAAAGTAAAAGAAAAGAAGGGAAAATTTCATCTTCCATAAGGAAAGTGATGTGGACGGTTGTACACATGCGGATGAAGTTGGCAAGGAAAGTGTGATTAAGTAGCGTAGCTCGTATAACCCCTAACTTACCCGAAAATAAGAGAACCAAAAATAAACTAACCTAAGCTAAGTTTACTTAAGAATTTTCGAACCAAGTAGGAAGAGTTGAAACATGCGAATAATTAGGTAGAGCAATTAACCTAATTAGCTAAGTTTCATGCAATATGTAAACTACAAGCATGCAAAATACATAAAGCAGTAAAGGGAGAGTACTCAAAACTAATAGTTTTATGATCTGAATACTTGTTTTATTAATGAGGTGCGGCTGCCTATTTATAAGCAAGAAATAGCCGAAAATCTCACCTAAAAGAAGTAGGAAAAAGAAGTAGAATTGGAAACCAATCAAGAGATTGATTTCCTTTACAATACCAAACCCTGAAAGAAGTGGGTAATGGTAAAAGAAAAGGAAAGGAAATTTCGGTCACCCCTTTTAGTTTAGTGGCAGCCGAATTTACAACTTAAAAACAATAAGGAAAAGGAATAAAAAATCCTACTCCAAAAAGGAGATCAAGAAGGAACCCTTTTTGGAAACTAATTAAACTAAGGGCAAAATAGGGAACATGCACAAACCCTTATTTTCCCCCAAACCCTAACCCTTAATTTCCAACCCTAATGGACTAGGCTTGGCCGTGTGGCCTTCTTTGTGGGCTGGCCAACTTTGTGGAATGGACTCCATGAGTTGGGTCGGCCCAATGTTGATGTCGCATTATGGAATGATGTAGGGAGCTTCTGGAATCTTCTGGAACCTCCCGGAATCATTTCGAAATCAAGATTTTCAAGATTTCAAGATTCTTCAAGATTCTGCAAAATATGAAATTCAAGAATTTTAAGAAAAACCAAGAACTTCAAGAAATGTTTCTTTAAAGTCCAAGAACCTTCCGGCGTCTTCAAGAATTTCAAGAAATAGCCTTCTTCTTCATTGTGGATTGAGGAATTGCGCCTCTTCTTCAAGAATTGTAAGGAGAGTCGCAATTTGAACCTTTCCGTCTTTGTTCTCCAAGGCGTTGGCTTCTACTATTACTTGGGCATCTTTTTGGCAAGCTTGTAGAAGGTTGTTGAGTGTCTCTTGAACCTTTTTTGCTCTGCTTCTGGTCATTGGCCCAATGATGTCTACAAGTGGATCCCTTTGATATGGACTTGGATCCTGAAGCATTGTTGGACCTTGGTGTAGAACTCGAACCTCCTCAGCTTCTCCGAACTCACTTGTTTGTGGACTTGTCTGTGAACTTGGGATGCCCTCATCATCCCCTCCCGGTTGAAAAGGATTTGACCTCAAATCTGCACCCTGTTCATAAGTAAAAGGAGACAAGTCAGCAACATTAAATGAAGTACTAACACCATACTCACCTGGTAAATCAAGCTTGTAAGCATTAGGCCCCATCTTGGACAGGATTTGAAAAGGCCCATCGCCCCGGGGATGGAGTTTTGTCCTTCTCGCAGTAGGGAATCGTTCCTTCCTCATGTGAACCCAAACCCAGTCGCCTGGTTCAAAGTTCACAACCTTGCGCCATCGGTTTGCATGGGCGGCGGCTCTGGCGTAATTCTTCTCAAGGTTCGCCCTAAACTTGGCATGTAGGCGTTTGACGGTTTCAGCCTTCTTGGCGCCGTCAAGGTTTACCTGTTCCTTTAGCGGCAAAGGGATGAGATCCATAACCGTCAAAGGAGTGAAGCCGTAGGCAACTTCGAATGGACAGAACCCTGTTGAGGAGTGCTTTGTGCGATTGTAGGCAAACTCTGCAACGGTAAGATTTCTTCCCAACGTTTGAGATCCTTCTGTATTAAAGCCCGAAGTAGATTGCCAACGGTGCGGTTGGTGACTTCCGTCTGACCATCTGTCTGTGGATGACTTGTAGTCGAAAACAGTAGTTTTGTGCCGAGGCATGACCACAAAGTCTTCCAAAGTAACTCAGAAATTTGACGTCGCGATCAGAGACAATGGTGCGCGGGATACCATGCAGCCGAACAATTCCTGAAAGAACAAGTCCGCAACATGTTTGGCATCATCTGATTTCCTGCAAGGAATAAAGTGAATCATTTTAGAAAAGCGATCGACTATGACAAATAAGGAGTCATTACCTCTTTGCGTCCTCGGAAGACCTAGAATAAAATCCATTGAAATGTCAGTCCAAGGTAAAGAAGGAATAGGTAAAGGCGTGTAAAGTCCATGAGGTTTAGATGTAGATTTAGCTTTTAAGCAATTAATACAACGAGTGCAAACATGTTGTACATCTTTTCGCATATGAGGCTAATAAAAATGTTCTTGTAACACTTCAAGTGTTTTATGCACACCAAAATGACCCATAAGACCCCCATTGTGAGCTTCACGAACCAGTAATTCTCTAGTAGAACTACGAGGGATGCATAACCTATATTCCCTAAACAGAAAACCATCCTGTCTATAGTACTTATGGAATGCACCAGATTCACATGCTTTGTATAAATTCGAAAAATCACTATCAGAAGCATACAAATCTTTTAGATATGCAAATCCTAGCAAAGAATGATCTAAAACAACCAAAATTTCATACCTGCGAGATAGAGCGTCAGCAACAAAATTATCTTTACATTTCTTATATTTAATAATGTAAGGAAAAGTTTCAATAAAATTAACCCATTTAGCATGACGTCTATTTAATTTATTCTGTCCCTTTAAGTGTTTAAGGGACTCGTGATCACTGTGAACAACAAATTCCTTGGCCATTAAATAATGTGACCAAGTCTCAAAAGCACGGACCACTGCATAGAGCTCCTTATCGTAAGTTGGATAATTTAAGGCAGCCCCTTTTAACTTCTCACTGAAATAGGTGATTGGCTTGCGTTCCTGCATTAAAACTGCGCCAATTCCTATACCTGATGGATCACACATTAGTTCAAAGACTTTATCAAAATCAGGTAATGCTAAAACAGGTGCATGAGTGAGATCATGCTTAAGAACCGTAAAGGCGTTTTCCTGAGCTTGCCCCCACACGAATGGAACATTCTTTTTGCACAAATCATTGAGGGGCACTACTTTGGTGGAAAAATCCTTCACCAACCGTCGGTAAAATCCAGCCAAACCGTGGAAAGACCTTACCTGTGCGGCCGAGGTTGGTGTGGGCCACTCCCTAATGGCTTTCACCTTGGCGTCGCCAACTTTGACACCTTCTTTAGAGACTACAAAACCGAGAAAGATAACTTCCGAAACACAGAAAGTACATTTCTTCATATTGGCATACAACTTATTAGCACGCAATTCAATAAACACCAAGCGAATGTGTTCCATATGCGATTTCATATCTCTGGAATATATCAATATATCATCAAAATAAACCACAACAAATTTCCCTATGAACTTTCTAAGCACATGATTCATTAATTTCATAAAAGTACTAGGTGCATTTGTTAGGCCGAAGGGCATGACTAACCACTCATACAAACCAAATTTAGTTTTAAAAGCAGTTTTCCATTCATCCCCCTCCCTCATGCGAATTTGATGATAGCCCTGTGTAACATCTATTTTAGTGTAAATCATGGAGCCATACAAATCCTCTAACATGTCATCAAGCCTAGGGATAGGATGCCTATACTTGATTGTTATCTTATTAACAGCTCTACAATCAACACACATTCTCCATGTACCATCTTTCTTAGGGACAAGAATTACAGGTACAGCACAAGGACTAAGACATTCCCTTACCTGACCGTTAGCCAAAAGCCTGTCGATCTGCTTTTGCAACTATTTTGTTTCCTCCAGATTTGCTTTGTAGGCAGGTCGATTTGGAATAGATGCGCCAGGTATGAAGTCGATTTGATGTTCAATCCCACGGAGAGGCGGCAATCCCTGCGGCAGCTCGTCTGGAAAGACATCGTTGAATTCCTGCAATAAACAATCAACTTCTAAAGGGATATCCCGAGGGATATCTTCAAGGTTAGCACAAGTATCTTTACATACTAAAACTAGTACACAACCATTGTTATCTAACACTTGGCCTATTTCCCCTACTGTAGCGAAAAAACAACTTTTAACTTCTTCCTATTTAGGCTTATCAGAGTTCGCCTTACTACCCATTACAAGTTCTTTCCCCTTCCCCTTATCTATGCGCTTTTCAGCTTCCCATTTGGCGATGGCGTCCTTCATGCGGATTGCTTCTGAACGCACTTCATTAGGCGGCATAGGGAGGAACGTGTGGATCTTGCCCGCCTGGCAGACCGAGTAAGTGTTGGCGACCCCATCATGCGTTGCCTTCAGGTCAAAGAGCCATGGTCGTCCGAGTAGAATGTGACAAGCCTCCATTGGCAGAACATCACATAAAACAGTGGATTCAAACTTACCGATAGCGTATGGTACGCTTACCTGCTTGGTGACTCTGTAGCCGTCTGAGCTGTCGAGCCATTGGAGCCGATAAGGACGTGGATGATTGAGTATAGGAGCTTCAATTTTTTGACCATGTATTCGCTGGCCACATTAGTGTAGATCCCTCCATCAATTATCAGAACACACAACTTCCCATTTACCTTAGTCCTGGCGTGAAAGATGTTTGTCTGTTGAGACGTATCCTGGACAGCAGCTGTAGTCAAGGTGCGAGTAACTAAGTTCTGATTAGGATATTCTTCGATGAACTCAAATTGCTCGACCGGTGCAGACGGAGTGCTGTCAGTTAACTCCAACAAGGGGTCAACAGTTTGATCTTCTTCATCCTCTTCGGAAATGTACTCACCATCTTGCCCCAATAAGACCTTCCGGATGTTAGGGCAATCACGCATGTAGTGGCCACGGCCTGAGCATTTGTGGCAAGTGACATTGCTGATGGATTGCCGAGGTATTGATGGCGTTCTGGATCAGGATGAAGATGAGGGGGTGGCGGGGACTATAGCCTTCCTTTCTGACGTAAACGGCTTCTTTGCGGGTGGAGAGTAAACTGGATTCTTTCTCCAAGCCGGTGGGGCGCTGGTAGGCGTCTGGACGGGGGGAACGGTCTTCAGGTATTCCTCCATAACCCGAGCTTTGTGCAACATGTCCGTCAGAGTTGTCGCATTCTGAAGTTCAACAGCTAAAGCTATACCCCTGTTTAGGCCATTAAGAAAACGAGCCATTGACGCAGCTTCATCTTCCTGTACATTTGCCCTAATTTTGGCCATCTCTAACTTTCGATAATATACGTCTACAGATAAAGAACCTTGTACAAGAGTATGTAATTTCCTATACAATTCTCTAAAATAATCAGGAACAAAAGTTCTACGCATAGAAGTAGTCAAATCAAACCAAGTTAGAAGAGGAGCACGGGCCCGCATTGGACGCGTATTCCTTCGTTGGTCCATCTCTTGATTCCACCAGACCAGGGCATAGTCCGTGAAATGTACCACCGCGAGTGGGACCTTCTTGTGCTCTGGGATCGCATGAAGCTCGAAGATGCGCTCCATTTTCATCTCCCAGTCTAAGTAATCCTCCGGATTCGTACCGCCGGCGAAGGGTGGAACAGTCGTTTCGCATTGACTGAGACCCTCGAAAGGCTTGGCAGCGGCATTGTTGTTAGGTGCGGCCATATCATCCTCTGACTCTGTATGCCGTTGTTCTCGTTCGGTGCGTAATTCAGCGACCTCCTCCGTGAGGGTAGCAAATAGCGCAGAGAGTTGCGCTATTGCAGCCAGTATTTGCTCACTCCCCTAAGGGGCAGAAGCACCTCCTCCTGACATCGGTTAGAAGCTAAAATCTGTCTGCTAAGAACAAGGAAAAATTAGTAGTAACCTTACCCCCTTGACCCCCAAGTGTATCCCACCTAACAGCTACACACAAACCCGTGTTTCACTCTAGGGTGGCGCCCTTATAGTATGTTCACTCAAGCCTTTTTCCACTCTACCTCCTGGTATTGACAAATGTATAAGGCAAACAGTAATTCACACACAGAAATGATACTTAAGGAAAAAGCACAAATTTTTGAAAATAGATACTTGGTTCTATTTTGAGTTTGAAAAATCTTTTTGCAAATGATATTTGTAATATAGTTCAGATAAGAGGTACACAACAAGGAAATTTCGGGGTGAAGCCCTCAAATTTCAGAAAAGATGGGTGTGCACGATGACAAAATCCAAACTATAATTTAAGAGTAAATGTTCAGGTCGCTTGAAAAGATATACTAGAAGTTGAAAGTAGGGCAATTCAAAAATTGAATAGAATCAAGAAAAATAAGCAGAGTTGAAACAACTTTAGGAAAGTCCTAAAACTACCCAAAGAAGAGATTACCCATCCAATAGGTAATCAAAGAAACCAATCCCAGCAAATTATTAATTCTTTCAATATGCAAACAACCCAATTACGAATTTTAAATCCCCTAAGTGGCGCAAAAGCTTACTAATATGCGATTTTAAGAAAAGAAAACCCTAGGGCCAGCAAAGTTCAATTTTGACTCACTAACCAATTCCCAGGGATAATTTCAGCAATACAAGAACACAAATTTAAGAAGTCACTATATTTTCAAGAATTCAAAATGAGGTATCCAAACTAGTGCATGCAAATCATAATGCGCAGATAAGGTGAGCTGCTTAACATCAACCGCAAAAACTCACCAACTTTCACAAAATCAGTACAAGAGGGGTAGAAAAATAGTCTCAAGAACCCAGCAATTTAGACGCAAAAACAGCAACACTAAAGTGTCTCTCCAAACCCTAGTGTCGCAAGCAAGGTGACTAAAAATACAACCAAAAATCGAAACCCTAGTTTTAGCCAAACACCAGAACCCTAAGTTGATTTCTAAAGTCCGAATTTCTTTGTGAATTGATAACAAGGGATATGCGATTTTAATGTAAGAAAAACAGCCCCAAAACAGTACAAGCTTTTCGCAAAAAAAGGTAATATTAAAACCCTAAGTTGCGTTTTTCAGTACTTTAAAATTTGGTTCAATTTTTCTAAGGAATTTTTGATTTTAAGATAGGGTAACCAGCACCAAAAACCAAAATTCAAAGCTTGAAAGAAAAAAAAATTTCCCCAAGAAGATGCGTTCTAAATCCAAGAATTTCAAGACGAACAAGACTAACAAGGAAAAGACAACACCTGATAAAGATTCGGTTGGGTTACTTCGACCTTCTCCAGCCACGAAACCACTCCTAAGCTCTGATACCAATTGATGTGGACGGTTGTACACATGCGGATGAAGTTGCCAAGGAAAGTGTGATTAAGTAGCGTAGCTCGTATAACCCCTAACTTACCCGAAAATAAGAGAACCAAAAATAAACTAACCTAAGCTAAGTTTACTTAAGAATTTTCGAACCAAGTAAGAAGAGTTGAAACATGCAAATAATTAGGTAGAGCAATTAACCTAATTAGCTAAGTTTCATGCAATATGTAAACTACAAGCATGCAAAATACATAAAGCAATAAAGGGAGAGTACTCAAAACTAATAGTTTTATGATCTGAATACTTGTTTTATTAATGAGGTGCGGCTGCCTATTTATAAGCAAGAAACAGCCGAAAATATCACCTAAAAGAAGTAGGAAAAAGAAGTAGAATTGGAAACCAATCAAGATGATGTGGACGGTTGTACACATGCGGATTAAGTTGCCAAGGACCTTGTGATTAAGCGGCGAGCTCGTATAACACTCTCACTTACTTTTGAAAATCAAAGAAACAAAAAAACTTATCCTAAGCTAATTTGTTTAGATTCGAACCAAGTGTAAGAACAGAGTTTTGAACATGCGAGTAATTAGGTAGAGCAAGTAACCTAATTAGCTAAGTTCATGCAATTATGTAAACTACAACATGCAAATACATAAAGCAATAAAATGAGGGTACTCAAACACGAAGTTTTATGATCTGAATACTCTTACAATTTTATTGATGATTTTCGGCCCCTATTTATAGGCTTAAAGGGCAGCCGAATTTAGTACAAGAAGTAGAAAAAGAAAAGAAGTAGAATTGGAAATTAACCAAGAGGTTAATTTCTTTTACAATACCAAACCCGGAAAGAAGTGGGTAATGGTAAGAAAAAGGAAAACAAATTTCGGTCAACCCTTCTTTTAGTGGCAGCCGAATTTACAATCTTAAAACAAGAAGGAAAAGAATAAAATTCCTACTCCAAAAAGAGATCAAGAAGGAACCTTTTTTGGAAACTAGCTAAAAGAGTAAAAAGAAACTTAATTAATTAAAAGAAAATTCCCTTACTAATTTAATTAGTAGCCGTGTGGGCTTTGCTTTGTGGGCTTGGCCGTGCGGCTCCTTGTAGCTTCTTGGGCTGGCCGAAACTTGTGGGCTTTGTCTCCATGTGTTTGGGTCGGCCATAATTGTAGGGAATTTTAATAATTTGTTTCTTTCCAAGAACCTTCCGGCATCTTCAAGAACTTCAAGAAACAGCCTTCTTCTTCAATGGGAAGTGCTGAATTGCGCCTCTTCTTCAAGAATGGTTAGAAGAGTTGCAATTTGAACATTTCCTTCTTTCTGCTTCAAGGCGTTGGCTTCTACAATCACTTGAGCGTCTTGATGGCAAGCTTGGACAAGGTTGTTGAGTGCTTCTCTAACCTTCTTCGCTCGGCTTCTAGTCATTGGCCCAGTGATGTCTACAAGTGGATCCCTCTGATATGGGCTTGGATCCTGAAGCATTGTTGGGCCTCGATGTAGAACTCGAACCTCCTCAGCTTCTCCGGAACCACTTGCTTGTTGACTTGTTGCGTGACTCTGGATGCCCTCATCATCCCCTCCCGGTTGAAAAAGGATTTGTCCTCAAATCAACATCCTGTTCATGAGTAAAATGAGACAAGTCAACAACATTAAAGGAAGAACTAACACCATACTCACCTGGTAAATCGAGTTTGTAGGCGTTAGGCCCAATCTTGGAAACGATCTGAAAAGGTCCATCGCCCCTTGGATGGAGTTTGGTCCTTCTTGCAGCAGGGAATCGTTCCTTCCTCATGTGAACCCAAACCCAGTCGCCTGGTTCAAAGTTCACAGCCTTGCGCCGTTGGTTTGCATTTGCGCGGCTGTGGCGTAAGTCTTCTCCAGATTTGCGCAAACTTTGGCATGAATGCGCTGCACAGTTTCAGCTTTCTTTGCACCGTCTGGATTAACCTGTTCCTTAAGCGGCAAAGGGATGAGATCCATCACCGTCAAAGGAGTAAAGCCGTAGGCAATTTCAAATGGACAGAACCCTGTTGAGGAGTGCTTGGTTCGGTTGTATGCAAACTCTGCAACTGGCAAGATTTCTTCCCAACGCTTGAGATTCTTCTGAATTAACGCCCTGAGTAGGTTGCCAACGGTGCGGTTGGTTCCTCTTCATCTTCCTCTGAAATGTACTCACCATCTTGGCCCAATAATACCTTCCGGATATTGGGACAGTCACGCATGTAGTGGCCACGGCCTGAGCACTTGTGGCAAGTTACGTTGCTGATGGACTGTCTGGGAGTTGATGGCGTTTTGGCTGTGATGAAGAGGGGGTGGCGGCAACAGGGACTATGGCTTTGCGCTCTGACATGATCGGCCTCCTTGCTGGTGGAGAGTATGCCAGATTCTTGCGCCAAGCTGGTGAGGCGCTGGTAGGTGTCCGGATTGGTGGAACGGACTTCAGATACTCCTCCATGACCTGAGCTTTGTGTAGCATGTCTGTCAGAGTTGTGGCATTCTGCAATTCAACAGCTAAAGCTATACCCCTATTCAAACCATTAAGAAAACAAGCCATTGATGCTGATTCGTCTTCCTGTACATTAGCCCTAATTTTTGCCATTTCTAATTTTCTATAATATTCATCTACAGACATAGAACCTTGTACAAGAGTATGTAACTTTCTATACAATTCTTAAAATAGTAATCAGGTTCAAAAGTCCTACGCATAGATGTAGTCAAATCAAACCACGAGAGAGGCGGAGCAAGGGCCTGCATCGGATGCGTGTTTCTGCGTTGATCCATCTGTTGATTCCACCAGATTAGGGCATAGTCTGTGAAATAGACCACTGCGAGTTAGACCTTCTTATGCTCTGGGATCGCATGAAGTTCAAAAAGACGCTCCATCTTCATCTCCCAGTCTAGGTAGTCCTCTGGATTCATGCCTCCGGCAAAGGGCGGAACGGTCGTCTTGCACTGACTGAGGCCTGCGAAAGGTTGGTCAGCGGCGTTGGTGCCAGGTGCAGCCACATCGTCGTCTGAGTCTGTGCACCTCTGTTCCCGTTCAGTCCTGAGTTCGGCGACTTCCTCCGTGAGTGTAGCAAATCGCGCGGAGAGTTGCGCAATTGCAGCCAGGATTTGCTCGTTCCCCAAAGGGTTAGGAGCACCTCCACCTGACATTGGTACAAAGAAACGAAAACCTGTCTGCTAAGAACAAAGAAAAGTGAGTAGTAACCTTACCCCCTTGTTCCCCCAAGTGTATCCCACCTAACAGCTACACACAACCCTGTGTTTCACTCTAGGGTGGCGCCCTTTATAATATGTGGTAACTCAAGCCTTTTGCCACTCTACCTCCCGGTATTGATAAATGTATTAGGCAAGCAGCAATTCACACAAAAGCAATGACACTTAAGAAAGAAGCAAATTTTCGCAAAAATAGACACTTGGTTCTATTTTGAAAAATCTTTTTGCAAACGAAATTTTGTAATATAGCTTAGATATGAAGTACACAACAGGAAATTTTGGGGTTAAGCCCTCAAATTTCAGAAAAGATGAGTGCACGATGACAAAATCCAAACTATAATTAAAGAGCAAATGTTCAGGTCGCACGAAAAGATAACAAGCAGTTGAAAGCAGGGCAATTCAAAATTGAATAGAATCAAAGAAAATAAGCAGAGTTGAAACGACTTCAGGAAAGTCCTAAGACTACCCAAAGAAGAGATCACCCACCCAATAGGTAATCAAGAAACCAATCCCCGCAAATTATCAATTCTTCCAATATACAAAACAGTACCAAATTGCAAAATTAAATCAAACCCCCAAGTGGCCGAAACTTAAATAGGTGCGATTTCAATGAAACGAAAACCCTAGGGCTAGCAAAAGCAATTTTCGATTTACTAACTTAATCCCAGGGATAATCTTAGCAGCATAAGGATACAAAATCAAGATTTCAATATATTTTCAAGAATTCGAAGCAAGGTATCCCAAACTAGAGCATGCAATTTGACAATGCGCAAACAAGTGAGCTGCTTAACACCGCAAAAACTCACAATTTTGTCAACAAGAGCAGCAAAAAAGGGGTAGAAAATTGTCGCAAAAAGCCCAGCAATTAACCTAGCAAAACCCTAGCGTCGCAAGAATTAGCGACGAAAATTTTCAAGAGAACCTGAAACCCTAGTGTCGCTAAAGCCGAAACCCTAACTTGTTTCTAGAGTCCGAATTTTAATTCTGAAATTGCAGCAAGGGTATGCTAAATTTTTTGATTTTTAAAGATATGAAAACAGCACAAAAATCGAAAAAATTGAAAGCTTGAAAGAAAAAAAAATTTCCCCAAGAAGATGAGTTCTAATCCAAGAATTTCAAGATAAGGAAAAGAAAACACCTGATAAAAGATTTGGTCGGTTGTGTCGACCTCCTCCAGCCACGAAACCACTCCTTAGCTCTGATACCAATTGATGTGGACGGTTGTACACATGCGGATTAAGTTGCCAAGGACCTTGTGATTAAGCGGCGAGCTCGTATAACACTCTAACTTACTTTCGAAAATCAAAGAAACAAAAGAACTTATCCTAAGCTAATTTGTTTAGATTCGAACCAAGTGTAAGAACAGAGTTTTGAACATGCGAGTAATTAGGTAGAGCAAGTAACCTAATTAGCTAAGTTCATGCAATTATGTAAACTACAACATGCAAATACATAAAACAATAAAAGGAGGGTACTCAAACACGAAGTTTTATGATCTGAATACTCTTCCAATTTTATTGATGATTTTCGGCCCAGCCGAATTTAGTACAAGAAGTAGAAAAAGAAAAGAAGTAGAATTGGAAATTAACCAAGAGGTTAATTTCTCTTACAATACCAAACCCGGAAATAAGTGGGTAATGGTAAGAAAAAGGAAAACAAATTTCGGTCAACCCTTCTTTTAGTGGCAGCCGAATTTACAATCTTAAAA
The DNA here is from genome assembly GCA_016801395.1 of Leptodermis oblonga. Taxonomy (NCBI): domain Eukaryota; kingdom Viridiplantae; phylum Streptophyta; class Magnoliopsida; order Gentianales; family Rubiaceae; genus Leptodermis; species Leptodermis oblonga. The sequence continues at coordinate 22,155,067 of CM028759.1, read as the reverse complement.
CAAGAAGGAAAAGAATAAAATTCCTACTCCAAAAAGAGATCAAGAAGGAACCCTATTTGGAAACTAGCTAAAAGAGTAAAAAGAAACTTAATTAATTACAAGAAAATTCCCTAACTAATTTAATTAGTAGCCGTGTGGGCTTTGCTTTGTGGGCTTGGCCGTGCGGCTCCTTGTAGCTTCTTGGGCTGGCCGAAACTTGTGGGCTTTGTCTCCATGAGTTTGGGTCGGCCATAATTGTAGGGAATTTTAATAATTTGTTTCTTTAAGTCCAAGAACCTTCCGGCATCTTCAAGAACTTCAAGAAACAGCCTTCTTCTTCAATGGGAAGTGCTGAATTGCGCCTTTTCTTCAAGAATGGTTAGAAGAGTTGCAATTTGAACATTTCCTTCGTTCTGCTTCAAGGCGTTGGCTTCTACAATCACTTGAGCGTCTTGATGGCAAGCTTGGACAAGGTTGTTGAGTGCTTCTCTAACCTTCTTCGCTCGGCTTCTAGTCATTGGCCCAGTGATGTCTACAAGTGGATCCCTCTGATATGGGCTTGGATCCTGAAGCATTGTTGGGCTCGATGTAGAACTCGAACCTCCTCAGCTTCTCCGGAACCACTTGCTTGTTGAATTGTTGCATGACTCTGGATGCCCTCATCACAAGATATTGATTTTCTTTACAATACCAAACCCTGAAAGAAGTGGGTAATGGTAAAAGAAAAGGAAAGGAAATTTCGGTCACCCCTTTTAGTTTAGTGGCAGCCGAATTTACAACTTAAAAACAATAAGGAAAAGGAATAAAAAATCCTACTCCAAAAAGGAGATCAAGAAGGAACCCTTTTTGCAAACTAATTAAACTAAGGGCAAAATAGGGAACATGCACAAACCCTTATTTTCCCCCAAACCCTAACCCTTAATTTCCAACCCTAATGGACTAGGCTTGGCCGTGTGGGCTTCTTTGTGGGCTGGCTGACTTTGTGGAATGGACTCCATGAGTTGGATCGGCCCAATGTTGATGTCGCATTATGGAATGATGTAGGGAGCTTCTGGAATCTTCTGGAACCTCCCGGAATCATTTCGAAATCAAGATTTTCAAGATTTCAAGATTCTTCAAGATTCTGCAAAATATGAAATTCAAGAATTTTAAGAAAAACCAAGAACTTCAAGAAATGTTTCTTTAAAGTCCAAGAACCTTCCGGCGTCTTCAAGAACTTCAAGAAACAGCCTTCTTCTTCATTGTGGATTGGGGAATTGCGCCTCTTCTTCAAGAATTGTAAGGAGAGTCGCAATTTGAACCTTTCCGTCTTTGTTCTCCAAGGCGTTGGCTTCTACTATCACTTGGGCATCTTTTTGGCAAGCTTGTACAAGGTTGTTGAGTGTCTCTTGAACCTTCTTTGCTCTACTTCTGGTCATTGGCCCAATGATGTCTACAAGTGGATCCCTTTGATATGGACTTGGATCCTGAAGCATTGTTGGACCTCGGTGTAGAACTCGAACCTCCTCAGCTTCTCCGGACTCACTTGTTTGTGGACTTGTCTGTGAACTTATGAAATCTCCATTTCTTCACCGGAAAGACTAGTAGTTACCATTTCCACCATTTCGGTAACTTATAAATACCATTTCCACCATTTTCACAACTTGGAAATACCATTTCTACTATTTCCTTAGCTGGGATGATTAGTATTCACCATTTCCACCATTTCCACTTTGATAGTGAGTAGGGTAACTCTTGTAATCTTCATTTCCTTCTCATTAAGGTCATTGGAGCTTTCCTTTGTCTTCGTAGATTCTGACTCATAACTTGTGTTGTCTTAGCCTTGGATTTCCTCATCATAGACTTTCTTCTTGAAAAAACTCTATTGTTTTTTTTAGGACTTTTAAGATGAATAAATAGATGGAAGCTAGCTCCAAACTGGTGGCACTTATGCTTACATTGTTCTTCGAGACTTTTTTAGCCTTCTCCAAATAGAAGATAGTATTTTCTTTATGAAACAATCAAACTCTTTAGATATCCTATTGATGAATTGGCTCTTCTTTAGTTTTTATCAAAGAAGTGTGTTGCACTTATACACTGGGAATACTTAGATGTATACTGATAACAATCAAGGATGGTGCAATTGTGGTGAATATTTATTTACAATGTGGAGATTGTTTTTTTAATATATATAAAATTAGTGTTTATGAGTTCTTCAATTAGCAATTAATTTTTTCGAAGAATAGTGTATCTAATGAATAACAATATATATGGACTATGGTAGTCTCGGTTTAGTGTTTCTAACTATTAATAAAATAAGACATAACATTTGAGACGAATGACTATTGTCTTTAATCATATTTAAGATGGTTTAGAAGTGTCTCAGTTCAATGTCTCAAATTTCTAAATAATACACAATATTTGAGACAGGAAACTATTGTCTTTAATTCTATTAGAGACAGCATATAGCTATCTCAATTAAATATCTCTAATTTTTAACAACTTGAGACACAATATTTAAGACAGAAAAACATCTGTCTTAAATACTTTTGAAACATTTGAAAAACTGTCTCAAAAATTATTTGTGACAGTGATGAGGCCATCCCGATCGTAGTAAAAAAGGGGCTCCTAGTTTCACATCCTACCCCAACGTTGATCAAAGGAATAAGTCCTTATCATAGGGACCCTTTAGTTAACGTCATTGGGCCAATGACCAGACAGTGTCAGAAGATAGTTAGCAAGGCCCTACGGGCCCTCGCCAGCATCGGCCCTGTTTAAGCCCAGGAAAGCCAAGCTTCTTAACCGCACCTGAAGGATAAGATGGTCACATCACCTGCAAAGGAGAAGGCACAACCCTTAGTCCTGCGACAGGAATTAAGGCCTGTCTCATGAAGCCCGCTTCACGAGACCCCTACAAATCCGCCAACTCATGTCCCATCAACATTGGGCCGACCCATTCGCATCCAAGCTACACAAGTAGACCCAACACTTTCCTCGCACACAAGCCGTGACTCAAAGGACAGCAACCGCAGGCTTTCAGCCCACGATCGCAGCCCACGCCGCCCCAAGCTTCATGGACCCACGCGCATCGTAGGCCTCATCCGCAGGCTTCCCCCCTATGGATTGTGCCATTTCAAGAGTCAGAGAAGGAATTGGTTTGCATGTTACCTATTTCCTTTTCCAATAATAATTCTAGTTTAAATTAAGTTACCTAATTTGGTTCCAACTTAATTTAATCTAGTAATTTCCCTTTTTGATCCTAGTTTTCATTTTCTTTTTCAACTTGAATTTAGATTTACTTTTAGTTACCAAATTCAAGCTTTCCTCTTGGTACCCCTTTAAGGTTACAATCGAAATTGCCTATTACTTGATTTCATGTTCTTTTTTAATTCAAGTTGTAATAAGGAACTAACTCTCGCTAGTTTCCAATTAGTTTTTGATTCCTTTTGTAACTCCTTGAGTTCTAGAATTCGCACCTATATAAATAGGGGGTTCAAATACTGAGTTCTGGTAGAGTTAATGAATTGAGTTATAGGTATATCCTTGCTTTAATTCTCTATCTTTTTTATTATTGAGCTTGTTAATATTTTGTATGATTTATTAGGCAAGTTCTGAATTTAGAAGTTTTATAGGTTATTGCTCCGCCTATAATCCTGTTATTCATCATTTTAAAATCAATCTAGTTAGGATTAAAAGTAGCTAGTCTCGCCTACGCTGGAGGGTTATATTTTGAGTTCATAGAGAGTAAGTGTGATCTTCATTGTTTGACGTTCCTTGGTGCTTCAAGTATTCTGCTTGCGAGTTCTCCCGAACTGCTCACATCAAAGAGTTTTACTGTCTCAAATTTCTTTTGCGACGGTCGCAAAGGATATGCCACATTTACTGTGAGACACTGTCTCAAAAAGCGTTTTGAGACAGTAAGTGCACTATTTGAGACAATTTTGGAGATGTCTCTAAATGTGTCTTTTTTGTAGTGTATTCTTATACTGCTAAAGTGATGAAACACTTTTATATGAATAAAACACCACTTTGAGCACAGTTATGATTGTAAGATCACTTGTTGTGCATAAAGATCCATTTCGTCATCGTGAGGATGATGAAAAGTTTCTTGATTACTTGATGTGCATAAAGATCCAGTCGTTCACAAGTTTTAAAATATGCTTGCAAATAATGAACCACATATGTTTCTTTAGCTTGAAGAAACAATAAATATGAGGTTTTTAGTTTTCAAAATACACAAGTCTAATCTTTTAGATTATGCAGATGTTGAATATATTACTGATTATTTATAATGCTCGATCAAAGCAGCTATGTGCTTTTGTGCAGTTGCACAACTATTTCTGGGCGCTAAATTCATGAAAGAAATCATAGTTGCTTCTTATAATGCACATCGAGAGCAAGTTTGGTTAAGATCAGTAATCCATCATATTTGAGGATCAAGTGATTTGCATTCATACGAGAAAGTTTCCACTACTTTCTTTGAAGAGAATACTATATGTATTGCTCAATTGCAGGAATGATACATCAAATATTTATTCACTAAATCAGTATAAACGTCAATGTTTGAGAAGTTGAGATACAAGATTGGAATTCAACGAATTGATTATATCAAATGATGTGCTCAAGAGGAGGAGTTACGCAATGTACTCTTTTTCCTTCACCAAGTTTTTTTCCCATTGGGTTTTTACTGGTAAGGTTTTTTAATGAGGCAGTGTTGTACTGAGAAAATGTACTCTTTTTCCTTCATTAGGTTTTTTCCCATTGGGTTTTTCTAGTAAGGTTTTAACGAGACATTCTCTTAATGGGCATTCAATGGGAAGTGTTATGAATAAATATTATAATGGTGAATGTCCTTTCATATTTGCCTAACTCCCACTACCCTAATTACTCTATGGGTTTTTCATCTACCCCTTTCCCTTTCCCTTTGATTTCCTATGTAATTAGATAAGACTCTTGGAGAGTTGTTGTAACTTGAAATACTATTCTATAAATAAAGGTTAAGGAAAATAATAAAGTGATGATGAAAAAGAAATAATGAAAAGTCTTAGGGGCCATTTTGTTGGGGGTATTCAGAAAGGTCCATGGGAATGAAAGGGAATCATTGTTATTGTTAATGTTTGGTATAGGGATATAGAAATAAAAAATAAAAAAGAAAAGCAATCATATCCAAATATTGGGCAATCGCTCAATCCTGACCACCCCCCTGCATTTGCGATTGACTGATATTCAAGAATCAAATTTACTTTCCTTATCCCCAAAAAACCCTCGTCTCCTTTTCGCGAGTTTGCCACATGCTTTCATCTCCATCTTATCATGGCCGCCTCCTCTTCTTCATTTTTCAAATCCATGTATTTTCTCCAATAGCCATATATTCTTCTTCTCTCCTTCTACTCTAATAATTTTCTCCAATCTCGATCTCAATTTTTTGTGATATCCTTCTTCAATTTTTCCATTTCTATTTTTATTAAAATCACAAATTTGACTTGGTGGAATCTTAAATTGAAGAAAATAGATAACTCTGCATATAGCTCTTATAAGCAACAGATTTTTTTGGAGCAAATCTCTTTCGTTGTGTTCATGGGTGAATCCCAAAAGAAGCAAATTTGGAGCAAATCCCCTTCACTATGTTTTAGAGGAAATCTCCTTCGCTGGAGGAAAATTGGAATTTTTTCATAATAAGTTTCTCTATGTAATTAATTTTTCAACTTCCGATGAAGGTTGCGTCAATTAATGGAAATATGATATTTGCTCCATGAAGAATAGTTTACAGTGCAGTGATAAGATATGGGTTGGGGATAAGGAAAAGATTTCTTTGATTTTTTTTATTTAATTTTTTATTTTTATGGTCTTAGCAAGTCTGGTACTTAATTATTGTTATTATCATTATGACATATATATATATATATTTATTGGAGTAAAATTACTGCTTTAGAAAATTTGTAAATGTATTCATTTTAAATTTTTAATGATTTTTGCACAACTAAAGGGGCAAATAGGACATTTTCATCCAATCCCATTACTGATATTGAATTGAACCAAACATTATATATGACAATGATACCGATTACAGAGTTTGAACCAAACAACAATTATTTAATATCATTCTCATTCCGATTGACAGATTCGAACCGAACGCCCCCTTACAAATATTTTGCTCTCCTTTTTTTTTTTTTTTTTTTTGTAACAGCCGATTAAGTGGCTTGGGGGCATAGGGACCCTTTATTAAAATGGGAAAGGCGAAAAAGCAAAAATTATATTTTTCTCTCCTTTCTTTTGTCTTATCTGCATTTTATATACCTGTACTTTTAGTTGTATATTGATGTTATACTACTACTCTTATTTAGGGTTGTTCATCCGACCCGCGGATCGGGTCGGATTCCACTGATCCGATCCGATCTAATCCAATCCGAAATTTCGGATCGGATTAGTATCAGCCTCGGATTGGATCGGGATCGGATTAGTATCAGCCTCGGATTGGATCGGCATCTGATCCGATCTGATCTGAAAATTATTATAAAAAAATTAAAAATTAAAAAGAAAAGAAAGAGATGAAGAAACTTTTATAGCAATGATGAAGCAAGAGAGGTATGTTTTGTTTGTTGGCCCATCACTTTTAAGTAAGAATTGTTGCATATTTGTCATCTTCTCCAAATAGAAAGAGCTCTTATTTTGAGCTACAGAAGCGTGCAAGATCGAAAGCTTCTGTCCCTGCGATCCCAATGGAAATTCGAGTTGAGAAAGTGCTTGAAGCTATCATTGTCTGTTGTTTTGGGAATAATCCCATAGAAGAGGAAGATGAAAGGTTGCTGCCTATCATGCTTAATTCTGTCTTCCCCACTTTAGGCCTTTTGGCGGTCAAGACTCTTTAGATCCGATCCCAATTTATGGTTTCTGTAATTAATTTGATCTCAGAGCAACGCCTCCAAGCCTGACCACCACCCCCGTTGCACTCTCTCCGGTGTCTGCGTTATATGCTCCATCTATGAAGAAGGTTATGTTTTCTTTTCCTTGGCTTTGCCCTTGTTGGTTCCTCCTCCCATTTGAGGATGAAAAGACACAGACTCAATAAGATAAAAATATAGGAAGTTTGGATCGGATCTGAATCCGATCCGATTCGGATCGACCCGAATCCGATCCGATCTGATCCGAAATTTCTGATCACTGATCCAAAACCGAACCGATCTGTTCGGATCGGATTGGGTCGGGTCGGATCGGATTTTTGATTTTGAACAGCCCTACTCTTATTAGTAATTTTATGACATTTCCCTCATTTTTGTAGAGTTTTCTAGATTTTTTTTAGCTTTCTAGAATCTTCCAAAATAAAATAACCTAAGAATAAATTTAATAAATAAAATTTGTTTGATGGACTGCAAGATTTATTAAAATACTCAAGAATTATCACTATTCAGCTTTGAAGTCCCTAAAATAAATAATCGTCGGACAAGATGGGGTGAAAAAGACCTTTTTACCCTCGGCTTGCACTTGGACTTCCCTTGGCTTGTTCTTTGCCCTTAACACTCTTGAACCACCCCCAGCCTTAGCCCATTTTAGATAACTCTAGTACAACTTTTGTGAACTTGGATCAACTCTTTGAGACACATTTGTTTTGGCATTCACAGTTTGTTGGGATGACCTCATCAAAAGTTCTGTGTGGAGAAGCAGCTTTGAAAGCAAGAACACCAAAAGAATCTAAGAGAAATGCATCCATAAGTCCATGTGAAAATAGTTAGCAGAACTCAGTCTTTTCTAGGTTATTAGTATGAAACACTAGAGGTTCCTATGTTGGTGATCTACTGCAACACACAAGAAAGGTAATTTCTGATTAGAAACAAGAGTGAGATTTTCAATTCTCATAAATGTTTATGTCCCTCCCTCATTGATTTGAAATCTCATTTCTCAGGTGTGCTGCACTGGAAGCATGTTTCTGCCTATATCAATAAGAAATTTCATATAAGAAAAATAAGACCCGTCCCCAAACGAACTAATTTGAAGTCCATTTTACAGAATGCTTATGCTAGCTTATTAACATTGGCAGGTCAAACTGAAATTAAAAGGCAAACATATAGCTAGAGCCTTTTCCATAAAGAACAAATGTCTGTTGCACTTTTTTGCTTATGCAAATCTAAAAAGTGATTTTAGCTATTATAACAAGAAAATAGTTCAAATCTTTATCACAGTGCTATGAAGCTGAACCCAATATTCTTGGGAGACAAATATAGACACACACACACACACACACACACACCAATGTTGCAAGAAATGATAACAAGATTGCAACTAGCCAATTCAAAAAATGCTAGGGTTCACCAAATTTTGCTCATTAGACAAACTATGACCAGTAATCCATTTACTTGTTTTTCCCCGTTAGTCCTCCATCGATACCAAGAATTTCAATTCGCACCATATGCCATTCTATAAACATTTTCATCACTTACCATTTTAGTTTGAGACAAGTCTCCATTGAAGAAATATGGTTGCATCAAAGGCGAGCCTCGGCTGAAAATTAATGTAGGTAGCCACCATGGAAAACGCTTAGCTCTAGCTGGTTAGCTTGCGATAACAGGGCCAGAACTAGAGGGAGCTGTCGAATGAGAGCCGAAAGGGTTGCTTGCAGCTGGGGTGATTCTTCTAAAGCCTTCTCTTTTTTTTTTCTTTTTTTTTTCCATTTCTCTTGTGATGAGGTTACTTCCTCTTCCTCCTTCCTCTCTTTTTCTGCTTCCGCTTCCTCCTTCCTCTCCTCTTCGGCTTCCTATCTTCCTCTCCCTCTCCCTCTCCCTCTCCCTCTCCCTCTCCCTCTTCCTCTTCCTGCTCTTGTTCTTGCAACTGTTGCACAATAACCTCCTAAATAAAAACTCAAAATTCAAGGATCAAATGTAACAAGTTAATTAAATACCTGATAAGCCAACATGTTCGTTGGTCTCGATGAGTTAATGGGCTTCAATTACATCTGAAAAATTAAAATTTTTGAAATAATGGGCTTGACAATCCAACTAGCAATCAATTCCCACAAATCATTATGTACAGCCTTAAATATTATCCTCCGGTCCGATTTGATCATAGTTGGTGAGTCCTACCCAAATTTGAGTGCATTTATCAATGTAAAATTGATAAAAAGCAATTGATCTAATTAAATAAATTATTTAAATAAAATTTTTATTACCTATAATACAATTCGAATTGTGACGTCTAGAGGTGTTGAATTGAATCCAACCGACATTATTTTCAAAACTAATGAATATCAAATTTCCCGTACGAATTATACATTTCATATTTTGCTAGTAATTTTTTGCTCGAATACAATCTATTATCAGATACCCATAAAAAAAAAAAGTAAAACTATTTATTGTCAATCACATATGCATATTATAAAATTGTTATTTAAAAGAAAGTTGATATAGTATGCGAGAGAACCTTTTCCCTTAGTTTTTTGGATCACAATTTCTGCAAAGTCGTTTTGGTTGGTGTTAATGCATTTTTTAGCCCCTAATTCTTTGCATATTTCATTCTTTTTTTCATTTATTGAGAAAAGGCAACAAAACAGTAAATCAATATAAACCAGCACAACACAATCATGCATGTGGAAGTAAAGAAAAAGTAAAATAAACCTTGTGTAACAAATATTCAGAAACCATAGTGCTTTGCAATTTGAATGGCTAAACAGCCAACCATATCTACACCTTCATGTATCTGCAATGTTTTGAAGTCAATTTTTTTTACTGTACAAATGCATAGACAAAGGTGGTCTAAAATTATGTAAATTAAAATAACTCACCAATATTTTTCCATCCAATGCTTCATTTTTCACCCCCCAAAATTTATCTTTATGCATCATAAGATAGTGGTAAATGATGCATGCAACACTAGGTGATGCAACCCTATCTATCAAAGAAATATTTGTTGGGGGCAGGAAAAACATCCTCTTCAGCAATTGCACCCCATTGAGCATACTCTCCCCTATAGTGTAAAAGAGCACAAACCTTTATAAAAATTAAAAGACAAACATGGGGAAAAAAAGTTAACAAAAACAAATGAATGAACCAAAAAAATCATATTACTAATAAATTACGTCAAAGTTAACCAATTACCTTTTGATTGACTATTCGTTTGGCATGTGGTCCCCTTATTCGGACAATCCCAGAGCATTCCACACCAAATATATTTTTCTTTTACGTGCTATGGATTGTATTTGCCTTGGCGGAGTAACAAATCTTTTTTGCTAACTATTGTCGCTGCTATTTCTATTATTACTTCACTGGCTTTGCATATTGGCACATGAGCTTTTTTCCTCTTCAAGCATAGCACCTCTGGACCCCCACATTTTTTGAAATCTATCGCCAACATGGTACCTGGCCTCGGTCTTATTTATGATGTTCCACTTGTCAACATCTGTTTACATAAAAAAAATATTCAATAAAACCCAACTAATGACAAAGGGTGAGAGACATCTGGCATCAAACCAAGTTTGATATGAAATTTGAAATCATTTTGGCAATATAAATAGTTGAGAAAGTAGAACATTTTAAACATAACATCAAACCAACACATTATTCAAACTAGTGTTGTCAAATACCATAATACTTTCAAGTCAATTACATGTAATCCAATCAATGTTGTAAAATTTAGTTTGAATCAAACCCTGAACCAGTTCATGCTAGGGGTTTAAATGAGCCGAGCTACTTGCGAGCATCTTTGTCAAAACTTGGCTTGAACTTGGTCAAAATCGAGCTTGAGCTCAATTATTGCTGGTTGGAGGGCTGGTCAAGCTAATCGAACCAGGCTATATATATATATATACATATAATTTTATAACATTTTTTAAATTTTTTAGTATAAATTAAAAAAATACCCTTAAAAAAGTGCATGTGAGAGACACATGTTATATATTTAGTTAGCTCTATCGAAAAAAACTGACAAAATGACACTTTCGCCTCATTCTTGAAAGTATGATGATAGTTGTGGGAAATAAAAAAGTTTGATGACCAAACCAGAAAATTAAACTAGAAAGTCGTCGCCGACTCTCACATCTTCTCCCCTGCGACGATTAATTTGATACAGCCAAGCCGCATGGGAGAAGATGTGAGAATCGATGTCAGCTTTCTAGTTTAGGTTAAAAGGTTCATGCTTTAGTATATAAATATATATTGCCAAGGCGAGACTCGTGCAGGGCCGGTCCTGAGGGTACGATGTAGTGTTTTCCACCTTATAATTGCATGTGAGGTGGCAAATTCTTATTGGTCAACTTATAACTTAAGGTGAAGTTAAAATAAAGAACTTCACAATAAATTTTCCCATATGTATGATTTTATTACCAATAGAAAAAGAAAAAAAGAAAAATATAGGAACATAAAAAATTCCAGTAACATAAAAAAGAAAAAGAAAGAAGTACTGATGTGAGTTGTCGTGAAACGCCCCATGTTGCAGAAGACTGTGCCAAAGAAAGTCAAGATCTTGAAAGTCATAGACTTACTCTCTTTGGAACTCTAAATCTTTAGTTCATTTAAGTGAGACTAGCTACTTTTATTCTTAAACTAACTAGAGAATTAAGAGGTGAACAAATAGAAATCTAGGCGGAGCAAGTAACCTAGACCCTTCTAAGTTCAAGAACTTGCAGAATTATCAATGCATGAAAATACACAAGCTCTAAGTCAAATAAATGAGAATTCTAAAAGTAAGGATAAACCTCACAATTAAACCAAAGAATTCTGAGTTGTATGGTTCTGGCTGTCTCCTATTTATAAGAAAAGGAGTAATCAAAAACTACAAGAAAAAGAAATAGAATTGGAAACCAAACAAGATATGAAATCCCTTTACAAACCAAATTCGAAAAGAGATTCAGTTATCTCAATCTATGGAGATCCAAAAATTCCAAGAAAATAAAAGAAAAAAGAAAGCTTGAATTTGGTATCTTTAAGAGAAAATCCAAACTCAAGTTGTAAAAGAAATAAAGTAATTGTAAACAGTACAGGAAACTTGACTTAAACTACAATTAAAACTAGAAAAGGAAAAGGAAAACATGCACTTTAAAAGTACACCAAAATATATATATATATAGGATATGATGGTTTGCAAAGAATTGTAGCATCGACCAAACCATTACAAAAATAATAATAATTCAAACAAAATAAAAGAAATTAATTAAAAAACACACACCAAAAAAAAAAAAGCTCACACACACGACGAGTCCGTTGATGCGAAATAATTAGAACTACCGCTAGTGTATGGTGTCGGGAACAAGTAATACCGTGACAAGCACGGGTCGATCCCACAAGGACTAAGCATAGCGTGTTAAGCAAATGTCAAATGTATCAACCGTTAATTGATCCAAAAGCGGGTTTTATGTGTAGAAAATTAAATAGAAGTGCAAAGTAACAATGTTATAAATCTAAGGGTGAATGGAAATTTTGGTCACCTTACTTTACAAAAGTTTATGTTTTAGTCATCATACTTTTTTAATTATTTTATTAGTCACCATACTTTCATTTTTGCATCTTTTTAGTCATTCTGTAAAATGCCTCCGTTAAGTCACTAACGAAACAATTTTGGAATGGCATTTATGTCTAAAAGGTTCAAAATTTCTTAAATCCTTCTCATCCTTTTGACTTAATTACTTCTAACTCCCTATATTATAAAGTTTTTACATTCGCCCCTTTGATTTTCAATTAAACACTTAACTTCACACTCACACACTCAAGTTTTAGTCAATTCCTATTTTATATTACTTACCCCACATCCCCTGCTGATGGAAGAAACAGAATATCCATCCCATTCCCATTTCTCTATTGAATTAATTCCGCTGCAGTAGCTTATGGGAATTGGAAAACAAACATATTTCATAGCTACTCCACAACATACTTTTAGACAAACAAAACCCCATCTTCATCATAAGACGAAGAATCTAGGTTGTCTCCGAAGCTTTCTGCTCCAGTAACCCAAATCTTCTCCAGATTTGGTTTAGCCTTCTGTTCCAGTAACCCAAAATAGAGGATTTTTAGTATGACCGTCGGAACTTGATTACAGGCGACGTCGATTTGCACGACTGCCTGGATATTGCCAGCGCAGCAACGGACGATTTAATCAAATTGTTCAAAGAGGCGAAATTGATTGTGGCTGACGATGGAGTACATCCTCGCGCAGTATATAACCGATTTAAGCCCTCAATTTTTTTTGTCTTTTTGAATTCGAACTCCACTATTTTGAATAAAAGCTGGCAACAAAAAGTCTTAATAGTATATAGATTGATTACTTACTACTCATCGGCGGTATCAGAAGTCTCCTATACCAATATAGTCAAACAGGAAATTTAATGGTGGGATCCTCCTCCGTTGAAATATAACAACCGAGCCGACGTGGATTTCCAGTTTTCACTTCAATCTTCATCAACCCAAAATTCTCTATTTTCTACTGCGATCGTAGTGATCAGAATCAGGGGAATTAGGAGAAATTCACAAACTTTAACCCTTATTTGAATCACACCTGATGTTTGGTCCAATGATTTTGAGATCAGCCAAGTATTCGGTTTAAACGTATGTTTACTATAATTAGTCAGGAAAGGTGTCGATGGATTTTTCGAGAGGTGATCTGGTTTTGAGGGGGTGCTTGTCGACAGTGGTTGAGTGGGTTTTGATGGTTTGAAGCTAATGGAACAAATTAGACTGAATGTTTGAAGAGAGAGAGGGGGCGGAGATAGGAGCAAGAGACTGAAAAACTAAAAGGAGGAGAAAGAGTGATGTCAATGCTTTTTTTTTTCTTTTCTTGTTTTTACTGATAAAGAGTAAAATAATATGCATGGGGACAAAAATGTCCTTCCAAATATTGTTTCGTTAGTGACTTAACAGAGGTATTTCACAGAATGACTAAAAAGATGCAAAAGAGAAAGTATGGTGATTACAAAAATATTTTAAAAAGTATGGTGACTAAAATGTAAATATTTACAAAGTAAGATGACCAAAATTTCAATTCACCCTAAATCTAATTCAAAGATAAAAAAGGGTCAGGGTTAGGTTTCAAGTTCCAAATCTCCTATCGACTTCCTCTATAGATATGCAATGGGTAAAATTAATGTAGGCGGAAAATACTTGTAAATCTATAGGCCAATCAAGTCACTTAGATTGTCTCAATTCCTTCAATCACCTATGCTCCCATGGTGATTTTTGGGTTTTGAGCCATTAGGATTAATTGCCTTAAAAGCCTTTTGAATCCAATTAGTATATTCCTATCTAATTAGCATCCAAATCCTATCACTAGTGGTCAATTTAAAGAATTGCAATCAAGTCATTTCTACAAACACCTAATGTGTATAAAGGTTTGTTACCCCTATTTCACATTCAATTGAAGCAAGTGATAGAAACATCAATATAACAACCCAATTATATACCTATAGAGTTTATCAATAATCAACAAGAATCATCATTCTAACCCCTCCCCTAAGGGAGTTTAGCTACTAAAACTAATATTCATCATAAAAGTATAAATAGTACAAGAATCATAAAATATAACACAAGAGAGGGAAGAAAAAACTAAACCATCCATGGCCTATGCTCCTTTGTCACCAAGAACACAAATCCAATGCAAAGTTTGAATCTTCTTCACCAAATAGTAAGAAAAGAGAAGACCCACTTGTAAAATCTACACTAACCTAAGAGAGAGAGAGAGTATTTTATAGCTAAAACTAAAACTAAAGTGTGAATAGAGTCCTCTAGAATTTACACATAATGCATGTAATGTAGGATTTGGGAGAAAGTGCTAAAAAGTAAAGATTTAAGTGGCCAAGGCTTTAGTTGCAAAATTGGTAACTTTCTCTCGCAGTTCCAGATAGCCGCGGTTTTCTCTGTTCCATAGCCGCGACTTTCAGTATTTTTCTAGTTTCTGTGGCATAATTTCTTCCCAACTTTAGACCAATATTTGAGTATTGGAAAGCATGAACTAGCCAAAGTTATTTCATGAAAGTTCTAGTCGTTCATTTGAGCTTTCCATAGCACTAAGAATCACCCAATTTAGAGTTGTGTAGCTCAAGTTATGGTTTTCCAAAGTTGGTTGGTTCTTCATTTTCTTCTCACATTCTTTTCTTCAATTTTTCTTCTCTTTTTCTCCAATTCTCATCAACATTTCTCCAAATGGTCTCTAACATGAAAATAATCATAGTTAGTCCAATTCAACATCAAATACCATAATTTAAAGGCAACAATGATACAATTTAAAGGTAGAAAAACATATACAAAATACTCTCATCATCCGTACCTCACACACACACAGAGGTACACAATACATAACCTAGAATTAAAATACATAACCTATAATTAGAATTAGAATTCTTTTATCCAACTAAAGAATTGAAATTGTGGAATTTGAGTGATTTGGAATTGAAATTCAATTTCAACTCTTAGAATGATCACACAAAGAAACACTAGAATTGGAATTGGGGGTCTAATTCCATTTCTAAACTCCAATTCCATAAAAACAAATAGAGCCTAATAATAAAAGAAAAAATCTAGCGGGAATGAAGAATTGAAATTGTTAGACCTCAGGTCTCCATCCTTAATGTTTTAATGATTCAAGTTAACAAAAAAAATAAATGTGCAAATGATTGTATAAGGTGTGCAGAATTAGTTAAAGATACAAGAATTCCAGAAAAGTTCGAGCTCCAATCTCGACAAGCAGTTGAGCTCGAAGATTACCCAAAACTGTTTGACCTCAAAGACATCTACAGGCAGTCGACAGCTTCATAGAACCTAGAAATGATCGAGCACCAATATCGACAGGTAGTTGAGGTCGAACCCTCCCAGAAGATGTTTGAACTTGTTCACGTCGACAGGTAGCCGACAACAGTCAAGCTCTTGGGATGGATTTTAATTGAACTCTCGAAAATAAATTAAAGTATCAAACTTAAAAGTCGACTGGCTATCGAACTCGAAGCTAGTGAAAACAGAGAATGCGCCAAAATACATTTATTACACTATGGGCCAAAACTTCTAGCCATTGCAGTAAAGATTTCAAAATCAACAATGGTTCAAAGTCGAAGTCTCAAGCTCGAAGCCCGACTTCGAAGCTTCAGTTTCTAGCATCAACTTTATAGCCATTGGAAAGAAAGAGATGTGGTCCTATAAATACTTCAAGCCTTTCAATTGAAGACCAAGGATGCCACATTGAGCTCAGCTATCATCTCCTTCAATCCAACTCATTTCAAGTGAAAAATCCAAGCATTATTCTTCTAAAAAAACTTGTCAAAGTCCAATTGTAGTTTCAATATTCATCTTTTTAGCACTCTTTGTTTAGTGCAAAAACTTCATTGTAAACATTGTATAAGACCTAACCGATTGAGTGGTTGAGGCACATTGTAAAAGTTCTAATCTCTTGTTGAAGAGATAGGCAAGGTGAAAGGGGAAGTTTAAAGAAAGGGGGAAGTCTTACATCCTTGAGAAAGATTATGCTAAAGATTCATCTCTAAGATAGGTGGATTTGAAATAAATGAATGACTGGATTTAGTGATATTAGATGTTTTCTATGTAATAAACTTTGTTTGACTATTTATGTAATAATGATATGGCCTTTTTTATAATTAGGAGTTTATAATTCATATAAAATTATGGTAAAAGTCCTTATAATAATATAATTATTATTCTTAAACTTTCATAATCATAGTATTAAAAATAGAATGACGCTGTTAATAAAGAGATATTAGCATACATAGTGATGTATGAGTGATCAATTGTTAAAGAACATGTTCACGAGAATGACCAACTTAGAGATTTCCATGTAGGTTAATTATTTGTGTGCTGATAGAATAATAATATATGTATGACAAAAGTGCAAACAATCCTTAGACTTGAGGTTTTTAAGAGTATCTTTACTGTGAATAGTTATGCTTTGACTTTATATGTCTATTGTTATAACTGGTATGTGTACAATGATGCTGGGTATAATAAAAGGCACGAATTGATAGTTTATGATCAATATAGGATTTATCAGACCTTATAATGGGAGAGTATATCCCAGATATGGCCACTTGTTAAAATTTCAACTTATAAGTTTGCAAACGAATTTAAAAGTGTTCTAAATTAACTTAAAGAAGTTGAATTTTGAAAACAAGAAAATAATTAGTACAATAAGGGCCTGTTTGATAACTCAACTTAAAATTTAAAATTATTTGATTAAGAGATAATGACTTTTAGTGTATTTAATAACAAAAATTCAAACCTCCTAATCGTTTACGCACTACTAATTTCTTTTGCAAAAATTTAAGCAGAAAAAGTCATCTTATTGCTTATGTGACGCCCCACACCTGACCCCCCTGCCTAGAAAAATCATTCCCGAAGAGGAGAAGAGAGCCGGTGTGGGGACATCATACAAGGCTCCCGCCCAACAATCGACATAGAATAAAATAAAGAGAACCATACATTCTTTATAATTATACTAAACTTTCAAGCAATTCATTTTTTCCGCTTAATTATTGGAAAATCTCCAATAGTGTCTACCGTACAACCTAAACACTTAGCAAGCACCCAATAACTAAAGCAAGCAGGTTATGTTTCACATCAACACGTAATTTAAACCAAAAATTTTTGATTTTTTTACCATTTTTATCCATATGATTTTGCTCTGAAAAATTCGAGGCTTCACATTCTCCTCCACTTAACGGAATTGCGTCCCGAAATTTCCTAACTCACTCCGTGAACAGGTGTGGGTACTTACTTCTAAAGTGCAAGGTCGTCCCAAGTCCTTGGGCACAAAATTCAAAGCACTAAAGAACTGGGTGGATCCAGGGTCAATCAGTACATCTGCGGGTAAGGTTAAAATTAGAAAGGGTACCTTCCTCCACGTCATTGTTTGCATTAGCCTCTCGGTGTTCGATAGTGAAGACACGAGCTGCTATCTTCTTCCCTGGGTTGGCTGCTGGGTGTTGGTTGGCCTTGGCGGGGTCCGGTTGTGACTTCATCCCAGGGCAGTTTTGAATCCGATGATCACTGCTCCCACACTTCAAGCACTTGCCGGTCTTAAGCCAGCATTATGCCTCCTTATGGTCAGCCTTCCGACATAAGCGACAGATAACCTTGGGCGTCTCTTTTTCCTTACCCTGTCGCTGCTCGTTCGGTAGTGGTCTCCCCTCTTATCCTTGAGGGTGCTCTTGGCAATACCCCCACTGGCCTTCAGCACCTTTTTGTCGTTGTGCCTAGAGCGAAATGTCGTGAGCTTGTCCTGCACGTTCTCTGCCAGTTGAGCCTTCTCAACTACGTCGGCGTAGGTGGGCAGATCCACGGTGGTGAAGGTGGACTAGATTTCGAGCTTGAGTCCGGAGATGAACTTCTTCTTCTGAGCCTCGTCTGTTGCCACAATTCTAGGCGCGTACTTGGATAGCTTGGAGAAGTTGGCCTCGTATTCAAGAACCATCTTGGATCCCTGTCGGAGGGACATAAACTCCATCTCCTTCTGATCCCGCACCAATTGCGGTGAGTACTTAGCTCGGAACGCGGTGATGAAGTTGGCCCAGGTCTTTGGTGTCCAGTTAGTGATCCACTTTTGGTTGACCACTCGCCACTAATCCATGGCAGTTTCATCCATTTGGTAGGCTGCAAACTCAATCTTGCACACATCGGTGCACCCGATGAGTTCAAAGGTTCTCCCTACGCTTTCCAGACATGCTTCGGCCTTATCTGTGTCAAGTTCCCCCTTGAATCAGGGCGGCAAAAATTTTAGAAATTGGGCTAGTTTCCGATGCGTGTCTGGTTGGAGTTCAGGTCGTCGTTGCAGGTCAGCCACCAAAGTGGTCAGATGGCCGATGGTAGTGTGCAGAGGGTCTTACCCCTCTCCAGAGCCGGATGCGCCTGTTCCACATGTGCTCCTTATCATCTACGAGTTTCAAAAGAGCTGTATATCTTAGTATGGCTTGGTTGAAGCCAATTTAGCCCCATATTTCTGTCACACTCTCGTTGGAACCTAGGCAAGCATCTAGGTTGTTCAGATTTCAATTGATTCGTTCAAGTAAACGACGTGACAAGACAATACACTATCACATATGAGTAATCTAGAAGTCACCAGCAGTGACTGAAGACTTTATTCATAGGCAGTTTGGAGAGATACCACTTCTCCAACCCAAAACAAATACCAAACAAGCAATTAAAATAAAAGGGTGAAAATACAAGTCCAGCCCTTTTATAAAAAGGATAGCAAAAGGTAACAAGTAATAAATTGCACGTGCTAACTACCGTGCCTAACACTCTCGTCCTAGATGACTATTCTTCTTCTTCTTGTTTTTGCTGGAGAGCTTGATTCTCTTCGTGCAATAGGCGATACGCGGTTTGTAGCTCTTACAACTTAAGTAGTAACTGGTCTCGTTCTTGAGCTACTAGGTTCACAATCCTTGAAGGGTAGGCAGCTGGAAAACCCTCTGTTGTCCCTTGCCTCTCCCTTAGCGAGTTCCAAACGTGTCAGGAACCATCCTTGCTATCCGTGTAAGGAAGTGCTATGAGCTTCTCATCTCCTTCCTTTTCTATCTCCTCTTCTTTTCCAAGCTCTGGGGCCATTGGTTGAGGGTCCCCGCCCGTGAGAACCAGCAGTGCATCATTTAGCAGGTCCGTCATCATGGTACGCAGCAGTCCTTCAAAGGAATTAGCCCAGGCGCGCAATAGCTCCAGCAATCTCTGTAAGGCGGCGCTGTCATCGATGCGCTGTCCTAACCTTCTTTGGAGAGACCTTACTCTCCCGCGAAGGGCATCTCGTTCACCAATCACTTTTTGCACTACCCGGTTTGGGTAATGCACAGCCGCACCTCATCCCATTACCACCATTTGGCCGTAGGACGAAAACCAATGGTGCAGCACCCCATCGGGGTAGTCGCGGTAGCCCACTCCTGCAGCCTAAGTATCGTTGGTGTATCTCCGGCAGACATTCCTTGGTGCCATTTTCCTACAAGTAAAGAGTAAATCAGTTTACCGCAAGCTTTTGCACATTATGAAAGTTTCAATACCATACCTAGTTCTAAGTTTCTAGATATAGGCTTTTAAGAGCTTATCCAAGTTTTTCTAATTCTTTTATGCAAGCCATCCTATCAGGTCAAATCTATGTGTGTGTGGACCTAAATCCCTATTTTTAGGAACTTAAGCATATGATACCAACTGTGACAACGATGGTACCAGAGTTAGCAGCTAAAGTTTTATGAACCCTGGATCCCATAAGTCCAGAAATTATTACAATTCAATCTTTTAAAGTTTAGGACTTAAATTCCTGTTTTTAGGAACTTAAGGCTCTGATACCAACTGTGACGCCCCACACCTGACTCCCCCTGCCTTGGAAAATCATTCTCGACGGGGAGAAGAGAGCCAGTGAGGGGACGTCATACAGGGCTCTCGCCCAACAATCAATACAGAATAAAACAAAGAGAACCATACATTCTTTATAATTATACTAAAATTTCAAGCAATTCATTGCAGTGAAAAAATACATAATTATCGAGGACTGCCAAAGGCCATAATTATCCTCCAAAGTAGGGTTACTGAGCTAATCTATTACAAAGCTCACTCGATGTTATCTTAGACGCCCAACGGCCTTACCTCTAGCGCATGCGAATCAAGCACCTGTATTCAAATTTGGAAAGGAGTGGGGTGAGCTTATGCTCAGTGAGAGACCTCGGGGTTTGTAGAAAATCCCACCGTAGATCCTTATAGAAAAGCCAGGAAAGCACGTACACAGTTCATGCAACCATCCGTACAGGCAGGTATATATATAATCAAGTAACAACGGAAGTACAAGCAAGCAAAGTTCATTTATAGCAGGCAAGACAAGCACATCAGGCATATAGTTCATCACATGGCAAGTACAAAAAATGAGCAGGGCAGTATAGACACCACAGTCATATGCACATATTTGAGCCACTAAAACCCTAGCACACAGATTGCACCCACAAGCCTTCTCTAATAAAGCTAGGTTGGAATCTATCTCGGGGTTCGGGTTGTTTAAGTGGACACGGCTTTCACCAGTAGGCCGTCTAAGGCGAGCGGAACAAGGGAAGCAGACTCGCTTTCACCAGCAGGCCGTGTAAGGTGAGCGGAACAAGGGAAGCGGACTCGTTTTCACCAGCAGGCCATTTAAGGCGAGCGGAACAAGGGAAGCGGACTCGCTTTCACCAGCAGGCCGTCTAAGGCGAGCAGAACAAGGGAAGCATACTTGCTTTCACCAGCAGGCTGTCTAAGGCGAGGGGACAAGGAACGCGGACTCAGAGCCCAAGTTTTATCTAATTGGTCCTTGACCTATTTCACTCCCTAGTATGCCTCATACAAATCTAAAGACATTATGCAACCCTAGATGACCTGCAACTTACCTTGAGAAGTCTACTTCCCTCTAGTTTGGCGGGTTATGCTATCTCCTCATTACAGGCACACATCATGGCAAGTAGGCCAGTAGACAAGTCATGCGAAGCAGAGTGTGTAACTAGCAGGGCAAGGTATCATATAGGCACGTAGCACATAAGCACGCAAGATTCACGTAAGGTAAAATTGAGAAAATAAGCTAACGATGAGGCATGAGAAACCTCATTGGCAAATATCAACACACAATAGTAATATATCTACACATAAGCACTACGTTGATAGTTCGTTTAAATCTTAGGAAACTAGCGAGTAATCCCTCACCTGGAATTCTGGAAGGCCCGTATGTCGTCCACTTCACTCAGCTTGGGTCAACGATCAGCTCTTGCAGATAACGGAGGCACGATTATTAGCTAAGAAAGAGTTACTGACTTTCTAAGCAAGTTTGACTTTTTTGGTCAACTGGGGTTGACTTTTCAGTCAACTTTAACTCTTTAGTCAACCTTTGACTTTTAGGATTAAGTTTGACTTTTATGGTCAACTTTGAATTTTTGGTCAATTGTTGACTTTTTTGGGTTAAGTTTGACTTTTATGGTCAACTTTAACTTTTTGGTCAACTATTGACTTTTCAAGTAAAGTTTGATCTTTTTGGGTTAGGTTTGACTTTTACGATCAACTCTAGGTCAAGGGGTCAAGTTTTGGGTCAAACGGGTCAAGGATGAGTCAAAGGACAAATTGAGTCAACTGGGTCAAGGCTAGATCAGACGGGTCAAAGATGGGTCAAAGGGCAAGTCAGGTGGTCAAAGGTCAAGTCAAGTGGTCAAGGGGTCAGTTTAGGGTCAAGTGGGTCAAGGCTAGTGGTAAAGGTCAAGTATAGGGTCAAGTGGGTCAATGCTAGTGGTAAAGGTTGCATAGTTAAGGCTTGGTTGGCAAGAAATAGCCAGGTCGACTTGCGAGGGTCGAGGTCGGCACGCAACGGGCGCTATGGCCGAGCGGCTAAACACTCTTTACGCAATTCTAACCATCCTATCAACCTTTTTTCGTGGCCTCAAACATGGCATGGTACACTGTTTTTCCAGATCTTAATTCTTGGTTCTTGATTTGAATATTAATTCGAGATCTCATTTTCAACCATTCCCACTAGATGCAATCAGTCCTAAACCTTCTTAAACATGTATAGCACCCCCCCCCCCCTTCATGCATAGATTTTCCCTCGTTATCCCACATAAAATATCAAGATCTCCTAACCTATGCTTTCATGCCACTTTGCGAGGGTTCAAGAACAGTTATAAAGACTTACCCTGGTCCTATGATTGCCACAAACTCGTTGAGGAGGTGCAAGGAAGGGAAACGCGGTGGCGGCGACTCCTCAAGTTGGTGGCGTGTAGGGTTTTCAGAAATGGAAAAGGAAGAGTTGGCAGCCTGGGGATCTATTTATAAGCCTCCCCTAGGTTCTGGGAAGCTTTTACAACTTCCTCCACAACCCTAGCCGCCTCCTCCTTCGATTAAATCGGATTTGGATTGGAGAAGAATCCAACTCCGATTCAAAAACTATTTCTGCAGTTTTCTCCATGCTGGCTCACGGGCGCGTGCACGCATGCGCACCAGGCCTGGGTTAGCCCATCCGAGACGTCCTCAACTGGAGTCCGCCCGCGAGGTCGTCCACTAAAGCCCGTCCGCGAGGTCGTCCACTGGAGCCCGTCTGCGAGGTCATCCATTGGAGCCCGTTTTGGTGTGCTTCAATTCCAGAAGTTGAACACAACTCTCTTTGGGACTCTTCCGATTCTTTGTGTGACCCGCACAGATATTCGGACCTACTTCTTCATTCCTTTTCCTTTCTTCTTTCCGCTTAATTATTGGAAAATCTCCAACAGGGTCTACCATACAACCTAAACACTTAGCAAGCACCCAATAACTAAAGCAAGCAGGTCATATACGTTTCACATCAATATGTAATTTAAACCAAAAATTTTCAATTTTTTTCCATTTTATCCCTGTGATTTCGCTCTGAAAAATCCGGGGCTTCACAGCTTATCTCTTAATCTTCCACGTAATAATTCTTTAAATAATTCATATTCGATTTCCGAAACTATCTCTTTTATTTTATTCATATTGATTTAACTATAATTATTATTTTATTTTTTTAGCATACCACGTATTTAAAAAAATTTCATTATAATATTGTCAAATAAATTTAATATATTTTTTATTATTTTAAATCTCATTCATACGATATGTTTTATATTACTTATATAATTTTATTAATTATATATGAGTTTTACTGTAAAAATTTAAATTTCTTTTAGACTACAATAATGGATTCATTTTTTATTTTTAGAATTTTCAATAAATTGTAATAATTTTTAGTTTTAATCATTCAATTTAATGTGTTTTATCTTAATTTGTTCCCTTATGTTTTTTTATTAATCATAGTTGATGTTTTATTATAAAATTTGGTATTTCGCTTGTAGAAATATATAAAATTCAACGTAAGGGTAAAATGGTATAATTTTAAGATTTCAGCATTAAAATCAGCATATTTATCATACAAGATCGAGCGATTAAGCATTATGATTTAGAGGTTCAGAAAATATATTTCAACATTAACATGTTAAGTGCTTAATCAATCAGCATTATGATTTCATCATTAAGCATTAGATATAAGCATCAATTTTTATTAAACGAGCCCTAAGAGTTGTCACTCATACCTTACTCTTGCACAAGGATATAGAATGATGAAAGGATATAAATTGCACAAAATCTGGTTCATAAAAGGGGGAAGTCAATCATTTGACTTTTTATTAATTCTTGGGTAGTCATGATGCCTAGTTAGAGGTTAATCTCGATCTATAAAATTAGTGATAAATTACAATGTTTAATTTATCTAATTTTAAAATTTTCGCGACTAAAATTATCTTTAGTCCAAGTGGAAGTTTGTTGGTTTGTACTAAATCCAAATAAAATATTAAATTTATTTTATTGTCATGAATTAGAAACCTAAAGGGTCACACACAAATAATTAATTTATGGATTAACTAGGACTAAATGTTATTATATGATAATTGCAAGGATTAATTAAATATAATTAATCTATAAGTATTTAATTGCAAATTAATTATTCCCGAGAATGATTTATATCTAATCAAAATAATTACTAGAAAATGATCTAGGATCTGTTTGATAACACCACTTAATGCTTAAAATTATTTGATTAAAAGATAATGATTTTTAGTGTGTTTGATAACAGAAATTCAAACCTCTTAACCGTTTAAACACTACTTATTTTGTTTAGAAAAATTTAAACAGTAAAATTTAGCTTTTTGTTTATCACTTAATACTACAATAATTATTTAAATAATTCATATTTTATTTTCAAAACTATTCATTTTTTTTTATTCATATTGACTTAACTATAAATATTTATTTTTGAATAAATTATTATTTTATTTTGTTCTTCATTAGCATACCACGTATTATAAACTTTTTCATCATAATATTGTCAAATAAAATTTAGTTTATCTTTTATTATTGTTTTTTGGTATTAAAAATCTATTTAATAAGTTATATGATGTGGTCATCCCTAACTGAAAAAAGTCAAGTCAGTACTTGCCGAGTCAATCCAAATGCGACATCCAAAAGAAATGCATTTCAAGGAGGAAGAAAATATCAAAGGAGGCAACCCACAAGCCTCTCAGTCATCAACTACTTCTGACACGAATTCGGCAGTTTCTGGAAACATTTTTGGAATCATTTCCTGATCGATCTGGAAATATTTACAACTCATCGATCTGTCATGTGGTTACTATAAAAGAATCTTGGAGACATGTGTAAATCTTGATTTAGAACATTTCAAAATGATTTCGAAAGCTTCTCAATGGATCTGAATTTCTCTGAACTATTTGATGAAGTTTTCAGCACTTCTAAAAATACATGCTACATCAAGATGGGCCGAAACCTGAGCATCCGCAGCTATTAATTTCTGCCAACCCATTCAAGAAGCCCATGAATAAAATTTCCCATTTGATTTAAGGGTTTTGGAAAGCAATTAGGATTTGTGCATGTTTCCTAATTCTTTCCCAAGTCAATTACAGATTAGTTAGGTTGTTACAACTTAATTAGTTCTAGTAGTTTCCAAAAAGGATTCAACTCTTGATTTCCTTTTTGTGATAGTTTTAGAAGTTCTTTTTATTATCTTTAGAGGGAATTTCATCCACATATGTTACGATAAAGGTGACAAAATTCTCTTTCCAATTCCTTGCTTCTTTTGGATTTGGACTTGTAAGGAATTAGCAACTCTATTTGGTTTTCACTTTTAATTATTTCCTTTCTTTATTTTCTCCTTATTTTCGTGTTCTCCTCTCTCTTATAAATAGGGGTGCAGCCAAAAACAATATCCAGAATTCGTATGATTAAATATTAATATTAGTGTAAGGTTTTGTCCTTTACTTTCGGATTATCTCCTTTTTATTTGAACTTGTGTATTTTGCATGAATTGTTAAAATTATACTTTTTCTAAACTTAGAAGAAATTAGGTTACTTGCTTTACCTAATTTCCTATTTGCTCAAACTCATTAATCCTGTTAGTTTAAGAATAAAGTAGATTAATTCTCACTTAAATTAACTGTGTGGTTTTCGAGTAAATCAAAAGGGTGAGTTGTGTTCATCAAGTGTTGACTTTCCTTGGAAATTTTCCTAGCATGAGGATTTCTTCGAATTGCTCACATCAATTTTGGTATTAGAGCCAAGACGAGCTTGTTGAAAGGAGGCGGATTGGAGTAACCTGATAAAAATCACTCCATGATGGTTCCCTGAAAATTTTGAGAAGTTGATGGCATCTTCTTGCAAATTTTTTTTTAAAAAAAAAAGTTGCATGTTGTTTTCAAATTTTAGCTAAAAATAATTTCACTGATCTTAAAGCTGAAATTAAAACTTTCTTGCTGGGAAAATTTGGAAAAAGAAATTCGTTGTGAAAAGAAAGAAAATCACATATTGAAAGAACTACAAATGGGAATTGCTAAGTGTTGCTTGTTTTGGTTTTTGTCACTTCTTTTCTACGATTTTTCCTAGCTTGTTTGTGATTGTGACACTCCTAAATTGTGCTAAATTTTGACTATTTGTGGAGCTGTTTTGCTGTCAGAAACTGTCACCCTTATTGTGACGAAGATCTAAATCGCTAGCAAGTGTCTTGACTTTAGGGTTTTTCGGAAACCCTAGTCTTTGCGACTCCTCCTTTGTGTAGCTAGAGGCTAGGTCTATTTCCGTCACCCATGTTGGTTTTAATTGCATTTTTGGTTGTCGCTTAAATTGAATTGTTGCTAAACCTAAGATTGTAATTGTCACGGTTATTAGGGTTACAAATTTTCGAATCTCTAATTTTCCCCCCGCAAACAATCTTCGTTTAGTTTGACTTTTCAAATATAGATTGTCACTATGAATTAAGGTCTTTCTTGCAGCGCTTTGGGGCTATGAAATTTTTTGAACCCCTACTAGCAATAGCATTCCGACTGTAATTCTGTGTGATTTTTCTAATTGGAAATCTACTCGTTCTTTAACTCTTGAGATATACATTGAATTAAGGGACTCAAAATTTTCTGTTTTGGCTGCAAGTTTTGGTTTTACAGTACCATATCTGAAGTAAATTATGAAAATACCCCAAGCGTGTTTTTGCGATTTTATGCAACTTTGGGGACTATTTGGCCGAAACAAAATCCTTCTTGTTTGCTCAAAGTGATAAGTTAATTGCTATTAGTGAGAATTAGTTTCTAAATACCTATTGGATGGGTGATCACATCTTTGGTAGTTTTCCTGATTTGTTTCAAACCTACTAATTGTTATTTGCTTCTATTCATTCTGAATTGCCTTGTAAATTATCTAGCTTGTGAACCTCTTTTCATACTACCTGGACATTAGATCTTATATATTAGTTTAGATTTTGTCATCGTGCGCATTACATTAATTTTGCTGAGATTGAGGACTTATCTCCAAATCTCCTCCTTGTGCACATCTTATCTGAATTAATTACTGAAATTTTTTTTCTGGTGGTCTTCAAAACCGAGATAGGTTTAGCCCTTAATCCGAGAATTATTTTACTTTTTGCCTAAGTTTTTACTTGTATAATTCTATTCTGCTTGTTTAATACTTAGTTCAAATTTGAAGGACTTCTATTGTGAAGGACAATTTTTGAGTGGTAATAGTCAGAGCGTTACAGTCATTACAAGGAAAAGCCAACCCTTGATGAGAGTAGCTTGATAGGTCGGTTATACTTGGGGGACATGGGGTGAGGTTATTATCACCTAGTTGCAAACTTGTCTTGTGCAGATAATTCTTCTTTTAAAGTGCATTAAAGATGCCCTTTCGTTCTCGCAACGACCAGGACATGCAGGCTATTGTAGCCCTTTCTACTCAGTGTAATGCCAACTATGGTAAGCAGCAACAAACTAGGAAAATTTCCATGTGGTGTCCTTTTGCCGTCTACAGGCAGAGTAGAAACTTCCTTTAAAGGGACGCCGTGCCAATCCACACCACAAGGCTCGACGGATGTCTTTTGACCATTCACTGTCCCAAGAAATTTCTTTAGTTGGTAAGGAGATGTAAATGGAGTTTGATATGCGCATGAAGTTTATTTTTATTCTTCATGCAACTTGCTAATTTTTACTTTAATTATTTAGTCTCAAATTCATAAAAGACCAAAGGTGATGAGGGCATCCTAAGTCAAGCAACAAGTCAAAGTCAACAAGCAAGTGGTTCCGGAGAAGCTGAGGAGGAGGTTCGAGTTCTACATCGAGGCCCGACAATGCTTCAGGATCCAAGCCCATATCAGAGGGATCCACTTGTAGACATCACTGGGCCCATGACCAGAAGCAGAGCGAAGAAGGTTCGAGACGCACTCAACAACCTTGTTCAAGCTTGCCATCAGGATGCCCAGCTGATTGTAGAAGCCCACGCCTTGGAGCAAAATGGAGGAAATGTTCAAATTGCAACTCTTCTAACAATCCTTGAAGAAGAGTCGCAATTCAGCACTTCACATTGAAGAAGAAGGCTGTTTCTTGAAGTCTTGAAGATGCCGGAAGGTTCTTGGGCTTTAAAGAAACAATTCATGAAGTTCCCTACAATTTGGGCCGACCCAAACTCATGGAGGACCAGCCCACAAGTTTCGGCCAGCCCAAGAAAGCAAGAGGAAGCCGCACGGCAGCCCACAAAGCAAGCCCTAACGGCTACTTACCTAATTAGGGAATTTCTTTACTTAATTAAGTTATTTCTTTTATTCTTTAAGTTAGTTTCCAAAAAGGGTTCCCTTATTCTTTTTGGAAGTAGGATTTTTATTCTTTTCCTTAATTTTAGTTACAATTTCGGCTACCACTTGTTAAGGGTAAATCCGAAATTGCCTTTTCCTTTTTCTTACCATTCCTACTTCTTTCCGGGTTTGGTAAAGGAAATTAACCTTTTGGTTAATTTCCAATTCTACTTCTTTTCTTTTTCTAATTCTTGTACTGATTTTCGGCCATCCCTTCATCTATAAATAGGGGCCAAAACTTCAATAATAATCCGAGTATTCAGATCATAAAACTTAGTGTTTGAGTACCCTCCTTTTATTGCTTTATGTATTTGCATGTCGTAGTTTACATAATTGCATGAACTTAGCTAATTAGGTTACTTGCTCTACCTAATTACTCGCATGTTCAAAACTCCTTTCTTACACTTGGTTCGAATCTAAAATAAAATTAACTTAGGTTAACTTTATTTCTCTGTTTTTCGAAAGTAAGTTAGAAGTGTTATACGAGCTCGCCGCTTAATCACAAGGTCCTTGGCAACATTATCCGAATGTGTACAACCGTCCACATCAAAAGGTAAAAGGTGCAAACAAAGATCATATATATATATATATATATATATTTCTTCAGTGGTAAGCACAAAAGAAAATATGAAACTTTGGTGATCAATAGTTCATTGTCATGGCTACTTTTCTGATGTGGGAAGATTCTTCCATCCACTAACACATTAGCCGGAGTCCCTCCGAGCAACATTGTTTTGTTGTGTTTTGTAAGAACTCCAAATTCTTGGGTCAAGTTACAAGGGACACCTAGCAAAGTGATTATGGTTCCACAATTTTAATCAATAGACTATCCCGCATTAAAGGATCAAGGTGAAATAAGTATGGGGTATCCTTCAATGAGGTATGCCCTTAAAACTATTTCCCCTTTGTGATTCCATTATTTCAGTTATGAGCATGACTAAGAAATGTTATTTATGAAATTGTGAATAGCCTCCGTTTGGGCAAATCGACCGTAGGTAGTTTTCCTTAGTTGTTGGTGTTAAAGTCTCAAATAGTTTTCTAAATTCCAAATTGTTGAATAATGAATTCTTGTGTTCCAATTTAGCAATTCTGATTTTTTTGACACGAGCATGTTTTGACGACATACCATAGTATCTGCCTAAAAAATTGTGAATTATTGTAATGTATTACCATTAGTTTACAAGTAGGACTGGGTTTTATATCATTGCAGGGGTACTTAAAGGTATAATTTTGACATGTGACATTTTAGAATCATATTAAGCTAGTTTGTATTTCATATTTATGACGCATAAATTTGTCCTAATTTATAGTGTTCACTTTATGTTGTTGCATATACCTGGCAAAGATGATATATTTCTTGAAAGTGTTATGTAATCATTCTTGAGGAGTATGGATAAATAAGTTCAGGAGATTTTAGATGATTTTCGATAGTTTCTTGCAAGCGTCTAGAATGTTCTTGAGAGGTTCTTGAAGAATTAAGTGTGACCTTCATTTGTTGTGAAATCATATCCAAGCCGAAGGGAGAGGCAACTTTCTGACATTAGCACACAGAAAGATTGAACAAAGGCTTACAGTGTCGCACTTTAAAAGGTAAGTGAAAAAACTATTTTGTGTTTAATATAACTAACTTGCTTCGCTTTAATTCTTAACAGAATGTATTCAAGGATGAATCCTTTCCAATCGTGAGGGAATGATGTGGTTATCCCTAGCTCAGAAAAGCCAAGTCAGCACTTGCCGAGTCAATCTGAAGGTGTCGTCCAAAAGAAATGCATTGCAAGGAGGAAGAAATGATCAAAAGAGGCATCCACAAGCCTCTCGGCCATCAACTACTTCCGACACGAATTTGGCAGTTTCCGAAAACATTTCTAGAAATATTTCTTGATCGATCTTGAAGTATTTAAACCTCCTCAATTTGTCATGCGGTTACTATAAAAGAATCTTGGAGACATATTGATTTTCTTAATTTAGAACATTTCAAAAGAATTTCGAAAGCTTCTCAGTGGATCCGGAATTCTCTGACCTATTTGGTGAAATTTTCAGCACTTCTAAAAACGCATAATACATCAAGATGGGCCGAAGCCTGAGCATCCGTAGCTATTAATTGCGGCCAACCCATTCAAGAAGCCCACGAACAAAATTTCCCACTTGATTCAAGGGGTTTGGAAAGCAATTAAGATTTGTGCATGTTTCCAAATTCTTTCCCTAGTCAATTACATATTAGTTAGGTTGTTACAGCTTAATTAGTTCTAGTAGTTTCCAAAAAGGATTCAACTCTTGATTTCCTTTTTGTTATAGTTTTAGAAGTTCTTTTTATTATTTTTAAAGGGAATTTCATCCACCTATGTTATCATAAAGGTGAAAAAAATCTCTTTCCAGTTCCATGCTTCTTTTGGATTTGGACTTATAAGACCAACTCTATTTGGTTTTCACTTTTAATTGTTTCTTTCTTTATTTTCTTCTTATTTTCGTGATCCCCTCTCTCCTATAAATATGGGTGTAGCCAAAAATAGTATTAAGAATTCGTATGATTAAATATTAATATTAGTGTGAGGTTTTGTCCTTTACTTTCGAATTCTCTTCTTTTTATTTAAATGTGTATTTTGCATGAATTGTTAAAATTATACTTGTTCTGAACTTAGAAGAAATTAGGTTACTTGCTCCATCTAATTTTCTGTTTGTTCAAACTCATTAATCATGTTAGTTTAGTAATAAAGTAGATTAATTCTCACTTAAATTAAATGAGTGGTTTTCGAGTAAATCAAGAGGGTGAGTCGTGTTCTTCAAGTGTTGACTTTCCTTGGCAATTTCCGCACCATGATGACCTTTTCGAATTGCTCACATCATTATATCATTTACCTGTTTTTAGAAATCTTATTTGTATGATATGTTTTATATTACTTATGTAATTTTATTAATTATATATATGAGTTTTATAGTAAATTTTGTAATTTCTTTTAGACTGCAATAATGGATTCATTTTTCATTTTTAGGAATTTTAATAAATAGTAATTTTTTTTGTATTCTAATCATTCAATTTAATGTGTTTTATTTTATTTTGTTTCCTTATGTTTTTCATTAATCATAATTTATGTTTTATTATATCATTTTATATTTTGCATAGATAAATATGAAATCCCAATTAGCTATCTATGAGGGGGAGGGGGTGAATTAGGTTCTAGACCAATTAAAATTTATTTTAAGATGTTTCAAAACTTGTTCTTCAAAATACCATTTCAAATCAAGTGTAGTGTATGTAAAGTGATTTGTCTAAGCAATTAAAAAAGCAAATTAATGAAGACAAAACACAAGGAATTATAGTGGTTCGGATTGCCCTTGAATCCTACTTTACTCCTCAAGTTCTTCAACTTGAGAGTTCCTAATCCACTAGGTGAAGCACTTAAGGGTGTGTTTCAAACCACTACACTTGCTCAAGACTAATCATCTTAGTCTTAGGACTTTTACAAGAATTTCCTAACTTAAATCTAAGCTAGAAAATCACCCTGATCTATAAGACTAGGAATTGATTTTGGCCCTATCCTTCCTCAAGGATATTTAGGTCTTACTCAAAACTCCACCTAGCTTAGAGATGAATCTTTAGCCTTATCCTTCACAAGGATGTAAGACTTACTCAAGACCACCCCTTTCTTCAATCTCCCCCTTTCACCTTGCATATCTCGTCAATAAGAGATTAGGACTTTTACAATGTGCCTCAACCACTCAATTGGTTAGGACGTGTACAAAGGTTACAATGAAGTTTTTGCACCAAACAAATAAGTGCTAAAAAGATGAATACTGAAAATACAAGTGCATTGTGACAAGTCTCTTTTAAAAGAATGCAATGATTATTAACTTGAAATGAGTTGGGATGTTGTAGATTATAACTGAGCTCAGTTTGGCATTCTTGATCTTCAAATGAAAGGCTTGAAGTATTTATACAAGAGCCAAAGCTTCCTTTCAACGGCTCTTTTAATTTTAGCTTTCTAGAGGTTGTCCGAGTTTAACGGTTCCTTATACGCGACTCATTTATTTGAATTCTGCTTTTCCATCGGCTACTGACTTTGTTGACTTCTTTAACGTTGGTTTGTCTGTAGTCTATGCGAGTATTTGTTCGACTCGGACAGCTACTCGTACATGACACTTCTTCTTTTGAATTCAAATATCTTCAACGGTCGACTGTCATGCACAGCTCTTTTCTGACTTGCATTTAATGCGCTGAGGGCTGTCTGAGTTGTTGTCCGACTCGTGTGGTTACGCATACCCTATTCTTGGGCTTTGAAGATTGCCTTCATTTTCTGGGGTTGTTCTTGCTCATCCGAGTTTTCGTGCGAGTCGGATGACTGCTTGAATATATGCAATCAGTTTTTTTTAAACTTCTTTTTCATTAGTTCAGTTATTTGTTTGTTATTTAAATCATCAAAACACAATGGAATTGAGACCATAGATATTACAAAATATAACAAAATTCAACATAAGAGTAACATGGTACATTTTCAATATTTTAGCATTAAGATCAACATATTTACCAAACAAGATCGAGTGATTAAGTATTAAGATTCAGAGGTTCAGAAAATATATTTTAGCATTAAGATGTTAAGTTTAATCAATTCAGCATTATGGTTTCAGCATTAAACATTCAGATTTAAGCATTATTTTTTTATCAAATAAGCCACTGGTAATTACTAAGAGATAAATTATGGCTATTAAATACGTATTAGGGTCAATAATCAAGATACACTTCATCGCCTCTTCAAATAGGGTTATACACAGAGAAAAGTTCATCTGTTTTGTAGGCTTGTTCTGATTATTAACGAAACTAGCATGTTAACCTGCTACAGTCCATCTTGGAAGGTCCTAGAGATTGTTCGTGTGGATATATTTAGAGGTCAGACAAGTGTGTGGATGTTCGATTGACAAAAACTCCACCGACGTTCCAAATCTACAACCTGAAGTATAAATTCTGTATAGTTTTAGTAAATAGATCCTGAGCATATTGAGTATACTGGATACTTACATTTTTTTTTTTTTTTGGCTTCAAAACCTTCTAGAAAAATAGTAGATATGATGCTCTTTGATGAGGGCATCCCAAGTCCAGCAACAAGTCCACAAGCAAGTGAGTCCAGAGAAGCTGAGGAGGTTCGAGTTCTACACCGAGGTCCAACAATGCTTCAGGATCCAAGTCCATATCAAAGGGATCCACTTGTAGACATCATTGGGCCAATGACCAGAAGCAGAGCAAAGAAGGTTCAAGAGACACTCAACAACCTTGTATAAGTCTGCCAACAGGACGCTCAATTGATAGTAGAAGCCAACGCCTTGGAGAACAAAGACGGAAAGGATCAAATTGTGACTCTCCTTACAATTCTTGAATAAGAGGCGCAATTCCCCAATCCACAATGAAGAAGAAGGCTATTTCTTGAAGTTCTTGAAGACGCCGGAATGTTCTTGGACTTTAAAGAAACATTTCTTGAAGTTCTTGGTTTTTCTTAAAATTCTTGAATTTCATATTTTGCAGAATCTTGAAGAATCTTGAAATCTTGATTCCGAAATGATTCCGGGAGATTCCAGAAGATTCCAGAAGCTCCCTACATCATTCCATAATGCGACATCAACAATTGGGCCGACCCAACTCATGGAGTCCATTCCACAAAGTCGGCCAGCCCACAAAGAAGCCCACACGGCCAAGCCTAGTCCATTAGGGTTGGAAACTAAGGGTTAGGGTTTGGGGAAAAATAAGGGTTTGTGCATGTTCCCTATTTTGCCATTAGTTTAATTAGTTTCCAAAAAGGGTTCCTTCTTGATCTCCTTTTTGGAGTAGGATTTTTATTCCTTTTCCTTATTGTTTTTAAGTTGTAATTTCGGCTACCACTAAAGAAATAAGGTGACCGAAAATTTCCTTTTCTTTTTACCATTACCCACTTCTTTCAGGTTTTGGTATTGTAAAGGAAATCAACCTCTTGATTGGTTTCCAATTCTACTTCTTTTTCCTACTTCTTTTAGGTGACTTTTTCGGCTGTTCTTTGCCTATAAATAGGCAGCCGAAACTCCAAATTTAATACAAGTATTCAGATCATAAAACTATTAGTTTTGAGTACTCTCCCTTTATTGCTTTATGTATTTTGTATGCTTGGAATTTACATATTGCATGAAACTTAGCTTAATTAGGTTAATTGCTCTACCTAATTAATTTCGCATGTTTCAACTCTTTCTTACACTTGGTTCGAATTCTTAAAATAAATTAGCTTAGGTTAGTTTATTTTTGGTTCTCTTATTTTCGGGTAAGTTAGGGGTTATACGAGCTACGCTACTTAATCACACTTTCCGGGCAATTTTCATCCGCATGTGTACAACCGTCCACATCACTCTTGAATTGGGCTTTGACTTGACTTCATTTGGACTTGAAATGAGCAAGTTAAAGCTAAAACAAATCAACCTTATTGGGTGTACTTGGACTCATTTTCCTCAACCTTTTCGGTTGGTCTTGACTTAATTTTAAGCACCACATAAGCCATCAAGATTTGGGCTAGTCATAGTCTCCAACTTGCTTGCAAAAAATATGGCTTGTTGGGTTTGATTTGATAAACAACTTTAAATAAAACCCAACAAGAATTAATCAATAACTCACTTGGAGAAGTTTTGAACTTTAGACCAAATGATAGGTCCATCATGTTGCAATCCATTGATTTAGCTCGTGTGAATAAGAGTTCCAACTCGAACAATTCATCTGTTTGTGCAAATGGTCGGTGACTAGGCCGGATCGCATCACCATGTGAAAATGAGCCTGCTAGTTAGCATATTTTCCCTGGTTGTTTGGACCAGACTGGACCGGCTGCGAACCGGTAAGGCTGCCAGTTCAAAAATTGGAAAAACCAAAAGTAGAGAAAATTGGTCAAAAACTGGGTCGGGCCGCAAACCTGCGTGAACAGCTCAAACCCGATTTTTTTTTTTTTTTCAAATTAGTCAAATGTTAAAAAATTTTCTATCAATGGGAGTTAATCCTTAGTCACTCACATAGAAAATAAAAGTACTTACCACTATACCATTGTTTACTCTTGCGTAAATTATTGTTTTAACTCATTTTTATATGAATCATGGATTTTCTTACAATCTTATTGGATTTTCCAAATAAATGTTAATTTTATTGTCATTCCTTATAAAAAAGAGTTTAATTTTTTTATTAGTTGTTTTCTTTTCAATTAAAATTTGTTTAAATTTTTGATGTATTAACTTAAAATATGTTTTATTTTTTTACATCAAATTTTATCTTTTTTTTTCTAATAAAAATGTAGTAATATAATTATATATATTTTTAGTAGAAAATAAGCAATATATATATATATATATATATATATGACGTCATCCAGTTTGACCCCCTGGTCGAACCTCCGTTTCGAGCGACCCTTTGGCCTCTCCGGTTCAACGTTCGTCCGGCCCAAATAACCATGATATTTTCAAAATATATTTTTGAAACATTGCATTTTATATTAATATTTCATCATTAACAATACATTTTTTTTAATCTATTTACTCATATTTTTATATTTGTACTACACATTTTATTTATTCAACTATATATTTTTATATTTCTAATACACATTTTTTATATTTTAATGTATTTTTTTACATTAAAATACTAATTTTGAAAAACATGTTTTTAACACTTTAATGTATTTTTTTACATTAAAATACTAATTTTGAAAAACATGTTTTTAACACCATTTTTAAAATATGATAACAAATCGGCTTTTAACCCATTGACTCAAACACAACAAGCCTGCCTGTTCCTTTCAGAGATATTCGATAAAATTAAATAACATAGATAATACAAGTCTGTCTTTAATCGTAACTTTCCTAAACATGAAAATTGAAAAGAAAAAGTTACACATTTTACTATTTAAAAGTCCGGTACTTAAAAATATAGAAGTATCTTTTGAAGCAATGAAAAATGAAATAAAATCACTCAGTGTACTAGTTAGCAGTAGAACACAAATTCTGCATAGTCACCAATACAAAATTCCAACACTTTGGCACACGCACGCAAAAATGTTAACCAAATTCTGCCCGATTTCCTGACCAGCTCTGCCCCAATTACCCGAAAAACTTCCCTCTCGCAAGGGGTACCTCGAAGTACAACTACCAACTCCTTTCTTTCCTTGCCGTTTGGCAGGCGACCCTCTCTCTCTCTCTCTCTCTCTCGCGCGCGCGCTCGCACGACATCTTTCATTTCTACTATTTTCTGCCTCTATGAGTCTTCAGGATTTTGTTCTGTTCTTTCGCTCACTATTTTCTCTCTCTAAGTCCGGGGAAAAATTCTCACGAGGTCTGTGCTCTTTATCATACGTTCAGCCATACTTATGCGTTTATCTGTGGTTATGTTTGTGATTTTCAATGGATGTTACTTTGTGAAGTTTATTAATTGGATCTGATATTTGGAATTTGGGATTTGATTCTTGCAGATCGGAAGATTGGAGCTACAGGAGGAAATTGAATTGGAGAAATTAGGGTTTGAGTGGAATTTGGGGCGATCTAGGGTTTGAAGGGTGTGAGCTTAGGCTTTGAGTTTGGGGGATTTTGTTAGGGTTTTGGGGAATTGAATAGTTGGAGGTCCTTTGTTTCGTTCTTCTTGTTTTTGAGGAATTTGGTTAAAAGGGTTTTGGGAAAGTAATTGAGAAGGTGCTTATGTGAAGTTTTGGTGGGAATTGGATTGTATTGATGGTGGTTGGAAGTTGGGTTATTGGGGAAAATGCAAGCCGAATGCTATTATGCATGGGAGGGAACAAAGGGAAGGTGAGAATCATCGTAGGGTTACCGTTAAAAGAAGTGGTTCCTTTAATCAGCATATGCGGTCTGTGTCTTTGAGCACGACGAAGAGAAGTTTAGCTGACGCTGAATCAAGTGTTGTTCCTAGTATTATTACGAAGATCACTAGTGATTCCTTCTGCAAGGTACTACCTTTGGGCCTTTACTTTTAATTCTTCAATTTCTTTTTTGTTGCCTTGAAGTTGCACTGATAGGCTTTCATAGGTTTGCTTTGCCTTTTGCTGCAATTTGCAATCTAACTTATGACTGATAATTGTCTTTATGGGGGTCTGCCCTTGGATGGTTGGGGTTTCCCCTTATAATTGCATTGACTTATTCAGCGGGCTTGGTGATTTTTAACTCGTGGAAGCTGGGTTGTAATTTGTGAGTGATCTGATTAGGCCATCGGATTATTTAATGTACATTCTGGTTATCAGTAAAGCAAGAGTGTATTCTACTGACAGGTTAAGGTAACTTCTTCACTGGAGAAGCCTGAACATTTTAATCCAAAGTTAGGTTGTCGTTCTGCTACCTCACGGTCTGATTTCCTGGGGAACTAAGTAATATATATTTTCCTTCACTACATTAATACTTTGCTTCTTAGCAGTGTTGTAAAACCTGGCTTGGACTCAGCAGAGCTCAGGAGTCGAAGGGGCCAACTCAATGACCTCATAACTATATTAAATTCACTAGTATATTAATAGTTTATATATTTTCAAAGTTTCTCATCTTTATAACTCTAAAAGTATATGTTATGGTGTAGTACTCAAATTTGTGGTGTAGTAGTCTATTGACCTTGAAAATAATAATCTTATTTGAGTTGCCAAAAAAAAAAAAAGGAAATGAAAAAGGAAAGACATGGGCAAATTTCTGTTGCCAAATTCTTGAAGAACGTCATAATACTGCTGCAGCTGTAGTACTTTCTGAACTTTGACCTGACTAGTGACAGTGATAACACACTTGGTGGGCCAGTTTTGCTCCCACAGAACAGGAAATTAAAATTTAGTGAAAAAATTAAAGTTTCACAAAAGGAAAACCAGGTCTGGTCCGTTTCTTCCGATTTCTGGTCAACCCTTGTTTTAACCATTAACCAGTTTTGTCTTATTCCAACTTTACACGTCAGCTCTGACTGGACAGGTGGCGTTCCCCGGAAAGGCCGGTCCGTTCCGGGCCTGACCACAGCTTTTTAGATGAGTCATAATAGTCATAGATGCCGTTTATTGCATGATGAACTGCCATTTTGAATTATGTGGTTGTATGTTGCCTAAATGAACAGGACGCTTTGGTTTCTATATTTTGCCTAATTGAATGCGCCTTTTTTGGATGTTCTTAATCCTTTGAAAATTGGCGTTTCATTATACTACTATAAATTTTATACTCTGGAAAGTGATGATATAAAGATATATTTATTGTTTTTTATTGTTTTACTTTTCGGTTCCAACATCATTAATGGGAATTTATGGAGATTGCTGAGACCAAATTTCATTAGTAATTTTCCTTCATTTCTGTTTGACCTTTGTTCATTTTTCGTGTTATTCTGTTGTTCTTCTTGTTCATTGATCGCCCCAATCCCGCATAAAATTGTTTTTTTCTTGGTCACTTTGATGGATGAGGATTGTGTCTCCTTTTCTTAAGGTGCAAGAGTGCTATGAAATATTTGAACATTTATTTGCAGCATTTCTTGTCTTGTACATTCTTGTCACAGTTTCTTGCTTTCATCAGAACCTCTAACTACTCTATGGAAAATTAATATTTTGCCTGCCTCTAATGAAGGATATACTGAGGTGTTAAGTCTTTTGATTTATTGCTGAAACAAATAAAGTACATTTTCAGGTTTTAGTTTGTTTGCTTCTTGAGTAATTATCATTTAAAGTGCAGCAAGGAAGAAGGAAATTTCGTGGACCTGGCTTATTGGGTCGCATTTAGTTGGCCCCTGTATCTGGCGCAATAAGACATGTTAATAAATGGATGGAGGGGCATTAATCCTCCTGACCATTTTTCCATATTATGGTTTTATAGTATCTTTCCAAGCTTTTACCGATGAATTAGGCAGTTTCTAAATGTTGCTTCAGTCTCTACTTACATCTGTAATCCCTTATGATGTGAGAATCTGAGGATTCTTCGTCAACGCAAGTGTAACATTTTTTATTGTTATTTTCATATGAATGGTCTTGCCCAGGTGTTCAATAATGCTATCTTCCGGCTGGCCCCAATCTCTCTGAATTTTCGTTTACATTAACACAGGAAATTACTATGAACTGATGACTAATGACTTAAGGGTCATCTTCTGGTTATTATAGCAATTACATTGCTTCCTCTGGCATATTATTGTTCATTTGCTGATGGAGTAGTCTTTTGTTGTTTGATAGGATGGTCGCAAGATAAATGTCGGTGATTGTGCACTTTTCAAGCCACCTCAGGATTCTCCACCTTTCATTGGCATAATTCGTTGGTTGGGATCTAGTAAAGATAATAACTTGCATTTAGGTGTTAATTGGCTGTATCGACCAGCTGAGGTGAAGCTTGGCAAAGGCATCCTGTTGGACGCCGCGCCAAACGAAATCTTCTATTCTTTCCATAAGGATGAGATTTCTGCTGCATCTTTACTTCATCCGTGTAAAGTTGCATTCCTACCCCAAGGTGTTGAACTTCCTAGTGAGATATCTTCGTTTGTCTGTCGGCGAGTGTATGACATTGACAACAGGTGTTTGTGGTGGCTAACTGATCAAGATTATATTAATGTGAGTTTTCCCTGACATTGGTTTGTCAGCTGATATATATTTTCTACTGGTCCCAGCTCTCTTTGTTTCTTAATATGGTTAATGTTTGACAGAAAAATTTCTTTAATCATTTTAAGAGGCAGTTGATTGGTTATTTGTTAGTTTACTGCGTCTGATTCATTATTATGTATTTCTTATCATCTTGGTTGAATTCTTTTCTCTGAATTATAGGATCGACAAGAAGAAGTAGATAAGCTTTTACAGAAAACGAAAGTAGAGATGGATACATCATTTGTGCCCGGAAATCGGTCTCCCAAACCAACAAATAACTCAATGTCTACATCACAATTTAAACCAGGTTCTGATAATGTGCAGAGTAGTGCTACTTCTGTTCCCTTGCAAACAAAGGGAAAAAAGAGGGAGCGTGGGGAGCTGTCCTCTGACCCTGTAAAGCGAGAACGTTCCCTGAAACAAGATGATGGGGAGTCAGGCATATACAGATCGGAAAGCTATTTGAAATCTGAGATATCAAAAATGACCGAAAAAGGCGGCCTTGTAGACGTGGAATTGGTTGAGAAACTTGTTCAGCTAATGCAACCAGATAAAATAGATAAGAAGATGGATTTGTTTAGTCGTTCAATGCTCGCAGGTGTTATAGCTGGCACAGATAAGTTAGATTGCCTTAATCGCTTTCTACAGCTGAGGGGTTTACCTGTTTTGGATGAATGGCTTCAAGATGTTCACAAAGGGAAGATTGGTGATGGTGATAAATCTGCCGAGGACTTTTTGTTGATTTTACTCCGTGCACTGGATAAGCTTCCTGTAAATCTAAATGCCCTACAGACGTGCAATATTGGCAGGTCTGTTAATCATTTGAGGTCGCATAAAAACTTGGAAATACAGAAGAAAGCAAGGAGTTTAGTCGACACATGGAAAAAGCGAGTTGAGGCCGAAATGAATTTGATTGATGCAAAGTCTGGGTCAACCCAAATTAATTCCTGGCCATCTAAGTCACGCATTCCAGATGCCCATGGAGGCAGAAATCCTAGTGGATCTGGTGATGTGGCTGTGAAGAGTTCAGTAACGCAAATTTCTGCATCTAAGACTATGTCAGTGAAGGTTTCCCATGTGGAAATTGCTGGAAAGTCTGCATCCTCATCTCCTGTTGCTATCAAATCAGCTTCTTCACCAGCATCAGTTAAGGAGGGTCAACCCAGGACTGCCTGTGCTTCTGATGTTCCCTTATCAGTGAAGGAAGATAAGAGTAGTGGTTCTAGTCAGTCTCACAATTACAGTCAATCTTTCTCAGGGAAGGAGGATGCTAGGAGCTCTACTGCTGTCTCAATGAGTGTTAATAAGATCTCAAGTGGAGCCTCTCGGCATAGAAAATCAATCAATGGCTTTCCTGGGACGTCACTGTCGGCGCACCAGAAAGAAACAGGTTCAAATAGAAATTCCTCTATTCACAAAAACACTGCTCAGGAAAAGTTCTCTCATTCTGTATCAACAGGGGAGAAGGCATTTGAAGCTTTTGCTGTTGAAGGGAGTGCTCATAAGTTGATAGTTAAGATTCCCAACCGAGGACGCAGTCCTGCCCAGAGTGCAAGTGGTGGATCTTTTGAAGATCCTTCTATTATGAGCAGCCGA
Source organism: Leptodermis oblonga (assembly GCA_016801395.1). Lineage (NCBI taxonomy): Eukaryota > Viridiplantae > Streptophyta > Magnoliopsida > Gentianales > Rubiaceae > Leptodermis > Leptodermis oblonga. The sequence continues at coordinate 22,113,356 of CM028759.1, read as the reverse complement.
GCTTCTTCTCCTGTGCTTTCAGATAAACACGAAGGGTCTGAACATAATATAAAAGAAAATGGTGATGCATTCAGGGTAAATGTTTTGTCTGATGTGAATGCTGAATCGTGGCAGAGTAATGATTTTAAAGATTTGCAGGCTGGGGCTGATGATGGTGATGGCTCGCCTGTGGCTCTTCCTGATGAAGAGCGATATACGACTGTGGGAGACACTAGTAGGGTACCTGAAGTACCCAAAGCTGCTTCATCGTTATCTGGAAATGATCTGAAGTCTGGAAAATTGCATGATGCTTCTTTCAGCTCCATGAATGCATTGGTTGAGAGCTGTGTAAAGTACTCTCAGGCCAACACGTCCTTGTCAGTTGTGGATGATATGGGCATGAATCTTCTTGCTAGTGTGGCTGCTGGAGAAATGTGCAAATCTGATTTGCTTACTCCTGCTGAGTCTCCACAGGGATACACTTCTCCAGTTGATGAATTATGCATGGGTGAGGATGCCAAATTAAAATCATCACCAGGGGATGGCATGACTAAAGTTCGTTCTCAGACAAATTGTGTTGATGGTGAGGATGTTAAGCAGTGTAAACTTCCTGCTGGTTCATGGTCTAAAGATGTAATTTCTAATCAGTCTTCAATCCAGTCCCCTGGAGATAGAAAGGCTACTTCTGCTTTGTCTGAAGAGACTTTGCAAGCAACTGCAGATTGTCTGACTAAAACGAATGAAAAGTTGGAAGATAATTTGGTTTCGAATTCTTTTTCTACGTCCACAAAGGCAACTAAGGATAGAGAAAGGGATCCAAGTAATCAAACTGGCAAGAAAAATGATGTTGGCATGGCATCAAGTAATGAGCTTTCAAGAACAGAAGTGGAGCGTAAATTTGATGTTCCATTGTATGCTTCATCGACGCCAACTGACAATAAAGATGTGAATGACATGTGCAGCACTAATGTGACTGAGGATCAAAAGCCTGCAGTAACTTCTGATGGGGAAGTGCTCCCAACTGCATCTGTTACGGATTCAGTTACAGAAAATCTTACAGAACCAAAAGTGAGAGAAGCTGATGAAAACAATGATAAGAATTGTGCTAATCAGTCAGGAGGAGGAAGAGCTGATCCAAAGATTGATCGAGTGTTGGCTCATGAAGATCAAAATGCTTCTGGTCTGAGTTCAGATGTTGATCAAGAAAGTGATTGCTTAAAGGCCAATGCTGAAAACAATGAGGCTGCTGAGCCTCATTCTGTTGGATCAGATGTTTTGAATGATGCAGCGACACTTCCTACCAAGAGTGTGGTTCGAAACATGGAATTGGGAGGAACAGATAAGTCTGATGATAAAGCAGATGGAAAGGTGGAATGGGACTCTGTTGAGGCTGGTACCAGTTCATTTGCTACAGAAAGTGCACCTGAGATGGATTCAAAAATAAGTTTTGATTTGAATGAAGGCTTGATTGGAGATGATGGGAAGTATGGAGAACCTGCAAGCTCAGGTGCCTCTGCATGCTTATCAACTGTTCAAGTTCTTAACCCGATATCTGCTGCTGCTGCTTTGAGTAGTATTCCTGCCACCATAACAGTTGCTGCTGCTGCAAAGGGTCCCTTTGTTCCTCCCGTTGATCTGTTGAGAAATAAAGCTGAACTAGGTTGGAAGGGGTCTGCAGCTACTAGTGCTTTTAGGCCTGCGGAGCCAAGAAAAGCTCCTCTGTTGCCTTTGGGTTCTCCAAATGTTTCACCTCCTGATGATTCTGCGAGCAAATTATGTCGTCCTGCATTAGATATTGATCTTAATGTTCCTGATGAAAGAGTTCTAGATGATTTGGGTTGTCGAGATTCTACAGCTGAGATAGGTTTGGTTTCAGATGGTTTCAATAATCATGATCGTTTACGAAGTGACGTCACTGGTTCTGTGTCAAGTCGTAGCTCTGGAGGACTTGATCTTGATCTGAATAGAGTTGATGACGCTAATGATGTACCACAGTGTTCAACAAGCAGCTGTCGCCTACTAGAATCTCCTTTTGTACCTCTGAAGGCATCTGGTTCGTTTGATAGCAGAAGGGATTTTGATTTAAATAATGGGCCTGGTTTTGAAGATGCAGCTGTAGAAGAGTCTTCATTCACACAGCATGGGTGGGGTAGCACCCACTCCATACCCTCTCAACCAGCTATTGCTGGTCTCAGATCAAATAATCATGAAGCTGGAAACTTCTCAGCCTGGTTTTCTCCTGGCACTTCTTACTCATCAATTGCTATTCCTTCTGATAGAGCGGAGCAGCCGTTTCCGACAATTCCGCCTGGTGTGCCACAGCGAATCTTGGATCCTCCTGGTGTTAATCCTTTTGCTTCAGATGTTATCCGTAGTTCAGTTTTTTCATCATCCCCAGCAGTGCCTTTTACACCTAGCCCATTCTCATACCAAATGTTCCCTTTCGGAACTACTCTACCTCTGCCATCTGCCACATTTCCTGTTGGGTCAACCTCATTTATGGATTCAGCATCTGGTGGTAGAACTTTTACTGCCCCTGGAAATTCACAGTTTTTAGGACCTGTTGGTGCAGTCTCATCCCAATATCCTAGGCCATACATTGTAAGCCTTTCTGATAGTAATAATAATGGAAGTGTGGAGAATAATAGGAAGTGGAGTAGGCTGGGTCTTGACCTTAATTCTGGCCCTGGTATATTGGAGATTGAGGGCAGAGAGGAGATGTTGGCACAACGACCACTTCTTGTTGGCGGTTCTCAGGCTGTTGCGGAGGAGCAAGCAAGATTGTTTCCGCTGTCTGGAGGTGTTATGAAAAGAAAAGAGCCTGACGGAGGGTGGGATCGTGAAAACGTGAGATACAAGCAATCCTCCTGGCAATGAGGTCATGAAGTATGGCTAATTGGGGTATCTTCACTGAATGTAAGTATCTCTTACCCTGTAGTGTTCTTTGTTGTATTATATCCCCTGTTATATGGTGTGGTTTTCTTGCTTTGCTGTCTTCTCAAATTTAAGAGTGACTGGAATTACTGTTTAGACCATAGCCTTGGCACCTTAAGCCCTTACCAAGGAGTTGGTTTTTCTTATGCAATCATTCTCGATGCCTTTTTTTTTTTTGTGTGTGCTTACGGAGGGGTCTTCAGCTTGGGACCTTTTAGTTACAATCTCTCTAGCATTACTGCTGCCTTCATGTTCTAATGTTTTGGATCATGTTTGAATATGATGTGCTTGTTATTTGGTTTGTTGGTAAAGTAATAAATGGTGCATAAAATTTTCAGAAAGTACTTAAAAGCATGCAATGTGCATAAAATTTTCAGAAAGTACTTAAAAGCATGCAATCACATATCTGTTGTTTGATCAGGTTTGGTTATTTGTTTGCAACTTATTCTTGGTACCCTTCTAATGCCATGAGTGGTGTGTTCAACAGTGTGTATGTGCCTGGCAGGATTAGATAAGTCGTATATTTTTCTTGTAAACAATTTTATATACTGAGCGATTGAAATTTTCAGAAAAATAATGGATGATAGAACGAGTTTAAACTGCCACTGCATTTGCTTAGTACAAATTCATATGGTTGTTTAGTGATCTTTCCATCTCTTTATGCTATTTTCAGTTATTGAATGGACATTGGGCCATGCCAGTGTACGGCCTCAATGTCTTCTGGTTGGCCTTATATTGGAGGACAGCACGTTACTGAGCATTGAGCCTCTGATAACCTTACCCGTCAGTTTATGAGTCCCTGGTTGAGCCTATGCATTGAGCACAGCTTATGAGAAGCTTGGCGAGTAGGTGCTCCCATGAGAGATGGTCTAGATTTAAATTTCCGTGCCAAGTCCGCTCGATGGATTTAAGATCATTTTCTCCTCTGTAGATATTTAACAGTTGGAAAACATGTGCACTGATAGAGTGGATATTGATACAATGCATCTCACATGTTTTTGGGATAAAAAAAATCTGATCTGATCCAGCATTTCTGGCTGTGGAAGTTGGGTGAGAATTGGATTTCTGAACTAATTTAAGTGAAAAGCTTTACATGTGCATTGTTAATTATCCACTTCTTTTCCCTGGTCCTTTGCCATCGCGGTTGCATATACACAGGTAGTTGTCACATGGAATTTTGCATTTATGCTTTTCCTTTTTTAGTTCGTTTGCCTTTTGTTGAATTTTATTCCTTTAAGTAACTGATAGAATATATTCTTTGTATCTGGACCTGTAATCTTATGCGAACAAACGAGGATCGTTCGTTTTTGACATCTATTATATGCTGTGGAGATAAAGTTAGAGCGAAAGTTAACCTTTTTAGTTTTTCACTTATGGCAAATCCTGTCGTCGGTTGTCATATGCTTTTCAGTGATAATTCTGCCCACTAGACATTTCAATTTAACTTCTGATTCCTACATTCGTGAATTAAATAACAGTTTTACGCACTGCCCCTTTAATTAATACAATGATATTCTATGTAAGAAAAATTGCACTCTGGGTCTTTTATGTTTGATTTTGTTATACTTTTTGGTCCTTATTGTATTGAGTTCGGCACTTTTTTTTCCGGTGTTAAAAGACAGATGATTTGGTCTTTTCTTGTTTACCTGACATAAGTAGTTTTACAGGTTATTTTGTATTGAATGCAATTTAAATAGTTGCCAAAAAAAGGGAAAATCGTATTTTTCGTCCCTCTACTATGCCCCCGCGATACTTGGTCTCTCTTCTATGCAAAATCATACTTTTGGTTCATTTTCTTTCATGTTTTGACATTTTTGATTCCTGAAGGTTTTCCCAGTCAATTGGGGTCAGTATGCAATACTTAAAAAATTGTGACTCAAAACATAAATTGCAAAGTATGTGTCCCTTTTTAATTTTATTTAATCTGACCCTTTCGATAATTTAAAATTATCTTTCATTTATTCTTATATTTTTATAGTTTTATAGTTTTTTATTACCATTTTAGTTTTAATAATTTTAATACACCTTAAACAAATCATTTTTCTAGTTTAAATATTATTACTATATTTTTATTTATTTATTCCCATAATCCTAATAATATCATTTCGATTACAATCAATTCAGTTCATCATCTTCACACGTTTATAGCATTACCCTCACACTCACTGTTCAACCACATCTACCACCACCTCCTCCACTATTGAACCACCACCACCTTCACCATTCAACCACCACCATTACCATCACCATTCAACCACCACCATCATCGTCATTCTTCTATAAATTGTGTCAATTGGGTAAGAGGCAAGACCACCACCATTGGTGATGATCCAACTCAGAACAAAGCTAGCGAAGAGACTATCCTAACAATAAACAATAGTAATTCAAGAATAAACAAAACAAAATATTGTTCGGGGACCATGGAAGAAACTAAATCCACATCACATTATTTGAACAGAGGGCATTGATGAATTGATTAGAAAATTTCAAGAAAAATACACTTTTGGGTCTAATTTCAGTTATGCCAAGAAAAAAGAAGCAAGGACACTTCAATGGCAGATATAGTGGCGGTGGCTCCGCCGGCAAGAAGAAGTTGTACCCTCACTTGCGCGCTCAAAACCCATGCGACTGCGCGCTACCCTCACCCCCACCAAAATCTAAATCCATCGCCTTTACTAGCGCCGCCGAAACCCAAACCCATCATCTTCTCTTGTTGTCTTCGTCTATGTCGCGACGCAAACCCAATGCAACCACATCCACAACCACACCTACAATCAACTCTCCATCTGGCCACCGAAAAGAAGTAGTAACACTAAAAAAAAAAAAAAAAGATAAAAAAAAGCCCCAAAAAATTAAGAACATCTCAGCAACAAAATCAGATCTGGCGATCTAGACAACAAAATCAAGGAAAAAAAGTTTCAATTTGGCTTCGACTTAGCGAATTTGATGAGGGAGTTTTGATTGCTCTTCGAAGGACTCTCTCTCGTTATTTCCCAAGCAGCAGCGACGACGATAGAGTTGGCGGTGACGGTACTAGTAGTGACAAGGGTATTGGCGATGGTGTTAAAATAATGATAATTGTGGAGGTGGTGGTGTTTGTTTTGAGAATGGAAGAAGAGGATGACATTGACGGTCGTTGGAGAGAGAGACGGAGAAAGATGATGAAGAGGGAAAGGAAAGCTAAAAGAAGGATTAAATAAGGAAATGTATGTTTAATTATTTTTTGGCCTAGTATTTTTAATTTTTTTTTTTTAAAACAGTCCAAATTATTGTTGACTCTGTAGTTTGGTCAACAAAAGACCTTCTGTAACCGGTTAGACGGACCAAAAGTACAAAAACATGAAAGAAAATGGATCAAAAATATGAGTTTGTATATAAAAGGGAACAAAAGTGTATTGAGGGCATAGAAGAGGGACTAATAGTACGATTTTCCTCCCCAAAAAAAATGCAATTTAAAAGAGAAAATTGTTCTTTTGGTCCTTATTTTATACTCTTGTTACTCTTTTGGTCCCTTTTTTTAATTTCATTGCACTCGTAGTTCTAGTTTTTTCATGTTTTGGCACTTTTGATTCTCATTACCAGTAGTCACCTATTTTTAAAATTTTTTTTTTGAACAAACCACGAAGTCAACGGTAAAATAGACTATTTTGAAAAAAAAAAAAATTTTGGGTCACAAAATAATTGAACAAACCATTGATTCAGATTACAAAATCCAAAACTTTTGGAAATTAGAAGCCTTCTTCCCTCTTCGCTCTTACCTCTTCTTCATATATGGCCAAAGGTAGTGTACTCTCCTTCGACTTTCCAAAACAGAAATCCAACCAATTACATAATAGAAATCCATATGATGAATACATTATATAGACACACCCATTGCGATTAGACATACAACCGCTTGGCATCAGGTTCGTTCTCAACATCATCTCTGGAGTTGCTCATTGCAGAATTTTGTGACTCTATTCCATCAACAAACCAGAAATAACAAAATCATTGAAAACTTAACACTAAACTTTAACTCAATAAACTATAATTAACCACCAATCCAAAGAAATGTTGTTGTTTTCAGTTGCCTATGGTTCCTGAAAATTATCCCAACAGAGTTATAAAATTAAAAAACGTTAATAATAAATAATTAAAAGAACTCATTGGACGTACCACAACTTGATAAACCAAACAATCACTTGACACAAGCAAAAAAATTAATTAAAATTAAATAAAAAAACCTTTAGAAGAAGATTCAAATGTGTTTTTGGATTTCTCCTTGCAGAATCAAAGGGAGGGGGAGTGAAAAGAAGGGAGAGATAGGGCGTTGGAGAGAAGGATTGAGATGAAAATTGAGTTAAAGTCATTTTTCTTTAGAGAAAACAAGGTTGCTTTAAGTTTTTCTTTTTTTTTTTTTTTAAAGCAAAGATATCTCATTAATTTTAAACAGTAGAGACAAACGTGCCTAATAGCATTTTGGCCATCAGATGTGCTTTATGCACAAGCGATCTATCTACTTTCCTAATTATAAAATCTAGATATGCAACCACATGTCGTCTAATATCTGCTAAAATTATATTTACTTCCTTATGTGTTGTTTGAGCATCTCGGAGCTGATTTACCACTTCCAGATTGGCGGTGAGGATTTCTGGCACCCACCCTTTTGCTAATGCATACTGTATTGCCCTTAGACATGCAAGAGCTTCTACTTGAAGTGATACACCCTGTACTTGCAAAGCTTTTTTTAATTTTTTTTTCGCATAGTCATTTTCTGAATAATCTTTGATGACCCAACCTAGTACCCTGCCTAAATGGTTTCTTTGAAAGCCCCATCTACGAGCATCTGCACATAAGTCCTCGACTCCTTCACCTCTTTTTCGTGTTCTATTTTCTCTCTTCTGGTTGTTGGTGACACTCTGCTCTTAGGCTTTCTGATGTGGACCGAAGTACATTATGCGGAAAGTTGCCAAGGAAAGTCTAATTAAGCGGCGTAACTCGTATGGGCTCTTCCTCTTACCCGAATTCAAGAAACAATTTAAACTAACCTAAACTAATTTATCATGTAATTATTCGAACCAAGTAGAGAGAAAGAGTTGAAACATGCGAATTTAATTAGGTAGAGCAATTAATCTAATTAAGCTAAGTTTCATGCAATATATAAATCTCAAGCATGCAAAATACACAAGGCAATAAAAGGAGAGTACTCAAAACTAATAGTTTAAAGATATGAATACTGTATTATTATGGAGAATTCGAAGGCCTATTTATAGGGAATAGGGCAGCCGAATTTCTATCCTAAAATAACTAGGAAAAGGAAATAGAATTGGAAACAAATCAAGAGACTTGTTTCTTTACAATACCAAACCTAAAAGAAGTAGGTAATCGTAATAAAGAGAAAAGGAATTTCGGTTACCTTAAAGAATAAGGGCAGCCGAATTAAGCAACAAAATAAAAGGGAGAACAATTGGAAATCCTATTCCAAAAAGGAGATCAAGAAGGGATCCTTGTTGGAAACTAACAAACTAGTCTAGTTGTAACAAACTTGTAACTAACTAAACCAACTTGTAACAACCTAAGGGTAGGATTATGAAACATGCACAAATCCTTATCCTTCCCCAAACCCTAACCCTTTATGCGAAACCCTAGTGACTTGCGTGTGGGCTTCTTGGCTTTGGGTTGGCTGAACCTTTGATGGAATGGACTTTATGGATTGGGTCGGCCCAATTAGAATGGCGCATCGTGGATTGATGGAGGGAGCTTCCGGAATCTTCTGGAATCTCCAGAAATCATTTTGAAATCAAGAATTTCAAGATTCTTCAAGATTCTGCAAGATATGAAATTCAAGATTTTCAAGAAAATCAAGAACTTCAAGAAACGTCTCTTTAAAGTCAAAGAACCTTCCGGCATCTTCAAGAATTTCAAGAAACAACCTTCTCTTATTTCGGAATGGTGATTTGCACCTCTTCTTCAAGAATTGTAAGGAGAGTTGCGATTTGAACCTTTTTGACTTTATTCTCTAAGGCGTTGGGTTCTACTATCAATTGAGCATCATGTGCACCAGCTTGCACAAGATAGTTGAGATCCTCTCGAACTCTTCTTGCTCTGCTCCGCGTCATTGGCCCAATGATAGCTACAAGTGGATCCCTTTGATATAGACTTGGATCCTGAAGCATTGTAGGGCCTCTGTGTAGAACTCGGAACTCTTCAGCTTCTCTGGATTCACTTGTTTGTGGACTTGCCGACGAACTAGGGATGCCCTCATCATCCCCTCCCAGTTGAAAATGATTTGACCTCAAATCTTCATCCTGTTCATAAGTAAACGGAGACAAGTCAGCTACATTATGAAGTACTAACACTATACTCACCTGGCAAATCAAGCTTGTAAGCATTAGGCCCCATCTTAGTAACGATTTGAAAAGGGCCATCGCTCTGGGGATGGAGTTTCGTCCAACTCGTAGCAGGAAATCGTTCCTTCCTCATGTGAACCCAAACCCAGTCTCCTGGTTCAAAGTTCAAAGCCTTGCGCCGCTGGTTTGCATTGTCTGCGGCTTTGGCGTATTTTTCTCAAGATTCGATCGAACCTTGGCATGCAGGCGTTTGACGGTTTCAGCCTTCTGGAAGCCGTTTAGATTAACCTGATCCTTTACTGGCAAAGGGATTAGATCCATAACCGTCAAAGGAGTGAAGCTGTGGGCAATTTCGAATGGACAGAACCCTGTCGAGGAGTGGTTGGATCAGTTGTAAGAAAACTCAGTAACTGGTAAGACTTCTTCCCAACTTTTTAGATTCTTCTTTATCAAAGCCCGAAGAAGATTGCCAACAGTGCAGTTGGTGACTTCTGTCTGACCATCTGTCTGCGGATGACTTGTAGTCGAAAACATGAGTTTTGTGCCGAGGCGTGACTATAAAGTCTTCCAAAAGTAACTCAGAAATTTGACGTCTCGATCAGAAACAATGGTGCGCAGAATCCCATGAAGTCGAACTATCCCTTGAAAGAACAATTCCATAACATATTTGGCATCATCTGATTTCCTGCAAATAATAAAATGAGCCATCTTAGAAAAGTGATCGACTACAACAAATAGAGAGTCATTACCTCTTTGCATCCTTGGGAGACATAGAAATGTCAGTCCAAAGTACAGTAGGTAGAGGTAAAGGCGTGTAAAGTCCATGAGACTTAGATGTAGATTTAGATTTTAAACAATTAATGCAACGAGTGCAAACATGCTATACATCTTTTCGCATATGATGCCAATAAATTGTTCTTTTAACATGTCAAGTGTGTTATGTACACCAAAATGACCCATAAGCCCCCCATTGTGAGCTTCACGAACCAGTAATTCCCTAGCAGAACTACGCGGGATGCATAACCTAGTTTCCTTAAACAAGAACCCATCATGTCTATAGTACTTATGGAATGCACTAGATTCACATGCTTCATATATAGTAGAAAAATCAAGATCAGAAGCATATAAATCCCTTAGATAAGCAAAGCCTAGCAAAAAATGATCTAAAACAGCTAGCTTCATATCTGCAAGATAGAGCATCAACAACCAAATTATCTTTCCCTTTCTTATATTTAATAATGTAAGGAAAAACTTCTATGAATGTAACCCATTTACCATGACGTCTATTCAACTTACCCTGTCCCTTTAAATGTTTAAGGGACTCGTGATCACTATGTACAACAAATTCCTTGGCCATTAAATAATGTGACCAAGTCTCTAATTCACGAACCATAGCATAGAGCTCCTTATCGCAAGTTGGATAATTCAAGGCAGCTCCCTTTAGCTTCTCACTGAAATAGGCAATTGGCTTGCTTTCCTGCATTAAAACTGCTCCAATCCCAATCCCTGAGGCATCACACATTAGTTCAAAAACTATGTCAAAATCAGGTGATGCTAAAACAGGTGCATGAGTGAGATCATGCTTAAGAACCGTAAAGGCGTTTTCCTGAGCTTGGCCCCACAAGAATGACACATTCTTCTTGCACAATTCATTCAGTGGCGCTGCTTTGGTGGAAAAGTCCTCCACAAACTGTTGGTAAAATCCAGCAAAACCGTGGAAAGACCTTACCTGTGAGGCCATTGTTGGTGTAGGCCACTCCCTAATGGCTTTCACCTTGGCGTCGTCAACTTTGACACCATATTTAGAGACCACAAAACCGAGAAACACAACTTCCTCAACACAGAAAGTACATTTCTTCACATTGGCATAAAATTTATTAGCACCTAATTCAATTAATACCAAGCAAATATGTTCTACATGTGATTTCATGTCTCTAGAATATATCAAGATATCATCAAAATAAACCACAACAAACTACCCTATAAACTTCTAAGCACATGATCTATTAATCTCATGAAAGTACTAGGTGCATTTGCTAGGCCGAAGGGCATTACTAACCACTCATACAAACCAAATTTAGTTTTGAAAGTAGTTTTCCATTTATCCCCCTCCCTCATGCGAATTTGATGATAGCCCTGTATAAGATCTATTTTAGTGTAAACCGTTGAGCCATACAAGTCTTCTAACATATCATCAAGCCTAGGAATATGATGCCTATACTTGATTGTTATCTTATTAACAACTCTACAATCAACACATATTCTCCATGTACCATCTTTCTTAGGGACAAGAATTACGGGTACAGCACAAGGACTAAGTGATTCCCTTACCTGATCGTTAGCCAAAATCTTGTCGTTCTGGTTCTACAACTTCTTTGTTTTCACCGGATTTGCTTTGTAGGCAGGTCGATTTGGAATAGAGGCGCCAGGCATGAAGTCGATTTGATGTTCAATCCCACGCAAATGCGGCGATCCCTGCGGCAGCTCTCCTAGAAAGACATCGTTGTATTCCTGCAACAAATATTCGACTTCTATAGGAATATCCCGAGGAACGTCGTCAGGGTTAGCACAGTTATCTTTACATACTAAAACTAGTACATAACATTTCTCAGCTAACGCCTGTTCTACTTCCCCCACTGTAGCGAAAAAACTACTCTTAACTTCTGCTTGATTAGGCTTATCTGAGTTCGCCTTAATACTCTTTACAAGTTCTTCCCTTTCCTCTTGGCCAGGCGCTTTTTAGCTTCCCATTTGCCGATGGCGTCTTTCTTCCGGATATATTCTGAACGCACTTCTGTAGGGGGCATAGGTATGAACATGTGGATCTTGCCCTCCATTGGAAGCACATCGCATAAAATAGTGGATTCGAACTTCCATATAGCGTATGGTACGCTTACCTGCTTGGTGACCCTGTAGCCTTCTAAGCTGCTGAGCCATTGTAGCCGATAAGGACATGGATGGTTGAGTATGGGGAGATTCATATTTTTGACCATATATTCACTGGCCATATTTGTACAACTCCCTCCATCAACTATCAGAACACCCAACTTCCCATTGACCTTAGTCCTGGCGTGGAAGATGTTTGTCTGTTGCGACTTATCCTGGACAGTAGCTGTAGTCAAAGTGGAGTAACCAAGTTCTGATTAGGATCTTCTTCAATGAACTCTAATTGCTCGACCTGTTCAGTAGACTTAGCGTCGTCAGTTAACTCCGAAAAGGGGTTAACGATTTGTTCATCCTCATCCTCTTCTGAAATGTATTCACAATCTTGCCCCAACAATACCTTCTGGATATTATAATAATCGTGCATGTAGTGGCCACGGCCTGAGCATCTGTGGCAAGTGACATTGCTAATTGATTGCCGAGGAGTTGATGGCGTTTTTGATTGGGATGAAGACGAGGTGGTAGCGGGGACGATAGCCTTCCGTTCAGAAGTAAACGGCTTTTGGACGGGTGGAGAGTAAACCAGATTCTTTCTCTAAGCCGGTGGGGCGCTGGCAGGCGTCCGGATGGGCGGACTGTTTTCAGGTATTCCTCCATGACCCGAGCTTTGTGCAACATGTTCGTCACTGTTGTTGTATTCTAAAGTTCAACGGCTAAAGCTATACCCCTATTTAGGCCACTAAGAAAACGAGCCATTGAAGCAGCTTCGTCTCCTTTTACATTTGCCCTAATTTTTGCCATCTCTAACTTTCTATAATATGCATCTATAGATAAAGGTCATTGTACAAGAGTATGTAATGTCCTATACAATTCCCTAAAATAGTAGTCAGGAACAAAAGTCTTACGCATAGTAGTAGTGCAGTCATACCAAGTTAGAGGCGGAGCCCGTGCCCGCATGGGATGCATATTCCTGCGTTGGTCCATCTTTTGATTCCACCAGACCAGGGCATAGTCCGTGAAATTAACCACCGCGAGAGGGACCTTAATGCATGCAGTATTTTTGTTTAACTATTATTATTATTATTATTATTATTATTACTCCGTAATTATTTAGAATTATAATTTTCAACTTAAAATTAAAAAAAGTACCATGGACACTTTTGTGCACTTAAATGATTGGGTAAGAATGAAAATTTAACTTTTAACTTTTATTTGGTACAAATTGTACACTCAAATTTTTTTTATTTTTTATTTTTTATTTTGGTGGAACTGCCGATTAAGTGGCTGGGGGGCATGGGGAACCTTTATTAATATGTCGGCATAAATACCGAGGAAAAAAGGGAGCCCTAAGGGGGACGTAATGAGTCTTACCTTAGTAATACAGCGATGCGAATGCAAATGATGATTATAGTACTAGCAATACATAGGATAAAACTATACCCTAAGGAATGGAAAACTATGCGCATCTAAGCTAACCGAACCTTGTAGCTACAATGGCATAGAGGAGTGGGCAAGCATCTGTGAGCTATGCGTATCGCTAGCCAAGCAAGCTAACCCATCAGCGATCACGTTGGCCTCTCGATAGGTATGTGTGAGAGAAGTTAGTGGGATAGAGGGACGAAGTCATACGATCTGTTTTAGTGTCGCTGAGGCCCGCCAGGACAAACCCCCTTGGAGAGGGCTTCGAGGAGGAGTTTTGAATATGTCTCAACCATAAGGGACTGAATGGGCCATCTCTGGCAAGCTAGAAAACCTAATAGTAAAGCTTCAGCCTCCACTTAGAAGGTAGTTAAGTGTCCCAAGAAAAATGAACCCGCAAACACCACAGAGCCTGTTGCATTCCGCAGAACAAAACCACCACATGACAGCCTTGGGTTTCCCCTAGATGACCCATTAACATTCAATTTGAAGGTTGGGGGGGGGGGGGGGGGGGGGGGTGCCCAGAAAACAATTCGAGGTGTCCTTTGCTTCCGCTGGGCCCACCTTGGAATAACACTCTCAGCCACCAGAAAAACACTACCGAGAGAGGATAGGGGTGGGAACAGACTACATAACCTCGTAACCAGGGAGTGGGATTCCCGGGTATACCACTGAGAGTGCAAAATTCGACCTTCCTGGCTAGCCTGGTTAAAGGACTTCCATATCACCCAGCATAAGATGGCAGTAAGCATTGGTCTCATCCCCTTCGGTAGAGCGGCAGAGACGAGGTGTTGAAGTTGCCCAGAGATATGTCCTCCCCCTCCCCAAGGAGCAATGCGAAGGATTCGAAACCAGTGATTCCATAGTAGAAGGGACACCCTGCATTGCGTAAAAAGATGAATGCTACCAGTGATTCAATAGTAGAAGGGACTCCCTGCATTGCGTAAAATGATGAATGCTTGTACCCTTGCTGTCACAGAAAGGCATTTTGACACCATTGAGAAGGCGCAGCACATCATCAAAATGCAGCATATTATTGAGAAGGCGCCACATAAAAGCTGAAATCTTTGAGGGCCTGTTTGGTTCATGAGAAAGTAAAGTTATTTAGGAAAATAAATCCTGATAATTTAATTATTAGTAAAGTATAGAATATTTTTCTATGTTTGGATGGACCAAGAATGTTTGAAGGGAAATTAGCAACATTTTTACTCCAGTGTTCGGATTCAAACAATAAATACAAAGAATGTAATCCGAATTATTTTAATTGAATAAAATATTTGTATATTAAATTACAACTTTATGTGTATGTGTATTATTTTATTATTATTTTTGATAATACACTTAAAAATCGTGTATGTAAAATTATATAGAAGTATTGATAATAAGGGACTGTCAATATATTTAAATCTAAAATATATTTAAATAAGAACATAAAATGTTTTTTTGAGTTGTGAACAAATAATATATGAAAATTATAATTATTAAGTTTAAATTAAAAATTATTATCAAAGTAATTTAGAATTAAAAAAATCTAGTAACACATGAACTCATAAGCAGAAAATTAAGAAGCACAAGTGATGTGATGCAGAAAATGTTCTTCAGGCGGTGCTTCTCACGGCCCAGCAAAGCTTCTCGAATAGTGAGGCCCAATTTGAATGAAGCTTCACTGCGAAGGAAAATGAGCAAGCTGAGAACCGATCTGGGTAGCTTGGATCAGCAAAGATGGTGGAGAGAAGTGATTTGTACTGTTCCGGTGATAAGTGCGGATTGATCAAGAGAAAAGTGGGGCTTTCCCCCTGTATAAGCTCCGACGGTCAAGTTAGAAGAGTTGGAGAAGATAAACAGTAAAGACAATTGCTCAAAATGGTAAAAGTTGCGTACCTCAATAAGTCTGAAGACTTAGTATATATACCTCCAAGTTGAAATGTGTCCGTTGAACCTTCATGATTGACTTGTTCACCTGCTCCTTCTGTTTAGCGTGGCGTGGAAGCTACTGTCTTGACCGGATTTCATGGATTTCTTCCTTTCTTAGAAGATCTGGAAATCTCTGCGTATAATAGAAAAGATATACCTAATCTATGACAATTTTCACCTACTGTGTCAGTGAAATAGCGTAGTCCGATCTAACTATCTTAGCTCGATTAGGCCGATTATCATGATATAAACGTAAGGAACTAATCAAGGCATTCCAAAGTCTAAGGTCCGACCTAACTCTTGACGAGATATACTGTCCGGCTCGGTTTTACGATTTTGACCGACCTAAACTTGTAACTGAAATACTACTTGGCTTGGTGTGGATGATCTATCCAACCTAAGCGGGGTCCTGGGATTTCCACGCGTCTTTTTATCTTTCACTGATGTGGACGGTTGTACACATGCAGATGAAGTTGCCCGGAAAGTTTGATTAAGTGGCGTAGCTCGTATCGGCTCTTTACTTACCCAAAATCCAGAGAACAAAAATAAACTAACCTAAGCTAATTTACTTAAGAATTCGAACCAAGTAAGAAGGAGTTGAAACATGCGAATTTAATTAGGTAGAGCAATTAACCTAATTAAGCTAAGTTTCATGCAATATATAAATTACAATCATGCAAAATACATAAAGCAATAAAGGGAGAGTACTCAAAACTAATAGTTTTATGATCTGAATACTTCATTTATTAATTTCGTGGATGGCCCCATTTATAGGTATAGGGATATCCAAATTACAATAGGAAAAGAATAACTGAAAGCAGCGAAAGTGGAAACCAATCAGAATTGGATTTTCCTTACAAACCAAGTCCTAAATGAACAAGGACAATGGTGAACGAATTAAGTCACCTTTATATGATTAGGTGGACGAAATTCTACCCTATTTAGACTAGGAAAACAATTAAAATTGGACACCAATCAAGAGATTGATTTCTTACAAACCCAAAACCTAAAGGAACTAGGTTTTGGAAGTTGCTGAATTTGTCTTCCATATGGATATGGTTATGGACGAAATTCACACTTAAAATAGGTAGGAAACAAATATAAATCCTATCCAAAAAGGGAGATCAAGAAGGGATCCTTTTTGGAAACTAATAAACTAAGGGCAAAATAGGGAACATGCACAAACCCTTATTTTCCCCCAAACCCTAAATGATGAGGACATCCCAAGTCCACAAGCAAGTGAGTCCAGAGAAGCTGAGGAGGTTCGGGTTTTACACCGAGGTCCAACAATGCTTCAGGATCCAAGTCCATATCAAAGGGATCCACTTGTAGACATCATTGGGCCATTGACCAGAAGCAGAGCAAAAAAGGTTTAAGAGACACTCAACAACCTTGTACAAGCCTGTCAACAGGACGCCCAACTGGTGGTAGAAGCCAACGCCTTGAAGAACAGAGACGGAAAGGTTCAAATTGCAACTCTCCTTACAATTCTTAAAGAAGAGGCGTAATTCCCCAATCCACAATGAAGAAGAAGGCTGTTTCTTGAAGTTCTTGAAGACGCCAGAAGGTTCTTGGACTTTAAAGAAACATTTCTTGAAGTTCTTGGTTTTTCTTAAAATTCTTGAATTTCATATTTTGCAGAATCTTGAAAAATCTTGAAATCTTGAAAAACTTGATTCCGAAATGATTTCGGGAGGTTCCAGAAGATTCCAGAAGCTCCCTACATCATTCCATAATGCGACATCAACATTGGGCCGACCCAACTCATGGAGTCCATTCCACAAAGTCGGCCAGCCCAACAAAGAAGCCTACACGGCCAAGCCTAGTCCATTAGGGTTGGAAATTAAGGATAGGGTTTGGGGAAAAATAAGGGTTTGTGCATGTTCCCTATTTTGCCCTTAGTTTAATTAGTTTCCCAAAAGGGTTCCTTCTTGATCTCCTTTTTGGAGTAGGATTTTTTATTCCTTTTCCTTATTGTTTTTAAGTTGTAAATTTGGCTGCCACTAAACTAAAAGGGGTGACCGAAATTTCCTTTCCTTTTCTTTTACCATTACCCACTTCTTTTAGGGTTTGGTATTGTAAAGGAAATCAATCTCTTGATTGGTTTCCAATTATACTTCTTTTTCCTACTTCTTTTAGGTGATATTTTCGGCTGTTTCTTGCTTATAAATAGGCAGCAGCACCTCATTAATAAAACAAGTATTCAGATCATAAAACTATTAGTTTGAGTACTCTCCCTTTATTGCTTTATGTATTTTGCATGCTTGGAATTTACATATTGCATGAAACTTAGCTTAATTAGGTTAATTGCTCTACCTAATTAATTTTGCATGTTTCAACTCTTTCTTACACTTGGTTCGAATTCTTAAAATAAATTAGCTTAGGTTAGTTTATTTTTGGTTCTCTTATTTTCGGGTAAGTTAGGGATTATACGAGCTACGCTACTTAATCACACTTTCCGGGCAACTTTCATCCGCATGTGTACAACCGTCCACATCAATTGGTATCAGAGCTTGGGAGTGGTTTTGTGGCTGGAGAAGGTCGAAGTAACCCGACCGAATCTTTATCAGGTGTTTTCTTTTCCTTGTTAATCTTGTTCGTCTTGAAATTCTTTGATTTAGAACGCATCTTTTTGGGGAAATTTTTTTTTCTTTCTTTCAAGCTCTGAATTTCAGTTTTTGGTGCTGGTTACCCTATCTTAAAATCGAAAATTCCTTAGAAAAATTGAACCAAATTTTAAAGTACTGAAAAACGCAACTTAGGGTTTTAATATTACCTTCTTTTTGCGAAAGGCTTGTACTGTTTTGGGGCTGTTTTTCTTACATTAAAATCGCATATCCCTTGTTATCAATGCACAAAGAAATTCGGACTTTAGACATCAACTTAGGGTTCGGGTTTTTGGCTAAAACTAGGGTTTCGGTTTTTGGTTGTATTTTTAGTCGCCTTGCTTGCGACACTTGGGTTTGGAGAGACACTTTAGTGTTGCTGTTTTTGCATCAAAATTGCTGGGTTCTTGCAACTATTTTTCTACCCCTCTTGTGCTGATTTTGTGAAAGTTGGTGAGTTTTTGCGGTTGATGTTAAACAGCTCACCTTATCTGCGCATTGTGATTTGCATGCACTAGTTTGGATACCTCGTTTTGAATTCTTGAAAATATAGTGACTTCTTAAATTTGTGTCCTTGTACTGCTGAGATTATCCCTGGGAATTGGTTAGTAAGTCAAAATTGTACTTTGCTGGCCCTAGGGTTTTCTTTTCTTAAAATCGCATATTAGTAAGCTTTTGCGTCACTTAGGGGTTTTAAAATTCGGCTTAGCCCGGCAAAGGTCGAAGCGGCGCACCAAGCTGCTTTGACAACCTTTAAGGAGGGACCGATGCTGGACCTGATGAACCGACACTTCTTGGAGCTAATCCAGTGCGGGTATACCTTGTGCTGGGACGAGTTCCGAGGCCCTAGGTCGGTGGAGGGCCTTCCAGAATATTCTATGGCCAAGACTTCTTTGCTTCCTCAGGGTCGTAATCCTTTTGATCTGGTAGAGGAGATCAAGCAGGAATGCCGAGCTAATGGCGTCCCTTTACCGGAGAAGTTGTGTGTTCTGATCATTGATGGAGGGAGCTGCACCAATGTGGGCAGCGAATATATGGTCGAAAAACTGAAGCTCCCCATACTCAATCATCCACGTCCTTATCGGCTACAATGGCTCGACAGGTCAGACGGCTACAGAGTCACCAAGCAGGTAAGCGTACCATACGCTATCGGTAAGTTCGAATCCACTGTTTTATGTGATGTTCTGCCAATGGAGGCTTGTCACATTCTACTCGGACGACCATGGCTCTTTGACCTGAAGGCAACACATGATGGGGTCGCCAACACTTACTCGGTTTGCCAGGCGGGCAAGATCCAGATGTTCCTCCCTATGCCACCTAATGAAGTGCGTTCAGAAGCAATTCGCATGAAGGACGCCATCGCCAAATGGGAAGCTGAAAAACGCTTGGATAAGGGGAAGGGGAAAGAACTTGTAATGGGTAGTAAGGCGAACTCTGATAAGCCTACACAGGAAGAAGTTAAAGGTAGCTGTTTCGCTACAGTATGGGAAATAGGCCAAGTGTTAGATAACAAAGACTGTGTACTAGTTTTAGTCTGTAAAGATACTTGTGCTAACCCTGAAGATATCCCTTGGGATATCCCTATAGAAGTTGATTGTTTGTTTCAGGAATTCAATGATGTCTTTCCAGAAGAGCTGCCGCAGGGATTGCCACCTCTGCGTGGGATTGAACATCAAATCGACTTCATACCTGGCGCACCTATTCCAAATCGACCTGCCTACAAAGCAAATCCGGAGGAAACAAAGGAGTTGCAAAAGCAGATCGACAAGCTTTTAGCTAACGGTCAGGTAAGGGAATCTCTTAGTCCTTGTGCTGTACCTGTAATTCTTGTCCCTAAGAAAGATGGTACATGGAGAATGTGTGTTGATTGTAGAGCTGTTAATAAGATAAAAATCAAGTATAGGCATCCTATCCCTAGGCTTGATGACATGTTAGAAGATTTGTATGGCTCCACAATTTACACTAAAATAGATCTTACACAGGGCTATCATCAAATTCGCATGAGGGAGGGGGAAGAATGGAAAACTGCTTTTAAAACTAAATTTGGTTTGTATGAGTGGTTAGTCATGCCCTTCGGCCTAACAAATGCACCTAGTACTTTTATGCGACTAATGAATCATGTGCTTAGAAAGTTCATAGGGAAATTTGTTGTGGTTTATTTTGATGATATCTTGATCTATTCTAGAGACATGAAATCGCATGTAGAACACATTCGCTTGGTGTTAATTGAATTGCGTGCTAATAAGTTGTATGCCAATGTGAAGAAATGTACTTTCTGTGTTTCAGAAGTTATCTTTCTTTGTTTTGTAGTCTCTAAAGAAGGTGTCAAAGTTGACGACGCCAAGGTGAAAGCCATTAGGGAGTGGCCCACACCAACCTCGGCCGCACAGGTAAGGTCTTTCCACGGTTTGGCTGGATTTTACCGACGGTTTGTGAAGGATTTTTCCACCAAAGCAGCGCCTCTCAATGATTTGTGCAAAAAGAATGTTCCATTCGTGTAGGGGCAAGCTCAGGAAAACGCCTTTACGGTTCTTAAGCATGATCTCACTCATGCACCTGTTTTAGCATTACCTGATTTTGATGAAGTCTTTGAACTAATGTGTGATGCATCAGGAATAGGAATTGGCGTAGTCTTAATGCAGGAACGCAAGCCAATCGCCTATTTTAGTGAGAAGCTAAAAGGGGCTGCCTTAAATTATCCAACTTACGATAAGGAGCTCTACGCAGTGGTCCGTGCTTTCGAGACTTGGTCACATTATTTAATGGCCAAGGAATTTGTTGTACACAGTGATCACGAGTCCCTTAAACACTTAAAGGGACATAATAAATTAAATAGACGTCATGCTAAATGGGTTAATTTTATTGAAACTTTTCCGTACATTATTAAGTATAAGAAAGGTAAAGATAATTTAGTTGCTGACGCTCTATCTCGCAGGTATGAAATTCTGGCTGTTTTAGATCATTCTTTGCTGGGATTTGCATATCTAAAAGATTTGTATGCTTCTGATAGTGATTTTTTGACTTTGTATAAAGCATGTGAATCTGGTGCATTCTATAAGTACTATAGACATGATGGTTTCTTGTTTAGGGAACATAGGTTATGCATCCCTCGTAGTTCTACTAGAGAATTACTGGTTCGTGAAGCTCACAATAGGGGTCTTATGGGTCAATTTGGTGTGCATAAAACACTTGAAGTGTTACAGGAACATTTTTATTGGCCTCATATGCGAAAAGATGTACAGCATGTTTGCACTCGTTGTATTAATTGCTTAAAAGCTAAATCTACATCTAAACCTCATGGACTTTACACACCTTTACCTATTCCTTCTTTACCTTGGACTGACATTTCAATGGATTTTATTCTAGGTCTTCCGAGGACGCAAAGAGGGAATGACTCTTTATTTGTCGTAGTCGATCGTTTTTCTAAAATGGCTCACTTTATTCCTTGCAGGAAATCAGATGATGCCAAACATGTTGCGGACTTGTTCTTTCAAGGCATTGTTCGGCTGCATGGTATCCCGCGCACCATTGTCTCTGATCGTGACGTCAAATTTCTGAGTTACTTTTGGAAGACTTTGTGGTCACGCCTAGGCACAAAACTGCCGTTTTCGACTACAAGTCATCCTCAGACGGATGGTCAGACGGAAGTCACCAACTGCACCGTTGGCAATCTACTTCGGGCCTTAATTCAGAAGAATCTAAAGCGTTGGGAAGAAATCTTACCGGTTGCAGAGTTTGCCTACAACCGCACAAAGCACTCCTCAACAAGGTTCTGTCCATTCGAAGTTGCCTACGGCTTCACTCCTTTGACGGTTATGGATCTCATCCCTTTGCCGCTAAAGGAACAGGTTAATCTTGACGGCGCCAAGAAGGCTGAAACTGTCAAACGCCTACATGCCAAGGTTAGGGCGAACCTTGAGAAGAATTACGCCAAAGCCGCCGCCCATGCAAACCAACGGCACAAGGTTGTGAACTTTGAACCAGGCGACTGGGTTTGGGTTCACATGAGGAAGGAACGATTCCCTGCTGCGAGGAGGACGAAACTCCATCCCCGGGGCGATGGGCCTTTTCAAATCGTGTCCAAGATGGGGCCTAATGCTTACAAGCTTGATTTACCAGGTGAGTGTGGTGTTAGTACTTCATTTAATGTTGCTGACTTGTCTCCTTTTACTTATGAACAGGGTGCTGATTTGAGGTCAAATCCTTTTCAACCGGGAGGGGATGATGAGGACATCCCAAGTCCACAGACAAGTCCACAAGCAAGTGAGTCCAGAGAAGCTGAGGAGGTTCGGGTTCTACACCGAGGTCCAACAATGCCTCAGGATCCAAGTCCATATCAAAGGGATCCACTTGTAGACATCATTGGGCCAATGACCAGAAGCAGAGCAAAGAAGGTTCAACAGACACTCAACAACCTTGTACAAGCCTGCCAACAGGACACCAAACTGGTGGTAGAAGCCAACGCCTTGAAGAACAGAGGCGGAAAGGTTCAAATTGCAACTCTCCTTACAATTCTTGAAGAAGATGCGCAATTCCCCAATCCACAATGAAGAAGAAGGCTGTTTCTTGAAGTTCTTGAAGACGCCGGAAGGTTCTTGGACTTTAAAGAAACATTTCTTGAAGTTCTTGGTTTTTCTTAAAATTCTTGAATTTCATATTTTGCAGAATCTTGAAGAATCTTGAAATCTTGAAAAACTTGATTCCGAAATGATTCCGGGAGGTTCCAGAAGATTCCAGAAGCTCCCTACATCATTCCATAATGCGACATCAACATTGGGCCGACCCAACTCATGGAGTCCATTCCACAAAGTCGGCCAGCCCAACAAAGAAGCCCACACGACCAAGCCAAGTCCATTAGGGTTGGAAATTAAGGGTTAGGGTTTGGGGAAAAATAAGGGTTTGTGCATGTTCCCTATTTTGCCCTTAGTTTAATTAGTTTCCAAAAAGGGTTCCTTCTTGATCTCCTTTTTGGAGTAGGATTTTTTATTCCTTTTCCTTATTGTTTTTAAGTTGTAAATTCGGCTGCCACTAAACTAAAAGGGGTGACCGAAATTTCCTTTCCTTTTCTTTTACCATTACCCACTTCTTTCAGGGTTTGGTATTGTAAAGGAAATCAATCTCTTGATTGGTTTCCAATTCTACTTCTTTTTCCTACTTCTTTTAGGTGATATTTTCGGCTGTTTCTTGCTTATAAATAGGCAGCCGCACCTCATTAATAAAACAAGTATTCAGATCATAAAACTATTAGTTTGAGTACTCTCCCTTTATTGTTTATGTATTTTGCATGCTTGGAATTTACATATTGCATGAAACTTAGCTAATTAGGTTAATTGCTCTACCTAATTAATTTCGCATGTTTCAACTCTTTCTTACACTTGGTTCGAATTCTTAAAATAAATTAGCTTAGGTAACTTTATTTTTGGTTCTCTTATTTTCGGGTAAGTTAGGGGTTATACGAGCTACGCTACTTAATCACACTTTCCGGGCAACTTTCATCCGCATGTGTACAACCGTCCACATCAATTGGTATCAGAGCTTGGGAGTGGTTTCGTGGCTGGAGAAGGTCGAAGTAACCCGACCGAATCTTTATCAGGTGTTTTCTTTTCCTTGTTAATCTTGTTCGTCTTGAAATTCTTGGATTTAGAACGCATCTTTTTGGGGAAAATTTTTTTTCTTTCTTTCAAGCTCTGAATTTCGGTTTTTGGTGCTGGTTACCCTATCTTAAAATCGAAAATTCCTTAGAAAAATTGAACCAAATTTTAAAGTATTGAAAAACGCAACTTAGGGTTTTAATATTACCTTCTTTTTGCGAAAGGCTTGTACTGTTTTGGGGCTGTTTTTCTTACATTAAAATCGCATATCCCTTGTTATCAATTCACAAAGAAATTCGGACTTTAGACATCAACTTAGGGTTCGAGTTTTTGGCTAAAACTAGGGTTTCGGTTTTTGGTTGTATTTTTAGTCGCCTTGCTTGCGACACTAGGGTTTGGAGAGACACTTTGGTGTTGCTGTTTTTGCATCAAAATTGCTGGGTTCTTGCAACTATTTTTCTACCCCTCTTGTGCTGATTTTGTGAAAGTTGGTGAGTTTTTGCGGTTGATGTTAAGCAGCTCACCTTATCTGCGAATTGTGATTTGCATGCACTAGTTTGGATACCTCGTTTTGAATTCTTGAAAATATAGTGACTTCTTAAATTTGTGTCCTTGTACTGCTGAGATTATCCCTGGGAATTGGTTAGTAAGTCAAAATTGTACTTTGCTGGCCCTAGGGTTTTCTTTTCTTAAAATCGCATATTAGTAAGCTTTTGCGTCACTTAGGGGTTTTAAAATTCGGCTTAGCCCGGCAGAGGTCGAAGCGGCGCACTAAGCTGCTTTGACAACCTTTAAGGAGGGACCGATGCTGGACCTGATGAACCGACACTTCTTGGAGCTAATCCAGTGCGGGTATACCTTGTGCTGGGACGAGTTCCGAGGCCCCAGGTCGGTGGAGGGCCTTCCAGAATATTCTATGGCCAAGACTTCTTTGCTTCCTCAGGGTCGTAATCCTTTTGATCTGGTAGAGGAGATCAAGCAGGAATGCCGAGCTAATGGCGTCCCTTTACCGGAGAATGCAGAAGAAGAAGACCCTGAGGTCGACCCCCAGGGGGCAGCTGACGATGAAACGACCTCCCAAGCTCCTCCTTCCTAGCTTTTTCTTGTATTTTTCTTTGTTGAAAAAGTTTTGTAACCTTTGATTGAAACAGCTTTGTATTGGGCTCATGCTTTGAATGAATACCTTCTTTTTCTTCTTTCATCATCTTAAATTTGATACTCTTCCCGACTTTGACTCTAACTGCTTCATAGATAGTATTTTCTTAAGTGTGCTGCGTTCCAAGCCCACGGAATCAACTGTCCTTGCAAATTTTCCAAAACATAACTTCCGGTAGGTCGGGCTTCGATCAACCGATAAGGCCCTTCCCAATTAGACACTAACTTGGCCTGATCTTGCGGTTTGCTGATAGCCCGGTTTCGTAAAACTAAGTCTCCTGGTATAAAGGCCCGATGTTTGACCCGAGCATCATAGTGTTGCCGGACTAAATTTTTGTAATTTAGTTGGTGTACATAGGCAGTATCCCGAGTTTCTTCCATCAAGTCCAAGCTAAGCTCCAAGTTTTTTTGATTGTGGTCCCTTTCGAAGTGCATGACTCGGGGGGCACCACTTTGTATTTCTGGGCGGATAACAGCATTGACCCCAAGGCTAGCTCGAAAGGGGTCTTCCCTATAGCCGATTTAGGCGTAGTCCGGTGGCACCATAGTACATGAGGCAGCTGTTCTACCCAATTCTTGCCCTTATCTTCTAACCTGGCTTTCAACCCGTGCAACAAAGTTCGGTTTGTGAGTTCCACTTGCCCATTTGCCAGTTGATGTGACGCAGAAAATGTTCTTTAGGCGGTGCTTCTCACGGCCCAGCAAAGCTTCTCGAATAGTAAGGCCCAATTTGAATGAAGCTTCATTGCGAAGGAAAATGAGCAAGCTGGGAACCGATCCCGGTAGCTCGGATCAGCAAGGATGGTGGAGAGAAGTGATTTGTACTGTTCCGGTGATAAATGCGGATTGATCAAGAGAAAAGCGGGGCTTTCCCCCCTGTATAAGCTCCGACGGTCAAGTTAGAAGAGTTGGAGAAGATAAACAGTAAAGACAATTGCTCAAAATGGTAAAAGTTGCGTACCTCACTAAGTCTGTAAACTTAGTATATATACCTCCAAGTTGAAATGTGTCCGTTGAACCTTCATGATTGACTTGTTCACCTGCTCCTTCTGTTTAGCGTGGCATGAACGCTACTGTCTTGACCGGACTTCATGGATTTCTTCCTCTCTTAGAAGATCTGGAAATCTCTGCGTATAATAGAAAAGATATACCTAATCTATGACAATTTTCATCTACTGTGTCAGTGAAATAGCGTAGTCCGATCTAACTATCTTAGCTCGATTAGGCCGATTATCATGATATAAACGTAAGGAACTAATCAAGGCATTCCAAAGTCTAAGGTCCGACCTAACTCTTGACGAGATATACTGTCCGGCTCGATTTTACGGTTTTGACCGACCTAAACTTGTAACTGAAATACTACTTGGCTTGGTGAGGATGATCTATCCGACCTAAGCGGGGTCCTGGGTTTTCCACGCGTCTTTTTATCTTTCACTGTATCTTTGTTTTAGTTCATTGGGCTAGGCCCAATGGAGGTTCAATTTTAGGCACACCAACAAGGATCACCCTTTTATTAGGAAAAGACCAACAATGTGAGTAGAATTTGAGATAACACAACATTTTAAAAGGCCAAAACAACCATGCATGACTACATATCATTTGCGGTCATCAAATAACACGAAGGAAGATAGGGAAAAGGTGAAAACTACGATACAACTATATTTTTAATAAATAAATAAATAAAAGATACAACTCTATATAATGGAATATTATCAAATGGGGTGTGTGCATAATATTCTTCCCGTTTCATTAAAAAATAGTATTTGAAAATGGACTTTTCTAATGAAAAATTCTATCTTCTCCACTTTTATTTCTTAATTTTGGACTTATCCAAAGAAATTCAAGCTATATTTTGAACCCAAATCTATAAGAATTTATGTAAATCAGTTGCAGAGAAAAGATTTAATCAAAAGGACGTACTCCTACTTATACTGTTGCACTAAAACAAACTAAGCATCAACATACGACGACTAGGCAATTTCTGCACTTATTTAATTTTACTCTCAATTTTATCAATCTAGTGATCCTGGAAAAGGTTGATCTTGCCTGCACTTCTTCAATTTTGCGCTTACTTTATAGAAACCCAAGGTAATTAAGAAGGGGAAAAAAAGAAGAGGAAAAGAATAATTAAAAAAAGAAGTAGAAACACAGAAATTAGGAAATGAGGAGAGTATTGAGTAATGGCAGAAGAGACAAAGACAGGAGGATGAACACGGTGCTGCCAAAGAGAACAGTAATCGGCCTAGTGAAGAATGTTTTTAAAATTGAGAACACATAATTAAATTTGATGGGAAAGTATTCACAATACCATGGATTTATAATCCTGGAAAAGCCTCTAAGCTTTTGCGCTACAGATGCGAAACGTTAGGTGATACTGAGCTTTGAACACAAGGCTGTGAACTCCTTGGATTCGAACTGGGTCCCATTGTCTGAGATAACCGAGAGTGGCATGCCGAACCGACAGATGACTTGTCTCCAAAGAAATCGAGCTACAGTTCGCCCGGTGATATTTGTCAATGCCTCGGCTTCCACCCATTTTGTGAAATAGTCTATGGCCACAACAAGATAATGACAAGAACTGATCTTAGAAAACGGCCCCATAAGATCTATCCCCCATTCCGCGAAAGGCCAAGGGGCAATTATCCCCGTAAAGCTGGAGGCTGGCAACCTGTGAATTGTCGCGTTGTGTTGGCAACTGGGACAACGTTGAACATATTCTACTGCTTCCTGGAATAACCAGGGCCAATAAAACCCTGCCCCAATTATTTTCTTGGCCAAATTCCGAGCCCCAATGTGAGACCCACAATCTCCTTGATGTACTTCCCTTAGCATGGCCTCGGCTTCTCCCGAACCCAGGCACTTTAGTAAGGGCATCAAGAAACCCTTTTTATACAGATCCTCCCCGATTATTTGATAATGTTCAGCCTTCCTTCGTATTCGTTGTGCTTCTTTTCGTGAATCTGGTAAAGTACCATTTTGCAAATACTGCCATAGAGGAAATCTCCAATCCCGACCTTTACTTATGGATAAGATTGCTGGTTCGGCTGCACTCCTGGTCTGTACTTCCTCTACTAGAACGCTTTTAGTGAAATGAGAGAAAACCGAAGAAGCTAATTTGGACAAGGCATCTGCATTTGTGTTTTTACTCCGTGGAACCCGCTCTATAGTCCATTTTGGAAAAATTTTCAGCTGCTGCTGCACCAGTGCTAAATATTCTTCCATTTTCCGGTCCTTAGCCTTATACTCCCCCAAAATTTGTTTAACTACAAGTTGGGAGTCTGAACAAATTTTTAAACTTCTGACCCCCAGTTTCCGAGCTAATTTTAGGCCGGCTATCATGGCTTCGTACTCTGCTTCATTATTGGTGGCCGTAAAACAGAATCATAGAGCATAAGTGTGGACTTCCCCAACAGGGCTGGTGAGGATGATCCCCACACCCGATCCGGACTGGCTGGAGGCACCATCGACGTAGAGTGTCCATGAATCATCACCTTTTACCATGGTTAAAAGAAGATCAGTTTCTTGTGATGGGCCAGGCATGCCTTCCTGGGTGTCTGATACTCCTTCAGCTATGAAATCTGCTAGTACTTGCCCTTTGACTGCGGTGCGAGGGGCAAAGGTGATGTCATACTCCCCCAATTCGATTGCCCATTTGGTGAGGCGACCAGAAACTCCTGCCTTTTGTAGGACGGCTTTGAGAGGTGCGTCGGTATAGACGGTGACTCCGTGGGAGTTGAAATAAGGCCGGAGACATCATGTGGAGTGAACTAGAGCCAAGACTAGCTTTTCCAGGCTAGAATAGTTTTTCTCTGCTGCCTACAAAACTTTGCTAACAAAATAGATGGGTCTTTGAACCCGATTATCTTCTCGAAGGAAAACCGAGCTAATTACGGATTCAGTGGTAGCTATATACATATACAATTGTTCTCCAGGAATAGGCATGGTTAAAGATGAAAAAGAAGCTAAATACGTTTTTAGTTGTTCAAAAGCAGTTTGGCATTCCGAAGTCCACACAAATTTATCCGTTTTCTTTAAAATGCTAAAAAATGGTAAGGCTCGCTCTGCCGACCGAGCTAAAAATCGATTCAAGGCTGCTAGTCTACCCGTTAATTGTTGTACTTTACGAATTGATCTAGGTGGATGCATTTGCAGGACAGCTTCTACTTTCTTTGGATTAACCGAGATACCCCCCTCAGAAACCATGTAACCTAAGAACTTCCCCGAAGTAGCCCCAAAGACACATTTTCTTGGATTTAGCCTTAATTGATATTGGACAAGAGTTTCAAGTGTTTCACGTAAATCAAACAGATAGGCAGACTCATCCTTACTTTTAACAAGCAAATCATCAATATATGCTTCCATGTTCCGACCTAACTGGTTTTTGAAAATTTAATTTATCAAGCGCTGAAAAGTAGCTCCGGCATTCTTCAAACCGAAAGGCATAGTAATAAAGCAATAAGTACCTTTATCCGTGATGAAAGATGTTTTTTCCTCGTCTTCTTTAGCCATGAAGATCTGGTGATAGCCTTTGTAAGCATCCAAGAAGTTAAGGAAGCGGAATCCAGCTATGGCGTCGACCAAAACGTCATCAAAGGTAGGGGGAACCAGTCTTTGGGGCAGACTTTGTTTAGGTCGGTAAAATCTATGAACATACGCCACGAACCATCGGGCTTGGGAACCAACACAGGGTTAGCTAGCCATTCAGGATAATCTACTTCTCGAATGATACGTACCTCCAATAGGGCGTTAACTTCGATCTCCACGTATTTGCTACGTTTTCCTCCGAGGTTACGCTTTCGTTGACGAACCGGCCTATGATTGGCATCAATGGACAGCCTGTGTTCAATGATATTTCGAGAAATGCCAGGCATGTCTTCCGGCCCCCAAGCAAAGACTTCCGCAAACTCACGCAAAAGGTTAAGTAAATCATGTTGTAACTGAGGAGGCAAATCAGCCCCAATTTTAATTACCTTGTTTGGATCGGCAGCCAGGGGGATGATCTTCACCTCTGCCCCTGCTTCAATGGACCGGTCTGAGCTACCTGTCAGGTCGGTGATGTTAATGGGATCAGTAATATTTCCGGGGAGGGTAGGCAGTGAAGCTCGGGGCGCGGAGGTCGGAATGACCGCAGAGGCAACTTTTGATTTCCGATCCACTGGTGCTTGTTCCCTTAGGGAAGCCGTGTAACATTGCTTAGCCTGTATGACATCACAACGAAGAGTGGCCACCCCGCCCATGGTGGGGAATTTTAAAAGCATATGCATGGTAGACGCAATGGCCTGAAATTGATTTAGTCCAGGCCGACCCAAATACACATTGTAAGGTGAGGGTTCATCAATGACTACGAAGTATATGGTTTCTGTACGTTTTAGCTGTCCAGCTATCAATGTGACCGGTATGCTTAACTGTCCCACAGGAATAACATGGTGGTTGCCAAAGCCAATCAGGGGTGTACGTACTGGATTTAAATGTGCCTTATGTAACTGACATCCTGCCAATGCTTTGGTAGTGATTATATTACTAGAGCTACCCGTGTCTAGCAATGTCCTACGTACTTGATAATTAGAAATATAGCAATCGATCACTAGTGGATCGTCACAATTGTAATGCAAGAAAATATCACTGTCATCAAAAGTAATTACTGGTGCCATGGCTTCCGCTTTACGCTTACCCAAAACGTTGTTCCTTTGCCGATGTACTTGTTTTCTTTGGCGATTAGAGTCACCTTGGGTCGGTCCTCCAGCTATGGTGTTCACGACCCCAGCTATGGTTAGATCGGCTCCACCCTCAGCGTTTGGGGCTCGGGGGTCGGGTTGAGGACATTCGCAGGTAAAATGACCGGGTTATCCACACCGGTAGCATCCGGTAGGTCGTTCCCGGGTTGCTGAAGTCGCAGGTTTGGGCAAAGGCGCCACTTGTGTGTATTGGGGCAATTTTCCAGCTTGAATGAGTTTTGCTATCTTTGCAGCTAAGTCTCGACAATCATTAGTATTGTGACCAATGTGTTTATGATAGCTACAATACCTGCCAGGGTTGAGCCGATCTGTGGGACCGGTCATGGGACGGGCTGGAGGTAGCAACCCTTGATGCTGAATGGCCGCGTATATGTCGGCTCGTGGTACGGAGAAGGGCTCGACCACCTGCACAGCGTTAACACTTACCCCGGTCTTCGGTACAGGGTTAGTAGTACTCACAAAATTTTGCTTCTTACTTCCTCCCGGGGGAGGAATCGGGGAAGAAGCTTTTCTTTTACCATACAGGTCGGAAAAACCTCTTTCTCGTTCCTGTTTTATGGCTGCAGCATCCTCAATGACAGCAAAGTTAACAGCAGTGACCATCATTTCAAAATAAGAGTGTGGGGGTCGGATGGCCAGTTCAGTAGCTAAAGGTCCTGACCATAACCCGTTAATAAACGACCCCATCATAATCCTATCATCTTTTTCATGGCATTGCCTAGATTTTACGTTAAACCGATCTATGTAGGCCTGTAATCCCTCTCCCATTCTTTGAGTTATGTTCATTAAGTGTGAAATTGGTTTGGACAATATCTTGTTACCCATAAAATTAGCTAAAAACAGGTCACCGAATTGATCTAACGAATGAATGGAGTTTCGAGGCAGAGTACAATACCAATTTATGGCTTGACCTTTAAGAGTTAGATGGAATGTCATGCAACGGTTGGTATCAGACAAGTTGGCGGCATCCATGACGCTCATGCACTGCATCCAATGAGCTGTGGGGTCGGTAGTTCCGTCGTACTTGTCAACCTTACCTAAACCTTTGTAACCCAGGGGGAATGGTGCCGTTTGGATCTCCCAACCAAATGGATGAGACACCTGAGAAGTGGGCCAGGCTCGCCCCAACTGAGCATATCCGGATCCGGGGAGGACTGCTTGACCGAGCTGGGGGTATCCTGACTGACCTAAGGGGTATCCACCCGTACCGGGGTAAGCAGGTAGTGGTCCTCCAGTGGCGAAGTTCCCTGCGCTGGGCCCGGGGTAATAGCTCGGGTTAAGTAAGGGAGAGTACCCTGTGGGTGGCTGCATGGCTCGGCTGGTGCCTATACCATAATGCTGAAACTGAGCTAGGTTAGATGGAGCTAGGCATCCGGGGTATCCTAATTGGTTAATTTCAGGGCCGAGGTGGCTAAATTGGTTTAAGGGTTGAGTCAGGCCGGGCTGACCCATTTGGCTCGTTTGTGGACCCAAGCTAGGCTGACCTAACTTATTCACCTGCTGTTCTACCATAGGAAAAGGCAGACCCGACATAAAAGGATAATTATTGAGCTGAGTGTTAGGAGCCATGAAAGGAGCTGGAAAAGTAGGGGTGACCTGAGTATGGGCTAGGGTGGTGTAAACAGGAGGTGCAGTAGAAAGTGTAGGAAGACCAGATATGTAGTTAGATCCTAAAAAAAGGTGAGCTCCTCCAGAGTGGGGAGGACACCCTAAAACAGTGATAGACTGGGGGGGAAGATTAGAAATCAAAACAACGGAGGGATCAGTCATGGGATTGAATAGAGCTCCCGGTGGGGGAGCAGTGGGGACAACTTGCGAACTAAAGGGATGTTCTATGTTAACCAAATCTGGGGCAGTGGTTGTTATGCTTGGGACGGGGAGGTCTACATGGGAAGTAGAGGTGACCGAAATGCTATGGTTCATTAGATGAAATAATTGCGGGAGCAAACGGTAAAACTTCTCTCTTTCCGCTTGTTCCTGCTGGGGGGTGAGAGGCTCAACCACGGTGGCGGCAGCTGGTGGTGCGATGGGGGCAGTAGACACTATGGCTCAACCTCTTTCTTGCACTTGGTTCGAATTTATAAACAAGTTGGTCAGAATAGCTTTTCCTTTGTTTTATCAAATCCGAACGTGAGTTAAAGGTTTTGTAAGAGCTTGTCACTTAATCACAAGGTCCTTGGCAACTTTATCCGCATGTGTACAACCGTCCACATCACTAAGCCTCATTCTAGCTGCGCCTAGAATGTTCCAGCGCCTAAGCCTTTGCTGATTCTAGAAGTCTCTAGCACAGGCCAGCAACTCCTCGCCAAGCCTCGCGCGTTCCAGCACTTTCCAGCGCATTCCGGGTCCTTCTAGGCGCCTCTTGCGCCTTCCAGCTCCCTCCGGAAGTTTCTAGATCCACCCTGCGACTAGAGTGTTCTCCAATGTTCCAGACCCTTCTTAGCCTTCCCATTCACCATCTGGAATCTTCTAGAGAATTCTTTACAACTGATGACGTCAGGGAAAAACCAGAAGTTCCCCGTCGGGCGATCAGGGCGTAGGAAAACCCCATATTTCCCTAAGCTTTCTCCGTGGCCATTCCGCATGAAAGGCCACCACGTCTTGGTGCCTCTTGCCCCAAAACCTCGCCTTGGCCCTCATGGCCAAGCTCCACATGGCGCGCCCTCGCAGCCCGCCCGACGCAGCACCATGCCAGCGCCACAAAACCTCGGCGTTGGCCCTCCTGGCCAACATCTCCGCGCCACTCCTTGGCCTGGATTGCGCAGGGAAAATCCCGCTAACAAACCTCCCCCACTTAAATTGTTTGACGCCCTCGTCAAACGTACGCCAAAGTGGAACTCCATCACCTCGGCCCGCCAAAGTGAGCTTCTCTTCACTCCAGCCTGGTCAGTTACCGCAACTGCCCCACGTCCGCGCCAACCAACCACTATAACTGGTCAGCACCTGCGCCCAGCTCCCATAGCTGTTGCGCCTCTCCTGGGCAACTCCCGCAATTGCCTGCACGTCGTGTCGCCCGACTCCCATAGCCCTGCGACACCACCCTGCGATCGATTCCCACAACCGATCTTCCGCGCGTGTTCCCTTGGTCGACACTAGGAAATGCGCCCCTTGCACCCACTGCACCATGCAGCAATGATAGGACTCCGGGCCTATCCGTGAGCACCATGCCCACCCTTCGTCTGGTTGGCCACACTCCAAACGACAACGTGCCACCATAGCACACCAGCTGATCCCTCATTCACAGCCGTTGGGGAAATTGCTCCCTTCCCCGCACACATAGTGTATTCTCTCACTAGGTGTGATTGATCCGGCATCCTCCACCGAATCTGCCCACGCGACACCTCTTGCGACACATGGTTGCGGATTCGTGCTCCCCCACGAATTCCCGTTGCCCCATTCCCTTCGAAGCAACTTGATCGGTCGCCCATCTCGTAGCGACGTTGGCTGCCTCCTCATTCGGCAGCCTGGGGCGCGGCGCGCCCCGCTCAGTCAACAACGCGAACAATGTTGAGTCGTGCGGGGGCCTCCTCCTCACTTGATGCCTCTCTGTCCCGCACAGCTTGGATCGTGTTCAGCTTGTTCGGGCAATCCTTCACCCGATGATCAGGCTTGCCACAGCCAAAGCAGCCTCCGCGCCCTGGTCTCTCCCTGTGGCCCGCGTTGCCGTCGCCCCTAGTCGATTTCTCCCCGACTATGGACTTGCCCTTATCAACTGCGCCACCGCCTCCTCTCTTTGCGTGGTCCTTGGCCGCATCTCGACCAAGATCGATTAGCCGCTCACACTCCGTCACGGCCTGGGCTAAGTCTTTCACTCCACGGCGCCGCATCTCTTGCTGCGCCCATGGTTTCAGACCGGCAACGAAATTGAAGACCTTGTCTTCCTCGCTCATGTCGTTAAGGTCCAGCACCAACGCCATGAACTGTCTCACGTACTCACGGACCGTGCCCGTTTGGCGCAACTCCCTTAGCGCCTAGCGAGCTTGCCACGCCGCATTGGTGGGAAGGAACTGCACCTTGAGCTCCTTCTTCATCTCCTCCCACGATTCTATCTTGGGTGCTTTCTCATCCGCGCACCTTTAACGCCACCAAAGTTTGGCATGCCCCGTCAAGTACATCGCAGCAATAGGCACCTGCCTTGCCGCTGGGATCTTCGCAGCCTCAAAGTACTGCTCCACATCCCAAAGGAAGTTTTCCACCTCTATGGAAACTCTAGCGCCGCCGTAAGATTGCGGCTCAGGCACCTTCACCTTGGTACCCTCGTCCGGAAGCACCGTGCTCTCGTTCAGCAAAGCTAGCTTCACCTCCGCTGCAAGGGATTCAACAGCCTGCGAGCTCTCCTCCAGCTCCTGCCTTGATGCCCTCTCATCAAGTGACCGCTGCACAATCGTGCATCCCTCCGCAACGCCTCCACAGCCGACGAACTGGAACCCGCCGCTCCAATCGTCTCGAATCGCTTCTCAAGCTTTTCCACCCGTGCCGCCAAAGTAGCCATCACTTCGGTTAGGGAGATATGCTGCTCCCCGCTGGCACTGATGAGATACTCAAACCGAGCAACCAAGTCTTCCACGGCTGCTACCCGATCGGTGATTGCACGTTCTCCTCGCGTACCCATATGCTCAACTTAAAGCTATCCCCTCGACAACCTTAAGCTCTGATACCAAACTGTTATAGAAGTTTTCCCTCCTAGACAAAAACTCCTACAACTTCACGTCCTCGAGGTTAGCCCCGCGATTCGCAGCTCTACTTGCTAAATCGCACGCTAGCTACCCCGGATCAAAGCACGAGTGCCTTAGCTATTTCAAAAGAAAGAGACAAGCACACACTCAAGGCAACACTTGGCCAACACTCGGCCCACCCTATATTCACACTTCCCACAAATGTAATACAAGGCTTTCTCACTCAAAGGGGCTGCACTTCAAGGAGGCATTGACTCTAACTCTCTAGTTAGACTCTCCAACTCTGGATGCCTCCCAAGTGAGCCCCTTCCACCTATTTATAGGCAAGTGAGGATGACAACCCCATCCTCTTAGGTTTCTAGATCCTTCGCAACCATTCTAGCCTAAGCCTCATTCTAGCTGCGCCTAGAATGTTCCAGCGCCTAAGCCTTTGCTGATTCTAGAAGTCTCTAGCACAGCCTAGCAACTTCTAGCCAAGCCTCGCGCGTTCCAGCACCTTCCAGCGCATTCCGGGTCCTTCTAGGCGCCTCTTGCGCCTTCCAGCTCCCTCCGGAAGTTTCTAGATCCACCCTGCGACTAGAGTGTTCTCCAACGTTCCAGACCCTTCTTAGCCTTCCCATTCACCATCTGGAATCTTCTAGACTCTTCTAGAGAATTCTTTACAACTGATGACGTCAGGGAAAAACCAGAAGTTCCCCGCCGGGCGATCAGGGCGTAGGAAAACCCCATATTTCCCTAAGCCTTCTCCGTGGCCATTCCGCATGAAAGGCCACCACGTCTTGGTGCCTCTTGCCCCAAAACCTCGCCTTGGCCCTCATGGCCAAGCTCCACATGGCGCGCCCTCGCAGCCCGCCCGACGCAGCACTATGCCAGCGCCACAAAACCTCGGCGTTGGCCCTCCTGGCCAACATCTCCGCGCCACTCCTTGGCTTGGATTGCGCAGGGAAAATCCCGCTAACACATGACTACATATCATTTGCGGTCATCAAATAACACGAAGGAAAATAGGGAAAAGGTGAAAACTAAGATACAACTATATTGTAATAAATAAATAAATAAATAAAAGATACAACTCTATATAATGGAATATTGTCAAATGGGGTGTGTGCATAATATTCTTCCCGTTTCATTAAAAAATAGTATTTGAAAATGGAATTTTCTAATGAAAAATTCTATCTTCTCCACTTTTATTTCTTAATTTTGGACTTATCCAAAGAAATTCAAGCTATATTTTGAACCCAAATCTATAAGAATTTATGTAAATCAGTTGCAGAGAAAAGATTCAATCAAAAGGACGTACTCCTACTTATACTGTTGCACTAAAACAAACTAAGCATCAACATACGACGACTAGGCAATTTCTGCACTTATTTAATTTTACTCTCAATTTTATCAGTCTAGTGATCCTGGAAAAGGTTGATCTTGCTTGCACTTCTTCAATTTTGCGCTTACTTTATAGAAACCCAAGGTAATTAAGAAGGGGAAAAAAGAAGAGGAAAAGAATAATTAAAAAAAGAAGTAGAAACACAGAAATTAGGAAATGAGGAGAGTATTGAGTAATGGCAGAAGAGACAAAGACAGGAGGATGAACACGGTGCTGCCAAAGAGAACAGTAATCGGCCTAGTGAAGAATGTTTTTAAAATTGAGAACACATAATTAAATTTGATGGGAAAGTATTCACAATACCATGGATTTATAATCCTGGAAAATTGCGACAACTTTCCTTATATTTAGGAATAACAATACTTTCCAAATTACTTAAAATACTACCAAACACAATATTTTAAATAAATAGGAATTTAATTACTTTCCAAATCAGAATTCTTGACAACCAAGCAGCCTAAGAGGATACCAGGCGCCCAGAATTCCCAAACCCAATGGGGTCCTGTCTGGGCTTAAGCACATCTAAACTTGTTTTTTTACCATGTTCTAAAAAAAATATTTTTGTAATTTTAGATATTATACTATTTTCTCACATTCCTCCTATATATTTTACCTTTTAATTACAAATTTTTATTTTTTCAATATACTTTGAAAATTGATATTTGCAGTGACAATTTTACTAAACATAGGGACCATTTTAAAATTTTCTCCACTAAAAATACTAATTACCCTTCAATAAAAGTAAGATGAAAATTTGCTTACTTTTTCTCCTCTCGACCGAAGATGGGCATGAACAAACGGAAGATGAAAATTTTCACTGAAGCAGAAAACAGAAGATGAACAAACAATCAAATTCATCCACGAACAATTTCATGAATTATACAAAAAAAGGAAATCATTCAGAGAGCGTAAACTATTAGAGAGATCGAAGACGGACGGAATCGGCGGAACCAGCGACGGGAAATCGAAAATTGCTGAACATGTAGAAGTAAATTAAAGAAATCAAAAATCTCCCCAACCTTCGCCATCCTTTTGTTCTGCAACCGGAAAAGGAGGAAATCTCCATAAAAGTTTTTTTTTTTTTTTTAAAAAAAGAAAAAAGAAAAGAAAGAGAGTGAGACGTTCGTGGGCCCCTGGCGAAGGTCGCCAGAAGCCGGCAAAAGTTGCCGGCCCCTGGGTAAGGTCGCTAGAGGCTGGCGAAAGCTGCCGGTCATGATTGCCGGTGAAGGTTTTCTTCTCGCTATCAACCAGGGTATTTTGAAAATAATAATAATAATAATAATACACCTGAGGAAATTTTTTTTTTTTCTGAGTTCGAAGATATTTTGGTATTTTCACTCTTTAAAATTTTAAAATGGTCCCTGCATTTAGTGAAATTGCCCCTGCAAATAACATCCCTTGTACTTTTCACGTTTATATTTCATTTCCAAAAACCAAATTTTGACCCATCAAAAGAAACAGGAAGATCTTTTGTACCACAAAAAAAGAAAAAAAATCCAAACTAATTTCAAATTCGTATTTGATTTAAAATTTAAATGTCCTATGGAACCACAAAGAAAACAAAGACAGTTTTACGCAATATTTGAATACGCAGTACGCTTAAAATAATGTGGTCCAAAATCACTTCAATGATCCCAATTTGTAAACCTATAACAGGCAGCAAATATCAGTACTAACTCTATGCCTTTACAAGTTGAAAGGAAGAGAAACAATATCTTCTATGAACCTTCAATCAGGTAGGAAGATTTCCAAGGGATTAGTATGCGTTTACAATGGAGAAATTCAAAAATAAAAAGGAGTTCTATCAAGCAGCATCTGCACTAACATGTGGATGAATCTACTAACTAGCCAAGTCTTCATAGAGTGTGAACCCGTCGCAATGGTGTAATCATCACCACTTCATTTCACTTCAAACAGACGAGGTGCCTCCCGCAGAAGATGTTACTGCAACCAGCGGTGAAGATTGTCATAAAATGCATCAACAACTGATAACAAAATGCATCATGTATCTGAAAAAGATCAGCACGAAAGAACAGTTCTCTGACACAGCAACCTCATTTTTACAGGAGGCACAAGGCGTTTTAAGCCTAAGGATTTGCTTCTATGTGCAACTAGGCATATTTAAAGTTTATTACTTAGTCAAACTACTTAGTAGTTTTTCTGTACTTAGACTGCACCAACGAATTCTAGGGAGCAGCTTCAGAGTATACATTTCAAGAGTGCCAGCAGGACTCGCAGGGCAAGCATCTTTTACCACTTTGTCAGTACTAAATGGATGAAGACCTACCCCCTATCTGAATTACTCCCATCCATTCCAATGAACTAGTCATGTTTCTAAAATTTTTTAATTATTCCAATGACAATAAGTAATTTGTCACTATATTTTTCACTTATATCCTTACTTTTTAAGCATGGATTAATTTTGGACCACACATAATTATAATAATAAAAAAATAAAAATAAGACTCTTCCATTGGAAAAAAAAAAAAAGTTTAGAAACAGGGCTCTTCTATTGGAATGGTGGGAGTATATCAAATCTTGAAATGGAAAGCACACATCTAAACTCACTTGGATTAATCTATTAAATTTCCATCCACATGGAGACCCACTTTATCAAAGTAGCAACCTTTATTTCTAGCTCCACAGTATCTTAGCTTCATTGAGCATCAAGTCCAACAGGAGAGTATCAATGCAAAAATTTATCGATATAGAAAAGCTTCATGATGATACTTGAATAGATTACTCTTGACTATAGAAATTAATTCAGAGTAAAAGAACTCTTCTCCTAAAAAAGCAAAAATTTGCAACATAACTAGATGAACAATATTATATACTATATTTGGCAGTTCTATGATTTCTAGGTCCTGAAAATTTTCAAATTACTATCTTGTACAATGATTTAAACACTCCATTCTTTCAGATGGCATTGCGTCTGCCCATTTTCACCTTGATCCAGCAAGTAACATTTATCTTTCAGCTAATATGAATTTTATCAAATCGATTGTCCATATAATCTTATGCGTTTTTTATTTTTTAATATTTAGGCATTTTATTTTTACTTGTTCAATGTGGTAAACAAACTATGCTTAATGGCCAAATTTCCAGGTGTCCCCGAGCATTCTTATGACTTCCATTTCAAAATTCCTCCTCTACCATAACAAAGGTTGGATATTCTATCTAACTGCTACATACCATCTTTTTGTCAGGGATATTTTGCTCTTACCAGGGAAAATGAGAAAGAATGACCATACCAATTTACCCAGGAAAAAACAACTGATTTATTTTTCAAATTATGTTTAAATATTGTATTAATCTGCTCCCACTTTTGTGATTATGTACTCCTGAGTCATGTTACTTCTTCATCAACTGTTTATGTGAAGCCAACATTCACTAATTCAGAACACTGCACATAGAGTCGGGGCAGTAGTTAATCCATCTAA
Source organism: Leptodermis oblonga (assembly GCA_016801395.1). Classification (NCBI taxonomy): domain Eukaryota; kingdom Viridiplantae; phylum Streptophyta; class Magnoliopsida; order Gentianales; family Rubiaceae; genus Leptodermis; species Leptodermis oblonga. Next base: position 22,073,311 of record CM028759.1, on the reverse strand, counting down.
AAGTGATTTGTACAGAACGGACTAGTGCATCATGTGTGCCTTAGTTAATGTAGAGATCAGCCAGAACACATGAGAAAGCAACATCCTTATGGGTTATTACACCCTAATATTGAAGAATTTTACAAGACAAACTGAAAAACACTGATGAAGTCTCTTCACATGACTAGAAAAGGAACAAGAGCATCTCAATTGCGTGGGAGAAAGAAAATATCCACAAATTACATGAAGTTGCATTCTCCAAAGTGACTACAGTTAGTGCACCTAACTGGACCCACCATCTCTTGCACTATTGATTCATTGCTTCAGTCTATTCCAAAGTTTATGCAAGGTCCCTCTAAAATTCATCCTCCTTAAGTATGCACTTTTCTTTTTTCTTTTCCAGTAGTTCCAAAGTGGAATTGCCACGGATAAAAATTTGAGTTTAAGATCAGCTTATCATCTTATTCCATTCTTCCCAAAAGAACGGTTATTCATTCTTTCTGATTAAATAAATGTAAGAAATTAGTAATACTCGCATCTGCATCTGATAGTAACAGCAGTCAGTCAATTAACACCAAAAACTTCAATAAAGTATGCATCAGTATACTTCTGCGACTGATAGTAACAGCAATACTTCAACTTCAAAAAGGTTGACAAAAGTAACTGTGGCATTCAGATTGTAAAGAGTGAACATAACCACTGAACAAAAGAATAAAAAAAACCTATAAAGTGAGGAAAAGTTTTGTGGATTAAAGGTAGTTTAGAGTTACTGACACGAAACATCCCCGACGCGGCTTTTTCTTCTCCCTTTGTTTTTGAGGTGGTTTGATGACGACCTTGATTGCAGCATCAAAAACTGATTTCACATTCTGTAATGAACATGGAAGGCACAAACCACAAATGAAGATAGCAAAGATGAATCTCTAGGTGACTAAAATAACATAGAAATACATGGTAATAGCATTTCCCAACTATATATGTATGTGCAGAAGGATTCTATGGCATATGCAATACAGCAGGCAAACTACACCATTCATATATACTTGGAAGGTCAAAAAGGGCAGAAATCAAACATATGGTACTAGAAATTCAATACGAAATAGTTGATTAGATTTTTACTTCAAACTGTTTCAAGCACCGATTATTGCACATCCTTTAGAGATCTAAATAAGAAAAACAAATTCCCACCAAAACCTCAATAGAAAAAAATATTGCAGTGGAAGTTTCAAAAACAATGTCGACACAGTAGCTTTGACTGTCCCTTTGTTATCAGATAACTTCAATTGTGGAACACTTCCTTTATCAAAGGACTTATATTCGGGATCACTGGTCCACTAGGAAAAATATACAACCAAAGGACCTGTATGGATAATTTCTCTGCAGTTCATGCCTATAAATCTTTCCAGATTATATGCTGACTGTCCAATCCACACGAACAAATTACTTAATAGTTCTTTACATCCTCCGGGAACTTGGTTCATGCACACTGTCCCATTTTCATTCATTGACTCATTAAAGTTCATGAATTTATGACAAATTAATTCTCTCAAACAACAGTAAGCAGAGATTTTAACTAACTTCAGCACCAGAAACAGATTTTTGCCAAATGAATGTAAGCAGAAGTTACACAAAAAATAGCTGTTGCATAAGGAAAGGAGCCAACCTGCTGGGTTTTAGAACTGCATTCAATGTAGTATGCAGCACCAATTTGTTTGCGAAGCTCTTCCCCCTAAGGATCTAACAAATATCAGCACTTATTGTGTTTTTTTTTTTCATTATAACTAAGGTCTAGTTAACAGAAACAATTGTACCTGCAGAGAGGTCACAGGAACTAATCCAGGATGATCAGCCAAGTAATGCTTGTCTTCACGTAGGTCTATGGCACATTCAAGAAATAATTACTGAAAGTACATTCGGCATAACAAAAAATAAAAAGATAATCATAGTTCTAGCAATTTGGGAAACCATAATTCACAGTGCCAATGAAGGAAAAAAAAATCAGCAGAACACTAGTCTCTTCAGTGAAAGCAATGATTTGTTTCAATTTTTAAATCTTGCATACTGAAAACATAATTGAACAACATGGATATTTTGAATACCAGATGCAAAGATTGTGCATTTCCATACAGTATCACTCTAACAGAAGACATCTATTTGTGTGGCTTTGCATAAAATCGACTTTTTGCAATTAGGAGTTTTGAAACATCCCAAGAGAAGAATCAAAGTTAACACAATTTCGGAAGTTTATACCTAACTTTTAAGCTTTATGTGAACATTTCCATGATATTAAAGCCAAATATCTATGCCATTGCTTACTTATCTAAGAGTTATATACCTCTTTACATTCAAATTATCAGCATTTCTCCTAAAATTTCTTTGCCTGTTAGGTGAAAGCACCAAACCAAGGTCTTCAATGATCAAGAAGGGTTTCACATATAGCTTGAGCCATAGCAATTATGATGAAACATGCAAATTCCTGCTCCAATACTAACAAAAATAAGAGTAACTGCAAAAGAGGGACCTCTTAGGTCATTCCCCAGTCAGAGATCTAGTAGCCAAGACTTCTTTGGGTGGGCAGAAAGGGAGATAAATAAAAATAGTTCCCAAACACTACTAATTTTACCTACGAGGAAACTAAACAAATTCACAAAGATTTCAACTGGCTACACAAGGCTGTGAAATCGTTTTGAAAACTTCAGCAATTCCCATTATTAAAAGCTTGAAACAAACATTTAGTAAAACACTACTGGGTTGACCTACTATCACAAGATAATCCAGAAACTTCTCAATGATTCGACTGGTTGCAGAAGGCTGCAAAGTCATTTTTAAAACTTCAATAATTCTCATTAACAAAAGCTTGAATTAAATATCTAGTTAAGAGAAAAGCTACGAATGATAAGTGCATTCTCCAATTGTCGGATTTTTAAAGGCAAAATTAAACAGTGGAACCGGTTTGTCTTACCGAGTTTCGTGCCAACCAAGACCACAGGGATTCCAGGCGCAAAATGTTGAAGTTCGGGGATCCACTGATCAAGAAATCATCTTTGAGGGATCAAAATAAGAACTGATAGCTACTGTAGAGCAGAAATAAGAAAATTCTCAACAAATTTCACCTTTTTAAGTATGTTTTCATAGCTTGCACGACTAACTAATGAAAATGCTAGGACAAAGACATCGGCTCCTCGGTAGCTCAGGGGCCTTAAGCGATTGTAATCCTCTTGCCCTGTCAATACAATGAACCGTTCATCAGAGTAAATCAATTTAATTGGCAAAGAAACACTTTTCAAGCGAGAGGCTTGAAATGGAAGCAAAAAAAAATATACATTCATCTTTCAAGATTGGCTTCAAACTCACCAGCTGTATCCCAAAGACCCAAGTTGACGGTGGTACCTTCAACTACCACATTTGCACTGAAATTATCGAATACTGTAGGTATATAGTCCTGATTTACCCAAGAACTTCACAAAATTAGGGGAATTACAGAATTATCGAAAAGTGGGTAGAAATAGTTTCTGGAAATTGGTACAAGTTCCTGATAAAGTATTAGCAGGGCAAAACGCAAAATTCCGAAATCTAATTTTTAAAAAATGAAGATAAACCCAGAAAAATTCTTCCAAAAGGAATTGAATTTTCTTCAAAAGTAAAATCTTTGCAAATGATTAGATTCAACTATACATGCATAAAAGAAAATTAGTAACAGTAAACAAAACCAGAATGGACTAACACATTTAATAGTATTTATGAATTTACAATCCACCCAATTCGTAAAATCAAACCCCCACATAAACCCACAAAATCTTTTACACTAAAAAAATGGAATAGTACTCACAGTTGGGAATTTGTTACTGGTATAGCAAATAAGCATACAAGTCTTGCCAACAGCCCCATCGCCCACAGTCACACACTTGATAAATCTTGAAGCATTTGCAGCCATAACATTAAAAAATTCGCGAGCTTTAAAGCACAGGAAGCTAAACCTTTGAAACAATTTGAGGGAAAGGGTACAGAGAACAGAACAAAATTAAAGTGATGAAGCTTTTAGTCGTTGAGTGGTTGGGATGGGAAGAGAGAGAGAGAACGAAATGCAGCTGCATAGGTCACATGATTCTTACTTTAAACTTCATTCTTAAGTAATTAATCGATAAAAAAGCCAGGGTCAGAAATGATACTAGGGGGCCGTTTCCGTGTGGTTCTATCGGATGATAATTGGCATGATATGATTGTATTTGTAGTATGTGTGGACTCTGGTCTGGAGTGGTAACTAAATTGGTAGGGTGGCCTCGAATATTAAGGAAAAATCTACTTAGGACCTTAGGAGGGTAATGGAGAAGGGAGCGACTAAATGGATAGATGAATACAGTCCCAACGCGGACCAAGGCACGTGAGTAGAATTTTATGTCAGTGCCTCGGTCCAATTTACTTCAATGTTCTTATCACAAAAGTAAAATATTTCCTCTCTCTTCGTCTTTTTTCTCCCACATTTACTCTTACATTTATCCTCTCTCTTCACTTCTCTTTTCCTGCTATTGCTTTTTTCTTTTAAGTTCTGTCTTCTTCTTCTCTGCTTCTCCTTCTCTTTCTTTCTTCTATACTTCTTTTCTCTGCTTCATCTTTCACGCAACACTTCATAATCTCTTTCACGGCATTTTTTATATTTTTCCCTCTTTTATTATCTATAATATGGTTTTTTTTTTTTTCCCATTTTTAGCCATTTTGATACACACATTATATCATATGTTTACTTTAAGTATACCATTTTAATACACTCATTGTAACAAACGTTTATTTTAAGTGTATCATTTTAATATACTCATTGTAACAAACTTTTTCTTTAAGTGTACAATTTTAATACACTCATTGTAACAAACGTTACAATTTTAATACACTCATTGTAACAAACGTTTTCTTTAAGTGTACCATTTTAATACACTCATTGTAACAAACGTTACCATTTTACTTTACTTTAGTGTACCATATTAATACACTCACTGTTCAAATTTCAAGATAAATCTAATCTATTTCATTCATTGGAATAAAAAAACAATTTCTATCCTTTTTGATATTTCTTCCTTTTTTTCTCCTAATTTCACTCTCTACTCTCTCCTCGATTCCTACGTTTTCTACACTTTTTTGTGGGATTTATTCTTTTTCATTTTGACAAATCTAAACCAAGAAAAGAAAGTCCAGATTTAAAAAAACTTTTTTGCTTGGTTCTACCAGCGGTGCTAGTGCTGGTTCCTTTCGTGTTCTAGCGAAGTTAACAGCCACAACATTATATTCTACAGAACCCACATACTTCTTATTGTGAATTCACAATAAGGTTGTGGCTGGGTTCCTGTCAGATCCACCACCAGTAGAACCCAAAAAAAAAAAAAAAAAAAAAAATTCGGCTGAACACTTGAGCCACGGGCATCGAAAATCAATGGTGAAGAGACGGATTGCGCCGTTGATTGCTTCTACCCTCAATTTCTGTTAGAGGAAGGAAGAAGAAAGAGAGATGAGGAACAGAGAAAGTCACAAACGGAGAGAAAGGCAGAAAATAGGATGAGAGAGAAAAATAAAAATGGGACGAGTAGCATGTTTACACGCTTTGCTTATGTGAATTTCCACTCACAAGGGCAAAATGGTGGGCCCTGTAGGGACCTGAAACTTATCGGTCCATTTAGTATTTCCCTATTGAGAAATGGTATTGAGAAGAGCCTTCCTCTTCTTACCATGATTTAGAACATATTTTTGAGAAAATACAAATGAACATCGTTTCAAAAATATGTCTTCTAAAAAAAAAAAAGTGTGGCAAAGAGATTCTGAAAAATATCCTCTCCAAAATCATGTTTGGTAAATTATTTTTCAAAGAACGCCATGACCAATTCCACCCGAGTGGGATCTTTCACCACCAAAGCCGATCCCAAAGATGGGGTCGACGCTTATCGTTTGAGCTCTACTATCGTTTGCTTGGTGAATAGAAACAACAGGCTTTTGATCTCTACAATTAGAACCTCATGTGGATTTAGATTTGGATTTGGATCAGGATGAGGATCATTGTTTCCTGCTACTGATGCTAGCTCAAGCATTGTTGAATGTTACAAACAGAGTACATCACCAACGGCATGCAACAAGCAAGCGCCAATCGTAAAGGTTGTGCACTCAAACCAACTAACCTAGATTGCTAAAAGCATTTCATCTCTCGGGTAAATCCCAAAAACTTTCTCATTGTCAACCTTGAACTGATGAAACACATGAATTGATTGATTAATTGGTAAAGGGGATTTTTAGAGTGCTTGGGAAAAAGGGGTATGCACAGAGCACCTGAACTATGACGCCCCACCCCAACCCCCTCTTTCCTTGGAAATCCATTCTAGACAAGGAAGCATGAGGCGGATCGAGAGGGCCTCATTCAGGGCTCTCACCCTACAATCGATACAGATAATAAATAAGAATTGTCGTAAAACTTTATTTATTACCCTAGCAGTTCAAGCAGTTCATAGCAGCGAAAAGGTAATTGGTTGAGGACGGTTACAGACCAAATTATCCTCCCAAAAACATAAAATTGTACTGAGTCTAACTATTACAAAATTCTTGTCTTTATTCCTTTAGTACGCGCCCATCAGCCTTACCTCTATTTCACTCAAGTGAAACTCCTGTAAATAATAAGATGGAAAGGGGTGAGCTTCACTAAGCTCAGTGAGAGACCTCGGGTTCCTTAGGCAAAATTCTCACAGTAAATCTTTATAGAATAGGCTGAACAAGAAAGTAAATAGTTCATACATATATCTATATAACAACGGAATTATAGGCATGCATGGCAAGCAAGTTAAACAAGTCAAGAAAAACGCGTCAAACAGGTCAAGCCAGTCTGGTAGTATAGGCAAGCATGTAGCAAATATTAATGTAGGCATGGCAACAAAGATACAATATTCATATATAGCACATTTAAGCCACTAGACTACCAGCAAGCAAATTGTACAGTTGAGCTTTCTCATTTAAAGCTAAGTTTGAATCTATTTATGTTTTTGTGTTGTTCATGTTTTGATGGTTTGCAAAGTACATCACCCCACGGCAGCCGTACCGGTAAAACTGGGTATGCTCGATGGCGGGGTTTTTAGATCATGGCCTTTTTACATTTTGGGCCATCTCGTGTTCCTCTCATATAGAAGGAGTATCGGCTAACTGGTACAAGACTTTCATCGAAAAGCCCTACCTAGTGGACGAGCGACTACTATTTAGTAAAGCGGGAAGACTCAGCGCCCAAGTCTTATCTGGTAGGTCCTATGACCTATTTCACGCTAAGGTTATCATGACAACCCTAGCATGCTTTATACATTTCTGGAGGTAATCATGCAGTCCTAGATGTCAATTATCCTGGGACTGGCCTAGTATTTTCTTGGCCGGTGCATATACATACATGTGATCATAAGCATATATATCTAGAGGTAATCATGCAATCCTAAATGACATGTAACTTTCCCCGAGAAGATAGGTAAGTGGTGAGGTGTGGGAAACCTTGTTAAACAAGCAAATACGTTTAGTTACACATAGTTACTACGTAGATAGTTCAATTAAATCTTATAAAAATAGCAAGTAATCACTCACCTTTCATGAGCGTGAGCACAACGATGGTTGACTGAATCGATTCGCGGTCAACAGTCAACTCCTGTAAAGCGAGCTTTTTAACGTAAGTTACTAAAGTTTGCCTTTGACTTTTAGGTCAACTAGCTTTGACTTGGACTTTAGGTCAACTATGTTTGATTTTGACTTTAGGTTAACTATGTTTGACTTGGACTTTAGGTCAACTAAGTCGAAGGTCAAGGTCAAGGATCCTTTAGGTTTAGGTTCAATCAAAATCTTCCTTAAACAAGGTAAAATTAATTCGGATAGTTTCCTTCTACCGAATTGATTGTGATTTCCAATTCCTTAATTAAAGATTTCATTTCCCGTTTTCTGTTTTCTTCTATCTGAGTTCCTGTCCGAATCAGACGATAAATCGTACGGCTTGATTATGCAAATTCCTTTCTTTTAGAGTTCTACAGCTGCTCGACAATCTATGCGACTCGAATGGTAGCATGACACGATTTTCCTGAGTCGTTCCATTTATGTTTCTCCTACTTTCCTTGTTTCACTTTAGAAAATTCTTACTTCCATATGAACTATAAATCAAGCATTAATTCTAGCAAGCAATTAGGCAATTAATCTAGTAATCAATCAAGCAATTACTCAAGAAATCAATCAAGCACTTCATTATTAGGGTTACGTAATTAAGAGCAAGTGAAATGTCTATGTTACCCTTAATATGTTACGGTTTGTAGTTCAAAATTTCTGGGTCCTAACATGAATCATTACAATTGGCGGTGAGAAGCTCTTCTAAGGCCTTGTTCGCGGTGAAAAGCCTAGTGTTAAATCAACTTCTTCATTTTTTTTTTTTTCCCTTCTTTTGCTTCTTTAGAAAGTTTTGCTAGAGGATGGATTGGTTGGGTGAGAAAAATTGTTTTCAAAAATGACTTTTTCACAAACAATTTTTATGCTTATCACAAAGATATTTTTTTGTTTTGTTTTGGGGTTTGAACCCAAAACCAAACCATGATTTAAGACATAATAACGAATAGAAGTATATGGAAACAAAATGTAGTTAAAGATTTTTATATGGGGATATTTTAGACTTATCATTTCAATCATATTTATTTTGATGATTAAACTAACAAATAAATAATTGAAATTTTAAAATTTTTATACAACAAAATCGACACAGTGTCGAGATCAATAGCAAGTTTCAAAATTTGAAAAAATAAGTGCTAAAAGCAAGTTTGTTGGAATATTTTTGAATGCCGAGTGAAATACAATTGGTAGTGAAATTTGGACAAAGTTAAAGAATCAACTTCGACTCATGAAAATCGAAAGGCAAGCTAAAGAGTAACATTCAAAGGAAAATTGACAAGGTGTCGATATGGAAGTTACTAGTCGTTTTTGGCAGAACAAGTATAAGTGAACTTTCAATAAGAATTTTTGATATTGAGAGAGTATTGAAACTCAAGATCTTTAACTATCGGTTAATAGCTGTTGAAGCTAGATTTTGCAACTTCTGTAAATACTCTGAATGCACTGTGATTTAAATCATTTTGAAAAAGAAAGTCAAAATATTCTAAATTTATTTTAAATAGTTAAGAGCCTAATTCACCTCACCTCTCTTAGTTGAACAAAGAAATTTGCAATTTAGCTAGGAACTCATAAAAGAAGTGATAAAAAACTTCAATTAAAGCTAAATAAAGAGAGTAAGAAATACTATCCTCCATATCAAACTTAATTTGATCATTTGTACTTATGTAGATTTATTTAAAGGATTTAAAAAATATTTTAACAATTAGTCATTAGTAGGCCTTTTATCAAAATTAATTTAATGAAGGTCCAAATCAAATTTCTATTGTTCTAAAATGTTTAAACTTGGATTATATTCAGTTTTTAATTCAGCCCAAAATATCAGGTCATAAAGTATGTTGGAGGAAAAGAAATCATGTATACTTATGTGGTACATTTTATGAAACAATAAGTTCAGAGAAAAATTTCTACTTTTAATAACGACCCATTAGGCAGTCTAGTATCCTCGAAAAAAAGACTTTTAAAGGTAACAATTAAAAACAAGTCCATTTACACAATCTAAAAATATGATGCAAAAATTAGACATATAATTAACAAATCAGCTCACCGAGCCCAAAATAGTTCAGCCGTTATGAGCATTATTGGTGAAAAAAGAAAAAAGAAAAGGGTCTCCTGTCCATTTTTCTTAGACCCAAACTTTATGTGATTCATTTCCTGATGAACTAACTAAAAAAGACATGATTATTGAGCAGATAGTATAAAACCAATGGCTTCAGCATTTGTGAGGAACAAATCGAGTAACAAACTAATCCAAACCAATCACAATGAGGTTCAAATGTTTAGGACTTGTAAAGAATCAAGAAAGTAATCCTTGTGAGTTTTTAAATTTTCATTTTTTTTTTTAATCCTTGTGACTTGCAATTTTTACTAGACGCGATTAATTTCGAAAGGGCTGCACTTTGTGCACCTAGTTAGTTCTTGTATGAGGCCATTCCCAACTATTTCTTCAATATTTCCTTCATTTTGCATCAACTATAGTAAATTTAGTCTAACTATTTTTCCATCTCCACATCTAAAAAGAATATTCAATTTAAATTCTCTTTCATAGTTAATATATTTTGATTTGTATTATTTTTATAGAATACCCCTAATATTTCATTTTATTTTTTGTATTCATGAAATGGTTAATGAACATATTTAATTGATAAGAATACTAAAATACTAATTATACATTCAAACAATGTTTTTGCTATTTTAATAAAAAAAGAATTTTTTTTTATTAATCTCACGCAAACATAAAATAAAATTACTTTTAGTTAAATTTCTAACCATAATTTAATAATTTAATGGATGCAGAATATTTCAAATGTATTAGTTTTAATTAATTTTCTAACAATAATTTTTTTAACTCAACAAAAAATATTATTAACTGATCATAATCAATAAATTATAATGATCTAAAGAAAAAAAAATTACAAAATAGTTAAAAACAAAATCAACAATAATAAAAGAAATAGTAAAAGTGAGTCTCTTTCATAATACGCCTCTAGCTAATATTTGGAGGAATATGTTTTCTATTTGAAAAAGTGGACTGGTTGTGAAAACTCCTCTTCCATTCCAAAACGTGAATACTACTCTTCCGATCAAACTCCTCGCCGGTGATCATGGAGGCACCTCCTCCAGGAGGTCGCCTCTGATCCTTTTCCGCGTTCTTCTCTGCACAAAAACCCCCCTAAAATCTCACCCTAACCACCGAGTATCTTGGAGAACCAGCTCTCCTTTACTCCAATGAAGACATTGATAAACTTGCAGAACCATTCAAGCTAGCTCTAGTTGGAAAATTCTCCAAGGGCCGCCCACCAATGGAGGATCTGAAAAAGGCTTTCAAAAAAGCCGGCTTCAGGGACAAGTATGAGATCGGTTTGATGGATCACTGCCACATACTCATTCGATTCACTCTCGAAGCCGACTTTCAGAGGTGTTGGATGAAGGCCTTATGGAACTTTGATAATTGCCCAATGAGTGTGCTAAAATAGACTCCCCCCTTTGACGTAAATCTGAACCATCCATTGCTCCGGTATGGTTCTCCCTGCAGCATGTCCTCTCTATTTACTACAATGGAGAATCTCTGACTTCAATTGGAAACCATGTTGGAAAATTCTTGAAGACTGATGAAGCCACAAAGGCCCTTTTAAGCCCTTCAACCATTCGGATTTGTGCCGAAGTGGACCTGCTGAAAGAGTTGCCCAAAGAATTCACCTTGGCTCCAAAACCCACCATAAATGGATCCCCATTGAGTATGAATTTGTCCCCAAATACTGCCGAGCCTACAATAAAGTCGGCCACCATGAGTCAGAGTGCTTGTTCTGAATCCCCAAATTAAGCCATCCAAGTAGTCCAGAAATCACCCCCCAAACACACACCCAATGCCCCTGACCTTACAAATACTGTCACTTTCATAATTGCCTCTGAACAAGGTGATGGCTTTGAAAAGTTTAGATAAATTTGTGTGGACTCTAGAATGTCAAATAGCTTTCGAACAATTAAAGTCATATTTAGCCTCTTTACCATCTTTGACCATGCCAATTCCTGGGGAACAATTGTACATGTATTTAGCCACCACTGACTCTGTGATTAGCTCAATTTTCCTTAGAAATGATAATCGGGTTCAAAGACCCATCTATTTTGTTAGCAAAGTTTTACAGGCTGCAGAGAAGAATTATTCCATCTTGGAAAAGCTAGTTTTAGCTTTATTTCACTCTACCCGGCGTCTCCGACCTTACTTTGATGCACATCCTGTCACTGTTTACACTGATGCCCCATTTAAGGCAGTCTTGCAAAAAGCTGGAGTGTCAGGTCGGCTTACTAAATGGGCCATTGAGATAGGGGATTACGGAATTACCTTCACACCTCGAACCACTGTCAAGGGCCAGGTGCTAGCTGATTTTTTAGCAGAAGGAGTAACCGATACACAGGTTTTATCTCCAGGAGCTGGGCTTCCAGAGTTAGCCTCAAAAGGCGATGATGCGTGGGTCCTTTATGTTGATGGTGCTTCTAGTCAGTCGGGGTCGGGAGCCGGGGCTTATTCTCACTAGCCCGGCCGGGGAGGCTTATACCTACACTCTACAGTTTTGTTTCCAGGCTACCAATAATGAAGCTGAGTACGAGGCCATGGTGGCCAGTCTAAAGTTAGCTCGGAAGCTGGGGGTCCAGAGTTTGAAAATTTGTTAAGACTCACAATTAGTTGTTAAACAAATTTTGGGGGAGTATAAGGCTAAAGATAGGCAGGTGGAGGAATACTTAACGTTGGTACAACAGTTGTTGCAAAAATTTATGAAATAGGCTATAGAACGGGTTCCATGTGGAAGAAACACAAATGCAGATGCACTGTCTAAATTGGCTTCTTCAGTTTATTCTCATTTAACCAAGAGTCTGGTGGTAGAAGAAGTACAAGCTAGGAGCACGGCTGAGCTAGCAATCTTGCCTATATTTGAAAGTCAGGATTGGCGGTTTCCTTTGTGGCAATATCTGCTAGATGGCGTGTTACCTGATTCATGAAAGGTGGCACAACGAGTTTGACGTAAGGCAGAACATTATTAGATAGTCAGAGAAGACTTGTACAAAAGAGGGTTTTTGATGCCATTGTTAAAGTGTTTAGGTTTGGGAGAAGCGGTGGCCATTCTCCGGGAGATACATCAGGGAGATTGTGGGTCCCATATTGGGGCTCGAAATCTGGCGAAAAAGGTAATTGGGGCTGGGTTTTACTGGCCCTGGTTGTTTCATGAAGCGGCTGAATATGTTCAACAGTGTTCCAATTGTCAGTATAATGCACCAATCCATAGGTTACTAGCGTCTAGCTTCACGGGTATAGTAGCACCTTGCCCTTTCGCCGAGTGGGGGATAGATCTCATGGGTCCATTCCCCAGGGTCAGTTCTTGCCAATACTTGGTTGTGGCCATAGATTATTTTACAAAATGGGTAGATGCTGAGGCATTAGCAAATATTACGGGATGCACCGTGGCTCGGTTTCTGTGGAGGGAAGTCATCTATCGCTTTGGTATACCTAACTCTGTTATTTCGGATCATAGGACTCAGTTTGAGTCGAAGGAATTCATGGTGTTATGTACTAAGCTAGGGATTACTTAATGTTTTGCATCAGTAGCTCACCCTTCGACAAATGGGCAGGTGGAGCTCATTAATTGTACCTTGTTACATGGGTTAAAGACTAGGCTCGAAGACAAAGGCAACAATTGGGTGGAACAGTTACCTCACATATTATGGTGTCACTGAACCACCCCTAAGTCCGCCACAGGTAAGACTCCTTTTGAGTTAGCATTTGGTGCTAATGAAGTCATACCTCTAGAAGTACAAAATAGCGCGCCTCAGGTCATGCATCTCGAAAGGAGTCAGAATCAGGAAAATTTAAAGCTTAGTTTAGATCTTTTAGAAGAAGTTCAAGAGACAACCTACATACATCATATTAGTTACAAGAATTTAGTACGGCAACACTTTGATGCTCGGGTCAGACATCAAACCTTTGTTCTAGGGGATTTAGTTTTGCGAAACCGGGTTATCAGCAAACCACATGATCAAGGCAAGTTAATATCTAATTGGGAAAGGCCCTACCAAGTGATAGAAGCACGACCTACCGGCAGTTACATGTTAGAAGATATGCAAGGGAAGTTAGTTCCACGGGCTTGGAATACAGTACACTTAAGGAAATTTTACATTTGAGTCAGAAGTAAGTGTCATGGAAGAAAGGAAAATTAATTAAAACAGTTCAAGTAATTATGCCTGAAAACCCATCTGCCGGCCAAATGAATAAGCAGTCAGAAAATATCTAGGAAACAGGAAAAATTGTTTGGTAAACTAAGTTCAAAAATAAATTAACTCGGCGGAGCCTGGGAAGTGGCCTCTTGATCAGCAAGCTCGGTGGGGTTGGCTATTGGTTCCTCTTCTTCTGCATTTTTAGGCAAGGGAATGCCAGCATCTCTACATTCTTGTTTGACCTCATCTATTAGGTCAAAAGCATCCCAGCCCGGAGCCAGTAAGAAGGTGTGCGCCAAGGACCCTTCATGTAGGCCTTCCACCCACCTAGGACCTCTTATCTCATCCTAGCACAACATGTAGCCGCACTGTATTATTTCCAAGAAGCGCCGATTCATCAACTCCAGTAGAGGCCCTTCCTTGAAAGCCTTTACTGCAGCCTGACAAGCCTCCTCTGCTTCGGATGGGCTCAGCAACCCTGCCAAACTTTCCTTTTTGTCCTCTAAAGCCTTCTTTAGGTCTGGATTCTCCTGGGACAGGTTGGCTTTCTCCTTCTTTAAATTCTCGACCTCCGCCTCCAAGCCACTCGCCTTCGTCTCCAAGTTACTGGCCCTGGTACCAAGTTTTTGATTCTCTTGGTAAAGCTCTGTATTCTTTGATTGGAGGTCGGTCACCCTGCTAGACTCCACACCCAGCTTTATCTTTAGGTCGTCAATCTCCTCAGTTGGCCTTTTCAGTCTTTCTTACTCATAGCTATACGAAAGAATGTCCAGGGCTATGGTCCTCTTTGCGGTAGCCCCATAATTTGTACCGATCTGCAAGGAAAGATTATACATGTTATCAAGCATTATGCAAAGTTAGTTCAGGAAGTAATCTTGGAGTTTAGAGTTTACCCTTTTAATATGAGTGGCTAGAAGGGTTTCTTGTTGGCTGATGCGTCTGGCCAAGTCGTTCATCCTCTCAATACCTTGTCTTATCTGGCCACTCATCTCGATGATTTCCCAAAAGGAACTGTGGGAATCATTCACGATCTCGTTGTATGGCATGATATCTCCAACCTGGGGCTCGGGCATATAAGGTTGGTAAATAGGCCGAGCTAAGGAAGCTGGCCTTCTTTTACATCTTTATGGATGATCATTCTTTCTTTTGTGATGAAGTCAAGGGGCCCAAGCAATTCATCTCGGCTGGGTACTGTAGCCCTAAGGGTCGGACCCATCAGTAGGGGCAGGTAGGGATGAGTTTGAGGAGCTTTAGCCTTCTTGGCAGTATGGATCTCTGAGGAGGTCGGTCTATTTTTCTTAAAGGAACGAGAATTAGGGCGTCATGGGAAGGGTCGGTACTTTTCCCATCTCAGGTCAGGTCTATCTCTGCCGGGGGTTTTTGGGTCGAGCCCGAAGTTATGGTCGTCTAACGGTTAGACTTCCTTTTTCTTTCATAACCCTGAGTCCACCTGTAGAGTCAGACATAAAAATATCAGAAAAGCTGACCTAAAAGCAGCAAATCTATAGTTAGAGTTCAAGTGCAGATTATTACATTCGCTCTCAACATCAGGGGCTTGGCTTAGTCGAGCCCAGACTAGAAACCCCTCAGAAGGATAGGTAACCGAGTATTTATGTTTCTAGGTAAAAACATCTAGCATCTTGTATTGGGACATTACTACCAGGTTGGAAGTATCTCAGACTTGGCTCGACGGCACGATTAAAGTCTCCCATCGGCAGAGGAGGTGGCTTCAGCAGCTTTCACCATAAAGAATTGAGACTTTCAATTTTTTATGGCATCAGGGAAGTTGGTTATAAGGATAGGTCCGTTTCTTCATTTTTGTAAACTGACCCAGTCGGGCCAGAACGGATATTAGCGAATAGTATAGAATTGGAATAGCAGGTCTATGGAAGGTCGGAGGTTAGCCCCAGAAATACACATAGGAAGCCAACTAAAAATCTAAGGGAATTGGGAACAAATTGGCTTAGGCCGATCTCCATTTGGTCACATAACTCGACAAGGAAGGTCGGGGCAGGGAATCTTAGCCCAGACTTAACATGTTGTTCGTAGACACCGACCCAACCGTCAACAGTGCTATTTATCCGTTCTTCGGCAGTAGGTAATCGGGTTGGGATGGCTGGGTCCAGATTGTGGGTCAATTTTAGGGTTTCTAGATCCTCTATGGTTAGTTCACTATGCATTTTGTCAGGATAAAATTTAAGGGGGGTGGCAACTGTATCCGTTGAGGGAGTATAGGGACATCGGAATCCGGTACGACTTCAAAGTCCGGGAGGCTGGAGGTTCCTACCATTAAATCTAAGTTACTTGCTAGAGGTTGGTTAGGTGGCGGAATAGTTAGTAAATCACCAAAAAACACATTGCCCGGAACATAATCATGCATGGCCCTCGTCGGAGATCTAGCCCTAACTGGCAATTGGGTTATAGTACCCTTGGAACTGAAATTATTCTACAGAGAAGGAGGGACCAACTGACCTTGGGCAGGGTTTAGGGGAGGAAGGCCAGCACCAAAGCTACTTTCCTCAGCCATGAAGCTTTTTGAATCGACGGTGAGGCCACGGTGGAGCAAGCTGCTGGAATAAAGTGAAGCTATTGAAAATTGAAAGGAGATAGAAGGGCAGACAAGGATTTTTTGAACGCGTAAAAATGATGGTGAGGATGGTTCTCAAACTTTGATGAGGGCATCCAAAGTCACGCAACAAGTCAAGATGCAAGTGGTTCCGGAGAAGCTGAGGAGGTTCGAGTTCTACATCGAGGCCCAACAATGCTTCAGGATCCAAGCCCATATCAGAGGGATCCACTTGTAGACATCACTGGGCCAATGACCAGAAGCAGAGCGAAGAAGGTTCGAGATGCACTCAACAACCTTGTTCAAGCTTACCATCAGGACGCTCAGTTAATTGTAGAAGCCAACGCCTTGACACAGAAAGAAGGAAATGTTCAAATTGCAACTCTTCTAACCATTCTTGAAGAAGAGGCGCAATTCAGCACTTCCCATTAAAGAAGAAGGCTGTTTCTTGAAGTTCTTGAAGGTGCTGGGAGGTTCTTGGACTTTAAAGAAACAATTATTAAAGTTCCCTACAATTTGGGCCGACCCAAACTCATGGAAACCAGCCCACAAGTTTCGGCCAGCCCAAGGAGTCCACAAGAAAGCCGCACGGCCAAGCCCACAAAGCAAGCCCACACGGCTCCTTAAAATTAATTAGGGATTTTCTTTTAAGTAATTAAGTTGTTTCTTTTATTCTTTTAAGTTAGTTTCCAAAAAGGGTTCCTTCTTGTTCTCTTTTTGGGAGTAGGAATTTTATTCTTTTCCTTATTCTTTCTTGTAAAATTCGGCAATCACCCAATAAGGAGGTGACCGAATTCTTCTTTCCTTTTTCTTACCATTCCCACTTCTTTCCGGGTTTGGTATTGTAAAATAAATTAACCTCTTGGTTAATTTCCAATTCTACTTCTTTTCTTTTTCTACTTCTTGTATTATTTTCGGCTATCCTACACCTATAAATAGGGGCCGAATTCCTTCAATAAAACTTACGCATTCAGATCATAAAAACTATTAGTTTGAGTGCCATCCCTTTATTGCTTTATGTATTTGCATGTTGTAGTTTACATAATTGCATGAAACTTAGCTAATTAGGTTACTTGCTCTACCTAATTATTCGCATGTTTCAATCTCTTGCTTGCACTTGGTTCGAATTATAAAACAAACTAGCTAGGTTAGCTTCTCTTTGTTTCTCTTAGTTCGAAAGTAAGTTAGGGAATTATACGAGCTTGCTACTTAATCACAAGGTCCTTGGCAACTTAATCCGCATGTGTACAACCGTCCACATCAATTGGTATCAGAGCTAAGGAGTGGTTTCGTGGCTGGAGGAGGTCGAAGTAACCCGACCAAATCTTAATAAGGTGTTTTCTTTTCCTTGCTAGTCTTGATTATTCTTGAAATTCTTGGATTAGAACTCATCTTCTTGGGGAAATTTTTTTTCTTTCAAGCTTTGAATTTTAGGATTTTGGTACTGTTTTCATATCTTTAAAAACCGAAAATTCTTTAAATAAAATCGTATTCCCTTGCTGAATTTTCAGAAAATAAAATCGGTGTTAGAAATTCAAAATTAGGGTTCGGTTTTGGTTTTCATTAGGGGTTCGGTTTGGCTTCCATTCAGGGGTTCGGTTTTGGCTTCCATTAGGGTTTTGGTTTTTTTTCAATTGTAAGCCCTAAACCCTAACCGTAAACCTAACCCTAAACCTTAAACCCTAAACCCTAACCCTAAACCCTAAACCCTAACCCTAAACCCTAAACTCTAAACCCTAAACCCTAAACTCTAAACCCTAACCCTAAACCCTAACCTAGGGTTCGGTTTTCAGTTCGGTTTTCTTTTTTGGTTTTTCAGTTTCGGGTTTTACCTACAAACTTGGGTTTCGGTTTTTGCTCATCCTAAGGGTTTCAGTTTCAGTTGTAATTGCTGGGTTTTGCGACTTAATTCTACCCCTCTTGTGCTGTTCTTGTTGAAAATAGTGAGTTTTTGCGGTTGATGTTAAGCAGCTCACTTTGTTTGCGCATTATAAATTGCATGCTCTAGTTTTGGATACTTTCTTTTGAATTCTTGAAAATATAGTGAATTCTTGATTTCGTATCCTTGTGCTGCTAAGATTATCCCTGGAATAGGTTAGTAAGTCAAAAATTGAACTTTGCTAGCCCTAGGGTTTTCATACTTGAAATCGCATAATTGCTTAAGGTTTCGCCACTTGGGGGTTTTGTTACAATCGCAATTTGGGTACTGTTTTGCATATTGAAAGAATTAAAAATTTGCGGGGATTGGTTTCTTGATTACCTATTGGGTGAGTGATCTCTTCTTTGGGTAGTTTTAGGACTTTCCGGAAGTTGTTTCAACTACCTAGTTATCTTTTCGTGCGACCTGAACATTTGCTCTTACATTATAGTTTGGATTTTGTCATCGTGCACACTCATCTTTTCTGAAATTTGAGGGCTTAACCCCGAAATTTCCTGTTGTGTACTTCATATCTGAACTATATTATAAACTATCGTTTTGCGAAAAGATTTGTCAAAATAGAACCAAGTGTCTATTTTTGCGAAAATTTGCTTCTTTCTTAAGTGTCATTGCTTTTGTGTGAATTGCTGCTTGCCTTATACATTTATCAATACCGGGAGGTAGAGTGGAAAAAGGCTTGAGTGCACATATTATACAGGGCGCCACCCTAGAGTGAAACACAGGGTTGTGTGTAGCTGTTAGGTGGGATACACTTGGGGGAACAAGGGGGTAAGGTTACTACTCATTTTTCCTTGTTCTTAGCAGACAGGTTTTCACTTCTTTTACCGATGTCAGGTGGAGGTGCTCCTAACCCTTTGGGGAACGAGCAAATACTGGCTGCAATAGCGCAACTCTCCGCGCGATTTGCTACACTCACGGAGGAAGTCGCCGAACTAAGGACAGAACGGGAACAACGGCACACAGAGTCGGATGATGATACGGCCGGCCCTGACACCAATGCCGCTCAGCCCTTCGCGGGTCTCAGTCAATGCAAAACGACTGTTCCACCCTTTGCCGGCGGCACAAATCCAGAGGATTACTTAGACTGGGAGATGAAGATGGAGCGCATCTTTGAACTTCATGTGATCCCAGAACACAAGAAGGTCCAGCTCGCAGTAGTAAATTTCACAGACTATGCCCTAATCTGGTGGAATCAACAGTAGGACCAGCGCTATACGCGTCCAATGCGGGCACGTGCGCCGCCTCTCTCTTGGTTTGATTTGACTACATCTATGCGTCGAACTTTTGTGCCAGATTACTATTTTAGAGAATTGTATAGGAAATTACATACTCTTGTACAAGGTTCTTTGTCTGTAGATGAATATTTTCAAAAATTAGATATGGCTAAAATTAGGGCTAATGTACAGGAAGATGAGCCCGCACCAATGGCTCATTTTCTTAATGGTTTGAATAGGGGTATAGCTTTGGCTATTGAATTGCAGAATGCCACCACTCTGACAGACATGCTGCATAAAGCTCGGGTCATGGAGGAGTACTTGAAATCCGTTCCACCAATCAGGACGCCTACCAGCGCCCCACCAGCATGGAGAAAGAATCCGGTATATTCTCCACCAGCAAAGAGGCCGGTTATGTCAGAGAGAAAAGCTATAGTTCTTGTCGCCACCCCTTCTTCATCACAGTCCAGGACGCCATCAACTCCCAGACAGTCCATCAGCAACGTTACTTGCCACAAGTGCTCAGGCCGGGCCACTACATGCGTGATTGTCCCAATATCCAGAAGGTATTATAGGGCCAAGATGGTGAGTACATTTCAGAAAAAGATAAAGAAGATCCAACCGTTGACCCTTCACAGGAGTTAGCTGGCAGCACTCCGTCTGCACCAGTGGAGCAATTCGAGTTCATAGAGGAGGATCCGAATCAGAACTTGGTTACTCGCACTCTGACTACAGCTGCTGTCCCAGACACAACTCAACGGACAAACATCTTCCACGCCAGAACTAAGGTAAATGGAAAGTTGTGTGTTCTGATTATTGATGGAGGGAGCTGCACGAATGTAGCTAGTGAATACATGGTTGACAAGCTGAAGCTTCCTGTTATCAATCATCCACGTCCTTATCGGCTACAATGGCTCGACAGCTCAGACGGCTACAGAGTCACGAAGCAGGTAAGCGTACCATACGCTATCGGTAAGTTCGAATCCACTGTTTTATGTGATGTTCTGCCAATGGAGGCTTGTCACATTCTACTCGGACGACCATGGCTCTTTGACCTGAAGGCAACACATGATGGGGTCGCCAACACTTACTCGGTCTGCCAGGAGGGCAAGATCCACACGTTCCTACCCATGCCACCTCACGAAGTGCGATCCGAAGCTGTTCGAATCAAGGATGCAATCGCCACTTGGGGAGCTGAAAAACGCCAAGAGAAGGGTAAGGGGAAAGAGCTTGTAAAGGGTAGTAAGGCGAACTCTGATAAGCCTGATCAGGACAAAGTTAGAAATAGTTGTTTTGCTACTAAGGGAGAGATAGGTCAAGTGTTAGACAACAATGATGATGTACTGGTTTTAGTATGTAAAGACAATTATGCTAACCCTGACGATATCCCTCGGGATATCCCTATAGAAGTCAATTCTTTGTTGCAGGAATTCAAGGATGTTTTTCCAGACGAGTTGCCGCAGGGTCTGCCGCCACTTCGAGGAATTGAACATCAAATTGACTTCATCCCTGGCGCACCAATTCCGAACAGACCTGCCTACAAAGCAAATCCGGAGGAAACAAAGGAGTTGCAAAGACAAATAGACAAGCTGCTCGCGAATGGTCAGGTAAGGGAATCTCTAAGTCCTTGTGCTGTACCTGTTATTCTAGTCCCTAAGAAAGACAGTACTTGGAGGATGTGTGTTGATTGTAGAGCTGTAAATAAGATAACAATCAAGTATAGGCACCATATCCCTAGACTTGATGACATGTTAGAAGATTTGCATGGTTCCACAATTTACACGAAAATAGATCTTACACAGGGCTATCATCAAATTCGCATGAGGGAGGGGGACGAATGGAAAACTGCTTTTAAGACTAAGTTTGGTTTGTATAAGTGGTTAGTCATGCCCTTTGGCCTAACAAATGCACCTAGTACTTTCATGAGATTAATGAATCATGTGCTTAGAAAGTTTATAGGTAAATTTGTTGTTGTGTATTTTGATGATATTCTGATCTATTCTAAAGACTTCAAATCGCATGTTGAACATCTTCGTTTGGTTTTGATTGAATTACGTGCTAATCAATTGTATGCCAAGATGCAAAAATGTACTTTTTGTGTTTCGGAGGTTGTTTTTCTCGGTTTTGTAGTCTCTGCAGAAGGTGTCAAAGTTGATGATGCCAAGGTTAAGGCCATTAGGGATTGGCCGCAACCAACTTCGGCCGCACAGGTCCGGTCATTCCAAGGATTGGCTGGATTCTACAGACGGTTTGTGAAGGATTTTTCCACAAAGGCCGTGCCTCTCAATGATCTGTGCAAGAAGAACACGCCATTTGTGTGGGGGCAGGCTCAGGAAAACGCCTTTACTGTTTTAAAGCATGATCTCACGCATGCACCTGTTTTAGCATTACCTGATTTTGATAAAGTGTTTGAACTAATGTGTGATGCATCAGGTGTTGGAATTGGCGCAGTTTTAATGCAAGAAAGAAAGCCAATCGCCTTTTTCAGTGAGAAGCTTAAAGGGACTGCCTTGAATTATCCAACTTATGATAAGGAGCTCTATGCAGTTGTCCGCGCCTTTGAGACTTGGTCGCATTATTTGATGGCTAAGGAATTTGTTGTTCATAGTGATCATGAGTCTCTTAAGCATTTAAAAGGACAGAATAAATTGAATAGACGTCATGCTAAGTGGGTTAACTTTATTGAATCTTTTCCTTACATTATTAAGTATAAGAAAGGTAAAGATAATTTAGTTGCTGACGCTCTATCTCGCAGGTATGAAATTCTGGCTGTTTTAGATCATTCTTTGCTAGGATTTGCATATCTCAAAGATTTATATGCTTGTGATGTTGATTTTTTGGATATATATAAAGCATGTGAATCTGGTGCATTCCATAAGTACTATAGACAGGATGGTTTTCTGTTTAAGGAAAATAGGTTATGCATCCCTCGTAGTTCTGCTAGGGAATTACTGGTTCGTGAAGCTCATAGTGGGGGTCTTATGGGTCATTTTGGTGTGCATAAAACACTTGAACTGTTGTATGAGCACTTTTATTGGCCGCATATGAGAAGGGATGTACAGCATGTTTGCACTCGTTGCATTAATTGTTTGCAAGCAAAATCTACATCTAAGCCCCATGGACTTTACACGCCTTTGCCTGTACCTTCTGTACCTTGGACTGACATTTCTATGGATTTTATTCTAGGTCTTCCGAGGACGCAGAAAGGTAATGATTCTTTATTTGTCGTTGTTGATCGGTTTTCTAAAATGGCGCATTTTATTCCTTGCAGGAAATCGGATGATGCCAGACATGTAGCTGAGTTATTCTTTCAAGGAATAGTTCAGTTGCATGGAATTCCGAGAACCATTGTTTCAGATCGCGACGTCAAATTTTTGAGTTACTTTTGGAAGACTTTGTGGTCCCGCCTCGGCACAAAACTGTTGTTTTCGACTACAAGTCATCCACAGACGGATGGTTAGACGGAAGTCACCAACCGCACCGTTGGCAATCTCCTTAGGGCGTTAATTCAGAAGAATCTAAAGCATTGGGAAGATATCTTGCCGGTTGCAGAGTTTGCATACAACCGAACCAAGCACTCCTCAACAGGGTTCTGTTCATTTGAAGTTGCCTATGGCTTTACTCCTTTGACGGTTATGGATCTCATCCCTTTGCCGCTAAAGGAACAGGTTAATCTCGATGGTGCAAAGAAAGCTGAAACTGTGCAGCGCATACATGCCAAAGTTCGAGCTAATCTGGAGAAGACATACGCCAAAGCCGCCGCCAATGCAAACCAACGGCGCAAGGCTGTGAACTTTGAACCAGGCGACTGGGTTTGGGTTCACATGAGGAAGGAACGATTCCCTGCTGCAAGAAGGACCAAACTCCATCCAAGGGGCGATGGACCTTTTCAGATCGTTTCCAAGATTGGGCCTAACGCCTACAGACTTGATTTACCAGGTGAGTATGGTGTTAGTTCTTCCTTTAATGTTGCTGACTTGTCTCCTTTTACTCGTGAACAGGGTGCTGATTTGAGGACAAATCCTTTTCAACCGGGAGGGGATGATGAGGGCATCCAAAGTCACGCAACAAGTCAAGATGCAAGTGGTTCCGGAGAAGCTGAGGAGGTTCGAGTTCTACATCGAGGCCCAACAATGCTTCAGGATCCAAGCCCATATCAGAGGGATCCACTTGTAGACATCACTGGGCCAATGACCAGAAGCAGAGCGAAGAAGGTTCGAGATGCACTCAACAACCTTGTTCAAGCTTGCCATCAGGACGCTCAGTTAATTGTAGAAGCCGCAGAAAGAAGGAAATGTTCAAATTGCAACTCTTCTAACCATTCTTGAAGAAGAGGCGCAATTTAGCACTTCCCATTAAGAAGAAGGCTGTTTCTTGAAGTTCTTGAAGGTGACGGGAGGTTCTTGGACTTTAAAGAAACAATTATTAAAGTTCCCTACAATTTGGGCTGACCCAAACTCATTGAGACCAGCCCACAAGTTTCGGCCAGCCCAAGGAGTCCACAAGAAAGCCGCACGGCCAAGCCCACAAAGAAAGCCCACACGGCTCCTTAAAATTAATTAGGGATTTTCTTTTAAGTAATTAAGTTGTTTCTTTTATTCTTTTAAGTTAGTTTCCAAAAAGGGTTCCTTCTTGTTCTCCTTTTTGGGAGTAGGAATTTTATTCTTTTCCTTATTCTTTCTTGTAAAATTCGGCAATCACCCAATAAGGAGGTGACCGAATTCTTCTTTCCTTTTTCTTACCATTCCCACTTCTTTCCGAGTTTGGTATTGTAAAAGAAATTAACCTCTTGGTTAATTTCCAATTCTACTTCTTTTCTTTTTCTACTTCTTGTATTATTTTCGGCTATCCTACACCTATAAATAGGGGCCGAATTCCTTCAATAAAACTTACGCATTCAAATCATAAAAACTATTAGTTTGAGTGCCATCCCTTTATTGCTTTATGTATTTGCATGTTGTAGTTTACATAATTGCATGAAACTTAGCTAATTAGGTTACTTGCTCTACCTAATTATTCGCATGTTTCAATCTCTTGCTTGCACTTGGTTCGAATTATAAAACAAACTAGCTAGGTTAGCTTATCTTTGTTTCTCTTAGTTCGAAAGTAAGTTAGGGAATTATACGAGCTTGCTACTTAATCACAAGGTCCTTGGCAACTTAATCCGCATGTGTACGTCCACATCAAACTTTTAAAGGGAATAATACCAAAAGTTGGAGGAGTTAGAGGATTCTATAAGATGAAACAAAAAATGAAAATGAAAAATTTAATTAAGGGAAGCATTCTCAAGAATTAAGGCAATGTGGGAAGTTGAACCGCTTGTATCGAAGATCGTGTTACCATCATTATGGTTACAGAATCACGTGCTTTTCTTTTCATATCCTATCCATGGGCAGCTCAAGTTTTTAGCTCTGGCAGCGAAGGTACGCTTTTTAAACAACTATCATTCTTATTTTGATGGGTCGATCAAGTTACTGATAGCTTTGAGTAAGGCTTTATTTGCTTTATGCACAATTGCTAATAGGTCAGTTAACCACTGATTAGGTCGGGAAGGATAGAAACAATTTAAAATCCTTAAGTTATTTAGGTCAGGGAAAGGGACTCCAAAGGTCGAGTCAGTATGGGTCGGCTGGGTACACAGTGAATGCATAAGTCATGACCTTAGTTATTCTCTGAGAGGCATGGAGGGTTATACATAAAAAAAAAAAAAGAAAAAAGAAGACGCAAAGATATAAGCTAAGAGTGCTTAAGGTCGGCATGTGTTTAGCTTGGTATGTATCATGTTTTGACTCGGTTTAGTAAAACATAATACTGGGGGGGCTTGTTGCTGTGCATAAAAATAGCTAGATCTATTGGGCCTGGCCCAAGGAGCAAAAAGGAATTTAAGAAAAACAAAAGACAGAAGTATACAAAGCCCAAATCTTTATTTAGGTTAGCAAGAGTAAGGCTGGGCTAAAGGAAGTTTAGGTCAATAAGTAGTAGGGGCAACCAAGTGAGGATTAGGTCGGACTAATGGTAACAAAGGGTAAAATAAATCCGCAAAATTAAGGACCGGGAATCTAGTCTAAGTTAATGCAGGGGTTACACACAATAATGATGGCAAAGGAGCCAAATCCGAGCCATAAGTGCAGGGGCATTCAAAGTCGCCATAAAGGAGGGGGCAATTAATAATCCAGCTCAGCATAATGCAACAGACGGGTTCAAGGTGAGGCTATAAGTACTCAGTCACAAGGCTTAATCAGGTACGCAATTTGTCTTAACTTAAACTCTTGGTCAATATAGTTTTCTCCCTACATTTTGCTAACTTGAGTGTCGGAGTTGGACAGGGGGGATAGCCCCGCTTTTTCCTTGTTCTTATCTTTGCTTTTAGATTCTGAAGGAAGGTGGTCATTCCAAGCTCCAACCCAGATAATCCTACCCCTGTTTACAATCAACCGACCCCCAGATTACCAGATCTGAGCTATATCTTCAAATCCTCTATTGGGCCTACCGAAGCATCCTGGGCCGAACTTTTTATGTCACATCAACAGGGTTGGCTAGCTGGTACACATTCATAACATCTCTATTTTAGTTATCATTAAGCCTATGCTTGCTTAACTGAGATAGATGGATTTAGAATTAAATTTGGCTTTGATAACTGTGCTGGTAATGTTTCTAGTAGTATCTGGGTTTTTTTGGAGAAATGGTTTTGCAATTAATTGTAGATAAAGAGCAAGTGTTGGCCTTCTGTACGTTCCACCTGTCTTTGCCTGGGTCCTAGACATCAGCTTTCATTTATGGGCAGCATACTAGACAGGAAAGTCAGGTCCTATGGGAAGATTTGCTCACCTTGGCTTCTGGCCTGGTGATTTTGATGGGAGATTTTAATGTGGTCCAATCAGGGAAGGAATATTTCGGCAGGGGAGCCCTGGAGCTAGGTCCCATGGCTAATTTTTGAGACTTCCTGCAGGCAGCTGAGTTACAGGTGGTTCCTATGGTAGGGGGTCAATTTACCTAGACAGGAGTAAGGAGGAATGGTAGAGTCTGGAAAAGGTTAGACAGGGCTCTGGCAACAGGGGAATGGCTCTAGCAATTCCAAGGTAGCTTTGTGCAAACTTTGAACAAAACTACCTTCGATCATGCCCCCCTACTTTTGAGTCTGAAGTCAGGGGTCTCTACGGCTCCTAGGCCATTTCATTTCCAAGATATGTGGTTGGGCAGGACAGATTTTGAGGCTTTGGTCAGGGACAGCTGGGAAGCCCCTATTGAGGCCTACGTTATGCACAGGTTCTCTATCAAGCTGAGGAGGCTGAAATCTGCATTAAGAACATGGAACAAAGAAAATTTTGTGGATTTCCATCGGAATGCAAGAATGGCAGAAGAGAGAGTCGGCCTTTTGGAAGACTAGTTCCAAGCTTCTCCGGATACAGCACTAGATGGGGAGTTAAAGGCAGCTAGACTAGACTTGATTCGGAGGCACAAGGAGGATGAGATATACCGGAGGCAAAAATCACGCATAAGATGGCTGCAGGAGAGGGACTCGAACACTATATTTTTCTATAAGGCAGTCCTCTCCAAGCACTTAAAGCAGGGGATCTTTAAGATTAAAAATATGGCAATTGAATAGATAGACGGCCAGATAAGATTGGAAGGGAGGCTGAGGCTTTCTTCTCCACACTCTTAGCAATTGAAAGTCAGGACTTAGATAGGGAAACGATGGGGTGGTTCCCTAGAAAATTGACCCAATTTTGAATGAGGCGGATAATATTCAGCTCCTCCGTTTGGTTACTTTGGAAGAACTGAGAGGGGTGGTGTTTGGGATGGATTCGACCAGCGCCCCTGAGAGTGATGGCTTCTCGGGGTCCTTTTATAAAGCATGCTGGGAGATCATATCGACTAACCTTCATCACGCAGCCCAGGAGTTTATGTTGGGTATCCCTATTCCCAGAGCAGTGGCAAGTGTGCAGATAGCTATGCTACTAAAAAAACCAACCTCGTCCTCATTTTCTGACTTCAAACCTATCAGCCTCTGCAACTTTCTTAAGAAAATCTTCTCAAAGCTGCTTATGGAACGCCTTAAGCCCCTTATGCCAAGGCTAGTTTCAGAGAAGTAGTCTGCTTTTGTAGCGAGTAAAGAATTAGTTGATAATGTTTTGCTCATACAGGAAATGCTTCGCTTTCTGGATAAGCGGGTTACAAGGAGAAATTTGGTGGTAAAATTGGATATGATGAAGGCCTTTGACAAGGTATCTTAGAGTTTCTTGGACAACATACTTCTCAAGATGGGTTTCCATGGTTCGTTGGTCCGGGTTATATTGGGTAATCTATCAGCTAGCTGGTTCTCCATCCTGATCAATAGGTCACCGAGAGGTTTTTTCCAGGCCATGCGAGGGATCAAACAAGGGGACCCCTTATCACCCTTTCTGTTTGTTTTGGTCTCCGAGGCCTTCACCAGGGGTCTGTCTTTCTTATTTTGAGAGGGATACCTGACGCATTATGGAGTTCCCAGGGGGGCTATGGCCCTCTCTCACCTCATACGCTAATGATACAATGCTTTTTTTGAGGGCTACTACGCAAAATCTGAGGTGTTTCATGCTGTTCCTGGAAGCATATGAGAAAGCTACTGGGTAGAAAATTAATAGAACCAAAAGCTCATTTTATCTGGGGACTTCAGCTTTGGGGGCTGTTAGGAGCCATGTGGAGCGGTACATAGGGATGAGGCTGGGTTCCCTGCCGTTTACTTATCTAGGGTGTCCTGTGTTCATGAGCGGGAGGAAAAAGACCCTCTTTCAGCCTCTTCTAGAGAGAGTTGCAACTAGGCTAGGAAGTTGGAGTAATAGGTGGTTGTCTCAAGCCCGCCACTTGGTATTAATAAAGCATGTTCTAGCCTTAATGCCCCTGCAAATTTGGGCAGTCCTGAGGCCCCGAAAGGAACAGTGGATCAGCATGAGAAGCTTTTTTCAGCATTTTTCTGCCCACCTCTCAATTCTGGCCTAATAAGAGGTGGCGTTCTTGGAGGAATATGGCTTACTCAGTAGATGAAAATGGTTTGGGGGTATGACAGATGGGAGCAGTAATCGATAACTTCTCCTGCAAATTGTGGTGGAAGTTACTAAGGGGGTACTCTCTGGTCGGCATTCATGTAGGCCTTACCTTGTACTTCTCGGAATTCTGATACTTGGAAAATGATAGCTGACATAGGGAAGTAGCAGCTGGGAACTCTTGGGTGTTGGTTGGAAGTGGAGAATATAGTTTCTGGCAGTCGAACTGGCTAGGCACTGGCATCCTGGCGGACCTTGGGGAGGAGGATCCCCTTCCCTATCCAAACCTCTGTGTTAGGGATTTTGCTCTTGACCCGATGAGGTATTTGCTTACTGTACAGGGGGGACTCCCTCCTGAAGAGGGGCTGCTCCTGGATTAGGAAATTTACTTATCTGAAGACCCAGATGCTCTGGTATGGCAGCAGTCTCCAGTGGGAGCCTTCACTGTAAAGTCTGCTTACGAGTTGTTCCGGCCAGCTAGGAATAAGCTCCCTTCTTGCTACTTAGTCTGGGCTCCAAGGTACCCCTAAAGGTGTCTATTTTTGTTTAGAGGTTGCTGAACTACATGCTCCCTTTATATGATATTTTATCAGGACTTGGCTTCGAATTTGCTTCGAAATGTCCTTTCTGCCAGAATGAGGAGTCTGTTCAGCATCTGTTTGTAGAATACTCTCTAGTGGCTCAGGTGTAGGGAGAATTCTTCCAACTCTTGAATATCCCTTTGCTGCCTTTGCTATGGGATAGACTAGCTAATCGTTGAAGATTCAGGTCGGAGTCGAAGTACACCAGGAGCTTGTCCCCTTGTTTTCGGTCTATTTGCTGTGTCCAACTTGGAAGGCCCAAAACAGGTGGCTATATAATGGGATATCGACATCGCCGATAGTGCTTGTGAGGGAGGTTCATGGGATGCTGCATTTACCCTTTCTGGCCCTACAAATTGAGGGCTCTGGGACCGATATGCCTTGGGTCTCTGCCGGCCTGGTTCCCTCACTGTTGGAACCCTATCGTTACTGAGCTAAGGCCATTTCATGGTTGCCGCCCATGGAGGCATGGGGTAACCCCTGCTATCTGGGGGCTAGATTTGTGATCAAGAATGAGTATGGTACGGTGGAGTCAGTTGGTTCCATTTATCTAGGCTATGGGACTAACTTTCAAGCAGAGTTTCAAGCTCTTCTCCTTGGATTAAAGGAGTGTGCTCGGTTGGGATTTACAGGGGTGGAAGTTGAGTCTGACTCTCTGGTCCTGGAGCAGATGGTGAGGAAGGTTTTTAAGGTCTCTTTGTCTGTCCTAACAGCCATACGGAATATCTGGCGTCTGATGGTGAACCATAGGGGCATTGCAATGTTTTTAGAGGGGGAACACAGCCGCAGATAGCTTCGCTCGTCAAGCTAGCACTTCGCAGACCTTGTTCACTGGTGGCGCTCTTCAGCTCCCGAGATGGATCAAAGGATTAGTTTCACTGGATAGTCGGCTAGTCCCAAACCTTAGATTAATCGGGGTATAGGAATCTTGTCTGCAGGAAGCTTTTTCTTAAGAGGTAAGGTCATTATGTCCCTCTCCTTTCTTTGTACTCTGACTTTTTCTTCTAATAAAGGGTCGCCAAACCCCTTAGCCACTTAATCGGCTGTTTCGCCAAAAAAGAAAGATAAAAAAAAGAAATCGTAAAAGTTGATACATATATTTTTATAAAAACAAAAGTAAGTAATTTAAAAATTAGGGACTAAAATGTAATTTACATAAATAAAAAAAATAAATAAATAAATAAGCTGCACAAAAGAGCCTTTTTGCAGCAGGGTTGGAACCCTTGCTGCAAAAAATCTTGTCATTTTCCTCTAAGGGGAGCAGTCCCTTGGAGATGTCTCGAGGCCTAGATTAGTCTTTAAAATGCAGACATTTTTTAAAAAGTAAAATAGAAAGTTTAGACTAATCAATTGCCAACTGTTTAAGGAAGCAAATTTTCTAGGTTTATTAAAGAAAAAAATATTGATACATGAACAAAAACTCAATCACTGAGGCCAAATAAAGTATCAAATTTGAGGATGAATCATTTCAAAAAAAAAAAAAAAAAGGGATTGATGAAGGAATCCAAGGTCAACACTCGAAGTCCAAGAAGGAAGAAGTCAAAGAGCGGTTGACAAGGTTCAAGGTCGACGTATGGATTCTCACAGATCCAATGGAAATGGCATTGGTCCAAAGAAAGGAAAATGGATCTTTAAGAAGGGATTGAAGAAGAAATACTTTGAATATTGTATTAGTTTTTTTTTTGAAGATTAGTAAACAAATTTATGATCTTAGTATAGTGATGCCTTTAAGTGTTTTAAGAAAATGTAAAAAAAGTGCTTCGAGGCGAGTTTGACACTGGAACCAAAAGAAGTTGAAATGCTTCAAAATTGGTGAAGCCACTATTTTGGCTTGACACCGGCTCGACGTCAAACCTAAGTCCGAGACCAAAGCGATTTCTAAATCGAAAAGAAAGAAAAAGGCGAAAAAAGAGAAGATTGGTAATAACCGATTTTCAAATCAGTTAAACCAATTTCAGAACTATCAAAACTGATTATATCAACTACGACAAGTGCAGTTAAAACTAATCTTATGCTCGGCTGGAAATTTAAAGAATTAAAAGTTTGTTTTAAACTGATTTCAAACCGGTTATAACCGACCAGTCATCAAAACGACTCTTTTTATGAAACTAGCCGTTGGAGATTCGTTGGGAGCCTTTGGGACCCATTTTGCCACTTTTATGAATACCCCCAAGCATAAAAATGATAGGTAACCATCCCCCAAGAAGTCCCCTACACTGAAGAGTCATTTGAGAGCTTATTTTCATACATCTACTTGTAAATCAAAATTAGGGGTAGAATTGAGTGACTTAGTAAGATATCGAGTGATTGATGCAAGACCAACGAACATCTAGCATTTGGCTTACCTTGATGTGGGTGTGATTGAGAGTAGCTAGAATGCTAGTAACCTTTGGAAGTTTTACATGTATGATGAGGTCATCTTTGACTTCATTGAACCAGGGCAAGCAATCCCTCGCTCAGCTTGGCGCCCCGCTCGAGGAGTTCACGCTAAAAGGAAGAGTTCGGTGGTTATCTCTGTAGCTGAATAAACCTGGGCTCCTAATCATTCCAGTTGAACCTCGAGGCATTTCTTGAAGTTCTTGAAAGCTTTCTTGAACTTCTTGAAACATTTCTTGATAAATTTTGAAGTTTTAAACTTCCAAGTTCATTAAGTTAGTTCTTATTTACGAATCTTGAAGAAAAGTGAAGAATCTTGATTTTCTTAATTTCCTGCATTTTTGAAGGGTTTAGAAGGTTTCTCATTGTGTCCGAGACATTCCGCACTGTTTGGTGAAGTTTTCCACGACGTTTACAAAATCATGTTACGCAATTTCGGGCCGAATCCATTAGTATCCAAACTTCATCAACTCGGCCAGACTACATAAGGCCCATAACTAAATTCTCATCTCAATTAGGGTTAGGTTTTAGGGTCTTGGATTGTAATTAGGATTTGTGCATGTTTCTTAATTATTTCCCCAGTTAGTTTATGTTTGACCTATGGTCTAAAAATCCTTATGTTTTGATTGATGATCAAACAAATATGAGAAGAGGATTTAATAAGTATACTTGAGCTGAAAGTGCAGGATTTGAAAGATTTGAACCCCAGCCTCGACAGGGTATCGAGCTCAAGACTAAACCCATAAAGCCTCGAACATAGAAGATCGAGTTTGGAACCAAAAGGCAGAAACCTTTGCGTCCCAGTCTCGACAGGTCATCGACAGGTAGCTGACAGTAGTCAATCTCTCAAGTTGAAAAATTCCAAAATTAACTGAAGTGTCGAGTTCGAAGGTCGACATCGAAGCTTACCCAAAAAGTATCATCTTTAACAAAGTCAACAAGCAATCAACAACAGTCAAGCTCTCGGGTTAGAAAATCCCGAAATCAATTGAAGTGTCGAGTTTGAAGGTCGACAGGGTCTCGACATCGAAGCCAATGAAAATGAAGAATGCACCAAATGCATTAAATGCAAGTTGTGCCAAATAGAGTAGCCGTTGAATCCAAGAATTCAAATTTTATGAGGCCTCGAAGTCGAAGCTTCGACGTCAAACCCGGTCTCGAATTGGAAAAGCTGAAAAGCAAAAGCAACGGGTTTTGTCTCAATGGGAAACAGAGCTCCTTCTTAACGGGAAAATAGAGCTCTTTTCAAATTCAACCTTCAGCTATAAATACAAGTAATCAAAGACATTGAAGACACCTCTTTTCATCTCCAAATTCTCTAAGTGTCGAAGCAAAAGTGATCTCTTATTGTCATTGTTTCATTTTAGTTTTTACAAGTGTAATAATTAGCTAGTTTCCAGCATTATCATTTGTTGCTTTGTTAAGTCAAGTCTTAAACTGCCTCAAGAGGTTTGAAGGAGTTCAAGCATCATGTAATTGTCTAAGAGATCACCTACAGTTTGAGTAGACTAAAGGGTGATCTTTGGAGACAACTTTTGTAAATGTTTTTAGATTCACCTTCAAGAATATAGATTTAGTGGAAACCAAACAAGTTGTTTGGAAGGTGGATTAGACTTTCCTTGAGGTAGGAAATTTGAACCACATTAATATCTTGTTTTTGCTTCACTAGAGTCTTTAAAATTATTTCACTCCACTCACTCACAAAACTATTTTAATAGTTAGAAAGAAAAGTTTTTAAAACAACCCAATTCACCCCTCCCCTCTTTGGTTGTTAAGTTTAGTTACATTTTCAATTGGTATCAGAGCTAGGACCTCAACAAAAGGCTAATTATCTTGAGCTAGCTCTAATGGGTTCTAAAGCAACTTCCTTCAATGAAGGAAATTCCACCTCTCGACCTCCATTTTTCTGTGGAACCGACTTTAGTGGTTGGAAGGATTGGATATAAACTTTCTTAATTTCTGTGGATTATGAGCTATGGTGCATTGTTGAGGAGGTTGATATACCTGTCCTCATCACCAATAGTGATGGAACCACTAGAGATAAACTAAGGAGTGAGCTAATGGATGATGATAAGAAAAATCTATCTTTGAATGCAAATGCTTTGAATGTTCTCTATAATGCCTCAAACACTCAAGAATCAATTAGCATAAAGGGATGTAAGAATGCTCAAGCCCTTTGGAAAAAACTCTAAGAGTACCATGAGGATAGTGCTACTATTCAAGGGAAAGGAAGTCTATCATTGTTTCTCAATACGAAGCATTTAAAATAGAAATAGGTGAAACCATTGATATACTTTTGTAGGTTCAATGGTCTTGTCAAAGATCTTGAAGTCCATAACAAAACTTACCTACTCAATTTAATGAATAGAAAGATTCTACATGGTCTCACTAAAGAGAACAACACTAGAGCTCTAGTAATAAAAACTTCAAAGATTTAAAGACACTCTCTCTTGAAGAGCTCATGTCTATGCTCAAAATTCAAGAGTTGAGGTCTTTTGATGGAGTTAGCTTCAAAGGAAAGAATCTTGCACTCAAATATTCTAATAGTGAAAGTGAGAAAGAAAATGAAGGAAGTGATGAGGAAATCTCCATTGATGAGATGAACCTCTTAGCTAAGAACTTCAGAAAAAAATTCAAAAAGAACAATTTTCGAAAGGGTAAAACTTATGAGAAGAAGAGAGGTGGTTCTAGGTGTTATGAATGTCAACAAATTGGTCATATCATGAGTGAATGTCCAAAGAAGAAGAAAGAGTGATGAGGTCATCCTTATCAGCTTCCTTGATCCACAAGTCTACTAGACTCCACCAACGCCCCAAACAGGGCCTGCGCAGGACTCCAGCTACAAGCTAGCATTGCTCGGCCCATGCCCTGCGATTAGGGTGCCGCCGGCAATGGGGGCTAATGCTGCAGCCCATCGCCGGTCCGGCCCCTCAATGGATTCACATGCCTACTGCAAGCCCATTCGCAAGCCCCTTGCGAATGGACAAGTTGAATCCGAGAAGGAGAAGGTTTTGCATGCTACCTATTTCCTTTTCCAATAATAATTCTGATTAACTTAAGTTACCTAATTTGGTTACAACTTAATTTATATCTAGTAATTTCCTTTTCTTTTACAACTTGAATTTGGATTTACTTCTAGTTACCAAATTCAAGCTTTCCTCTTCTGCTTCAATAATGGAATTTTGGGTACCATAATTATGGTGCAACCGAAGTTAACTTTTCCGTGAATTCATGTTCTTTTTGAATTCAAGTTGTAATAAGGAACTAACTCTCGTTAGTTTCCAATTAGTTTTTTATTCTTTTTGTAATTCCCTGAGCTTTTGGAATTTGCACCTCCCAACTATAAATAGGCGATTCAACTTCCAAGTTCTGAGAGAGTTAATGAATTGAGTTTATAGGTTTATCCTTGCTTTAATTCTCCATCTTTTTAATTATTGAGCTTGTTAATATTTTGTTATGATTTATTAGTGCAAGTTCCGAATTTAGAAGGTTATAGGTTCTTGCTCCACCTATAATTCTGTTGATTCATCCTCTTAAAATCAATATAGTCTAGGAATAATAGTAGCTAGTCTCGCCTAAACTAGAGGGTATTTTTTGAGTTTTCAAAGAGTAATTGTGATCTTCATCGTTCGACTTTCCTTGGCGATCAAGTCTTCCGCATTGCGAGTTCTCATGAACTGCTCGCATCAATTTTGGTATCAGAGCCCAAGGCAAACGTGTTGATTGGAGGGCAACCATAATATGTGACACCCTAGATCCACCACCCCGCATACAAGGGGTTGGCTTCACCGAATGCTTGCCTGGTTTGCACCAGGACTCGGAACGGGTAGAACATGATAATAAAATTTTCCATTTATTATAATAAAGTAAAACTTACACAGCCCTATAATACATGAATTATCAGAGTATGAGCCCATCCAGACAGTCACGCCTTCTAGCCGTATCCAAAATTTCAAACTTTGGGTGATCCTAGTGAGCATAATCATCTCCGTACCAAAGATCTGCAAAACAATTTTGGAAACAGAAAACAGGAAAATGGAATGAGCCATTGCCCAGTGAGAATACACCGTTTTCACAAATAAGTAAACACAACTGGCAGTTCAAAAATCAAAAAGCATTTCAAATATTTTTAACAAACATTTCAAAATATGCCACAAACAAGGTTCAATAGAGTTCAATTATTAATTGTGTAAAAACAGAATCCATTTTCAGTGATAAACTCACCTCGGTCCAAAGATCTAAGCCCACGTACTGGGTATCCAACCGATCTGCATATATTTCAGTTTTTGGTAATTCAGTACTATTTCTGATTAATAGAATTCAAATTTCTAACGAATAGACTTCTAATTGCTAACTTATTCCGGAATTTTAACTAATAAGGGCATAATGGTAACGTACCTATTTTTCTTATTTAAAACATGTATTTCTAGAAATTAAGTATTCTAAAAATTATCTATCCAAAAATAACTATAAAAATGTAATAGTTATAATTTAAAGAAAATATAATCATTATGCCAAAAAACTGAAATTTAAATAATATCTAAACATTATTTCTATGATATTTTGTAAATAGTCTAAAATTACATAAAACTTATAGGTTAAGAAAATATATGTATAAAATCATTAAAATACTCGTTAAAATATATTTAACAAGATTTTATTAAAGGATTTATAAAGAAATAATTAAAAGAAAACGAAATTGCAGAAAAATCAAATTTCCAGTTTGAGATCGGTTTTTGATGAGGGCATCCAAAGTCCATCGACAAGTCCACATACAAGTGAGTCCAGAGAAGCCCAACAATGCTTCAGGATCCAAGTCCATATCAAAGGGATCCACTTTTAGATATCATTGGGCCAATGACAAGAAGCAGAGCAAAGAAGGTTCAAGAGATGCTCAACAACCTTGTACAAGCTTGCTGACAGGATACTCAATTGATAGTAGAAGCTAATGCCTTGGAGAACAAAGCCGGAAATGTTCAAATTGCAACTCTCCTTACAATTCTTGAAGAATAGGCGCAATTCCCCATTCCACAATGAAGAGAAGGCTGTTTCTTGAAGTTCTTGAAGACGCCGGAAGGTTCTTGGACTTTAAAGAGACATTTCTTGAAGTTCTTGATTTTCTTGAAAATCTTGAATTTCATATTTTGCAGAATCTTGAAAATCTTGATTCCGAAATGATTCCGGGAGATTCCAGAAGATTCCGGAAGCTCCCTACACCATTCCATCATGCGCCCTTAACAATTGGGCTGACCCAATCCATGGAGTCCATTCCACATCATCAATTCGGCCAAGCCCATTAAGAAGCCCACACGCAAGGCCTAGTCCATTAGGGTTTGCGAAATTAAGGGTTAGGGTTTGGGGGAAAATAAGGGTTTGTGCATGTTCCCTATTTTGCCCTTAGTTTATTAGTTTCCAAAAAAGATCCCTTCTTAATCTCCTTTTTGGAGTAGGATTTTCAATTCCTTTTCCTTCTTGTTTTTACTTGTAATTTCGGCTACCATTAGATTAGGGTGACCGAATTTTCTTTTCTTTTTACCATTACCCACTTCTTTCAGGTTTTGGTATTGTAAAGGAAATCAATCTCTTGATTGGTTTCCAATTCTAATTCTTTTCCTACTTGTTTTAGGGTAGAATTTCGGCTGCCCTTTGCCTTATAAATAGGCAGCCGAACCCTCCATAAGAATACAAGTATTCAGATCTTAAAACTATTAGTTTGAGTACTCTCCCTTTATTGCTTTATTATTTTGCATGCTGGTAATTTATATATTGCATGAAACTTAGCTGAATTAGGTTATTTGCTCTACCTAATTAAAATCGCATGTTTCAACTCTTTTCTTACTTGGTTCAAATTCTTTAAGTAAATTAGCTTAGGTTAGTTTATTTTTATTTTTGGATTTCGGGTAAGTAAAGAGTCTATACGAGCTACGCCACTTAATCAGACTTTTCTTGGCAATTCATCCGCATGTGTACCTTGGTCCACATCAATTGGTATTAGAGCTTGGGCTGGTTTCGTGGTTGGAGGAGGTTGAGGTAACACAACCAAATCTTTATCAGGTGTTTTCTTTTCCTACTTCATGCTTTCATTTTAAAATTGTGGGAAAATTTTTGCATCTGTGGGAGGGAAATTTTTTTTTCCACTTCTTTAAAAATCGTATATCTCTTGCTGAAATTTCAAAATTAAATTCGGACTTTAGAAATAAAATTGGGTTCGGATTTTTGGCTTTGCTAGGGTTTCGGGTTTTGGTTGAATCTTTTAGTCACCTTTGCTTTGCGACACTAGGGTTTGAGAGACACTTTAGTGCTGCTGTTTTTGCGTCTAAATTGTTGGGTTTTAGCGACTGTTTTTTACTCTTCTTGTGCTAATTTTGTTTAAAGTTGGGAGTTTTGCGGCTGATGTTAAGTAGCTCACCTTATCTGCACATTATGATTTGTATGCACTAGTTCTGGATACTTTCTTTGAATTCTTGAAAATATATTGAATTCTCGATTTTGTGTCCTTGTGCTACTGAATTTATCTCTGGGAATTGGTTAGTGAGTCAAACTTGAACTTTGCTGACCCTAGGGTTTTTTTCTTAAAATCACAAAATTGGTGTTTTTTTTTTTGTGGCAATTATTGAGTAAGGATTGTTTTCTCCACGGCTTAAGGTGTACTTGCAAAGTTGATAGTGTTCGATTACCGACACTACTCCCCACAGCACTACCCTTCGGCCAAAGAGGACTCTGTCCTTCATTGGGAATCTTTTTCTTTTTCAGTGTACTTGCAAAGTTCATAGTGTTCGATTACCGACGCTACTCCCCACAGCACTACACTGGAATTCTGAGAAATTTTTCCGCCACTTGGGGGTTTTAAAATAAATCGTAATTGGGTTATCTGCATATTGAAAGACTTGACAATTTGCTGGGATTGGTTTCTTTGATTACCTATCGGGTAGGGGTGGCAAAAAAACCCACTAACCCAAAAACCCACTAACCCAAAAACCGCCCAAACCCATTGGGTATTAACCCAATAAAACCCACTTTAAAAAATAATGGGTTGGGTGGGCTTGGGCTAAATATGTAATGGGCGGATTTAGGGTAGCCCATTGGGTACCCTAAAACCCGCCCATCATGGGTATCAAAAATACCCATCCACAATTACCCTTAAAAGTATAAAATAAAATAAAAAAACCAACAACTCACATATTTTAATGTGCTCATTTTATTTTTTTCTTCAAACTTATTTTTTCTTTTTCTTTATTTTTCGTGTCCTACAATTACTTTACGTTTTTTTTCCATTTATTTTTTTATAATATTTTTAAATTACCTACTTATAATACTAATTCAAAATTCGTTCGAGTTTAGGGTCGGGTTTGGGTTTGGGCCGGGCCGGGCTGGCCCAGTTCGGGCCCAATTTTTGACCGATTTCGAGGCGGGCCCAGTTTCAGCCCTATAAAATTTACAAAAGCGGTGCTGCTTAATTTATAGCGGTAGTTGGAAACTAAATTGCATCAGAATTTAACAATTGTACCAATGAGAGTATTGCATACGCAGCAATGATCACGGAGATGCTGCGTATGCAATACTCTCATTGGTACAGTTTCAGCCCGGGCCCAGTTTTGGCCCGGGCCCAGTTTCGGTGTCGGGGTATGTACGGGTTTATATAAATATAAAAAAATTAAAAATTGTGTTTCGACAAAAAAATTACATGCAATTAAATATAAAAGTATATAAAATTTAATATTTCAAATTTTAGAATATATTCAAAGAATTAAAATTCATTTTAAAAAAATTTAAAATGAAATTAAAAAAAATTTAAAATTTTTTTTATTAATAAACTATTAAATAAGCTTTACATTTTTGTATAATGGGTATTAAGGGTACCCATGGGTACCCATAGCTACCCATTACCCATTTGAGTTAAAACCATTAATTGAGTGGATAATGGGTACCCATTACCTATTAACTTAACACCCATTTAATACCCGCCCAACCCGCCCGTTTGACATCCCTACTATCGGGTTGGTGATCTCTTCTTTGGTTAGTTTTAGGACTTTTTTAAAGTTGTTCAACTCTGCTTATTTCTTGATTCCATTCAATTCTTGAATTGCCCTGCTTTCAACTGCTAGTTGTATCTTTTCAAGCTACCTGAACGTTTACTCTTGAATTATAGTTTGGATTTTGTCATTGTGCACACCCATATTTTCTGAAATTTGAGGGCTTCACCCTGAAATTTCCTTGTTGTGTACCTCTTATCTGAACTATATTACAAATATCATTTGTGAAAAGATTTTTCAACTCCAAAATAGAACCAAGTATCTATTTTTCAAAAATTTGTGCTTTTTCTTTAAGTATCATTGCTGTGTGTGAATTGCTGTTTGCCTTATACATTTGTCAATACCGGGAGGTAGAGTGGAAAAAGGCTTGAGTGAACATACTATAAGGGCGCCACCCTAGAGTGAAACACTGGTTTGTGTGTAGCTGTTAGGTGGGATACACTTGGGGGACAAGGGGGTAAGGTTACTACTCATTTTTCCTTGTTCTTAGCAGACAGATTTTTGCCTATAACCAATGTCAGGGGTTGCTTCTGCCCCTTTGGGAAGTGAGCAAATACTGGCTGCGATAGCGCAACTCTCTGCGCGATTTGCTACCCTCACGGAGGAGGTTGCTGACTTGCGGACCGAACGAGAACAAAGGCGTATGGAGTCAGAGGAGGACACCCCTGCCAATGACAACAATGCCGCTGCCAAGCCTTTCGAGGGTCTCAGTCAATGCAAAATGACTGTTCCACCCTTCGCCGGCGGTACGAATCCGGAGGATTACCTAGACTGAGAGATGAAGATGGACGCATCTTCGAGCTTCATGCGATCCCAGAACACAAGAAGGTCCCACTCGTGGTGGTACATTTCACGGACTATGCCCTGGTCTGGTGGAATCAAGAGATGGACCAACGAAGGAATACGTGTCCAATGCGGGCCCGTGCTCCGCCTCTAACTTGGTATGATTTGACTACTTCCATGCGTAGAACTTTTGTTCCTAATTATTATTTTAGAGAATTGTATAGGAAATTACATACTCTTGTACAAGGACCTTTATCTGTAGACGCATATTATAGAAAGTTAGAGATGGCCAAAATTAGGGCAAATGTACAAGAAGACGAGGCTGCTTCGATGGCTCGTTTTCTTAATGGCCTAAACAGGGGTATAGCTTTAGCCGTTGAACTTCAGAATGCAACAACTTTGACGGATATGTTGCACAAAGCTCGGGTCATGGAGGAATACCTGAAGACAGTTCCACCCGTCCGGACACCTACCAGCGCCCCACCGGCTTGGAGAAAGAATCCGGTTTACTCACCACCCGCTAAGAAGCCGTTTATGTCTGACCGGAAAGCTATAGTCCCCGCCACCACCCCATCTTCATCCCAATCCAGAACGCCATCAACACCTCGGCAATCCATCAGCAATGTCACTTGCCACAAATGCTCAGGCCGTGGCCACTCCCTGCGCGATTGTCCTAACATCCGAAAGGTCTTATTGGGGCAAGATGGTGAGTACATTTTCGAAGAGGATGAAGAAGATCAAACCATTAACCCCTTGTCGGAGTTAACTGACAGCACTACGTCTGCACCGGTTGAGCAATTTGAGTTCATCGACGAAGATCCTAATCAGAACATGGTTACTCGCACCTTAACTACAGCTGCTATCCAGGATACGTCTCAACGGACAAACATTTTCCACGCCAGGACTAAGGTGAGAAGTTATGTGTTCTGATCATTGATGGAGGGAGTTCACAAATGTGGCCAGTGAATATATGGTCGATAAGCTGAAGCTCCCCATACTCAATCATCCACGTCTTTATCAGTTCCAATGGCTCGAGAGCTCAGATGGCTACAGAGTCACCAAGCAGGTAAGCGTACCATATGCTATCGAGAAGTTCGAATCCACTGTTTTATGTGATGTTCTGCCAATGGAGGCTTGTCACATTATGCTCAGATGCCCATGGCTATTCGACTTGAAGGCAACGCATGATGGGGTCGCCAACACTTACTCGGTCTGCCAGGAGGGCAAGATCCACATGTTCCTACCTATGCCACCTAACGAAGTGCATTCAGAAGCAATCCAAATGAAGGACGCCCTCGCCAAATGGGAAGCTGGAAAGCGCCTAGATAAGGGGAAAGGGAAAGAACTTGTAATGGGTAGTAAGGCGAACTCATATAAGCCTAACTAGGAAGAAGTTAGAAGTAGTTTTTTCGCTATAGTAGGGGAAATAGAACAGGTGTTAGGTAACAAAGGTTGTGTACTAGTTTTAGTATATAAAGACATTTGTGCTACCCTTGACGATATCCCTCGGGATATTCCTATAGAAGTTGATTGTTTGTTGCAGGAATACAACGATGTCTTTCCAGGAGAGCTGCCGCAGGGATTGCCGCCTCTGCATGGGATTGAACATCAAATCGACTTCATACCTGGTGCATCTATTCCAAATCGACCTGCCTACAAAGAAAATTCGGAGGAAACAAAGGAGTTGCAGAAGCAAATCGACAAGCTTTTGGCTAACGGTCAGGTAAGGGAATCACTTAGTCCTTGTGCTGTACCTGTAATTCTTGTCCCTAAGAAAGATGGTACATGGAGAATGTGTGTTGATTGTAGAGCTGTTAATAAGATAACAATCAAGTATAGGCATCCTATCCCTAAGCTTGATGACATGTTAGAGAACTTGTATGGCTCAACGATTTACACTAAAATATATCTTACACAGGGTGGCTATCATCAAATTCGCATGAGGGAGGGGGATGAATGGAAAACTGCTTTTAAAAATAAGTTTGGTTTGTATGAGTGGTTAGTAATGCCCTTCGGCCTAACAAATGCACCTAGTACTTTTATGCGATTAATGAATCATGTGCTTAGAAAGTTCATAGGGAAGTTTGTTGTGGTTTATTTTGATAATATCTTGATCTATTCCAGAGACATGAAATTGCATGTAGAACATATTCGCTTGGTATTAATTGAATTACGTGCTAATAAATTGTATGCCAATGTGAAGAAATGTACTTTCTGTGTTGAGGAAGTTGTGTTTCTCAGTTTTGTGGTCTCTAAAGCTGGTGTCAAAGTTGACGACGCCAAGGTAAAAGCCATTAGGGAGTGGCCTACACCAACCTCGGCCGCACAGGTAAGGTCTTTCCACGGTTTGGCTGGATTTTACCGACGATTTGTGAAGGACTTTCCACTAAAGCAGCACCTCTGAACGATTTGTGCAAGAAGAATGTTCCATTCATGTTGGGGCAAGCTCAGGAAAACGCTTTTACGGTTCTTAAGCATGATCTCACTCATGCACCTGTTTTAGCATTACCTGATTTTGATAAAGTCTTTGAACTAATGTGTGATGCATCAAGTATAAGAATTGGCGCAGTTTTAATGCAGGAAGGCAAGCCAATCGCCTATTTCAGTGAGAAGTTGAAGGAAGCTGCCTTAAATTATCCAACTTACGATAATGAGCTCTATGCAGTGGTCCGTGCTTTCGAGACTTGGTCACATTATTTAATGGCCAAGGAATTTGTTGTTCATAGTGATCACGAGTCCCTTAAACACTTAAAGGGATAGAGTAAGTTAAATAGACGTCATGCTAAATGGGTTAATTTTATTGAAACTTTTCCATACATTATTAAATATAAGAAAGGGAAAGATAATTTGGTTGCTGACGCTCTATCTTGCAGGTATGAAATTTTGGCTATTTTAGATCATTCTTTGCTAGGATTTGCATATCTAAAGGATTTGTATGCTTCTGATAGTGATTTTGCTAGTTTATATAAAGCATGTGAATCTGGTGCATTCCATAAGTACTATAGACAGGATGGTTTCTTGTTTAAGGAACATAGGTTATGCATCCCTCGTAGTTCTACTAGGGAATTACTGGTTCGTGAAGCTCACAATGGGGGACTTATGGGTCATTTTAGTGTACATAAGACACTTAATGTGTTACAGGAACATTTTTATTGGCCTCATATGCGAAAAGATGTACAGCATGTTTGCACTCGTTGCATTAATTGTTTAAAAGCTAAATCTACATCTAAGCCTCATGGACTTTACACGCCTTTACCTATTCCTTCTTTACCTTGGACTGACATTTCAATGGATTTTATTCTAGATCTTCCGAGGACGCAAAAAGGTAATGACTCATTATTTGTCGTAGTCAATCGTTTTTCTAAGATGGCTCACTTTATTCCTTGTAGGAAATCAGATGATGCCAAACATGTTACGGATTTGTTCTTTCAGGGGATAGTTCGGCTTCATGGTATTCTGCGCACTATTGTTTCTGATCGCGACGTCAAATTTCTGAGTTACTTTTGGAAGACTTTATGGTCACGCCTCGGCACAAAACTACTGTTTTCAACTACAAGTCATCCCCAGACGGATGGTCAGATGGAAGTCACCAACCGCACCGTTGGCAATCTACTTCGGCTTTAATATATAAGAATCTCAAACGTTGGGAAGAAATCTTACCGGTTGCAGAGTTTGCCTACAACCGCACCAAGCACTCCTCAACAGGGTTCTGTCCATTCGAAGTTGCCTACGGCTTCACTCCTTTGACAGTTATGGATCTAATCCCTTTGCCGCTAAAGGAACAGGTTAATCTAGACGGCACCCAGAAGGCTGAAATCGTCAAACGCCTGCATGCCAAGGTTCGGGCCAACCTTGAGAAAAATTACGCCAGAGCCGCCGCCCATGCAAACCAACGGCGCAAAGCTATGAACTTTGAACCAGGAGACTAGGTTTGGGTTCACATGAGGAAGGAACGATTCCCTGCTGCGAGGAGGACGAAACTCCATCCTGGGGCGATGGGCCTTTTCAAATCGTGTCCAAGATGGGGCCTAATGCTTACAAGCTTGATTTGCCAGGTGAGTATGGCGTTAGTACTTCATTTAATGTTGCTGGCTTGTCTCCATTTACTTATGAACAAGATGAAGATTTGAGGTCAAATCCTTTTCAACCGGGAGGGGATGATGAGGGCATCCCAAGTCCATCGACAAATCCGTAGACAAGTGAGTCCAGAGAAGCTGAGGAGGTTCGGGTTCTACACCGAGGCCCAACAATGCTTCAGGATCCAAGTCCATATCAAAGGGATCCACTTGTAGATATCATTGGGCCAATGACAAGAAGCAGAGCAAAGAAGGTTCAAGAGACGCTCAACAACCTTGTACAAGCTTGCCGACAGGATGCTTAATTGAAAGTAGAAGCCAATGCCTTGGAGA
Source organism: Leptodermis oblonga (assembly GCA_016801395.1). NCBI lineage: Eukaryota > Viridiplantae > Streptophyta > Magnoliopsida > Gentianales > Rubiaceae > Leptodermis > Leptodermis oblonga. Next base: position 22,028,557 of record CM028759.1, on the reverse strand, counting down.
ACAAAGCTGGAAAGGTTCAAATTGCAACTTCCTTACAATTCTTGAAGAAGAAGCGCAATTCCCCATTCCACAATGAAGAGAAGGCTGTTTCTTGAAGTTCTTGAAGACGCCGGAAGGTTCTTGGACTTTAAAGAGACATTTCTTGAAGTTCTTGATTTTCTTGAAAATCTTGAATTTCATATTTTGCAGAATCTTGAAGAATCTGAAAATCTTAGTTCCGAAATGATTCCGGGAGATTCCAGAAGATTCTGGAAGCTCCTACACCATTCCATCATGCGCCATGAACAATTGGACCGACCCAATCCATGGAGTCCATTCCATATCATCAATTCGGCCAAGCCCATCAAGAAGCCCACACGCAAGGCCTAGTCCATTAGGGTTTGTGAAATTAAGGGTTAGGGTTTAGGGAAAAATAAGGGTTTGTGCATGTTCCCTATTTTGCCCTTAGTTTATTAGTTTCCAAAAAAGATCCCTTCTTGATCTCCTTTTTGTAGTAGGATTTTCAATTCCTTTTCCTTCTTGTTTTTACTTGTAATTTCGGCTACCATTAGATTAGGGTGACCGAATTTCCTTTTCTTTTTACCATTACCCACTTCTTTCAGTTGATTGGTTTCCAATTCTAATTCTTTTCCTACTTCTTTTAGGGTAGAATTTCGGCTGCCCTTTGCCTTATAAATAGGCAGCCGAACCCTCCATAACAATACAAGTATTCAGATCTTAAAACTATTAGTTTGAGTACTCTCCCTTTATTGCTTTATGTATTTTGCATGCTGGTAATTTATATATTGCATGAAACTTAGCTTAATTAGGTTATTTGCTCTACCTAATTAAAATCGCATGTTTCACTCTTTTCTTACTTGGTTCGAATTCTTCAAGTAAATTAGCTTAGGTTAGTTTATTTTTATTTGGATTTCGGGTAAGTAAAGAGTCTATACGAGCTACGCCACTTAATCAGACTTTCCTTGGAAATTCATCAGCATGTGTACCTTGGTCCACATCAGTTTTACCCTATAATAGATCTGTCAAAATCGATTAAAATTCCCAGAAAACTTTAAATCGATTTTTCCCGATTTTTGATCAGTTAAAACCAGTCAAATATTTATAAAATCGTCCTTAACAAATTTTGAAATTCCAAAATTGCGAAAACCATTTTACCAATCGGTTTTCCTCGTTTTCAAGCGGGTATAACCGATTGTTTCTGGGCCAAGATCGGTTTTACCTGACTCTTCATCGGTAAAAACTGATGAATGCCCAGAATTTTCATGTTCTTAATCCAAGCTTCGGGTTTTCCAACAAAAGTGCACCAAAACTCATTTTTCTTCGATTCTATTTGCCAAAAACCATTTCTACAACACTCCTAGAACATGTTTAACATTTCAAAACATATTTTCAACATCAAAATTTCCAAAAATAAAATAAATCCTAAGAAAATGTTAAAAACTCTAAAAAAAAAAATTAAGATTCTTGCATTATAATTGCATTTCTTAACATAACTTCTTACCTCCTTCGATTCCTAATGCTTCCTAGATGAATTCCCTCGGATTGGGTTGAAGTTTCCACGTCCAACTCTTGATTCTTCTTCTCCTTCCAAGCTCTTCTTCCTATTTCTAATGTTTAGAGAAATTTCTCCGCAGTTTTGGTATGGTTTGGCACAAATGGAGGTTTAGGAAGAAAGGGAGGGTGTATTTATAGAGGTAGAGTTCGTGTAGGACAAAGGGCAAGAGGTTAAAAGACCTCTATACCCGTGGCTTGGGTGGCAAGGTTAAATTTTATCTTCTGGAAACGAATTGGTTTTTCCCAATTGGGGAATCGAAAAAACCGACCCGACAAATAATCGGTTAAAACCGATTAAAAGGTGCTAAAACATTTTTTAATTAATTTTCCAATCTGTTTTACCAATTGGTTAAAAGTTAAAACCGTTTTCCTAAATTCTATCCTTTAACAAATCGGTTTTACCCGATTAGGAATCGGTTAAAACCGATTCCATAAATTCTTATCCGATGCCAATCGCTTTTACCCGATTAGAATTGGGTAAAACTGATTATCCAATCTGTTTTCCCTTTTTCGAAATGGTTAAAACCTTTAATAGGTGGTGAGAAACTTCCATTATTACTTTTCAAAGCGGTGCAATCGGTTTTACCCAATCTAAGAGTGGGAAAAATAGATTTTTCTTATTTTCTATAGTTTTTTATTTATTTTCTAATTTTCTTATCTTCTAATTCCTATTTTCAAAAATTCCGTAAACATGTATTTTAGAATCAATTAACCCACATAATTAAAGATTTGAAAATAAAGAAATAAAGAAATTCTTTAAAATAAAAGATCCGAGGACTTTTATAAAATTTTCTTAAAAACTAACTTTAACCAAAATTATTTTTAGAAGAAATTCTTTATAATTACCTTCAATATAGGTGAAAAATATAAAAATCCTATGGGGTTTCATATAATAACACGGTTAAACTCGAAAAGGTGTTTTCTTTCTCTTTAATTTTTCTTGTATGAAAATTGATTGCATATAAATTTGATATCTTGCATGGTTCCTTGAAAAATTAGTTGAGAATTAAAGACGACATCTTACATGCTAGGTTTTTCTTAAAATTGCATGCCCTAGGTTGTTTCGATTTTTGTTTTAAAATTGATAAAATTTTAAAACTGAAATTTCCTTTTATAATTTTCTTGCTGGGAAAATTTTTACTCTAAATAAGAATTGGTCTTTAAAAGAAAAAGAAATCACGTGCTAAAGACAGATAAGCTCAAAATCGGTTTAAGATTTCTTCTTGGTCTTAAGGTGTGATTTCAAGTGCTTAATTGTGATAGTGATTCTCATGTTGGATCACAAATTGTGCAATTTTTTTTTTTTGGGATTACGGTTTTAGATTCCATTGAATCCTGGTTCTTGCGACAAGCTTGTGTCGTTAAGGGCTAGTTTTCTTTCCGTCACCTCTTAGCAGCTAAATTGGTTTAAAAATTTTAAAGTTTGCTAATTTTTGAAGTCTTGAAAGTATATTGACTTTAAAGATTTGGATTTTCTTTCTAAAAGCTGCAAGTTTATGTTTTTCCTACAACCCTAGCCGAGAAGTTATGATTTTGCCCTTCTAGGTCAAAATTGCGATTTTTGGGATAAACAAAGGGCCAGGGGCTGAAAACTTAAATATATCGATTGGTATCCATTGCTTGAAGTAAATTCCCATAGTAGGGATTGGGTTCTTGACTTCCCATTGGGAGGGCAGTCACATCTTGGGTAGTTTCTTAATTTGTTTTCAATTATGCTATCTGTTCTTTGCTATATTCAATCAAACTGCCCTAAAAATTGCCTAGCCTAAGAATTTTCTTTTTAGAGCTACCTGGACATCAGATCTTAATATTAGTTCAGATTTTGTCATCGTATGCATTCCAACTTGTTTACTGAGTTTGAGCCCTTATCCCCGAATCTCCTCATTGTGAACTTTCTATATTTGAATTAAATACAAATTTCTTTTTGAGTCTATCCAAACCAAAATAGATTCAGCCCCTATTTCGAGAATTATTTTTCTTTTTGCCTAAGTTTGCTACTTGTGCATATTCATCTGCTTGTATTACCTTGTTCAATGTTTATTTTTCAAAGGATAATTAAGACGTAAGAGGCAGAGAGAGTTTGTATGAGATAAAAAGCCAATTAGAGTGAAACACAGGTTGTGCGTAGCTTTAGTTGATACACTTAGGGGACAAGGGGTGAGGTTATTATCACCTAGGTCTTAAACTTGTCTTATGCAGGTATTTCTCCAAAACCACATGATGGCTACCATCAAACGAGCACCTGCTTCTACATTTGTGGGAGGGTCAATGACAAGGCGGTTACTCTGGCTATCGACGGAGGGAGTTGCTTCAACCTAATCAGCGAATACCTAGCTAACCAATTAGCTTTACCCTTCATAGATCACCCTGGCCGTATACGTGCTATCTCAGCTCCGTGGAATCATTCCACGTGAAGTTCTAGACTACGGTACAAGTAGAGGTGGGTCCCCTCAGAGCCGAAGTCATCTGAGACCCGGCACCCATCCGTGACAGTGCCATCCGACTAGGCCACCCATGGCTCTACTGAATAAAGGCGCTTTACAACGACAACATCCATCGCTACGCGATCCCTTGGAAAAATGCCCTTCTATGTCCTACAGTTCATATCCTGAACCGCGATAAGGACGGATCGTGACCAATTTCAGAAGGTGATTAGCAGGGAAGAAGCCAACCAGCGACGAAATGAGCATGCTTTCCTCTCCAACACAACAACAGCTTCCCCAAACCCAGGTCTACGGGTCTAGCCAGTCTAGGCCTCCCCGATGTGACTCAAGTTCTGAGTGCCACAGATTCTCCAGAATGTACAGTTTTCCCCTCTCGGCTGACTCCAGCACTCCACAAGAGAAAGTGAAAACTTGTCAACTCTACATCGCTCACCCACTTGTATTCCCTGAACCTAGGGTTTACCGCAGTAGCGATTCGAGGACGAATCTCTCCTAACCGAGAGGGGCTGATGAGGTTATCCTAGTCAGCTTCCTCGATCCACAAGTCTACTGGACTCTCCAGCGCCCCAACGAGGGCCTGCGCAGGACTCCAGCTACAAGCTAGCATTGCTCGGCCCCTCAATGGATTCGTGCACCTACTGCAAGCCCATTCGCAAGCCCTTTGCGAATGGTACAAGTTGAATTTGAGAAGGAGAAGGTTTTGCATGTTACCCATTTCCTTTTCCAATAATAATTCTAATTAAATTAAGTTACCTAATTTGGTTACAACTTAATTTAATCTAGTAGTTTTCTTTTTAGATTCTAGTTTCCTTTTCTTTTACAATTTGAATTTGGATTTACTTCTAGTTACCAAATTCAAGCTTTTCTCTTCTACTTTAATAATGGAATTTTGGGTACCATAATTATGGAGCAACCTAAATTACATTTTCCTTGAATTCATATTCTTTTTAATTCAAGTTGTAATAAGGAACTAACTCTCGTTAGTTTCCAATTAGTTTTTGATTCCTTTTGTAGTTCTCTGAACTTCTAGAATTCGCACCTCCCAACTATAAATAGGGGGTTCGACTTCCAAGTTCTGGGAGAGTTAATGAATTGAGTTTATAGGTCATCCTCGCTTTAATTCTCCATCTTTTTTATTATTGAGCTTGTTAATATATTTTTATTATTTATTAGTGCAAGTTCTGAATTTAGAAGGTTATAGGTTCTTGCTCCACCTATAATTCTATTGATTCATCCCCTTAAAATCAATCTAGTCTAGGAATAATAGTAGCTAGTCTCGCCTAAACTAGACGGTATTTTTCGAGTCTTCAAGAGAGTAATTGTGATCTTCATTGTTTGACTTTCCTTGGCGGTTCAAGTCTTTCGCATTGCGAGTTCTCATGAACTGCTCACATCAAAGAGCTTCAAAAGAAAAAGGGCAAGAAACAAACATTCATAGCCAAAACTTGGGACAAGGACAACTTCGATGTTAAGAGTCAAGTAATGAAGAGGAGGCTCAAATGTGCTTCATGGGACTCCATGAAGAGGTAAGCTTCTCATCTAGCATCTCATTATATGGGAGTGAAAAGCATGAAAGTGAGGATGAATGTCTTGATAGCATGAAGAAATGTGATTTGATTGCTCATGTGGAATCTCTTAATTTGAACTTTGAAAAATGCACTAAGCTATGCATGAATTTGAAAAAGAAGAATGATGACTTAGCTAAATCAATTGATGAGAAAAATGTTGAAATTGAAATGCTTAAGAGTAAACTTCAAAATGCTAAGATTGAGAAAAATGACTTGCATGAGAAAGTTAAAATTGAGCATGTGGCCTTGAACAAAAGAATCAATGATCTTAGTGAAACTCTTAGCAAATTTATCAAGAGTAAGGAAAGCTTAGATATGATTTTAAACTCTCAAGGGCCTTTTCATGATAGAAGTGGACTTGGATATCATGCTAGTACTCATGCTTCATCTAGTTTTTCTACCTTGAACACTAACAAGCATGTGTCCTTTAAAAATTGGGTTTCTTCTATTAAGAATGCATATCTTGCATGTCATTATTGTGGTACCTTTGGCCATGCTTCTCTGAGATGCCTTCCTAGGAAATTAGTGCATATTGGAAAAATGAAATGGGTAGTTAAGTCTAACACTCAAGGACCCAAAGCCAAAAGGCGACCAATCAAGTTTCTTTCATCTCTTCTAGGAACAAGCTCTTCTAATGATGCCTTCCATGATTTCCAAGTGGTACATGGCTAGTGGGTGCTCAGGGCACATAACGGGTGACAAATCTCTTTTTTGTAATGTCACGTCAACTTTGGAGACAACAAGAAAGGAAAATCATCTGTATAGGTAACATTTCATCTAAAGGACAACTTTTTTTTAAAAATGTTTTGCTCATTGATAATTTAAAGTTTAACTTGTTGAGTGTGAGTTAAATTTGTGAGAAAAATCTTAGTATTCATTTCAATAATTATACCTTCTTTGTGGTAGATCCTAAGTGTGATAACGAGGTAATTTGTAGTGCTAATGAAATGGAAATGTGTATATCCTTGATGTTGAAACCTTGCTTGAACAACATGATCATTGCTTGGCTGTTAATTGTAATGATGGATGGATATGGCATAGAAAATTAGCACATGTTAGTATGGATCACTTGATTGATATTTTAAAGAATAATTTGGTAATAGGATTACCTAAATTGAAATTTGAAAAGGACAGATTATGTGATGCATGTCAATTTGGTAAGCATAAGAAATTATCTTTTAAATCAAGAAAGCATGTAAGCATTAAAAATCCCCTTGAACTAGTTCATATGGATTTGTTTGGACCTATACAACATGCTAGTCTAGGAGGTAGAGATATGCATATATTTTAGTTGATGATTACTCTAGATTCACTTGGGTAATTTTCTTGGCATATAAGCATGAAACCTTTCATGAATTTGAAAAATAGGCAAAGAAAGTTCAAAATGAGTTTAAGTTTCAAATTGTGAAGCTAAGAAGTGATAATGGATCGGAATTCACAAATGATAACTTTGTTAATTTTTGCAATTCTTTTGGCATTACTCATAAATTTTCACGTGCTAAAACTGCACAACAAAATGGAGTTGTAGAAAGAAAGAATAGAACTTTGCAAGAAATGGCTAAAACAATATTTTGTGAAAACAATTTGCCAAAATATTTTTGGGCTGAATCGGTTAGTACGGCATGTTATGTCATGAATAGGGTCCTGTTAAGGCCTATTTTGAAAAAGACTCCTTATGAACTTATTTTTGGGTGAGCCCCTAACATTGAATATTTCAAAGTATTTGGTTGCATTTGTTTTATCTTGAAAACAAATGAGCATTTGGGAAAATTTGATAGCAAATCAAATGAAGGTATTTTCCTAGGTTATTTTATGATTAGAAAAGCATATAGTGTCTTTAACAAAACCACTATGAAAGTTGAGGAAAGTATGCATGTAGAATTTGATGAAAATCCTATTTCTAATACTCAACATGAAGATGATGATTGTACTCATACTTTGCTAACTAATTTTGGAAAGAGTGTTTCTTTGAATGATGTGATTGATATGTCTTCTACTACTTCTACTTCTACTTGCACTTCCAACTCTTCCTAAACCCATGAAGTTCATTAGAAATCATCATCATGATTTAATCATTGGTGATCCATCTATAAGGGTCAAAATTAGGAATAGAGTACAAGAAAGCAATGTTGAATTTTTATCTAGAATTGAGCCTAAAAATGTTAAAGATGCTTTGCTTAATGAAAATTGGATATTGGCTATGCAAGAAGATTTGACACAATTTGAAAGAAGTAAAGTTTGGCAATTAGTAGAAAGGCCTCCACATCACTCCATAATTGGTACAAAATGGATCTTTAGAAACAAATTGAATGAACTTGGTGAAGTAACTAGGAACAAGGCTAGATTGGTAGCACAAGGGTATAAACAAGAAGAGGGCATAGATTATGAGTAAACCTTTGCTTCTGTAGCTAGACTTGAATCCATAAGAATGTTGCTTGCTTTTGCATGTTTCAAAGGTTTTAAGTTGTATCAAATGGATGTGAAAAGTGCTTTCCTAAATGGCTATTTGAATGAGGAAGTTTATGTGGAACAACTTCCCTGTTTTGAAGATGTTCAATTTCCTGATCATGTTTACAAACTTGTCAAAGCATTGTATGGCTTGAAACAAGATCTTAGAGCTTGGTATGAAAGGTTAACATCCTATTTGCTTGCTCATAACTTTTGAAAAGGACAAATTGGTACTACCTTGTTTACTAAAGTTGATAAATATGAGAACTTGCTTATTGTTCAAATTTATGTTGATGATATCATCTTTAGTGCTACTCAAAATGCCTTGTGTGATGATTTTATTAGTACAATGCATAATCAGTTTGAAATGAGCATGATGGGTGAGTTAACTTTCTTCTTGGGTCTTCAAACTAAACAAACTTCAAAGGGTATCTTCATTTGTCAATCCAAGTACACTAAGGAAATTTAACATGGATAGTGTAAAGCAATTAGTACACTAATGTCTAACTCTTCTAAGCTAGATAAAGATGAAATGGTCATAGTGTTGACCAACTGTTTAGAGGCATGATTTGTAACTTACTTTATCTTACGGCAAGTCGGCCTGATATTATGTATAGTGTTTGTTTATGTGCACGTTTTCAAGTTGCTCCTAAAAACTACCATCATTGTGCTGTCAAAAGAATTCTCAGATATTTGCAAAACACAATTGACTATGGCTTATGGTATTCTAAGTCTTCCTCCTTTGATTTATTCGTTTTACGGATGCCTATTTTGCTGGATGTCTTCTTGATCGAAAAAGCACTAGTGGCACTTGCCAATTTTTTTTAGGATCTTGCTTGGTCTCTTGGTTTAGTAAGAAAAATCAACTGTTTCCCTCTGTACTATTGAATCGGAATACTTAGCCGCCGGTGTTTGTTGTTAACAAATTCTATGGATGAAGCATAATTTGTTGGATTTTGGTTTAAAATTTGATTGTGTGTCTATTATGTGTGACAATACTAGTGCCATCAACATTTCCAAGAATCCCATTCAACATTCTCGAACTAAGCATATTGATATTAAACATCATTTTCTAAGGGACTTAGTTCAAAATGGGGAGATTTGTTTGACTTATGTGCCTACAAAGGATCAACTTGCGGATCTCTTTACTAAACCACTTGCCAAGGACACATTTTGCTACTTAAAAGATAAACTTCATGTTTAATGTATGCCTTAACTTGTCTTTTTCTTGCTGTTATCCCTTTTTGTTGATGTTAAAAAGGGGGAGAAATAAAAGGAGGAGGGGGAATTTTAGAATTTTAGGGAATTTTCAAACTAAGGAGGAGTTTTTATTCTTTCATTACATTTTTGTCAAAATTTCCATATTTGTTTTGTCATCATAAAAAAGGGGGGAGATTGTTAGACCTATGGTCTCAAAATTCTTATGCTTGGAATGATGGTCAAACAAATATGAGAAGAGGATTTAATGAGTATACTTGAGCTGAAAGGGATTTGAAAGATTCGAACCCCAACCTCGACAGGTTATCGAGTTCAAGACTGAACCCAGAAAGTCTCGAACACAGAAGATCGAGTTCAAAACCAAAAGCCAAAAACCTTCAAATCCTATTCTTGACAGGTCCTTGACAGTGAAGCTTTCCCAGAAAGCTTCGACCTCGATAGAGTCGACAGGTAGCCGACATCAGTCAAACTCTCAGGTTGAAAATTTTGAAAATTAATTGAAGTGTTGAGTTCGAAGGTCGACAGGGTCTCGACATCGAAGCTCACCCAGAAAGTATCATCTTTGACAAAGTTGATAGGTAATCGACAGCAGTCAAGCTTTCGGGTTGAAAAATCCTGAAATCAATTGAAGTGTTGAGTTCGAAGGTCGACAGGGTCTCGACATGGAAGCCAATGAAAAGGAAGAATGCACCAAATGCATTAAATGCAAGTCGTGCCAAAACAGAGTAGCCGTTGAAGCCAAGAATTCAAATTTTATGAAGCCTAGAAGTCGAAGCTTCGACGTCAAACCCAGTCTCAAACCAGAAAAGCTGAAAAGCAAAAGCAATGGGTTTTGTTTCTTTCTCAATAGGAAAACAAAGCTTTTTCTCAATGGGAAAACATAGCACTTTTTAAATTCAACCTTTAGCTATAAATACAAGTGACTGAAGACATTGAAAACACCTCTTTTCATCTCAAAATTCTCTAAGTGTCAAAGCGCAAGTGATCTTTTATTGACATTGTTTCATTTCAGTTTTTACAAGTGTAAAAGTTAGCTAGTTTCTAGCATTATCCTTTGTTGCTTTGTTCAGTCAAGTCTTGAACTGCCTCAAGAGGTTTGAAGGGGTTCAAGCATTGTGTAATTGACTAAAAGATCACCTATAGTTTGAGTAGACTAGAGGGTGATCTTTAGAGAGAACTTTTGTAAAGGTTTTTAGATTCACCTTCAAGAATCTAGAATTAGTGGAAACCAAACAAGTTGTTTGGAAGGTGGATTAGACTTTCCTTGAGGTAGGAAAGTTGAACCACATTAATATATTGTTTTTGCTTCACTAGAATCTTTAAAATTATTTCACTCCACTCACTCACAAAACTATTTTAATAGTTAGAAAGAAAAGTTTTCAAAACAACCCAATTCACCCCTCCCCTCTTTGGTTGTTATGTTTAGTTGCATTTTTAGTTTAGGATTTGTTAAGGTCTTTACAAGTTTGTTACTCCATCCGTTCCATTAGAAGAGTTCATTTTTAGAAATATTTTTTGTTCTAATAGAGGAATCCAGTTTGAAATTTTTACTCCTCCTACCCTTACTAATATAATTATGTGTGGTGCACAATTAGCCCGTACTTAAAAAGTAAAGGTATAAATAGAATAAATGAGGTATTTTGGGTGTTGTACGATAACATTCATAATATGTTGTCCAATAGTGAAAGCGGACTCATCTAATGGAGTGAAGGGATTACAACTTAAACTAATTCCTTAGTAGCTTCCAAAGAGGTTTCACTGCTTGAATCCTTTTTGTGATAGAATTAGAATTTCCTTTTTCTTCTCTTTCTTGGAAATTCAGCCAAGCTCTCTTTTTGTGGGAGGGGCAAATTTTCCAACCTAGTTTCCTTTTCGATTAGGGAACTAGCTTTCGTAAGAAATACCAACTCTAGTTGGATTCCATCTTTTATTTTGTTTCCAATTCCTCTTTGTTTTCTGTTGCTAAAATCGAGCCAACCCCTCTCCTATAAATAAGAGCACTAAAAAATAATACAACTTGACAATTCAAATTTGTTATATCTTGTGTAAGGTTTAATACAATTAGAGAATTCAAATTTGTTATATCTTGTTTAAGAGTTCTTTCTTTTCTCTTATGTATTTTGCATGAATTTTTTAAATTAGCATAAGTGAAACTTAGGGTAAATTTAGGTTACTTGCTCCACCTAAATTTTGCTTGTTTCAATTTGTTAAATTATTTCTAGGTTTAGCTAAAGTAGCTTGTCTTACTAAATCTAGGGAGTCTATTTTTCGAAAATCATCAAGAAAGTAAGTTTGTGATCAACAACAGTTCACCTTCCTTGGCACTTTCCGCATCCGTGAGGAACAACTTACATTAATCTAAGTCTTGAATTTCTAAATTCAATTGGAATTTGTGGTAACCAATTATTCAAGTCTTAGTCCATTATGATTTATTTCTTTTATGGTTATGTGTTCTAAAACCTCAACTAGACGAGTTCCTGGCTCAGCCTTAGTCGAGGTCTTGGGTTAGACGTGACCTCTTAGAGCCCAAATAAACCCTTGCCTCAGTGACAGGTCAGTGATGTGATAAGAGTCTATAAACTAAAAATCTTGCATATTGCCTTTAGTATTTTGAAACTTACAAGTACCTTCCAAGGCTCGATAATTGTTAATCAAGTCAGTCACGCACATAGTCTATCAATTTAAACCTTGCTCCACTAGCCTTGAGTATTTTAACTTTCCAAATACTTTTCTATGGCTCAAAAACTTGGGCAAGTAGATAACGCGACATAGTCAAAATTCAGACTATGCTCCGCTCGCTTAAAGTATTTTATATTTTTCTAATACTTCTCACAAAGCTCGAGGATACTGGCGAGATGGTATTAAGTCATAAAATACTTCAAGACATTTTTCAAATAAAAATTCCTAAAGCTATTACAAAGAAAGGTCGACACTATTCTAAGGATTTTATGGAGTTGTGGAAAGGTTGGTTGAAACATCTACAACTTCCTCAACATCATCTTAAGTTAGCATTTCCTACGGTATTTGGCTCAATAAGTGCTTCATCTTGTGTGGGCCTAGCCTCAACAACAATCTCCTCGTCAACTTTAGAAGATTGTCATTCATTCAACAATAAATCAACATCGTTTTGCAGAGGGGGATCGAAAACCGCCTGAATCAGAACCTCGATATTTCCTTCTTGATGTGAGTTGTTCCTCACGGATGTGGAATGTGCCAAGGAAGGTGAATCGTTGCTGATCAAAAACTAATTCTCTTTGAAGAATTCTGAAAATTAACTCCCTAGACTTAGTAACACAAGCTACTTTAGCTAAATCTAGCAAAAATTAACGAATTGAAACAAGTAGAATTTAGGCAGAGCAAGTAACCTTAATTTACCTAATAGTTTCGTTTATGTAATTTAGATACACATGCAAAATACACAAGTTCAACGAAAGAACTTTTAAGATAAGGATTAAACTTTCACAAGATATACTAATCTAAATTCTTTGATTGTATTATTTTTGAGTGCCCCTTTAAATAGGAGAGAGGGGTTAGCTCGATTTTAGTGGTAAAGTGTTACAAAGAATAGGAAATTAAATAAAAGGTGAAATCCAACTAGAGTTGGTATTCCTTACAGAAGCCAGTTTCTCAAAGTCAAAAGAAAACTGTGCTAGCAATTTTTGCATGTCTCAACAAAAGAGACATGGCCAAAAATTCCAAGAAAGAATAACAAAAAAAAAAAAAAAAGGAAATTGCAAAGCTATCACAAAAAGGATTCAAAAAGTGAAACCTCTTTGGAATCTACTAAAGGAGTTAGTTGAGTTGTAACAAAATTATAACAACTTTGAAATCCCAATTAGCAACCTAAGAGGGGAGGGGGTGAATTATGTTCTTGACAAATTAAAATTCATTTTAGAGTGAAATGCATAACTAGTCTTGTAACTATGCAAAAATTGCAAAAATAATCATGCAATTTTGAAAAGTCAATTTTAATAATGTAACTTTAAAAAATTTACAGAAATGCTCATTCTGTGAATTCTAGCCATTAACTCTCTAACGAAAACTAATTTTTTAGGGCAAAATCGTCCAATTTCCTTTTTCTTTGTCTTATCTTTCAATTATTTTACTTTTATTAGCAAATAAACCCCCTAATCTTTCATTTTTTTTACATATTCGACCAAAAATAAATTTTACTGCATAATAAAAAAATTATTATAAAATTTAAATTATTTAAAAAAAAATTTCAACTAAAAATTGAAATATTAAACTATCTTAAATTATAATATCATAATAGGGGCCCAACTTATCTTTTAATTAGGACGACAACAAATTTAAATTATTTTTTGTAAAAATTAAATATGAAAAATGAAATATAAAACCATCTTAAATTAAAAATACTAAATTTTTATTCATATCAAATCTTAAATATACCATAATATTAAGAATAACTACTAATTTAGTAATATTATTATGGAGTAAAATTTATTTTTTGTCGAATATGTAAAAATATGAAAGATTAGGGCTTTATTTGATAATAAAAGTAAAATAATTGAAAGATAATACAAAGGAAAAGGAAATTGGATGATTTTGCCCTAAAAACTTAGCTTCCGTGATGAGGGCATCTCTATAGTCCATCGACAAGTCCACAGACAAGTGGATCCAGAGAAGCTGAGGAGGTTCGGGTTCTACACCGAGGCCCAACAATGCTTCAGGATCCAAGTCCATATCAAAGGGATCCACTTGTAGATATCATTGGGCCAATGACGTGGAGCAGAGCAAGAAGAGTTCATGAGGATCTCAACAACCTTGTGCAAGCTTGCAGACAGGATGCTTAATTGATAGTAGAAGCCAACGCCTTGGAGAATAAAGCCGGAAATTTTCAAATTGCAACTCTCCTTACAATTCTAGAAGAAGAGGCGCAATTCACCATTCCACAATGAAGAGAAGGCTATTTCTTGAAGTTCTTGAAGATGCAGGAAGGTTCTTGGACTTTAAAGAGACGTTTCTTGGTGTTCTTGATTTTCTTGAAAATCTTGAATTTTATATTTTGCAGAATCTTGAAGAATCTTGAAAATCTTGAAAAATCTTGATTCTGGGAGATTCCAGAAGATTCTGGAAGCTCCCTACACCATTCCACAATGCAACATCAACAATTGGGCACCCAATCCATGGAGTCCATTCCACCAACAATTCGGCCAAGCCTAATCCAAGAAGCCCATGCGCAAGCCACTTGCAAATTCGGTTAAGGGATAGGGTTTGGGGAAGGATAAGGATTTGTGCATGTTTCCTATTCCTACCCTTAGTTTGTTAGTTTCCAAAAAGGATCCCTTCTTTATCTCCTTTTTGGAGTAGGGTTTCCAATTCTTTTCCTTCTTGTTTTTAACTTGTAAAATTTGGCTGCCTCTTCCTTTAAGGCACACGAATTTAGTTCCCTTTTTCTTTTACCATTACCTACTTCTTTCAGGTTTTGGTATTGTAAAGGAAATCAATCTCTTGATTGGTTTCCAATTCTAACTCTTTTCCTACTTCTTTTAGGTTAAGATTTCAGATACCCCTACTCTATAAATAGGGCATTCGAACAACATAATAAAGCAAGTATTCTTATCTTTAAACTATTAGTTTGAGTAGTCTCCCTTTATTGCTTTATGTATTTTGCATGCTTGTGATTTATATATTGCATGAAACTTAGCTTAATTATGTTATTTGCTCTATCTAATTAAATTCGCATGTTTCACCTCTTTTTCTTACTTGGTTCTAAATTCTTAAGTAAATTAGCCTAGGTTACTTTATTTTTGTTGTCTGGATTTTGGGTAAGTAAAAGAGTTTATACGAGCTGCCGCTTAATCAGACTTTCCTTGGCAATTCATCCGTATGTGTACCTTGGTCCACATCATTCCGTTAGGGAGCTACCAGTTGCCCTTAACTGAATGACCTTTTTTGCACATTTTTTAAAGTTGTGTGACTAAAAATCAGTTTTTAAAAGTTGCGTGATCACTTTTGCACTTCCGCAAAGGTGCGTGATGAGTTATGCACTTCACTCTTCTTTTTAACATATTTGAAAACTTGTTCTTCAAAAGATTATTTCAAATCAAGTGTAGTGTGTGAAGTGATTTGTCTAAGCAATTAAGAAAACAAATTAAGGAAGACAAAACACAAGGAAGACTATCACTTGAGAATTCTTAATCCACTAGAGGAAACACTTAAAGGTGTGTTTCTGATGAGGGCATCCCCAGCCCGTCGACAAGTCCAAGCAAAGAGGATCCGCAAGTTGATGCAGAGGACTCGAGAAATGAAGCAGGGACCATTTGTGTGCTACACCAAGGCTTGTTCATGCCCCAGGCCCCGAGCTTATTCCAGAGAGATCCATTTGTAGACATCATTGGGCCCATGACACTCCGAAGGACAAGTAAACTCAAGGGCATCCTTGATAACCTAGTCTAAGAATGTTCCCGGCAAGCCCAAATGGTATCCGACGCACAAACCCTTAAAGATAAAGTCCAGAAGAGTCAGAAGGGTAAAATAGTCATTTTACTCACCATTTTCGTAAATGGGTTTGAATGATTGAATCATGAAGAAATGAAGAAATCTTGAATTTTGAGTGTCAAAAATGATTCTGGAAGCTTCCAGAAACTTTTTACACTTTTCACAGACACACTATTGAGTTTTGGGCCAAATTCCCTTACAGCCCCATCTTTATAAATTCGGCCGGCCCAAACCAAAAGGATGAGGAGGATTTCCGAAATTGGAAGCCCAATAAAGAAGCCCAAATCTAAAAATGAGTTAGGGTTTATGTTAAAAGTTAGTTTAAGTTTACTACTTCAATTAACTCTAGTAGTAGTTTTCAATGAGAGTTCCTTCTTGAACTCTTGTTGTAGTTTAATTTTACTTCTTTTTTTGAGAATAATTTTGGTTGAATTTAATCTCCTAGCAGCCAAAATTCTGTCTCTTAAACATTCCTAGTTCCTTTAGGTTTGTTTCTTGTAAAGAGATAATCTCTTGATTGATTTCTACTTCTTAGTTTTGATTCATTTCTAATTCTTAATGTAGGTCAAATTTCAGCTAGGTTCACTCTTGTGAAATCCGAATTCTCATCTTCAACTAAATCTAGTTCTTTTAGGTTTCAGTTTGTAAGGAATCAGCCTCTTGATTGAGTTCCAATTTCATTCGATTTCTACCTATAACTAAGAATTTCGGTTGCCTATAACTATAAATAGGGGTCCTATTCTCCATTTTTCAACACACAATTTTGATTCAAATAATAGAATAGTATAGTTTATACTTTTTGAATCATTATCTTATTTTGAGCTTTCGTAGTTTGTATGTTTTGTGAATTACTATAGGTTTAGAAACTATAGCTTTTAGGTAATTGCTCTGACTATTTGCATGCTTTGTTTCGACTCTTTTATTCTTAAACTTTGTTCGATTTTCGTGTTTAAAATTAGCTTAGGTTAATTTTAGTATACTGTCAAATCCGAGTAGGAATTCTAGAGGTTTAAGAGCTGTGTCTCTCAATTTCCAGACTTTCCTTAGCAAGTATTCCGCATCATGAACTCCGGTCCACATCAGTTTCAAACCACTACACTTGCTCAAGACTAATCCTCTTAGCTTAAGACTTTTTTCAAGAATTTCCTAACTTAACTCTAAGGTAGAAAATCTTCCTAAATCCCTAAGATAAGGAATGGATCTTTTGCCCTTATCCTTTCTCAAGGATCTTTAGGTCTTACTCAAGACTCCACCTATCTTAGAGATGAATCTTTAGCCTAATCCTTCTCAAGGATGTAAGACTTACTCAAGACTCCCCCTTACCTCAAACTCCCCCTTTCACCTTGCTTATCTCTTCAACAAGAGATTAGGTATTTTTACAATTTGCCTCAACCACTCACTTGGTGGGCTTGTGTAAATGTAGAATGAAGGTTTTGCTCAAAACAAGTGTGAGCTAAAAAATATGAAAGAAGATTAAACAACAATTGGACTTTAACAAGTCTCTTTGGAAGAATGCAATGCTTGGATTTTTATCTTCAAATGTGTTGAAATGATGTAGATGATAGATGAGTTCAATTTGGCATTCTTAGTCTTCAAGTGAAAGGCTTGAAGTATTTATAGAAGAGCCAAAGCTTCCTTTCAATGGCTCTTTTAATTTGAGCTTACTGGAGGCTGTCCGAGAGGACATCCGATTCAGACGAGTTCTCCTACGTGACACAACCGTTTGAATCTTGCTTTTCCAAAGGCTACTGACTCTGCTGACTTTCTTTAAAGTCGATTAGCCGTAGTCCATCCAAGAATATGTGCGACTCGTGTGCATTCTCGGATAAAAGAGAAGTTGCGCGTGCTTCTTCAACCAATAGTCAGATGCTCTTCCTGACTTAGCATTAATTGCTTTTGTCCGTAGCTCATTCGAGTTGCTGTATGACTCGCATACATTATCACATGTGAGACAAAGTGCACATGCTTCTTCACTTTCTTACTGGTTAAACGTTGTCTGTCATTTCTAACTTACATTCAATGCGCTGACTTGAGGGCTATGCAAGTTGTCATACGAGTCGTGTAGGAACTCGTGTGGCTTGTTCTTGAGCTTTGAAGATTGCCTTTATTTTCTGGGTTTGTTCTTGGTCATCCGAGTTTCCATACGAGTTGTGCGACTCCTCGGACATCTACGAGTTAGTTGTTCTGAAATTTCTTTTTCATTATTTGTTTGTCATTGAAATCATCAAAACACTATGGAATTGAGATCATAAGTCTAACAAACTCTACTAATCCTAAACTAACTAGGGAAATAATTAGAAAACATGCACAACTCTTAATTGAAATCCAAGAACCCTAAACCTAACCCTAATTGAAGAGAGGATTCAGCACACGAGTTTAAGAAGCTCGTGTGCTGATGGACTTAGCCCAAAATGGCATAGCATGATTTTGTAGACGTCGGAGGAAAATTTCACCAAATAGCTCGAAACATTCCCGACGCAATGAGAAGCTTTATGAACCCTTCCAAAATAATAGAAATAAATATGCTTCACTTTTCTGCAAGATTCGTAAAATGTAACCAACTTAATAAACCAGGAAGTTTAAAGCTTCAAGATCTATCAAGAAATGTTTCAAGAAGTTAAAGAATGCTTTCAAGAAATGCCTCGAGCCTTAACTGGAATGATTAGGAGCCTAGGTTTCTTCAGTTATCTCAAAGATAACCACCAAACTCTTCCTCTTAACGTGAACTCCTCGAGTGAGGTGTATAGCTTGGCAAGGGATCGCCTGTCCTAGTTCATTGAAGCTAATGATGAACTCATCACTTCTTCAACCACACGAGGAATGATCTAAACATAGGAGTTGGACATGCTAATCTACGTGATTTCCTCCACCAACAGAGTTGATGGACAAGGAGCACTAACAATTATTTGGGACAACTCCAACACCAAAGCCAAAGGTTCTAGAGGAGTAAATAGAGCATTCCTCAGCTCATTCAGAGCATCCAAAAAGAGAGGCTTTGGATCCCCATTTTCTTTCTTCCACTCTTCATTCACAATTTTGATATAGCGCTCTAGCTCAGGTTCATGGCCTATGACACAGGTCACCAATAAGCTAGCATCAAGAATCTCTTTTAACAATTTTCTCCATTAAGTGTGAGAGCTGACCAAGTCATACATCTAATATGTCAATCAGGTAGCATATGACTAGAAAAGGAGTTAAAATGCTTGGCCATGTCCTTGACCCCGTCAGTATATGCTCCCCTGGTCACAAGTTGAAGCAGTCGGTCAAAAAACAATCCTAACCACCAATAATATTTGAAGTTTTCAATAGCCTGGCGATGATGCCAGACATTATACTTTTTCATCCATTCACTGGAAAAAAGCTCATTGGCCCAGCCATATGCCACTTGATACAGGCTTAAGTCTTACCCATTTGGAAACCTTGGTGTAGCGACTATTTAATTGAAGCACGGAGGTTGCGCAGCTTAGCCTAGCGTAGTTCTTCCCCAGAAGCTAGACAAGCTAGGGTCTTGGCAAGCTCCAATTTCTCAGCTTCCAGGGACCATTGCGCCACCCCCAAGGTCTTTTTGTTCTTGGGTTAGGCACCAACGGTCCGTTTCCAACTTGGTATGCTTGTTTGAAAATCCCTTTTTAATGTATCCAACCTAAGAGGAATAGGGGGTGAATATGCAACCTATTTGAAAATCTTCTTGCTACAGTAGTCCAGATTCCAAACCTTCAGCTTATGATATCAGAAGTTCTCACCGAAGTGCTTCCTAAAGTCCTGTTTTTAGCTCTTATTTTCTTCTATTTTCTCGTGGGCTTTTGCTTCTGGTTGCTATGCAATTTTTTGTGCGATTCAAACACCCTTTTGCACGACACAAAGATTTTTGTTTCTTTCAAAAGTTCCAATGGCTATCGACTTGAACGGCGGTTGCCTCCCGCTTTTGTTAACCAGCATTAAGGGCTTTGTCTTTTAGTGCGTGTGATACTTTGTGCGACTTGTACAAGCTTTCGCACAGGAGTCTTCACAACTTTCAACTTTCCAATGGTTACTTCTTTTTCTAGTTTCATTTTTCTTTTCTTCAATTTAGCGACTCCCGTCAATGCGATTTTGCGTGCGACTCTCACAACTCTTTGCACATTACTTTTCTGCACTTCTTCTATATTTTTCTATAAAACTATTCAAGTTCAAAGTATTAAAAAAAATCATATATTTGTTGACTTATCATCAAAACTAGGATTGAGACCATAGGTCTAACATAGTTCTCCAGCGCCATCTTCTCAATACCCAGGGATCGGCGCTTATCGCCCAACTCAATCCTCTCAATCTCCAACTGTTGGCGTTCAATGTCAATATTTCACTGTAGACATCAATGGTTTAGCCATTTTCTCTATTCTTCATATATATTAATCTAGTAAGCGCTCTGCTTCTAGTGTGCCTAGGAAGTGTGATTTGCTGATACACTCCACCTGGGCCAATGCTTTCTTGACCCGACTTTGCTTTAACCTCATTAAGTTTTTGTTGATTGTTGGACTTGTCAATCTTCCTGTTGCAATCATGAAGTGAGGAACAAACCAAGCTAAGTTTAAGTTAAACCTGGTTACGTTGTTCATGCAGCTTTTTCAACTAGAGGCTGGGGACTTAGTAGAAAAAGATGGACACCATTGGAGCTTGGCCAAGTCTCTTTCAACACTGGGTATGTGTTTCCAAAGCTAGCAAATGGCAAACCAAGTCAAGGATAAGCAGTTCATCCTTCAGGGTAAAAAGGAATAAGACATATAACATTAAATGAAGTAAAATGTATAAATTTAAAATTTATACTCTTTCAAAGTAAGCTTGAGAAGTCTGGATATGATCCTCGGCATAATCTTTCAGCCAGTCAATCGAGGCTGCATTACCAAAGTGAGGAGGATTGCTTGCTATCAATTGGGCTTCAGAGGAGGATCATCCTTGACTGGAAATGGCAAGTAACCAGAAGCCAGATGAGATGGAGAAATCCGTTGGTCATAGGGAGAAGTGCTTTGTTTGCGAGAGGTTGAATTTTTCCTTAACCTTTGTGAAGCATTTTGTCAAGTTTCTATTCTTGTTGGATAAGGAGGAGGAGGAAGGGATAGCATCCTCTATTGAACTCACTTGCCAGAGGTTGACTTGGATCGAGCAGCATAGCAACTTAGTTCATGAGAGCGAGAAATTTATTTGGACAAGTCGGCAAAATCTCTATATGGTATACTAGACACTTAAAAAGACATACCAATAGCCAATCAATCCTAGACACTCATAATAAATTGTATATTTACTAAAGTGAACAGTTCTAATAGACTGTAAGAGTACTAAATTACTAATGTGCCCAATTCAAAATTAGACAAATTCAAAGTAAAAAATACAACACCAAGGAATTTCCTGTCCGCCAGGTTATATATCCAGACAAGCTCCACCACTTCTTATGCTCCTGCTCATTCATTTATTTGTTTATTTATTTGTAGAGAAACAAAAATTCACATATATATTTGCTCTAACATATTCAATGAGAAGGGTATTTTATTTCTTTATTTATTTGTAGAGAAACAAAAATTCACATATATATTTGCTTAAAGCATATTCAATGAGAAGGGTATTTTGGTTATACAATTGGCAGTCTATAAATGTAATAATCAAAATTTTCAATTTTGAGCGACTAATTTTGTGATACATCTATTTCGTTCCTATTATATTTACTAGCATAAACATAAAAACATGTATGCTTAAGTGAAAGTATCAAAAATATATATTGTGTATATATATGCATGTATCCAAACTTTTTTTTTTTTTTTTTAGGGAGAATTCGATTTTTAGTCAACAAACTTTGATTTCATTTAGTTTTTGGTCATCTTACATTAAAAAATTTTAAACTTGGTCACTAAACTTTTAAATCATAGAAATTTTTATTCACTCCGTCGAACTCCAATATTAACTACTAACGGAAACCACTTATTTTGAGGGCATTTTAGTCCTTACACCAAAGAATTTGATAAATTATTTTACATGACTAATGAGTATGTAATTAAAATTTATTATTCTATTATCTGAACTTTTAGCGACAGCTAATAATGTCGCCAAAAGATATCAACCTTCTTCATCTATTCAATAGGTTTTATGTAAACCTTCATCTTCTTCCTATTATTTCTATTGCCTTTCAACCATTATATATTTTTTAAATACACTTCTTCTTGAATGAATAGCCAGCATTCATATGCATTCTATTACAAGTTTCAAACTCCGCTTTTTCGACCACCAATCACCACCCACCTACCACCACCACCACTAACAAAAAAAATAAAAACATCAACCTTCCTCAGCAAGTTTCTGTGAATCTTCATCTTCTTCATTTATTCCATTTTCCTTTTAAACATCATCATCTTTTTTGAATACAGTTCTTCTTGAAGGAATATCAAACATCCATATTCATCATATTATAAGTCTCAAACTCCGCATTTTTCCGACCACCAATCACCACCCACCTCCCTCCGCCACTAGAAAAGATATTAGCCTTTTTAAGTAGGTTTTCGTAAATTTTCATCTTTGTCATATTATTCCATTTTCCCTTTAGACATCATCTTTTCTAAATACACTTCTTGAATGAATAGACAAACATCCATATTCATCCTATTACGAGTCTCAAACTTCACATTTTCGACCACTAATCACCGCGCACCTCTCGCCGCCACTAAAAAAAACACCAATCTTATTTAGTAGGTTCCGTAAATCTTCATCTTTTTCATGTATTCCATTTTCCTTTTAAACATCATCATCTTTTTTTAAATACACTTATTATTGAATGAATAGCCGACATCCATATCCATCATATTATGAGTCTTAAAGTCCGCAGTTCCGACCACCAATCACCACCCACCTTTCGCCGCCACTAAAAAAAAAAAATTAACCTTCTTCAGTAGGTTTTTGTAAATCTTCATATTATTCCATTAGGAAAATCACACTTTCGGTCCCTGTTCTTTACCCTCGTTAAACTTTGCTTCCCTCTTCTATGTAAACTCGTACTTTTGGTCCCCCTTCTTTCACATTTTGGCATTTCTGGTCTCTCTTGCCAGCAATCGACTAGTTGACACTCATTTGGGGTCATAATAAAATTTTTAAAAAACTACGACCTTTATTAAATTGTGAAAAATTAAACCCTTTACAAGTCTGAAAATAGTCACCCACGTTTGTTTTTCCTACGACAACATTGACTCTTCTTGGGGAATTTGGACCCTTATTTGGAAATTGCAAAAAATTAAACCCTTTAAAGGTTTGAGCAATTATTATTTGGTCCAGAAAATTTATAACCTTTTCAAAGCAGTCCAAATTACCATTGAATTCATAGGTTAACCGGTAAGAGTGACCAAAAATGCCAAAATGTGAAAAAAGTAAAACCAAAAGTGTAACAAGAGTAAAGAAGATGGACTAAAAAAGTGCAATTTTCTCTTATTCCATTTCCCTTTTAAACATCATCATCATTTTAAAATACATTTCTATTTGAATGAATAGCCGACATCAATATTCATCATATTATGAATCTCAAACTCCGCATGTCCGACCACCAATCACCACCCACCACCACTAAAAAAGACATCATCTTCTTCAGTAGGTTTACTATAACTCTTCATCTTCTTCATATTATTTCTTTTTCCTTTTAATCATCATCATTTTAAAAAACAAATATATATATAGATATATACTTATTCTTGAATGAATAGTCAATATCCATTTTCATCCCATTATGAGTCTAAAAACTACGTATTTATGGCCACCAATCACCCCCACCTCCCGCTGCCAGCAGTGTTTTGAAACTCGACTCGGACCGGCCGGTAGGACCAGTTCGACCGAGAACCGATGCTGTGACCGGTCCGATTACATGTTAAAAACCAAAATTTTAAAAAATCGGTCAAAACTGGGTTTAACCCCGATACAGGTTCAACCCGCTAACTCCGATTTTTCTTTTTTCCTGTTTTTTCCCAGTGTTCTCTTCCCTTTTTATTTTCTTTTCTTTTCCATCGATTTTTAAGTAGAAGATTAAAACTTTTACTTGTAAATCAGCAAATCTCGTATAGATATCATGTTGTTTTTCTTAAATATAATATTTTTATTTCAAAAAAAATTGAAGAAAAGTTCAGGAAATGTGAAAAATATATACATGTATAAGAGAAGAAGAACAATGTAGAGTAAAAACTAAGAAGGAGAAGAAGAAGGAAAAAAAATGTAGAATAGAGAACTACGAAGGAGATGAAGATTGCAGAGAGTGTGAGGATTGAGGAGTGTGGGGCGGCGAGGGGGAAAAAAAAGGGGGGCTAGTAGGGTTTAGGTCAAATGTTAGATTTATAGTATATTTTATGACTTACCCATTACTATTATTTAATTGACTTTAAAACTATTTTTATTTTATTTTTTCCTAATTTTATTTCTTTGCTCTCTTAATATTTTATGTTTATTTCTTTTTCCTTTTTAATTGAAATAATTTTCAAGCACTACAAAAAATTATAGACTCATCTTACTATTTTAAAACTTCTTTACTTTAAATTTATAGAATAACATATAGTATTTAAAATTATAATAAATATATTTATGACATTATTATGATATCACCGGTTCAACTCCCGATTCAACCGGTTGGACCCATTGACTCCTGAACCCATCACTTTTCCGATCAATGACTGGTCCGAGTTTTAAAACATTGGCTGCCAGTAAAATTTGGACCAGAATTAACCTAAAATTTTGTAGATCCGTCACCATCACAGCTGCAGATCCTTCGCCATCGGTGCCACAAATCCACAGCAGTTGGTGCCATAGATCCATGGCAGTCGGTGTTGTAGATCTATTGCCGTCACACATAGTACGGAAGCTAACCCCCCTTTAATTTTGTTGTGTCTATTCTGGCTACAAAATTGGAGTAGTAAGGAAAGGGTTTCTTTAATTTATGTTCTTTGATTATCGTACTGTAGAAAAATTCTCAGGCCGAAACTAAACTTTAGGCCCTCAATTTCTTTTTTGCTAAAAAATCATTGGTTTCCTGCCACACTATAAAATCGTTGGAGAAGATGACTGATGCAGATGAAAGGAATTAGATAAAAGGATGTACCATTGATCTATTTCTTTCATAGAATACCTGAATTGAATTCAAAAATTAAAAAGAATCACGCCTAAATTTTCAAGAGGAAAAGAGCCATCTTCAAAACCATGACAATAAGGCAGCAATGTCCATATATAGTGAGTAACATCTTGGCCAATCCTTATCAGCAAAGATCCCAAAGTTCCTTCCATAACATCAATACCATCAAATCTCAATTGGGCTACGACACCAACATTCTTACACACTGAAAATGTTTTGAGACCTATCATAAAGTATTTTAGTTCATTAGCAATATGAGATCATCTAAAACAGAGTGAATTATAATTAATAATTAGGGAAACCATTCTGATCCCTCAAAGCCAAAAAAAATGTATCGGAGCAAATCGCCAGAGGAAGTGGAAAAGGAAAACAAGTAAGATTGAAATTGGGACCAGAGTGAAGAATATATAAAAGGAAAGAAAGACAATAAATGGGGAGACGAAAATACCTATAAAAAATTTTCAAGTAATCAGGAGAGTAAGTCTATGACATTCAAGATCTCGACTTTCCTTGGCAAAGTCTTTCGCAACGTGGGCGTTTCACGACAACTCACATCAGTTCCATTATAACTACTTAATTTAAAAATGCCCAAATTAAACTCATTTTCTGTTTTTTTTTCAAATTCATTAAAGTTGTCACTTTTGTGAAATAAGAAAATGACCCAAGTAAATTTAGATTAATCATTAACTAACACATAAGCATATCTTATACCTCCTATACTAGCATGTTGAGTAGGCCTAAACAAGTCCATGTGCATTTTTTTTTTTTTTCAAACGAAAATACATTGTATTAATGGCGCTGAAAATTATCCAACAACATTTAAGATACAAAAAAATGTGGCTCGGACCACTGATACTCCTTCTGTGGACCTGCGGCACCAAACTAAGCTAACAGATGTGCTATAACATTCCTACCTCTTTCCACCCAATAGTTGCCCTGGAGCCTTAACACCCTTGCCATCTTCACTATCTCAGCTATAAGACCCTGAGTTCCCACTGCGGGGGTTATCTCCCCCCTCATTGCAGCTGCATCTCCCACTAACGAGCAAAGTTGCCACCCATAGAGCACCGCTAGATCAAGCGCTAGCTGCCAGGCAGGCCCTGCTTCCGCTTCCTCCAAAGAGTATACCTGAGTGATCTTCCTGGCTAATTCCCAAACCCACTATCCATTTGTACCACACCCAAAGACTCCTACTGTTGTGCGTCTCGTGGACGGGTGATATGCCGCATCAAAAATCACTTTGAATCCCGATGGAGCGCTTTCCAAAATGACAGGGAACGCAAGGGAGGAGTCCTCCGTCTCCGGGCAAGATCAGCCAGCCTAGAAGTC
This sequence comes from Leptodermis oblonga, assembly GCA_016801395.1. Classification (NCBI taxonomy): domain Eukaryota; kingdom Viridiplantae; phylum Streptophyta; class Magnoliopsida; order Gentianales; family Rubiaceae; genus Leptodermis; species Leptodermis oblonga. Next base: position 22,002,413 of record CM028759.1, on the reverse strand, counting down.
CATGTGTATTAATTCTAAGGGCTTTGATATACTAACATGATTCTTAGTTTTAAAGATAGATTTCTTATTTTTACCAAATTGACATGCATCACAAAGTTTGTCTTTTTCAAATTTCAATTTGGGCAATTCTTTTAGTGATATTCATTTAAGTGATTACATGAGCTAATCTCCTACGCCAAAACCAAGTATCATGACTAGTGGTGGCCAAACAATGATCACTTTGCTCAATTAATGTTTCATGTCTAAAATGTAGATATTGTTATTTATATGAGCACTACAAATTACTTAATTATCAAGAGAGAAAGCAACAACATAGCATGCATTTTTTTTCTAAAGTTCACACCTATATTTTTATCACAAATTTGACTAACACTTATGAGATTATACTTCAAGTTGTCAATTAGTAACACATTTTCATATCAGTTCTTTTATTTGGAAGAAATGCTACCTATACCAATTATCCTTCCTTGCTTACTATCACCAAATGTAACATACCCATCATTTTTCTTGACATTTCTCAATACAGATTTATCTCCCGTCTGTGCCTTAAACAACCACTATCCATGTACCATTTGGATTTAGTGCTTTTCTTCATGAAATGATCAATTACCTACAACACAAGGAGAAAGAATTGTGATTAGTCCCCTTTGATTTTTGGGTCCATGGGAGTTAGTCTTAATAACCCATTTCTTTTGACCATATTCAACCAATTTTATAGAGTAACATCTAGAAGAAACACGACCATATATACCACAATAATTGCAAAACAAATGAGCATTCTTTGGAGATGCAATTCTAACTTTTGATGTAACATGCTTCTTAGCAAATAACTTATGAGAATGAAAGATAAAGGATGCTTATGCATGTGAGTGAAATCCTAGTCCACTTCTATCATGATAGGATCTTTGAGTTCCAAGGAATTTATCTAGATTTTCCTTTCCTTTAGTAAATTTTCTCAAAGTGTCACAAGATCATTAATCCTCTTTTTCAAGGTGACATGCTCCATTTTCAAATTTTCATGAAAGGCATTTTTCTCTATTTGCACATTTTGAAGTTTTACATTCAATGTTTCATTTTCTGCTTTCTTTCTTTCAACAAGCTTAATCAAGTTTTCATTCTTGTTTTTTAAGTTCATGCAAACGTTAGTACATTTTTCGCAGTAGCCTTCGCACCTACTTCAACATATGGCTTCAGCTCTCTTCTTTGTGGTGTATAGTGAATTAAGGTCCTATACCTATTACTATCACAAATCAAGATGGAACCACAAGAGATAAAAATGTACCTATGTTCAAACTCTCTCTTTCTCGCAACCCTGCTAGTAGATTGTTGCAACACTAAGCTAAGCCTTTCCGCCTCAGTGGTAGAGAGGAAGTTGTGAGAGGCTCCAATGTCACCATCGCTCTGACGGGTTTCCCGTTTAACCTCATTTCCACGTATATGAGATCACTGCTGCTGGTTAGCATCGAGCACGTGCTTAATCTTGTTGTCTTCAAGTTTTATTGCGGTCTCCATCGCACCATTGAGGCTACAACTCTCTGCAATCGCTAATCCATCATTTTGGACCTGGAGACAAGCAATCGCCTTGTACAATTTCTGCTAATTGGAAGGCTTAGTCGCTTTATCCCCATGTAATTTCACCAAGCATTGCAAAATAGTGAGAGCGACCCGACATGGCCTTCTTCCTCTTCTAGCCCATGCCCCGCTGGCAGGTCCACTCACACATATTGTCGTTCCAGTAGAATCTTAGCACTTAGAAAGCAAGGCATTCAATCTCTTTAGTAGCTTGGGGCACTTCGCTTTGCGATGGGGTTCGTTGCGGAAGTAACATCTCAGTTGCTGCACACTGGCCCAGTAACATCTCCGTAGAAAATTGATTCTTCATAATTTTAATTCTTTAAGTTATTTCTTTATAAATCTTTGTTAAAATTTTGTCTAATTTTAGGCTATTTGCGAAATAAATTAGAAATAATGTTTAAAGGTTATAAATTCTTTTTAAATAAGTAAATTTAAGTTTTGCGGCAAAATACTTATATTTCTTTAAAGTATAATGTTTTCTTTGTTATTTTCAAGTTAAATATATATAATTTCTAAATACTTATTATGGTATACGTTTTTACGGAAAATAGATAAATTACCATTACGCCCTTATTTAGTTAATTCCCGAATTACGTCAGAAGTTTGAAATCTATTAGTTAGAAATAGTTACTGAATTTCCAGAGCCTGAAATATATGCAGATCTAATAGATAGCTTGTAAGTGAGCGTATATGTTCGGACTGAGGTGAGCTTATCACTGAAAATTGATATCGTTTTAATGCAATTAATCATTGAATATGCATTGACTTGTAGTGACATGTTTTAAACGCTTTCGAAAAATGTCTGAAATGCTTTTTGATTTTAAATTGCCAGTTGTGTTTACTTACCGGCTGGAACGCATATGTACTTGTTATGATTCAGTTGTAATTTCTTTGTGCACTGAATCTGTTATATGAACATGAGTTGTGTCGGATCCATTATGTTGATACGATTTTATCCCGCGAGCCAGCATAGGGCTTGGTCATTTGATCATTTGCGTTCATAATCTCGAGATTATCATCTGCTAACTCAAGAATGGCAGTATGGAGAATATGGTACCTATATATTCATGATTATGATTTATGCCGAGGTGAGCTGGCCTTTGTTCATCGTATATATACACGTTGGAGAGTGCCCCTCATCCTCTTTATGTGTGCTGAGATGAGCTGGTCATCGTTTAGCGTATATGTACACGCTAGCGATCGCCCTTTATTCTCGAGATAAACTGGCTAGTTCATTTATTGTTCATATAGACCTTTAAACTACTGCTCTTATTCTTATTATATGTTCTATGAATTCCGCTTGAGTCATGAATGCTATATGTTAGGATATGTATGAATTGTATGCATGAGTAATATGTGCAACTCGGTAATTGTTTGTGAAAATAGTGAACTCTCATTGGGCAAGGGCTCATTCCATTTTCATGGTTTCCTTTTTTCTATTTTCAAAATTTTATTATAGATCTTTGGTACGAAGATGATTATGCTCACTAGGATAACCCAGAGTTTGGAAATTTTGGATACGGCTAGAAGGCGGGATTGTTTAGATATGCTCATACTATGATAACTCATGTACTATAGGGCTATGTAAGTTTTACTTTATTATAATAAATGGGAAAAAATTATTATCATGTTCTGCCAGTTTTGAGTCCTGGTACGAAGAAGATAGGCATTTGGTGAAGCCAACCCCTTGTATGAGGGGTGGTGGATCTGTGGTGTCACGCGGATGGTACCCATCTATCTTAGTGCGCACGACGAGCTTTCTCTTATATGTTATGTGGAAAGAACTTACGCTTCACTCTTTGCTTAAGCTTTTCCCAAGTGTTGATGGTGAGTGATGAGGATATCCAGAGCTAAAACCGCACACATTATGAGTCAGAAAGACGGACGCCAAATGGAAGCTCACGCCTTGGAAGAAAATGGAGGAAATGTTCAAATTGCAACTCTTCTAACAATCCTTGAAGAAGAGGCACAATTCAGCACTTCACATTAAAGAAGAAGGCTGTTTCTTGAAGTCTTGAAGATGCCGGGAGGTTCTTGGACTTAAGAGAAACAAATTGATAAAGTTCCCTACAATTTGGGCCGACCCAAAACTCATGGACCAGCCCACAAGTTTTCGGCCAGCCCAAGGAGTCCACAAGGTAAGCCGCACGGCCCATCCAAGGAGAAAGCCCACACGGCCAGCCCAAGGAGAAGCCACACGGTTTTAGGGATTATTTTCAGATTTTTAATTAAGTTATTTTATTTTAAGTTAGTTTCCAAAAAGGGTTACCTTATTCTTTTTGGGAGTAGGACTTTTATTCTTTTCCTACTTGTTTTCTAATTAGCTTTCCTTCTTGTTTTGGTACTTGTAATTTCGGCAATCACCCATTATGAGGTGACCGAATTTTTTTTGTTGCCTTTTCTTACCATTCCTACTTCTTTCCGGGTTTGGTAATTGTAAAAGAAATTAACCTCTTGGTTAATTTCCAATTCTAATTCTTTCCTTCTTCTACTTTGTACCTTTTTTTCGACTGCCCTTACAACTATAAATAGGGGCCGAAACTTCAATAATATTTAGCGTATTTCAGATCATAAACTTAGTGCTTGAAGTACCTCCTTTTATTGATTTATGTATTTGCATGTCGTAATTTACATAATTGCATGAAACTTAGCTAATTAGGTTCTTGCTCTGCCTAGTTATTCGCATGTTTCACACCTCTTTCTTGCACTTGGTTCGAATTTATAAACAAGTTGATCAGGATAGTTTTTCCTTTGTTTTATCAAATCTGAACGTGAGTTAAAGGTTTTGTAAGAGCTTATCACTTAATCACAAGGTCATTGGCAACATTATCCGCATGTGTACAACCGTCCACATCAGTGAGTCACCCCGAATGGATCTCGATCCATTGAGTAAGCCACCACACCTTTGAATCCCCTAATAAAGTACATAGTAGAAGTAGAATTTTTTTGTGCATCTTGTGTTGTCTAGACTGACAAAAAATTCTGCTCAATGTCGAAGAAGAAATTCTCTATCTCCTTCATATCTCGTGCCCCCACCAAACGCTTTTGGCTTTGGGACTCTCTATTCTCGCACTAGTCCAATGCCTCCCCCTTCTTTGACGGGGTTGTTGGTAAAGGTCAACAGCATAAATTGCAACTCCGCCTGGATCTCTTCCATTAGAGTTTTCTATCATTTATTGGTTTCTTGTTCAATCACTAGAGCCACTCACAGCTCAGTATTCATAGTCCGGGGACCCGCTAGCCCCAGTTCCAAATCATCATTGACATTAGCAACATCTGCCTCCACCCTATCCACTCACACATTCAAGGGAGTTTCAACTTACCAGTCATGAAAGCACACACCCTTTAGAGTCCCGATTGCCCCCTCAAGAGCATCAAGTGATGTGGACGGTTGTACACATACGGATTAAGTTGCCAAGGACCTTGTGATTAAGTAGCAAGCTCGTATAATCTCTCTAACTTACTCAAAAATAAGAGAACCAAAAGAACTTAACCTAAGCTAATTTGATTTATACTTTCGAACCAAGTGTAAGAAAAAGAGTTGAAACATGCGAATTAATTAGGTAGAGCAAGTAACCTAATTAGCTAAGTTTCATGCAATTATGTAAACTACAACATGCAAATACATAAAGCAATAAAGGGATGGTACTCAAAACACTAAGTTTTATGATCTGAATACTCTGTATTTTATTGATGGTTTCGGCTGCTATTTATAAGGAGAACAGCCGAAAAAGTTATGAGAAAAATAAGGAAAAAGAAGTAGAATTGGAAATTAACCAAGAGGTTAATTTCTTTTACAATACCAAACCCGGAAAGAAGTGGGCAATGGTAAGAAAAGGAAAAGAAATTTCGGTCACCCCTTTTTGGTAAGTGGCAGCAAAATTACAACTTTAAACAATAAGGAAAGAATGAAAATCCTACTCCCAAAAAGAGATCAAGAAGGAACCCTTTTTGGAAACTAACTTAAAAGAGTAAAAAGAACCCTAACTAATTAAGTTGTAAATTAATTAAAAGAACCCTAGCTCTTAATTAAGTAGTCGTGTGGGCTTTCCTTGTGGGCTGGCCGTGCGGCTTCTTGGGCTGGCCGAAACTTGTGGGCTGGTCTCTATGAGTTTGGGTCGGCCCAACGTAGGGAACTTTATGAAATGTTTCTTTAAAGTCCAAGAACCTTCCGGCATCTTCAAGAACTTCAAGAAATAGCCTTCTCCTTCATTGTGGATTGGAGAATTGCGCCTCTTCTTCAAGAATGGTTAGAAGAGTTGCAATTTGAACCTTTCCTTCTTTTTGCTCCAAGGCGTTTGCTTCTACTATCACTTGAGCGTCCTGATGGTAAGCTTGGACAAGGTTGTTGAGTGCATCTCGAACCTTCTTCGCTCTGCTTCTGGTCATCGGCCCAGTGATGTCTACAAGTGGATCTCTCTGATATGGACTTGGATCCTGAAGCATTGTTGGACCTCGATGTAGGACTCGAACCTCCTCAACTTCTTCGGAATCACTTGCATCTTGACTTGTCGCTTGACTTTGGATGCCCTCATCATCGAGGCACTCCTTGGTCTTCATCGTGTCTAAGAGGTGTGAGAATAGTTTCCTAGCTTTGGCAAATTTTCCCACCACCACTTGAAGTCCCAATTTCCCCCAAGCACAACACCTGGAGATTCTCTTTGGATCCAACTTAAGAACTCATTTCTTGTGTTGTCGTCTCTGATAACAACTGTCAAAGATCGCTCTTTTGAATCGCCAAAAGGAGTACGACGCGTGGCAAGCAATGCTCAACAACAAAGCTTTCACCAAATTCCCATGCAAGACAAAGGTCTAGTGGCATGTCTTATGCCAAGTCTTACCCGTCTGTCGCACACAACACCTTAGTGCCTTTAGAGGGATTGGAAGAACAAGACAGTTGAAAGGGTATCGTAAAAGTACATTTAAAGAAAATCAAAAGAAGAGAAGGAAATATGTAAGCTAAAGCTTATTTTCATTAATAGAATGCAATTACAATAGATAGCCAAGAGTTCAAAGGGCTGGAAAACCCTGATCTTGCTTAGTTTTTTCTAGTAAGCTATACTAGAAAAGCTAGGATTGAGACCATAAGTTTAACAACTAGCATATTCAAAAATTCAATTTTCAGGGTTGGGTATGTTTTACCCATTTTTAGATCGGTTTTAGCTGAGTTTCTTGAAGCTCTATCAAGAAAAGCTATTTTACCCATCATTGGATCGGTAAAAACCGCTCCACTAATTATTCAGAAAGCAAAGATTGGTTTTACTACCCCATCATTCGATCGTTAAAACCAATCCAGTTTATTTTAGAAAATCAAACATTTTAACAGTTTTACTCAAAGGCAGTAATAACCGATTTTCCTGGGAAAATATTTCTCAGAATTCCAAAGCCAGTTTTTTTGGACTTTCTTGAGCCAAGAAAGTCTGTTTTACCCACCTTCGGACTTTCAATCAAAAGGTGCTCAAAACCCATTTTGTTTTGGTTCTTTTTTTTATCAAAATCATTCATACAGCACTCTTACAACATTCCTATCATTTCATAACACATAAACAACGTCCAAAAATTCAGGATTCAATCTAACTATCAATAAAATTCAAAGCTTAACTATTTGACAACTTTTGCAGTATAATTCCACAAACTAACGTTATAGTAAGCTTGAATTGCTTATCCTTAGGTTCCTGAGTTTGCTATACACAAATCCACCAGCTTAAAAATCCAATTTCAAGCTCCAAGTCCTTCCTTTCCAATTTTCTCCTAATTTCTTAACTTTTGCGTATTTTCTACTTTTTCTCAACTCTCCTTCTTTATTCTCTTTCATTTTTATGTTATGGATGATCAGGGAGGGCATATATATACCCTTGAGCACCTGATCAAACAAACCATAGGGTTACAGGCCCCCCCTATGGCCGTAGCCCGACGTTGGAACTCGGGGAAGCTATTTTTGTTTTCAACTTCTAGCGCCGATAGGTTTTACCCGCTCCTAATGCCAGGTAAAACTGGTTAAACTTTTTGTCAGCTTTCTAATGCCATTTTTAACTGGTCTAATGGTGGTTAAAATTGCTATTCTAGCAGTTAGATATTTTTCTACTGTTCATAGGCGGTTAGATCGGTTTTACCCACTCCCAATGGTGGGAAAAACCAGTCTACGGCTTTTTCCTCGTTTCTATTTCATTTCTAATTTTCTTATTTTCTATTTCCTATTTTCCAAAATGAACGAATCCTTAAAATAATTATAAACAACATACCTTAAAATCAAAAGTCATAATTTGAATCAATCAAATCTTAACACTTAAATCATTGTTGAAGTTGAAATTATATTTTCATAATGAAAATTCTTTAAAGAAAATTCTTTATAATTTTATAAATATTGATAAGAAAATAGTTATGCTTAATTCAAATTACACATTTTATTTTTGTAAAGAAATTCTATAACTTAGTAAATGTTTGTAAGAAAATATTTTATAAAGGCATATAAAGATTTTAGAGGTTAATTCTAGGGTTAAATATTACGGATTGTCACACATATAATCAATACGAACATTTCTAAAGAACATAGTAGAGATATACATGGCATCATGGAATCATAGCGACTATATGCAAAAATCAATCCAGCAACTAGCCCTTAAGCTTTCGATATCTTTGATTTCCGTATAGCCTTCTTAAGTAAAGCTAAATCGGCAATCAAGTCTAGTTCAACCTTGCAAGTTTAGGTAGCTTGCAAACACCTCTACACCCAAACGGTAATAGTACTGGTGCTAGCTTTAGCAGGAGTGCTCGATGGCAAGGGGTTTTGGATCCCAGTTGTATACATGCCACTATTAGTTTTCCTAAATAGGAAAGTGTCGACTATCTGCGAGACGATTTCACCTCTAAACATCAACATGCAAGTGGTGATAGCAGAAACAACATATTAAGACTACGCGCGTTAAGTCTTTTCAAGTTAATGGTCTCTACCTTATCAAGTCTTATGCAAACATGGCATCTCCAGCATGCTTTCATAAATTCTAGACAATCGATGTGCAATTCAATTAACCTACACCATGACATTGAATCATTTATGGCAAGTAACCCCTAGCAGCACATCATGCTTCAACAAAGTGTATAACGATCATTCAACATGCTTCAAAAAGCAGTAGACAAGCCATGCTTACACACAACATTCAACAATAATAGGCATAAATGCTTCATCTTAGGTTAAGCAGCAAGCAATCCAAGTTCCACATAGCACATACATAGCATTATCAAGTCAATAAGCAATTTTAAGGTGTGGGCAACCTCGTACTTTAAACTAGGTAATCATGTAGTTATAGTCTATACACTCATAATATATAGCAGTTTATTTAAATTTACAAATGTAGTGAGTAATCCCTCACCTTCTACGTAGCGTGCTTGACTTAGTGTGTGATGGTTCAATGGACAACTCCTGCGAGACACAAAGATCGTAGTTCAGTCTTTTAGGCATGTCTGATAACACCACTTAATGCTTAAAATTATGTGTTTGATAACAAAAATTCAAATCTCTTAATCGTTTAAACACTGCTTATTTTCTTTACAAAACTTTAAGCTGTAAAGGTCAGCTTGTTGCTTATCTCTTAATACTCCACGCAACAATTTTTAAATAATTCATATTTGATTTCCTAAACTACCCCTTTTATTTTATTCATAGTGATTAAAATATAAATATTTATTTCTACATAATTTTTTTTCTTCATTGGCATACCACGTATTTTAAACATTTTCATCATAATATTGCCAAATAAAACTTTATTTTCCTGTTATTATTGTATTTTGGGATTAAAAATTTATTTCATAAATTCTATCATTTACCTATTTTTATAAATCTCAATCGTACGATGTGTTTTATATCATTTATATAATTTTAGTAACTATATATGAGTTTTATTATAAAATTTTAATTTCTTTTAGAATGAAATAGTGGATTTGTTTTTCATTTTTCAGAATTTTAATAAATTGTAATAAATTTTTATTATGTTTGTATTTTAATCATTCAATTTAATGTGTTTTATCTTATTTTGTTTTCTTATGTTTTTAATCATAATTTATATTTTATTATAAAATTTTATATTTCTCATATGTAAATATAAAAAATTCAACATAAAGGTGTAATTGTACATTTTCAAGATTCCAACATTAAGGTCATCATATTTAGCAAACAAGATCGAGTGATTAGGCATTCAGATTCAGAGATTCAAAAAATATATCTTAGCATTAAAATGTTAAGTGTTTAAACCATTCATCATTATAGTTTCAGCATTAAACATTCATATGTGAGCTTTAATTTTTATTAAAAGGGCCCTTAGTCAACTAGGTTTAACGGTCAAGTTTGACTTTTAAGATTAACTTTTAGGTCAACTGTGCTTGACTTTAACTTTAAGGTTTGACTCTTAAGTTAACTAGTTTTGACCTTTAGGTAAGCTATCAATCAACTTTTAACCAAACTCAATGGTCAACTATGGTCAACCTTGGACTAAAGTCAATGGTCAAGTATGATCAACCTATGTCAAAGGTCAACTATGGTCAAGGGTCAATGAGGCTGACCTTACAATTTATGACTATCTTTTGACCATGTTTATGTCTTTTTGGAGATAAATACTTTAATGTTTTGGTCAATTTTCAAAAACGGGTTCCAAGATTTCGTAAACTGGTCAAGTTTCAGGTTTGGGTTCGAATTCTGGTAAAGTTCAGCGGCGGCCTCGATGTCGACCCGGTCTTGAGCCATTCTAGGTTTTAAGGTTTAAATCTTCAAGTTCAAAAAACAAACTTCAGTTCAATTTTTGGCTTCGACAGCTACCTCGACATTGAGGGGTGTCAATACTTTCTGGGTTTACGCTTTTTACAAAACTGGTTACGGTCTTACTTTCACGCTTGATTGTGATTGGCATATAAACATATTTGTTAGTTCCAAAACAACAGATCTCTAGTCTAGCATGCATAAAAGATTACAAAACCACAATTTTACAATTTCTAGCACATTGACTTATCAAAACTGAGCACGAATAAGGCTCCTTTTACACAGCTTTTCAAACAACACATAATAATCAAGATTTTGATTTTTCTATTTACTAATCATGCAAATTCAATCTGTAAATCTAGATGCATATTACTCATAGTTATTTTAGCATGAAAATAACATATATTCCAATTCATTATTCATAGATATATGACTTTAATCACATGCAATTTCTCAGTTTTCTTCATGTTCCCATAAACTAACATTCATGCTTTTGACATTTATTTAACTAAATATTAACCACTAACCTCGGTCATAAAATTACCACCAACGAACACGTCGAGCAATTCGGGTGGCGATGAACTCATCTTCTTCAGCGGCGGCTGTTCTTCGCGTTCCTTTCTTTCTTCATTATTTTCTTTTACTAATTTTAGCTAACAGTGAAAAGGTTGTGTTTCAAATTATCAGGATGTATTTATAGACTTTGATTAGGTCAAGGGTTATGTTAAATCCTTTATCTTTTGGGTAGGATTAGGTTTACTTTTGAATTTCGTTATTGAATCCTGAAGTGTTTCATTCTATCCAAATTCCGCATTTCTATGATTCACTTTTGATAGCAGCTTCAATGTCAAGCTGGTCACAAAGATCTTGATTCCTTTTTTGTTTCTGCTATTTTTTGCTATGCGTTGATGGGAATTCAACCTCGAGTTTGAACCTCCTCAAATCCCTTGGTTTTTTTCTAAATTTTTGGATGTTGTTTATGTGTTATGAAATGATAGGAATGTTGTAAGAGTGCTGTATGAATGATTTTGATAAAAAAAAAAGAACCAAAACAAAACAGGTTTTGAGCACCTTTTGATTGAAACCCGAAGCTAAATTTTGAAGAAAATAATTTCAGAAATGATCGGTTATAACCAATCTGAAGGTGGGTAAAACAGACTTTCTTGGCTCAAGAAAGTCCAAAAAACTGGCTTTGGAATTCTGAGAAATATTTTCCCAGGAAAATCGGTTATTACTGCCTTTAGAGTGGGTAAAACCGATGTTTGATTTTCTAAAATTAAACTGGATTGGTTTTAACCGATCGAATGATGGGTAAAACCAATCTTTGCTTTCTGAATAATTAGTGGAGCGGTTTTTACCGATCCAATGATGGGTAAAATAGCTTTTCTTGATAGAGCTTCAAGAAACTCGGCTAAAACCGATCTCAGAATGGGTAAAACAGACCTGACCCTGAAAAATGAATTTTTGAATATTTTCATTTTCTTTGTTTATTTCTTTACAATTTCTTCCATAATTATTTTCTAATTCAAATGATTTAATTCATGACTATTTAAGGATCATTTTCTTAAAATATTAACAGTTTTAACCCTTATTTTATAAATAGAAATAAAGCTTAAATTTATATTTATTGTAATAAACTCCTTTAAAAGGAAAATAGGTAGGCTAGTTTTACATCGTTACTTAGATCTCTCTAGAATATGTGAAAAATTAAGAATCTTAGAATATTAATATTAGTTAGAAATAAATGCTGAAGTCTCAAAACCTGAAATATATGCAGACCAAGTAGATAAGCGTGAGCTAGTATCTTCGGACCAAGGTGAGTTTATCACTAAAAATGGATACTGTTTTTAAGGCAATTAATAATTGAATTTGCATTAAAGTGGTTGTGTGACATGTTTTATACACTTTCAAAAAATGTTTGAATTGCTTTTGTTTTTAAACTACCAGTTGTGTTTATATACCGGCTGAACTTCAAATATACTTGTTATGCTTCAGTTGTACTTTCTTTGTGCACTGGAACTATTATATGTTCATGAGTCTGGATCCATTATATAATATTTGAGTTGATCCCACAAGCCAGCATAGGGCTTGGTCAATTGGATCATCTGCGTTCCTGATTTTGAAATCAGTCCCGACCACGGGGGGCCCTAAATATGCATGTATGTTGGGAGGTGGCTGACGATATCGTTATGATTATGACTATTAAAATGATTACGATTACGATATGATATACCATGAGGTGAACTAGCTAGTTCGTTCATCGTTCATATAGAACTTTAACGACTACCCTTTATCCTTGATATATGTCCGTAAATCCTGCATGAGTCATGACTGCTATATGATAGGAATTGTCTGAATTATATGCATGGGTAATTTATTTAACTCCGTAAATGTTTACGAAAATGGTAGACTCCACCTGATAAGGGATTATTCCATTTTCCTATTTTGTTTTTTGATTGCAAAATATTTGTTACAGATTCTAGGTATGAAGATGACTATGCTCATTAGGGCAACCTGAAGTACTGAAATAGTGGATTATGGCTAGAAGGCAACAATTATTTAGATAAACTCATACTCCGAAAATTGTATATTAGGGCTTTGTAAACATTATTTTCATTATAATAAATATAAGGATGGTTATGTTCTACACGTACTGAGTCCTGGTGCAAACCAAGTAGGCATCCGATGCAGTAGTCCCTTGTATGCGGAATGACGAATATGGGGTGTCACAGGCATGCTATCAGAGCATTAAGACTTGGGACATACAGGAAGGTCAAATAAACATCAAAAGTTGGGATATATGTAGGAAAAAGGGATTTAAATGAGCGTTAGGTTTTGAAACATATAGGAAAACTTTCAATCAACCTTAAGATTCAAGGATAAGGGCATTTGAAAACATGAAACCAAGATGTTTATGCCTGAACATATATACTATACTCGATTTATTCCAGTATACCGAGTTAATATATTTTTTTAATAATGATAGGGTTTTTATTTAAAGAACTGGTATATCTAAAAGTGAGTATGTCATTGGGCCTGGCCCAATGATAAAAGAGAAGGCCCATGGACTGGAAAATGGTCTAAATTCATTAAGAGAAAGAAGGCAACTGGTCCAGGGACGTTAGACCCTTAAACTCACCGGGTCAGGATGAAGTGGGGCAAAGAGGGTTGTCTTTATTTCTTGGCAGGTATTTACAGGAAGGACTTAATGAGGAGAACTGAATTTGGGGACCATTATGGTAGGAGGTAAATCAGGGAAGCAATTAAGGCCGAGGGTGAGATCCAACCGGGAAAAGTGCAACGAGAAGGCGCTCAGCCCAGGTATATAGTCATGAGATCTTGGCAGAAAGAGGTACGCATTTTCTTTTACAAGCTTTTCACTTTGTCAATTATATTCTTCACTTATTAATTACTGACTTGGGCATCGAAGTGGAACAGGGGGATAGCCCAACTTTTGTTTAATCCGACAGTCTCCGATCAACCGTTACATTTTGGTATGTCAAGCAAGCTCTTTCCGGGTTACAGAATTCAGGTATCTCTCCACCTTGCTGGGTTAAACTTTTCTTTGAAATTTTGTGCTTCATCAACCGACGCCGTTTGTGGGGACCATTTGAGAAATTCCTTCATCAAATTGTCTTCACAACATCAAGAAATTTGTTGACACCATGGCATAAGGATTGGATACTTCTCGAGTGGATACCTCGGTGGTGAATACCTCCACTGTGCCTACTTCCGCCGTTTCTACTATGTTTGCCACTGTTGTTATAGCCACAATGGTTCATGCTGCATCTTCTTCCATTCTTACACTTGAGCAACAAGAGCAGCAGAATAGTGACAAGTTCTATCAGTTGTTCCCTTTTCTCGAGCAAATGGTGCACTGATTCTAGATAAGGGGGGTTTGGCCGATTTTCCTCCGATTGTTTCCACTGCTCCCGCCTCCATAGCCAAGATCATAAATATTAATGATCTAGCCATCTCACATGTTGTTAATGCTTTAAGTTTTCCACTCACATCTTTTCCATGCGTTTACTGGGTCTCTTGTGGGGATACCGCAATCTGAGCCAGCATCTGGGGTCACTTTCTCTGCTTCAGTTTCATCTTTTTCTAGGCCTGTCATTTCGGGGTACCCAGTGTGGGGAATGGTTTTGGCTGAAGCTCGGGGGGTTATGGGGGAGGGGGGGCCTAGAGGGTTTCCGGGAATGTCTCATCCTTTAGGCAGTTATTTTTCGAGCCTACCAAGGGCTTCACCAACTTATAGTACCGTGACAAGTTGTTTGGCACATCAAGCTTTAGATGTTCCACAGGTGATAGTTGGGGGGCTGCCACTGAGTGATTGTCCAAGGGGTTTTCCTCAACATGCTCCTTACCCGAAGGGGTGTGATTGAGTCAGTTTCAGCATTATGGGGTCGGCACAGGTCAAATTGTCCAACCGCTAGTAGGGTATTTACCTTTGATGAATCCAGGGTATTACATCGGGAGAATAGGGAATTTGGGTTATAGGAGATAACCAGGGTCTGCTAGGGGGTTAGCATATCCCGGATATAGCTATGCTCATCAGGGAAGGATAGGGCCTACCTAGCGGGTGTCTCATTCTTTTAGCTAGGATATTCATATTGTGTCATTTCCACCGGGTTATAAAGGTTTAGGTAAGGTTAACAAATATGATGCACAACAAATCCTACTGCTCATTGGATGCAATGTACAAGTGTTATGGATGGCGCAAATCTCTCTAATGCAAACCAGTGCATAACATTCCATCTCACGTTGAAAGGATATGCGATTAATTGGTATTGTTCTTTACCCCATAATTTTTACATTGTTTGGATCAATTTGGGGTTTTTTGGCTAATTTTATTGGTAATAAGATTTTGTCTAAATCGATTTCATATTTAATGAACACTAGTCAATGGGTGGGGGAAGATTTACAAGCTTTCATTGATCGTTTTAATACTGAAGCTAGGGAATGCCATGAAAAAGATGATAGAACTATGATAGGTTCTTTTATGAATGGCTTAAGGTCGAGACCTTTGGCTACTGAGTTAGATATTAGGCCCCTGTTTACTTATTTAGATATAATGACTGCTACAACACACTATGTTGTAATTGAGGGCGCTGAGGCCATGAAAAAGGAATGAGAGGCTGGGTTTAATGAGGGTTATCATAAAAGGAAAGCTGAATCTCCTATCCTACATCATAGAGGGGTAAAAAACAAAATTTTGTGGGTACTGCTTATACCAGGTCAAGATCTGGGAATGGTGTTAATTCTTTGCAGGTTACAGAGCCCTTCTCAGTGTCACGAGTAGAAATTTATGTTGCAATTCAAGGACAGGGATCGCTTTCTTTGGCTCGGCCTATTTTGGGGCCCACAGACAAATTGAATCCTAATAGGTACTTGATTATCACAAGCATATAAGGCATATTACTAACAATTGCAGGGATCTGGCTCTAGAAATTTCTTGGCTTATCCAAGTCGGTAAGTGATGAGGGATCCCCAGCTCTACGAAAAGTCAGGACGCAAAGGATCACAGTTCGAGTGATGCAGACTCGGGAATGCAGCAGATGTTTGTGTGCTCCATAGAGGCCCGCCAATGCTCCAGGACCCAAGTCCCTATCAAAGAGATCCGTTCGTTAACATAGGTAGGCCTATGACCCGAAGGAGGGCAAGGAAGCTCAGAGCAGATCTTGAAAACCTTGTCCGAAGGTGTACTTCAGAAGCCCAGCTCGTTACGGACACAAACACCCTTGAAGAGAATAGAAGGAAGGTTAAAAGCATCACTTTACTCTCCATTACAGAGGAAATGGCGCCTACTAATCAATCCAGCTAAAGGAAAGGTCATTTCTTGAAGTTCTTGATTTTCTTGAAAATCTTAAATTTCGCGGTTTACTGAATCTTGAAGAATCTTGAAATTCTTGATTTTTAACGTTCCAAAATGATTCTGGGCAATTTTAGAAGATTCCAGAACCTCCTACATCATCCACCTCATGCGCCATTATCATTGGGCCTAACCTCCCTTGAAGTCCACAACTCCAAGTTCGGCCAGCCCAACAACCCGCCAAGGACAGCCCAATTCACATAATGGTAGGGTGGAATTAAGGGTTGTAGGGTAGAGTAAGGGATAAGGATTTGTGCATGTTTCCTAGTCCTACTCCTTGTTTGTTACAAGTTGGTTAGATTGTTACAAGTTTGTTAAAACTAGATTAGCTTGGTAGTTTCCAAAAAGGGATCCCTTCTTGATCTCCCTTTTTGGATAGGATTTATATTTATTTTCCTACCTATTTTAAGTGTTAATTTCGTTCATATACCAATCCAAGTGGCAGACGAATTCAGCAGCTACCAAAACCTAGTTCCTTTAGGTTTTGGGTTTGTAAGAAATCAATATCTTGATTGGTTTCCAATTTTAATTCTTTTCCTAGTATAATTAGGTTAGAATTTCGTTCACCCCTTTCCATAAAGGTGACTTAATTCATCCACCATTGTCCTTGTTCATTTAGGACTTGGTTTGTAAGGAAAATCCAATTCTGATTAGTTTCCACTTTTGCTTCTTTTACTAACTCTTTTCCTATTGTAATTTGGACACCCCATACCTATAAATAGGGGTGCCAACCACGAAATTCTTTAGTTGATTAAATGATTTAAGTTATAGTTTTATATTTCTTTAATCACTCACCTTATTTTGGGCTTATGTAATTTGCATGTTTGTTAATTACTAAAAGCTACAGGAACTATAGGCTAATAGATAATTGCTCTGTCTATTTCTTAGCTTTGTTTCGATTCTATTATTCTCCACTTGGTTCGAATTGAGTGTTTAATTTACTTAGTTAAATTAGTAGTCTGCCGAATCTAAAGGTAAGGATTCTAGAAATTAAGAGCGCTGTCTTGTAGACTTTCCTTGGCACTTTCCGCATCGAGTTCTTGGATTTCCCGGTGTGGAGTTCAAGGGTTGACATCAGTAAGTTGCCCTAGTACTCTCAGATTGGGGGACTCCCAAGGTCTCAGTTTGGGACAACCCGGGAGAAACGTGCCGAGTGTTTTTGGTGTGAAGAAATGGGCCACTTTGTTAGAGAATGTCATCAGCTTGATCCAAAGGCACCTCAGTCCGGATTTGGCTCTGGGTCTGACCTTGTTATTACTGGGATTGTTAATACCATTGCCAGAGGACCAACCATGAGGGACTCAAATAGGCAACGCAAGCAAGCTTACCAGAACGTGGGAAGTATTTTGGGTAAGCATAAGGTAGACCCTATAGCTTCTTTAATTACGTTTGGTGATTCTGACCACTTCTTGTCAGATCATTGTGATGATCCTTTGGTTGTTGATTGCCATATTTCTAAATTTCAAGTTCGTAGAACATTACTCGATTCTGGTAGCTCTAGCAATATTATTACTGTTAGTGTTTTAGAAGGTTGGCAATTGAATAAAACCTGGTTGGACCCGGTGGGGACTCCATTGATCAGTTTTGGGAACAATCAAGTGCTACCTACTAGTCGATTAAGCATCCTAGTAACATTGATAACTGGCAGGTTAAAAGGACGGAGACCATAGAGTTTGTTGTGATCGATGAGCCATCACCCTACAATGTGTACCTAGGAAGGCCCAGTTTGAACCGCTTCCAGGCTATAGTGTCGACTGTGCATGTGAAGCCCAGATTTTTCAGAGCAAAATCATAGGCATAAAAGTCGTAAAAATAAAAAAAATTTGGTTTAAATTCCGTGTTGATGTGAAACGTGACATGCTTACCTGAATTATTGTGTACTTGCTATGTGTCTTGGTTGTACGGTAGACCCCTCAGTTATATATAGGGCGGAGAACACGCCCCGGACGGGAAATAAATGTTAGAAAACCCAAGAGGAATGATAGTTAGAAGGGTATGCGAAATCGGGAGCCAAACGGAGCAAAAAGAAGGAAGAACGGGCCAAAAGAGACCCCTGCGACAGGACCTGCTACCGTCGCAGGCCCCCATCGCAGTGAGTACTGCACGCACTAGCGTGGGGCGTGCGCCACACGCACAGCGTATGCCGCGCGAGCCCACGTGCATGACGTGCACGCGTCAGCGGGAGGGTGAGAAAACAATGGGAGACGGGTTTTTGAATCTTATTTGGATTTTCTCCAATCCAAGCCCGATTCTAATCGAGAGAGAGGCGCCTAGGGTTTTAAAGGAAGGTTCTAAAACCTAGGGGAGGTCTATAAATAGATCCCCCTGCCTCCAACCCTTTCTTTTCCACTTTCTGAAAACCCTACATGCCGCCAACTTGAGTTGCCATCAACACTTCGATTCTCTTCCCTTGCACCTCCTTTACACTTTCGTGGTATTCTTAGGACAAAGGTAGGTCTCCAGAACCCCTCTTTAACCCCCGCAAGGTGCCATGAAAGCATGCGTTTTAGGAGGGTGAGATTTCATGTGGGTTGTTGAATTTCTTCACAATGGGGGGAGGGGGGGGGGGGGATCTATGCATGATAATGGGGCTTTACATATTTAAGAGGGTTTAGGATGGATTGCATCTAGTGGGATTGGTTAAAAATGGGATCTTGAATTAATATGCAAACCAAGAACAAGAAATTAAATCTGGAAAAAATAGTGTACCATGCCATGTTTAGAGCCACGAAAAAGGGTGATAGAGTGGCTCAAATTGTGTAAAAACTGATTAGTTTTGTAGTATTAATGCATGTCTACAATCTTGTGTTTTTGGAACAGACGGAATCGGACTAGAGACGCAAAAGAAATGGCCCCGAAAAGGGCAACGCACGAGTTACGCGCTGCTCGTCCGCGCACAAGACTGTGCGCGCAAGGGCTAGCCCCGCGCGCATAAGCCTTGTGTGGATGGCAAGCCATGCGCGGGTTGTGCGTGCATGGCCACACCTTGCTCGCACGAGCCTTGCATGCAAGGCAGGCCTGACGTGCATGCACGTCGCGCCCGGTCTTGCCAACCTTAGCCTTTGAGTCTAGGCTTGATCTTTGACCACAAGACTTGACCCTTTACCCTTGACCTTTGACCTTTGACCGACCTTGACTGGTTTGAACCCTACACTTGAACCTTAACCTCTTTGACTCAACTTTGACCGGTTTGACCCAACCTTGACCCATTGACCAAAACTTAACCCTTTGACCTAAAGTTGACCCTAACGTCTAAAGTCAGCTCTAATTGACCCAAAAAGTCAACGTTAATCAAAAAGTCAAAGTTGACCGTAAAAGTCAAACCTAACCCAAGAAAGGTCAAACTTACCCCAAAAGGTAAACAGTTGACCAAAAAGTCAAAATTGATCGTAAAAGTCAAACCTAACCCGAGAAAGGTCAAACTTACCCTGAAAGTCAACGAGTGAGTAAAAAGTCAAAGTTGATCGTAAAAGTCAAACCTGCCCGAGAAAGGTTAAACTTACCCCGAAAGGTCAACGGTAAACTGAAAAGTTAAATTTGACCGAAAAAGTCAAACTTAACCAAAAAAGTCAACCTAACCCGAAAAGTCAAAGCAACCCTGATGAGGGCATCCAGAGTCACGCAACAAGTAATCAAGCAAGTGGTTCCGGAGAAGTTGAGGAGGTTCGAGTTCTACATCGAGGCCCAACAATGCTTCAGGATCCAAGCCCATATCAGAGGGATCCACTTGTAGACATCACTGGGCCAATGACCAGAAGCCGAGCGAAGAAGGTTAGAGAAGCACTCAACAACCTTGTCCAAGCTTGCCATCAAGACGCTCAAGTGATTGTAGAAGCCAACGCCTTGAAGCAGAAAGGAGGAAATGTTCAAATTGCAACTCTTCTAACCATTCTTGAAGAAGAGGCGCAATTCACCACTTCCCATTGAAGAAGAAGGCTGTTTCTTGAAGTTCTTGAACATGCCGGAAGGTCTTGGACTTAAAGAAACAAATTAATAAAGTTCCCTACAATTTGGGCCGACCCAAAACTCATGGACCAGCCCACAAGTTTTCGGCCAGCCCAAAGAAGCAAGGAAGCCGCACGGCAGCCCACAAGGCAAAAGCCCACACGGCTACTACTTAAATTAATTAGGGATTTTCTTTTAATTAATTAAGTTGTTTCTTTTCTTTTAAGTTAGTTTCCAAAAAGGGTTCCTTCTTGTTCTCTTTTTGGGAGTAGGAATTTTATTCTTTTTCCTTATTGTTTTAATTGTACAATTCGGCAATCACTCAAAAGGAAGTGACCGAATTCTTTTTCCTTTTCTTACCATTCTTCTACTTCTTTCCGGGTTTGGTAAAGGAAATTAACCTCTTGGTTAATTTCCAATTCTACTTCTTTCCTTCTTCTACTTCTTGTACCAAATTCGGCTGCCCTTTAAACCTATAAATAGGGGCCGAAACTTCAATAATAATTCAGAGTATTCAGATCATAAAACTTAGTGTTTGAGTACCCTCCTTTTATTGCTTTATGTATTTGCATGTTGTAGTTTACATAATTGCATGAAACTTAGCTAATTAGGTTCTTGCTCTACCTAATTATTCGCATGTTTCAAATCTCTTTCTTGCACTTGGTTCGACTATAAAACAAGTTAGCTTAGGATAGCTTCTCTTTGTTTCTCTTAGCCGAAAGTAAGTTAGAGAATTCTAAGAGCTCGCCGCTTAATCACAAGGTCCTTGGTAACATTATCCGCATGTGTACAACTGTCCACATCAATTGGTATCAGAGCTAAGGAGTGGTTTCATGGCTGGAGGAGGTCGAAGCAACCGACCAAATCTTTTAACCAGGTGTTTTCTTTTTCTTGCTAGTCTTGTTCATCTTGAAATTCTCGGATTAGAACTCATCTTCTTGGGGAAATTTTTTTTCTTTCAAGCTTTCAATTTTTCTGTTTTGGTACTGTTTTCCTATCCTTAACCACCGAAAAATTTTCTTAAACCCCAGACTGCCGTTGCTGTAAAATTTAAAAATTAAATCGGGTTTTAGGAAATAAAATCGGGTTTAACAAAATCGGGTTTTAGAATTTTTGTAGGGTGCGGTTTTTGGCTTCCAACGAAGGGTTCAATTTTTGCTTTCCTTAGGGTTTTGGTTTCTCAATTGTAAACCCTAAACCCTAACCCTAACCCTAACCCTACCCTAAACCCTAACCCTAAACCCTAAACCCTAACCCTAAACCCTAACCTAAACCCTAAACCCTAAACCTAGGGTTTCGAATTTTTGGGTTCGGTTTTTCTGTTTTGGTTTTTCAGTTTCGGGTTTTGCCTACATTCTAAGGGTTTCGGTTTTGCTCCTTCTAAGGGTTTCGGTTTCAGTTGTAATTGCTGGGTTTTGCGAATTAATTCTACCCTTTTGGTGCTATTTTGTTGAAAAATAGTGACTTTTTGCGGTTGATGTTAAGCAGCTCACTTTGTTTGCGCATTATAAATTGCATGCTCTAGTTTGGGATACTTTGTTTTGAATTCTTGAAAATATAGTGAATTCTTGGTTTTGTATCCTTGTGCTGCTAAGATTATCCCTAGGAATAGGTTAGTGAGTCAAAATTGAACTGTTAGGTGTTAGGGTAGGGTTAGGGTTAGGGTTAGGGTTGTGTGATCATACTATCAAGGGCGCCACCCTAGAGTGAAACACAGGGTTGTGTGTAGCTGTTAGGTGGGATACACTTGGGGGAACAAGGGGGTAAGGTTTTTCTCACTTTTCCTTGTTCTTAGCAGACAGGTTTTCTCTTCTTTTTACCAATGTCAGGTGGAACTGCTCCTAACCCTTTGGGGAACGAGAAAATCCTGGCTGCAATTGCGCAACTCTCCGCGCGATTTGCTACACTCACGGAGGAAGTCGCCGAACACAGGACTGAACGGGAAAAGAGGCGCACAGACTCAGACGACGATGTGGCCGCACCTGGCACCAACGCCGCTGACCAACCTTTCGCAAGCCTCAGTCAGTGCAAGACGACCGTTCTGCCCTTTGCCGGAGGCACGAATCCAGAGGACTATCTAGACTGGGAGATGAAGATGGAGCGCATTTTTGACCTTGATGCGATCCCAGAGCACAAGAAAGTCCAGCTTGCAGTGGTCCATTTCACAGACTATGCCCTAATCTGGTGGAATCAACAGATGGATCAACGCAGAAACACGCGTCCCATGCGGGCCCGTGCTCCGCCTCTCTCGTGGTTTGATTTGACTACATCTATGCGTAGAACTTTTGTGCCTGATTACTATTTTAGAGAATTGTATAGAAAATTACATACTCTTGTACAAGGTTCTATGTCTGTAGATGAATATTATAGAAAATTAGAGATGGCTAAAATTAGGGCTAATGTACAGGAAGACGAACCCGCATCAATGGCTCGTTTTCTTAATGGTTTGAATAGGGGTATAGCTTTAGCTGTTGAATTGCAAAATGCCACAACTTTGACAGACAAGCTACACAAAGTTCGGGTCATGGAGGAGTACCTGAAGTCCGTTCCACCAATCCGGACACCTACCAGCGCCCCACCAGCTTGGCGCAAGAATCCGGCATACTCTCCACCAGCAAGGAGGCCGATCATGTCAGAGAAAAAAGCTATAGTTCCTGTTGCCGCCACCCCTTCTTCATCGCAGGCCAAAACGCCATCAAATCCCAGACAGTCCATTAGCAACGTTACTTGCCACAAGTGCTCAGGCCGTGGCCACTACATGCGTGACTGTCCCAACATCCGAAAGGTATTATTGGGCCAAGATGGTGAGTACATTTCAGAGGAAGATAAAGAGGAACTAACCGTTGACCCTTCACAGGAGTTAACTGACAGCACTCCATCTGCACCAGTGGAGCAATTCGAGTTCATAGAGGAGGATCCGAATCAGAACTTGGTTACTCGCACTCTGACTACAGCTGCTGTCCCAGACACAACTCAACGGACAAACATTTTCCACGCCAGAACTAAGGTAAATGGAAAGTTGTGTGTTCTGATTATTGATGGAGGGAGCTGCACGAATGTAGCTAGTGAATACATGGTTGACAAGATGAAGCTTCCTGTTATCAATCATCCCCGTCCTTATCGGCTACAATGGCTCGACAGCTCAGATGGCTACAAAGTCACCAAGCAGGTAAGCGTACCATACGCTATCGGTAAGTTCGAATCCACTGTTTTATGTGATGTTCTGCCAATGGAGGCTTGTCACATTCTACTCGGACGACCATGGCTCTTTGACCTAAAGGCAACACATGATGGGGTCGCCAACACTTACTCGGTCTGCCAGGAGAGCAAGATCCACACATTCCTACCCATGCCACCTCACGAAGTGCGATCCGAAGCTGTTCGAATCGAGGATGCGATCGTGACTTGAGGAGCTGAGAAACGCCAAGAAAAGGGTAAAGGGAAAGAAATTGTAAAGGGTAGTAAGGCGAACTCTGATAAGCCTGATCAGGACAAAGTTAAGGGTAGTTGTTTCGCTACTTTAGGGGAGATAGGTCAAGTGTTATACAACAATGATGATGTACTGGTTTTAGTATGTAAAGATAATTGTGCTAACCCTGACGATATCCCTCGGAATATCCCTATAGAAGTCTCTTCTTTGTTGCAGGAATTCGCTGATGTTTTTCCAGAAGAGTTGCCACAGGGTCTGCCGCCACTTCGAGGAATTGAACATCAGATTGACTTCATCCCTGGCGCACCAATTCCGAACAGACCTACTACAAAGCAAATCCGGAAGAAACAAAGGAGTTGCAGAGACAAATAGACAAGCTGCTCGCGAATGGTCAGGTAAGGGAATCTTTAAGTCCTTGTGCTGTACCTGTTATTCTAGTCCCTAAGAAAGACAGTACATGGAGAATGTGTGTTGATTGTAGAGCTGTGAATAAGATAACAATCAAGTATAAGCATCCTATCCCTAGGCTTGATGACATGTTAGAGGATTTGCATGGTTCTACTATTTACACGAAAATAGATCTTAAACAGGGTTATCATCAAATTTGCATGAGGGAGGGGGACGAATGGAAAACCGCTTTTAAGACTAAATTTGGTTTATATGAGTGGTTAGTCATGCCTTTTGGTTTAACAAATGCACCTAGTACTTTCATGAGATTAATGAATCATGTGCTTAGAAAGTTTATAGGTAAATTTGTTGTTGTGTATTTTGATGATATTCTGATCTATTCTAAGGACTTCAAATCGCATGTTGAACATCTTCGTTTGGTTTTGATTGAATTACGTGCTAATCAATTATATGCCAAGATGCAAAAATGTACTTTTTGTGTTTCGGAGGTTGTTTTCTCGGTTTTGTAGTTTCAGCAGAAGGTGTCAAAGTTGATGATGCCAAGGTTAAGGCCATTAGGGATTGGCCGCAGCCAACTTCGGCCGCACAGGTTCGGTCATTCCACGGATTGGCTGGATTCTACAGACGGTTTGTGAAGGACTTTTCCACTAAAGCCGTGCCTCTTAATGATCTTTGCAAGAAGAATGTTCCATTTGTGTGGGGGCAGGCGCAGGAAAACGCCTTTACTATTTTAAAGCATGATCTCACTCATGCACATGTTTTAGCATTACCTGATTTTGATAAAATGTTTGAACTAATGTGTGATGCATCAGGTGTTGGAATTGGCGCAGTTTTAATGCAGGAGAGAAAGCCAATCGCCTTTTTCAGTGAGAAGCTTAAAGGGGCTGCCTTAAATTATCCTACTTATGATAAGGAGCTCTATGCAGTTGTCCGCGCCTTTGAGACTTGGTCGCATTATTTGATGGCTAAAGAATTTGTTGTTCATAGTGATCATGAGTCTCTTAAGCATTTGAAAGGACAGAATAAGTTGAATAGACGTCATGCTAAGTGGGTTAACTTTATTGAATCTTTTCCTTATATTATTAAGTATAAGAAAGGTAAGGATAATTTAGTTGCTGACGCTCTATCTCGCAGGTATGAAATTCTGGCTGTTTTAGATCATTCTTTGCTAGGATTTGCATATCTAAAGGATTTATATGCTTGTGATGTTGATTTTTCGGATATATATAAAGCATATGAATCTGGTGCATTCCATAAGTACTATAGACAGGATGGTTTTCTGTTTAGGGAAAATAGGTTATGCATCCCTCGTAGTTCTGCTAGGGAATTACTGGTTCGTGAAGCTCATAGTGGGGGTCTTATGGGTCATTTTGGTGTGCATAAAACACTTGAACTGTTGCATGAACACTTTTATTGGCCGCATATGAGAAAGGATGTACAGAATGTTTGCACACGTTGCATTAATTGTTTGCAAGCTAAGTCTACTTCTAAACCCCATGGACTTTACACGCCTTTGCCTGTACCTTCTGTACCTTGGACTGACATTTCTATGGATTTTATTCTAGGGCTTCCGAGGACACAAAAAGGTAATGATTCTTTATTTGTCGTTGTTGATCGGTTTTCTAAAATGGCGCATTTTATTCCTTGCAGGAAATCAGATGATGCCAGACATGTAGCAGAATTATTCTTTCAAGGGATAGTTCGGTTACATGGAATTCTGAGAACCATAGTCTCAGATTGCGACGTCAAATTCTTGAGTTATTTTTGGAAGACTTTGTGGTCCCGCCTCGGCACAAAATTGTTGTTTTCAACTACAAGTCATCCACAGACGGATGGTCAGACGGAAGTCACCAACCGCACCGTTGGCAACCTACTCAGGGCGTTAATTCAGAAGAATCTCAAGCGTTGGGAAGAAATCTTGCCGGTTGCAGAGTTTGCATACAACCGAACCATGCACTCCTCAACAGGGTTCTGTCCATTTGAAGTTGCCTACGGCTTTACTCCTTTGACGGTGATGGATCTCATCCCTTTGCCGCTAAAGGAACAGGTTAATCCAGACGGTGCAAAGAAAGCTGAAACTGTGCAGCGCATTCATGCCAAAGTTCGCGCAAATCTGGAGAAGACTTACGCCAAAGCCGCCGCCAATGCAAACCAACGGCGCAAGGCTGTGAACTTTGAACCAAGCGACTGGGTTTGGGTTCACATGAGGAAGGAACGATTCCCTGCTGCAAGAAGGACCAAACTCCATCGAAGGGGCGATGGACCTTTTCAGATCGTTTCCAAGATTGGGCCTAACGCCTACAAACTCGATTTACCAGGTGAGTATGGTGTTAGTTCTTCCTTTAATGTTGCTGACTTGCCTCCTTTTACTCATGAACAGGATGCTGATTTGAGGACAAATCCTTTTCAACCGGGAAGGGATGATGAGGGCATCCAGAGTCACGCAACAAGTAATCAAGCAAGTGGTTCCGGAGAAGCTGAGGAGGTTCGAGTTCTACATCGAGGCCCAACAATGCTTCAGGATCCAAGCCCATATCAGAGGGATCCACTTGTAGACATCACTGGGCCAATGACCAGAAGCCGAGCGAAGAAGGTTAGAGAAGCACTCAACAACCTTGTCCAAGCTTGCCATCAAGACGCTCAAGTGATTGTAGAAGCCAACGCCTTGAAGCAGAAAGGAGGAAATGTTCAAATTGCAACTCTTCTAACCATTCTTGAAGAAGATGCGCAATTCACCACTTCCCATTGAAGAAGAAGGCTGTTTCTTGAAGTTCTTGAAGATGCCGGAAGGTTCTTGGACTTACAGAAACAAATTAATAAAGTTCCCTACAATTTGGGCCGACCCAAAACTCATGGACCAGCCCACAAGTTTTCGGCCAGCCCAAAGAAGCAAGGAAGCCGCACGGCAGCCCACAAGGCAAAAGCCCACACGGCTACTACTTAAATTAATTAGGGATTTTCTTTTAATTAATTAAGTTGTTTCTTTTCTTTTAAGTTAGTTTCCAAAAAGGGTTCCTTCTTGTTCTCTTTTTGGGAGTAGGAATTTTATTCTTTTTCCTTATTGTTTTAATTGTACAATTCGCCAATCACTCAAAAGGAAGTGACCGAATTCTTTTTCCTTTTCTTACCATTCTCCTACTTCTTTCCGGGTTTGGTAAAGGAAATTAACCTCTTGGTTAATTTCCAATTCTACTTCTTTCCTTCTTCTACTTCTTGTACCAAATTCGGCTGCCCTTTAAACCTATAAATAGGGCCCGAAACTTCAATAATAATTCAGAGTATTCAGATCATAAAACTTAGTGTTTGAGTACCCTCCTTTTATTGCTTTATGTATTTGCATGTTGCAGTTTACATAATTGCATGAAACTTAGCTAATTAGGTTCTTGCTCTACCTAATTATTCGCATGTTTCAAATCTCTTTCTTGCACTTGGTTCGACTATAAAACAAGTTAGCTTAGGATAGCTTCTCTTTGTTTCTCTTAGCCGAAAGTAAGTTAGAGAATTCTAAGAGCTCGTCGCTTAATCACAAGGTCCTTGGCAACATTATCCGCATGTGTACAACCGTCCACATCAAACCCCAGTTGACCACAAAGTCAAACTTGCTTAGAAAGTCAGTAACTCCTCCTTAACTAATAATCGTGACTCTGTTATCCGCAAGAGCTGATCGTTGACCCGCGTTGACCGAGTCGGATGACAACGCGCCTTCAGAATTTCAGGTGAGGGATTACTCGCTAGTTTCCTAAGATTTAAACGAACTATCTACGTAGTACCTGTGTGTAGCTATATGTACTATTGTGTGTTTATATTTGCCAACGAGGTTTCTCACACCTCAAAGTTTGCTTGTTTTCTCGATTGTACTTTACATGAAACATGCGTGCTTATGTGCTACGTGCCTACTTGATAACCAGTCTACTTGCATACTTGCTATTATATGTGCCTGCAATGATGAGCTAGCATGACCCGCCAACCTAGAAGGACGTAGACTTCTCGGGGTTAGTTGCATGTCATCTAGGATTGCATAATGCCTTTAGATATGTATAAAGTATGCTAGGGTTACTATGATCACCTTAGCATGAAATAGGTCAGAGACTAACTTGATAAGACTTGGGCACAGAGTCTTCTTGCTTGATTTGAAATGAACCCGCTCACTCCCTAAGAAGGGCCTGACGGGGAAGACCAGTGTCGCAAACAGTCAACACTCCTTCATTATGAGAGGTACACAATTTCTCTTACAAGCTTTGCACTTTGTCAATTATATTCTTCACTTATCGACTAACTTTGGCGTCGAAGTGGAATAGGGGAATAGCCCTGCTTGTGTTTAATCCTGCAGTCTACGATCAACCGTTACATTTTGCTATGTCAAGCAAGCTCTTTCCAGGTTATAGAATTCAGGTATCTCTCCACCTTGTGATTGCATCACTCCAAGTGGCCCAAGTCCTGGCTCACCATGCACAAACTAATTTCACTGAAACCATATGAGATCCAACGCCACTGCCATGTACTCACACATGCCTTATGATCCGTGCAATAGCAACTCCCTGGGCCAGAGATGGCCCTGGTCCTATCTTCGCACCTCAATGGCTGCTCTACAGCCTGATAATTCCCACACCATCTACGATAAAAAGAAGTCAAAAAATAGGTGGCTACATCTATCACTTGCCGCGTAGCACAGGTGACAAAGTGAGGGCCCCAGTCATGACGTGTTGTCGTTGCAAAGCCTCTTGCGTGGGCAACATAGCCGTACTAAACCTTCGTAGGAACTACAATACTCGAGCTGAAACATTCAAACTCCATAGATTATGCCAAAGAGGGCCCCTCGTCTCCTTGACTGGCTTCCCCAAAACTAGGAGATAATAGACACTCTTCACACTGTGGCATCTTTGCTTGTCTGGATTCCAGATCCATTGATCGTGTCTCGCCAAGTCCCGTAGTAGAGGCAATGTCTGGGGCAAATAGTGTGTGAACTAGTTCCGCGTTCCACTGACCCGTCGCTCCATTTATCAATTCCGATATCAGGCCAGGTGGGGCAAGGCCCGTTGGCAGGTAATGAGGTGCCCGTATTCCTTGACCCGGTATCCATGGGTCCTGTCATATCTAAGTGCTCCTGCCATTTCCCACCCTTCTCCCGAGTCCCAACTTCAATGCCTCCCTTTCCTCTAGTATACTCCGCCAAGTGAATGAGGGTCTGTGGCCCAGCCCCGCCTCAAGGAAACTCTGGTCAGCATAGTATTTTGCCTTCAGCTCACGACTCAGAAGTGAATGAGGCCGAGTGAGCAATCCCCATGCCTGCTTACTCAGCATAGCCAGATTAAAATCTTTCATCTACCTAAAGCCAAGTCCTCCGTCTCGCTTACTACGTGCCTGCTTTTCCCACAAGACCCAATGCAACCCTGCCCCTATAGCTGATCTATTAGGAAAAGACCTTTTTCATAAGCTACTTAGGAATTAAAGATTTCAAACATATCCTTAGGTGGTAGAATTTTAGAGAAAGAAACTCCACTAAACCATCATTCGGAGTCATTAACTTAAGATAATTTTAATACCTTGCTATGAAAGATTAAAATCTTTCCTAAAGCAATCTTTCAAAACAAGAATGAGTCATAAACTATAACGTAATCACTCTTTACCTCTAGAACTTCTAAGAAGACTTAGCAAACCAAGAAAGTAAAATTCTCAAAATTTATATCTAGATTTTGGGAAAAACGTCGACAAAATTTTCTTTGTATTTTAAAGTAACCCACTTGCAGAAAGAGAGATTTAACAGCTCAACAACAAGTCTAAATTCATCAAAACTACTAGCCAAACACATTCATCACATCAATAATAAAGAAATTCCAAAACATCCTTCCATACCAAGCATTCTATCTAAGAAATCCTAACCATCTTTCTATACTAAAATAATCCTTAAAAGTAAGGCAATCCTAAAAAACAAAAAATATATATAATCTACATTAAAGTAACCTGACCAAAAGTAAAGAAATTATTCCAAAAACCAAAAACTTCAAAACAAAAGACATGAAAAATAAAGACATAACAAGAGAAATATCCAGAGCACTCACAGGTGCAATCAAAAGCCAATAAAAGTACATGATCCAATACAAGGATAAAAAACAATGCAATGCAAGGCATAACTCTCAAGCCTTCAACCTCTTCTATCCTTTTGACCTCTTTGACTTGCCCGCCCATCTCTCAGTACTTACCGCATGTTTTCAAGCTCGGCAATGTTATCTTCATTACATTGCATTTGCACCACTCTGGTGATCACAGTCAACTTTTCTTCAAAATCTTCTTGTCTTGCCTCAAATTGATCTAGACGAGTATACACCTTAACAAACCGTGTATTTATCTGTGCATTCATTCAGAGCAGCAAATTGGGTATCCACCTTTTTGCTCAAAGCTGCAAACTAAGAATCAGTCCTTGCATTCATAGCACTAAACTGTTCCATCATAAAGGACAGCAGTGCATCATTTCCAGAATGAGAGGAACTACCTCTTTCTCCCTGTTGATTACTTCTTTCTTCTTGATTGCTACCTCATTCTTCATATTGAGTTCTTATCTGATCCCCGGTCTGAGGTCTTTTTTCATAATACCATTTACCATTCATGAAAACCATTATTTTCTTGGAAAAGAACTTGAAATCATACCGGTTAGGATAAACAGAATGATGATCCGCTTCCTCCAAAGGGACATTATTATAACTGAAGATTTTGGTCAAGTAATGCACAAAGGTCAAAGATCTATTCACCTTAAACTCAGCCAAATACCCATGAAGATACTTCCAAATCAATTAAAGCACGCTTAGCCATCAGATAAAATAAAGTAATTCCCAAAATTTTGGCTCAGAAGAATGCCAAGCGGTAGGTATAAATGTGTGCAAGTAATCTCATATAACAACTTAATCTCAGGATCTAAAAGCCCAAGCTTGTAATCAAAAGTGGGTGAACCACAATCTACCACTTCATCAGGCATTTTAAAATACTTCTATTCAACTCTACCATAAGCAAAGGAAAAACAGTAGGCCAAGAATTCGCATAATAAACTCTATGCCTAGCATACACAGAGGAATCATCAGCACTATATGGATTCTCAGGCAAATCTAGAGCTCTAACCATAGTGGCATTCACAATAAATTGACTCTCATTAACCCGATTATAATAGTGACCCTCATCATAAACTCTAAAATTAGCATAAAAATCTCTCACCGCCTCTTCATAGATTTGTTCCACAACATTCAACAGAGGCATAAACCCTTGAAAATTAAAATACGCTAAGGTCATCTCCAACAGTTTAGAGGCTAATTTTTGGACTAATCTATTTTAGTCCGAACTAAAAAACTACCTCTAATCCCAACAGTTTGGACCAAATCCTATACCAAAAATACTATTCATTAAAATATTATATATTTATTACATTTAATTTATTATATCATTATACAAATTAATTTATTACATACATTTCATATAGTTGTTTTTATATTAAAAAATAATTTTTTTAAATTAAATCAATTTTGTGATTCTAATTTTTATTATAATAAATAAAAATAAATATATTCATATTACAGTTGTAGATAATTAAATTTACGTCAATGAGATTTAATATACAATAAAGCACAAACAATTATGCAAAAACATCACGAAACGATTAGATTTAGTACATGAAAATGCATACATAAATTTTCCAATTCTAGCACGTGGTTACAATTTTTAAGAACATTCCCTTAAAAAAAAAAATGCATCTTCTCATCATAATACATTAGGGTGGGTATTTAATTCTCTAAATTGCTATGACGTTCCCACAAATATTCAATTAGTGCATTTCGGAGTGTAAAATGAGCATCTCTATCCCTGATTTTTCTGTACCGATTAAGATACTCACCGAATTGGGTATCATCATCTCAGAGTCGTTGAACATTTGGAGTCGACAC
Organism: Leptodermis oblonga; assembly: GCA_016801395.1. Taxonomy (NCBI): domain Eukaryota; kingdom Viridiplantae; phylum Streptophyta; class Magnoliopsida; order Gentianales; family Rubiaceae; genus Leptodermis; species Leptodermis oblonga. The sequence continues at coordinate 21,970,509 of CM028759.1, read as the reverse complement.
CTCAATTTCTTCCATAGTTGGGACATTTTCATCACTCTCATCTTCAATTATCATATTATATGCATAATGATACAAGCGCTCAAAACAACATGTAATACATTTGTTTGCCAAAAACGCGAAGGTGAAGCAACAATTGCAAAGCGTGCCTGGAGCACTCCAAAAGTATGAAGGAATAAATTCTTACTCATACGAAATCTTCTTCTGAATGTTTCTTCATTGTACACAGGATTATCCTTGAAATAGTCGCTGAATAGATTACGAGCAGCAGCTTCTCGGTTACGTTTGACAGTGATGTGACCGGGAATTGAGCCACGAGCTTCCTTCGGTGTTTTCTTCATTGAGATAGTTAAACATGATTTGATTATTATTTGAAATTGCTTGAGCGATCAATGCTCTTCTTGCACAAACTCCATTGTTATCATCGGAGTTTGAAGAAGATGAATTTGATGGACCTCTAATCTTATAACTCATTTTTTAGATAATGAATTGAGTAAATTACTTCCGATAATGCTATACCTATTTATAATGTAAATCTCACACCTATTACTTATAAAAATGTTCTACTGACGGGGCAAATGCATGAACTCTCATACACACTCCAAAAAAGTTTGATGGGCCAAATGCATGGACTCATATACACACCACTCTACACACAAAAAAAAAAATTTAAAAATTGATAGGACAAATGCATGAAATATCATTCCCCTACTTTTAAAAAAAAAATTAATGGGACAAATGCATGCATGGACTAATCTACACACTAAACCACAAAAAAGAAGTTGGCGGGATAAATGCATCATGGACTAACCTACACACTACTCCACAAAAACATTATGGGACAAATGCATGCATTCACATACACACTACTCCACACACAAAAAAGTTGACAGGATAAATGCATGCATGGACTAACCTACACACTACTTCAAAAAAAACATGACGGGACAAATGAATGAAGTCTCATACCACTACTCCAAAAAAAAAATTGATGGCACAAATGCATGCATGGACTAACCTACACACTACTCCACAAACAAAAAAGTTGATGGGATAAATGTATGCATGGACTAACCTACACACTACTGCAAAAAAACATGACAGGACAAATGCATGCAATTACATACACACAACTCCAAAAAAGAAAAAATGATGGTACAAATGCATGCACTTACATATACACCACTAAAAATATATATATATATATATGATGGGACAAATGCATGGACTCACTTACGCACCACTCAACAAAAACAAATTTGACGGGACAAATGCATATACTCACAAAAACATTACACATTTTTCCTGTATAAGGACGTACTACATATTGAGATAACAAACTCAATTTTTCATCTCATTTTGAACTCTCGAAACAAAATGAATTCAAGTAACCGAAAAGTCTAATACTTATACGCAGAAGATAAACACTTGTGCCATGTTTATTGACGTTTCATAAAACCCAATTATAGGAACCAACCAATCGAAAGATCAATTTTGGTCAAGAGTTGCAAACGAGTACAATGCAGATCCAAATTTCTGGTTTAATTATCGACAGCCAAATTCTTTGCGAAAAAGAATGACAACCAGTTTGAGTGCGATATCCAAAATGACGGGTTGCACACGGCGAGTCAAACAATTGAATTTGAGGGGACCATCTGAGCAAACTATTGTAAGTAATTGTCTTTATATGTGATTTATGGTGACTAACTATTATCTTTATTATATTTTTAGGTATATTAACATTGTTTTCACTATTGAATATTTTTAATATTTTCTAATAGTTAGATAGTGCGAAAATGATGGTTACCCAAGATCCCAAATACGAAAAGTTTGACACCCCAGATCCACCACCCCGTATACAAGGGGTTGGCTTCACCGAATGCTTCACCGAAGAACATGATAATATTTTTTTCCATTTATTATAATAAAGTAAAACTTACGCATCCCTCTAGTGCATGAGTTATCAGAGTATGAGCCCGTCTAAACAATCCCGTCTTCTAGCCGTATCCAAAATTTCCACACTCAAGGTGATCGTAGTGAGCATAATCATCTTCGTACCAAAGATATGTAATAAAAGTTTGAAAACAGAAAACAGGAAAACAAAAAAATGGAATGAGTCCTTGCCCAATAAGAGTTCACAGTTTCCACAAACATTTACCGAGTTGCAAATATTACCCATGCATACAATTCAGGCATATCCTAACATATAGCATTCATGACTCACGCGGGATTCATAGCACATATAATTAGAATGAAGGGCAGTCATTTAAAGGTCTATATTAACAATAAACCAACTAGCCAGTTCATCTCGAGAATAAGAGGCGATAGCTAGCGTGTACATGTACGCTCAACGATGGCCAGCTCATCTCAACATACATAAAGAGGACAAGGGCCGTTCACCAACGTGTACATATTCGATGAACAAAGGCCAGCTCACCTTGTTGACATATCAAAATCATGCATATAAGTACCATATTCTTCATACCGCCATACTTGAGTTAGAAATGATACTCTCAAGATTATGAACACAAATGATCAAACGACCAAGCCCTATGCTGGCTCGCGGGATCAAATTGTATCAACATAATGGATCTAACACAACTCATATTCATATAATAGATTTAGTGCACAAAGAAAGTACAACTGAAGCATAACAAGTACATATGCGTTCCAGCCGGCAAATAAACACAACTGGCAATTTAAAATCAAAAAGCATTTCAAGCATTTTTCGCAAATATTTCAAAACATGTCGCAAACAAGATTATGTGCAGTTCAATTATTAATTACATTAAAACGGAATTCATTTTCAGTGATAAACTCACCTCAGTCCAAAGATATACGCTCACGGACTAGCTATCTAATAGATCTGCATATATTTCAGGTTCCGGCAATTCAGTACTATTTCCAACTAACAGAATTCTAATTTCTAACGTATTCCGGAATTTAACCTAATAAGGGCATAACGGTAATTTATCTATTTTTCCATTATATATATAGAAAATAAGTATTTTAGAAATTAGCTAACTTGAAAATAATTATGAAAATGTAATAATTATAACTTTAAAGAAAATATAAATTTTGTGCCGAAAAATTGATATTAAAAGAATTTATAATCGTTAAACATTATTTCTACTTTATTTCGCAAATATTCCAAAATTAGATAAACTTTATAAAATTAATACCTAAGAAAATAAAGGTGTAAAATCCTTAAAATACTCATTTAAAATAATTTTAACAAGAATTTACAAAAGGATTTATAACGAAATAACTAAAAGAAATCAAAATTTTGGAAAAATTAAATTTTCATTTCTAGATCGATTTTACTCGGGGGTAAATCGGTCAAAACTGATTCAGAAGTTTCAGAAAACCCTGGATCTGTTTTTCCCAATGGATCGATTTTTCTCAATTTCTAATCGGCTAAAACCGATCCAATATTTACAAAATAGTCCCTAATTAATTTTCAAATCTTAAAATTGGCAAAACTCATTTTCAATCGGTTTTTCCCATTTTGTAAACGGGTAGAACCAATTTTTCTCGGACTTGAATTGGTTTTTCTTGATTCCAAATTGGCTAAAACCGATTCGTGCCCAGAAATTGTGTTCTTCACCTAGCGTTTTCAACAAAAGTGTATTTAAACTCTTTTTTTTTTTGCCAAAAACCATTTATACAATACTCCTAGAACATTTTTAACATTTTTCTATCGTTCAAAATTTCAAGAATAAATTAAACTTCAAGAAAACCTTAAAAACTCTTAAATTCTAAATTTTTTTGCATTATGATTACAATTTCTCCCTTAAAATCTCTTACCCTTTGATTCCTCAAGCTTCCTAGCTCACTTCCTTTGGATTAGAATGGAGCTTTCCCATCAAAACCTTGCTTCCTCTTCTTATTCCTACCTTTCTCCCTATTTTCTAAATTTTGAAGCTTTCTCTCAAGTTTGGAGCTTTGATTTGCAGAAATGGAGGTTTGGAACGGTCTTAGGGGGTATTTATAGGCCTTAAAGGCCGTATCAGACAAGGTTCTAGGGATAGGAAAACCCCTAGACTCGTAGCTTGGGATGCAAGTATTTGTTTTTCAATTCTGACATGCAATCGGTTTTACCCGATTGCACAACCGATAGTACCAATTGGAATCGGTTTTTCCTGATTGTACATTGGTTAGAACTGATTCATAAGGCGGTCAATAATTATTTATTATTTTTCCAATCGGTTTTACCAATTGGTTAAAGGGTAAGAACCGATTAACCCAAATTATATCCATTCCAATCAATTTTACCCGATTGTAAATCGGTTAAAACCTATTGGACTCAAATCTTATCTTCTCCCAATCGGTTTTACCCAATTGGGAAATGGGTAAAACCGATTGTCCCTAAATCTTATCCTCCCCAATCGGTTTTACCCGATTGATAATCGGTTAAAACCGATTCTATCAAATTCTATCCTTTCTCAATCGGTTTTACCCAATTGGGAAATGGGTAAAACCTATTCACCCTTTTTTTCATTTATTTTCTAGTTTTCTTATTTTCTAATTCCTATTTCCAAAAATTCCATAAATTCCTAAATTGTAATATTTCTAAACATATTATATATCATGAAATTATGAATCAAAGTTATCAAATTAATTCACATAGATAAAGATTTGAAATGTAAAATAAGGAAATTCTTTTGAAATAAAATATTTTATAAAATTTACTGAAGAAAATAGTTTTAGACTAGAATTATTTTAAAATACATTCCTATATTTTGATAACTGTTTCTAAAAATATTTTTAAATACCTCGATACATTTTTGAGATGAATTTAAGTACTAAAATTTTACGGAATCTCACATCCTTTCCCCCTTAGGAAATTTCATCTTTGAAATTCTCCCTTAGTTGTATCTTAGACTAAGTATAAACCAAGGATGACTTTTAGGTTGATCTTAATCCTTAACCTCATCTACTTTTTTCCAAGGTGGTTAGTATGATAGTCATCCTCTTCTTTAAAACTTAACTCATCGTCTTAGTCGTAGACTTTAGTCTTTCTGGGGTAATAGATATGTGAGATTTCTAGGATCAATAAAATCTCAAAGGTTACTTCATGCGGGTAATATCCCTATTTCTTAAGAGCGAAACTTACAATTGCCAACTCAAGATATTGAGTTAGCTATTTATGCTTATAATATTTCCACTGCCTCGCTGTAAAAGCAATGATCTTTCCATTTGATATTAATATGTATCTTTTCTAAAGAAGTCTCAAGATAAACCACAGGGTGGTTCTTTACTTTCGGTAGGGTTATGATTGAAGTAATTGATTAGTTGTTTCTCTAACATCAGAGAACATTTTCCATTTAACTATATTGGAAAAGTTTCTAATGACATATCAATTCCATCCAACTAATATCGAAAACACTAAATCTTAGTTATATTTCTATGTTGATCATTATTTGATCATTATTCCTACTTTGGATGATTCCATAGCAGTTTAACCGTTAAAGGTAGTATGTTTTAAGAAAGGATTTGTCTAACCTAAATTCATATTCACATAACTTAACATATATTAGGGTTTCATTAAGGTCTGAAATACTATTCCACAGTATTTCTAATGTCCTCAATCAATCTTAGATAACAAAAAGGTCATCTTTAAATTTTATACATGAGTGGTCTTGGTAGAGTTGTAAACAAGGTGTACTGCATCCATAATTAAAACTAGAGTAATTAAGTAAAAGACTTAAACACAGGGATTATTCCGGATATTAAGTCCATAGTAAACTCAACCTCTCTATTGGGTAATCAATTCCTTAGGAAAACTTTAAGAAATCTTTAATAGCTAGAATGGTTTATATTTGCTCCATTCGGTGATTAATTAAGCATACTAAATATCTTATGTTTTCTTACTCTAAGAAAGTTTTCTAGCCTTAACCATAACATCAGGTTGATACTTTCCCACTTAAGGTCATATTTACTTCAAACTCAAGTGCTCTTAGTCAACTAGTTTGAAGTTAACTAAGCCTTATGTTTGGATAAGGGACTTGTATTAAGAACAACTTCTTATTCCCTTAAAGGTGTTAGAATCAAGCCTAATGGGAAGTATTTTCCTTAAATCTTAAATTTATATTCCTTTTAATGTTGCCGTTAATAAGGGTATAGGGCAAACTTTCAATCCTAGGACCCAGATTATTAATAACATTAAAACTTAATAATTTAATCACAAGATAAAGGTAAGTTAGAACTTTTATTAATTTGACTAAGCATAGCCAAGGATTCTAGTTACATCAGTAATTATAAAAGGTTCTAATTGAAACTGAAAGTCTATTTCCATTACTGTCTGTTTTTCTTTGAGATGGTCCAGCATTTCCACTGGCTAATATCTTCGAGCAGTGCCACACTCGATGGTTAGAACTGCCACACTCGATGGTTAGAACTACCACACTTAAAAGACTTGTTGGCCTTACGGCGACAGGTTGCAAAAGTTACATCTAGCTGATGGCTTAATCGGATAAGGATAATGAACATGTTCCGCTGCCTTAGGGACTTGACCTGGTATAAATCTCCAAACTTTATTATTCAGGAATGCAGGGTTTGTATCTCTTGGTTGTCCAAGTCTCCCATTCAGACTAGCCCCATGACGCATCTGCCTTCTCGGGTTGCTTTTTTTACTTCCTCAATTCTTTGGGCATTTTTTACTGCCTCAGCAAATGATCCCTGTTGAGAACAAACCAATGCCTCTTACAGTTCCATCCTAAGTCCCTGGATAAACCTCGTCTTCCTTTGGTCATCCATGGCAACTAGGGCGGGTACATATTTGGATAGTTGGGTAAACTTAGCTTCATATTCAGACTTAGTCATCATTCCTTGTTGTATACCTATAAAGGTGTTCTCCCTATTCTCTTGGACTATCGCAGGAATATATTTTGCCCAAAATTCTATTGCAAAATTTTTCCCAAGTCTTGGGAATCTGAGTGGCATCCCATTTTGTCTGAACTATGGTCCACCAATCCCTAGCATCCTCATCTAGTTAAAAGACAGCCAAGTTCACTTTTCGTTCTTCGGAATAATCCAAAGCACGAAAGATAGTTTTCATAGTTTCCAACCAATTCTTATCTACCTCATCTCCCATCCTTCCATTAAATTTAGGGGTATGAAACTTTTGAAACCTTTCTAACACCATATCTTCAGTCTCAATCATGCGACAGGGTTCCTGGTGATGCCCCTCCTATCGGGTTATCGTATTTGTCACTTGTTGCAGCATTATAGTTACTTGACCCTCAAAGTGCTACAATCAGAGGTTTCCTATGTTCTATTTAGTCTGCTCTTGCTCTACTCGTTCTTGTTCTATATTTTCAGGTTCGGCATGTCCTTGGCCGATGTTAGATTTCTCTCCTGGGTTATCCATTGCGTGTTCCTGTAACAGGATAATAGAAGGTTAACTAACTATGTCTTTATTGGTTTCCTACCCAAACATATAGTTATCTCAGGTGGTTTCCTTAGAATACAGAGGAAACTTTGTCAAAATTTTTCTAAAATTCGATGTAACGGCTTTTAAAAGGAAATTTCTAATTCCTTGTTTTTTCCAAAATGAAATCGTTTTATGCTTTGTCTCTTTAAAAGGACTAAGGAAGAAAGAAGGTTAAACTTTTCAAAGAAAAGTTTTGATGCGAACCCCTGATTTCCAACGCCTTTGGAAACCAAGAACTCTACGCGGAATGTGCCAAGGAAAGTCTGAATGCAAGACACTGCTCTTAAACCCTAGAATCCTTACCCTTGGATTCGGCAGACTACTAACTTACAAAGTAAATTAAACACGCAATTCGAACCAAGTGGAGTAAACTAGAATTCGAAACAAAGCTTTGATTAATAGACAGAGCAATTATCTATTAGCCTATAGTTTCTTGACTTTTACCAATTAACAAGCATGCAAATTACATAAGCCCAAAATAAAGGAGTGATTAAAGAAGTATAAATTCTAACTTAATCAATAATCAACTAAAAACAAATGAGGAATTCGCCTGCCTTTATATAGGGGAGGGATGGCCAAATTTCTATCCTAAAACAACTAGGAAAAGGTAGTGAAATTGGAAACCAATCAAGAGATTGGTTTCTTACAATAATCAAATTCTAAAGGAACTAGGATTGATTAAAAGGAAATTTCGGCTGCAAGGTTTAAGGTGCTGGCCGAAAATACAAGAAATAAAAAGGAAATAAAGAAGTAAAAACAAATCACAAAAAGGTTTCAAGAAGGTAAACCTTTTTGGAAACTACCTACAAATCAGCCAAAGTTGTAACAAACTTGTAACAACCCTAACTAACTTGTAACAAACTTTGAGTAGAATTAGGAAACATGCACAAATCCTAATCCTTCCCTAACCTACGCTTCCAAATGGCGTGTGGGCTTTCTTCTTGTGGGCTTTGTCTGGCCGAAATTGGTGAGATGGACTTCAAGATGGTTTCGGCCCACTTTGAGGTGGCGCATGTGGAGATGATGTAGGGAGGTTCTGGAATCTTCTGGAATCTCCCGGAATCTTTTCGGAATGTCAAAAATCAAGAATTTCAAGATTCAGCAAACCGTGAAATCCAAGATTTTCAAGAAAATCAAGAACTTCAAGAAATGCCCTTTCCTTCAGCTGGATTGATTAGTAGGCACCATTTCCTCTGTGATGGAGAGTAAAGTGATGCTTTTATCCTTCCTTCTATTCTCTTCAAGGGCGTTTGTGTCCGTAACGAGTTGGGTTTCTGTAGCACTCCTTTGAACAAGGTTTTCAAGATCTTCTCTGAGCTTCCTTGTCCTTCTTCGGGTCATAGGCCCAACTATGTCAACGAACGGATATCTTTGATATGGGCTCGGGTCCTGGAGCATTGGCGGGCCTCTATGGAGCACATAAACCTCTGCTGCACTTTCTGAGTCCTCATTGCTTGAACTGGGATCCTCTGTGTACTGACTTGGCGTAGGGCTGGGGATGCCCTCATCAAGTTCTGTTTTAAAGTTCTATGAATCTTAATATGAAGTACGAAATGGTTTATAATACTAGAGTTAGTGTTTCTAAAATTTTTGGGCTTGTAGCAAAGTTTAGATTTTCCAATTCCTAAATAAGGAAAAGTCTATCATTCCTATTGGAATGGAGAGTCTTTTGATTATTAATCCTACAGCTAAAGTTTTTAAGAAAATCAAAACCATTTATCTAACTATCTACCTAAAATAAGGTAAAAAAGTTAACGTAAGTAAAGGGAATTTGTAAATAAAGCGATAAAGATACATTTTGAACTTAAAGAAAAATTTTAAGATAAGAAAATTTGTTTTTACATAAAAGTAAAATATTTTTAAAATAATTTAAAGCAAATAAACACATAAATCAAGTATGGGGGTACAAACAAGCTTTATATCATTCTTAAAACATTCCTATTACATATCCTGGAACTATTACAAACCATATACACAAACTCTTCACATTTTATTCCTAATTTACATATATTTCAATTTGCCGTTACACTTATAGCTCATTTTCCTCATCTCCCTTTATTCTCCAAATATCCTAAGAGTCCAGAAGTCGGGATTTGTTGATTACTTTGGGCATCGGTGCACCCAATGGTCAGAACTATCACACCTAAAACATTTACAGGTTATATGATAGCATTCTTTTTCCTTATGTCCTGTATTGTTGCAATATCTACATCTACCTGGAGGTGCATTCGGGTAATAGCTATAAACTAACTCTATAATTCTAGATGATAAGGGCATCCCCAGTCCGTCGATAAGTCCAAGTAGAGAGGATCAATAAGTAGATGCAGAGGACTCGAGAAAGGAAGCAGAGCCTGCTCGTGTGCTACACCAAGGCCCAGTTATGCTACAGGACCCGAGCCCATTCCAGAGGGATCCATTTGTAGATATCGTTGGGCCAATGACACACAGAAGGACAAAGAAATTCAAGGTCAACCTTGAAAACCTAGTCCAAGAATGTTCTCGACAAGCCAAGATGGTATCCGGAGCCCAAACACCTGAAGATAAAACCCAAAAGAGTCAGAAGGGTAAAATGGTCATTTTACTCACCATTTCCGAAAAGGGGTCTGAATTGAAGAATCATGAAGAAATGAAGAATTTGTAAAATTTGAGTTTCATAAATGATTCCGGAAGCTTCCAGAAGCTTCCTACACTTTTCACAGACACGCCATTGAGTTTTGGGCCGAATTCCCTTGCAGCCCATTGTATCAATTCGGCCAGCCCAGACCCAAAGGAAGGAGAGGAATCCAAATTGGAAGCCCAATTGAGCAGCACACATCCGAATTTGAGTTAGGGTTTTAAAGGAGTTAGTTTGAGTTTACAACTCCAATTAATTCTAGTAGTTTATTTCATTTTTACTTCTAATTAAATCTCATAAATTTCGGCTGCCATTATCTCTTAATACAACCGAAATATTATCACTTAAACAAACCTAGTTCCTTTAGGTTTGTTTTTTTTCAAGAGATCAATCTCTTGATTGATTTCTACTTCTTAGTTTTGATTCATTTCTACTTCTTTATTTAGCTAGGAATTTCGGTTAGATACATGAGTAAGAAAACCGAATTCACCATTTTAACTAAAACCTAGTTCTTTTAGGTTTCAGTTTGTAAGAAATCAATCTCTTGATTGAGTTCCAATTTTAGTTGATTTCTACCTACTTGTACTAAAGAATTCGGCTGCCTATAACTATAAATAGGGGTCCTCTTCTTCATTTTTCAACACACAATTTTGATTCAAGTAATAGAATAGTATAGTTTTATACTTTTTGAATCACTCTCTTATTTTGGGCTTTCGTAGTTTGCATGCTTTGTGAATTACTATAGCTTTGGAAACTATAGCTTTTTAGGTAATTGCTCACCCTAGAATGCATGTTTTTGTTTCGACTCTTTATATTCTTGATCTTGGTTCGATTTGCATGTTTAAAATTAGCTTAGGTTAATTTTAGTAGACTGCCAAATCCGAGGTAGGGATTCTAGAGGTTAAGAGCTGCGTCTCGCAATTTCCAGACTTTCCTTGGCAAGTATTTCACATCGAGTACCCCATTCCACATCAATTGGATCAGGGGCTCACATCAATTGGTATCAGAGCCAAGGCTGGTTGCGTGACAAGAGGAGGCTGAAGTAACTCGGCCAAATCATCAGGTGTTTTCTAATCCTTGTTAGTATTGATTTCTTCTTGAAATTTTCGGAATTAGAACTCTCCTTCTTAAGAAATTTTTTTTTAAGAAAATTAAATTTTGGTACTACCCTACTGTTTTTTTTTACATAAAAACCAAAATTTTTTTTGAAAAGAAAAGGAAATATCGAGAATTTTTCAGTTTTTCAAAACCACTCCAAAGTGTTGCTTTCAATCGGATCCTAGAGTCCTTTTAGTGGGTTGGTTTTTGCAACACACCAAAAGGTCACCACCAAGCGGCACTAGGGTTTGACTGCTACAAATCCTAGGGTCCATTCGACCTTCTTTTAGCGATAAAAACAAGGCTAACTTGCGATTTAATTTGTTACTCCCTTTGTGCAATTTCTATAGTGAGTTTTGCGGTTGAAGTTCAGTAGCTCACTTTGTTTATGCAATTTGTGAATTCTCTGTGCTACATTCTTACCCCTTGCTTCTAAAATCAGTGGTTAGCAACAAAAAAAAAAAAAAAGAGTAAAAATCACTTTTTTTTTGGGGTACTCAAAATTTTGGAATTTCACATTTCTGCAGGGGGTTACTATTTTCGCAACTTTGGGGTAAGTTTTTTTTTTCTAGAAGCTCTTAATTAGTGGGAATTGGTTTCTTCATTACCTATTTGATGAGGGCATCCAAAGTCACGCAACAAGTCAAGATGCAAGTGGTTCCGGAGAAGCTGAGGAGGTTCGAGTTCTACATCGAGGCCCAACAATGCTTCAGGATCCAAGCCCATATCAGAGGGATCCACTTGTAGACATCACTGGGCCAATGACCAGAAGCAGAGCGAAGAAGGTTCGAGATGCACTCAACAACCTTGTTCAAGCTTGCCATCAGGATGCTCAGTTGATTGTAGAAGCCAACGCCTTGAAGCAGAAAGAAGGAAATGTTCAAATTGCAACTCTTCTAACCATTCTTGAAGAAGAGGCGCAATTCAGCACTTCCCATTAAAGAAGAAGGTTGTTTCTTGAAGTTCTTAAAGATGCCGGGAGGTTCTTGGACTTTAAAGAAACAATTATTAAAGTTCCCTACAATTTGGGCCGACCCAAACTCATGGAGACCAGCCCACAAGTTTCGGCCAGCCCAAGGAGTTCACAAGAAGCCGCACGGCAAGCCCACAAAGCAAGCCCACACGGCTACCTAAATTAGTTAGGGATTTTTCCTTTTAATTAATTAAGTCTTTTTATTTCTTTTAGTAGTTTCCAAAAAGGGTTCCTTCTTACTCTCTTTTTGGGAGTAGGAATTTTATTCTTTTCCTTATTGTTTTCTTTGTGTAAATTCGGCAATCACCCAATAAAGAGGTGACCGAATTCTGCTTTCCTTTTCTTACCATTCTCCTACTTCTTTCAGGGTTTGGTATTGTAAAAGAAATTAACCTCTTGGTTAATTTCCAATTCTACTTCTTTTCTTTTTCTACTTCTTGTATTATTTTCGGCTATCCTACACCTATAAATAGGGGCCAAATTCCTTCAATAAAACTTACGTATTCAGATCATAAAAACTTAGTGTTTTGAGTACCATCCCTTTATTGCTTTATGTATTTGCATGTTGTAGTTTACATAATTGCATGAAACTTAGCTAATTAGGTTACTTGCTTACCTAATTAATTCGCATGTTTCAAACTCTTTTCTTGCACTTGGTTCGAAATTCTAAAACAAATTAGCTTAGGTTAAGTTCTTTTGTTTCTCTGAATTTTCGGGTAAGAAGGAGTATTATACGAGCTACGCTACTTAATCACAAGGTCCTTGGCAACTTAATCCGCATGTGTACAATTGTCCACATCACTATTGGGTAGGTGATCACATCTAGGGTAGTAATATTCCTGATTCGTTCAATCTGCTCATTATTTCTTGCTTCTTTCACTTGAATTGCCCTGTTTTCCTCCTAAACTGAATACTTTTCGTGCTACCTTATACGCCTACTCTGCACTATAACTTGAATTTTGTCATCGTGCGCATTACATTAATTTCTTGAACTTTGAGGGCTTCACCCCGAAAGTTCCTTTGTGTGCACATCTTATTCGAGTTATACCATAAAATTTTCTTTTTCAAAAGTTTTTCAAACAAAATAGAACCAAGTTCTGTTTTTGAAATTTTCTTTGCTACATTCCTATATAGTTTCGTGCTTGTGTGATTTACTTGTTGCTTATTACCTTTGCTCAATATCTGGGAACTTTGACTTGTATATAGGATTGAGGTAAAAGGCTGAGCGATACAGCATACAAGGGCCGCCAACCCTACGAGTGAATACACTGGCTTGTGTGTAGCTTGTTAGGAGGGCACTACTTGGGGGACAACGGAGTAAGGTTACTCTACTCATTTTTCCTTGTTCTTAGCAGGAATCTTTTTTTGGTTACTTTTAATGTCAGGAGGTAGTTCCGGATCCGTCGGAAACGAGCAACTTCTGGCTGTAATTGCGAAACTATCAGCGCAATTCACAGACCTCAGTGGGGAGGTCGCAGATATTAAGGCAGCCCAAGACGCCAGGCGCGAAGCAGAGAGGAGGAACACATCCCTCACCCCAACGCTGGCGCCAACGACAAGCCTTACGACGGTCTAAGTCAGTTAAAAACCACAGTGCCATCATTTGCAGGCGGCATCAATCCTGAAGAATACTTAGACTGGGAGATTAAGATGGAGAGAATTTTTGAGCTCCACTCGATTCCCGAGCACAAGAAGGCTCCACTCGCGGTGGTAAATTTCACCGAATATGCACTTGTTTGGTGGAATCAAGAGTTGGACCAAAGGCGCAACACACGGCCTATAAGAGCTCGAGCTCCTCCTCTATCATGGTTTGATCTGACTACAGCAATGCGTAAGACTTTCGTTCCTGCGTATTATTTTAGAGAATTGTATAAGAAATTACATACACTTGTACAAGGCTCTTTGATTGTAGATGAATATTACAAGAAGTTAGAGATGCCCAAGATCAGGGCCAATGTCTATGAGGATGATGCCGCCAGTATGGCTCGCTTTCTCACCGGCCTAAATAGAGGGATAGCGTTAGCAGTGGAATTGCAGAATGCCACCAGCCTAACAGACATACTACACAAAGCCCGGGTAATGGAGGAATACATGAAAACTGTCCAACCAGATAGGACGCCATCAAGCGCCCCAGCCATCTGGAGGAAGAACCCGGTGTACTCTCCACCCGCCAAGAAGCCGTTCAACTCTGAACGCAAAGCTATCCAGGCTGCACCATCCACCTCATCTTCATCCGCACCTAAAACGCCATTCACTCCCAGGAAGCCAATCCACGACATCACTTGTCACAAGTGTTCCAGGCGTGGCCATATGAAGCGCGATTGCCCTAACATCAGAAGAGTTCTTCTTAGGCATGATGGCGACTACATCTCTGAGGAGGATAAAGACGAACCTGTTAATCCCTTCGCGGATTTAACCCACGAGGGTAAGCCAGATACAGAGCAGGATATTCACCAACCTGACGGTGACACTTACCTTTCCATAGTTGCCCGCTCTTTGACTACATCCGTCGTCCAGGACTCAAGTCAACGAACCAACATCTTCCATTCTCGTGCTAAGGTAAATGGTAGAGTTGTTGTTCTCATAGTTGATGGGGGAAGCTGCACAAATGTTGCCAGTGCATACATGGTCAAAAAGCTGAATCTCCCCACCATCATCCATCCGCATCCATACCGGCTCCAATGGCTCGACAACTCAGAAGGGTACCGAGTCAACAACACAGGTCAGAGTGCCATATGCTATTGGGAAGTTTGAAGGAGAAGTTACTTGTGATGTGCTCCCTATGGACGCGTGCCACTTTCTCCTGGGTCGCCTATGGCTCTTTGATATGAAGGCGACACACGAAACATTCGCCAACACCTACTCGGTCTACCAACGGGGCAAGATCCATTCATTTCTGCCGCTGCCACCCCAAGATGTTCGTACTGAGTCTCTCAGGATGAAAGATAAGCTTGCCGAATGGGAAGCTGAGAAGAAACAAGAAAAGGGGAAGGGGAAACAGATTGTAAAGGGTAGTAAGGCGTACTCAGATAAGCCTTCTAAAGAAGATAGTGAAAGTAGCTTATTTGCTACACTTGGGGAAGTCAAACAAGTTTTAGAGTCTAAGGGTTTAATTCTTGTACTTATTGCTAAAGACGACTCTACTAACCTTGCCGACGTTCCTAGGGATCTCCCTATGGAAGTCGAGTTTTTATTGCAGGAATATGATGATGTCTTTCCAGAGGAGCTGCCGGCAGGAGTGCCCCCTCTTCGTGGAATTGAGCATCAGATCGACTTCGTACCTAGCTCGTCGATACCAAATCGTCCAGCTTACAAAGCAAATCCGGAGGAAACAAAGGAATTGCAGCGTCAAGTGGAGAAGTTACTCGCCAACGGCCAGGTAAGGGAATCTTTAAGTCCTTGTGATGTACCTGTTATCCTTGTTCCTAAGAAAGATGGTACATGGAGAATGTGTATGGACTGTAGAGCTGTTAATAAAATCACCATTAAGTATAGGCATCATATTCCTAGGCTTGATGACATGCTAGAAGATCTATATGGCTCCACTGTTTATACTAAAATTGATTTAACACAAGGCTATCATCAAATTAGAATGAAGGAAGGTGATGAATGGAAAACTGCTTTTAAAACTAAATTTGGTTTATATGAGTGGTTAGTTATGCCCTTCGGCCTTACAAATGCACCTAGTACTTTCATGCGATTAATGAACCATGTGCTTCGAAAGTTTATAAGGAAGTTTGTTGTGGTCTATTTTGATGATATATTGATATATAGTTGGGACATGAAGTCACACATAGAGCACATTCAATTGGTATTAATTGAGTTACGTGATAATAAATTATATGCCAATGTGAAAAAGTGTACATTCTGTGTGGAGGAAGTTGTCTTCCTTGGTTTTGTTGTCTCGAAGGATGGCGTGAAAGTTGATAACGCCAAGGTTCAGGCTATTCGTGACTGGCCTACGCCAACATCGGCCTCTCAGGTGAGATCTTTCCATGGTCTTGCTAGTTTTTATCGGAGGTTCATGAAGGACTCTTCTACCAAGGCTGCGCCCCTGAATGAGTTGTGCAAGAAGCACGTACCGTTCTTGTGGGGTCAAGCTCAAGAAAATGCCTTTACTGTTTTGAAGCATGATCTCACTCATTTCCTGTTTTAGCATTGCCAAATTTTGATCGAGTTTTTGAACTTATGTGTGATGCTTCAGGTATAGGTATAGGTGCTGTGCTGATGCAAGAAGGAAAGCATATCGCCTACTTCGGTGAGAAGTTGAAGGGAGCTGCCTTGAATTACCCAACTTACGACAAGGAACTCTATGCAGTGGTTCGTGCTTTAGAAACTTGGCAGCATTACTTGATGGCCAAGGAGTTCATTGTGCACTCGGACCACGAGTCCCTTAAACATCTAAAGGGACAGGGTAAGTTGAACAGACGTCATGCTAAGTGGGTATCTTTCATTGAAACTTTTCCTTATATCATTAAGTTTAAAAAGGGAAAGGAGAATATGGTAGCAGACGCTCTGTCTCGGAGGTATGAAGCCCTTACTTTACTTGATCATTCATCATTAGGGTTTGCATATCTTAAGGAATTGTATGCTTCTGATTTAGATTTTTCCAATATTTATGAAGCATGTGAATCTGGTGCATTTCAGAAAATCTTTAGGCAAGATGGCATTTTGTTTAAAGAAAATAAGTTATGCATCCCACGTAGTTCAACTAGGGAGCTACTGGTGCGTGAAGCGCACAGTGGGGGGCTAATGGGTCATTTTGGTGTCCATAATACACTTGATATGCTTAAAGAACACTTCTATTGGCCTAAAATGCGTAAAGATGTAGAGTCTATTTGCTCACGCTGCATTGAATGTCTCAAAGCGAAGTCTACATCTAAGCCCCATGGTCTTTACACACCGTTACCTGTACCTTCTGTTCCTTGGAGTGACATCTCTATGGATTTTATTTTAGGGTTGCCGAGGACGCAAAGAGGTAATTACTCACTCTTCATTATCGTGGACAGATTTTCTAAGATGTCGCATTTTATCCCATGCAGGAAATCTGATGATGCAAAGCATGTTGCGGACTTATTCTTCAAGGAGATAGTTCGGCTACATTGCATTCTGCGCACCATCGTGTCAGATAGAGATGTGAAGTTTTTGAGTAACTTTTGGAAGACGTTGTGGTCTCGGTTAGGAACTAAGTTGCTGTCCTCAACCATTAGTCATCCCCAAACGGATGGTCAGACTGAGGTGACCAACCGCACCGTAGGAAATCTACTGAGGGCGCTGATTAAGAAGAACTTGAAGAGTTGGGAACAAGTCTTGCCGATTGCAGAGTTTTCCTACAATCGCTCCAGGCATTCCTCAACAGGGTTCGCCCTTCGAAGTCGCCTACGACTTCAACCCGCTAACAGTGATAGATTTACTGCCACTGCCCCTGAAGGATCAGACAAGTCTTGATGGAGCACAGAAAGCAGAAGCTATTAAGCGGTTGCATGAGAAGGTTCATCAGAATATAGAGAAGACGAATGCACGTAACGCCAAAGTTGCAAATCAAAGGCGTACGGCAGTGAGCTTTGAACCTGGTGATTGGGTTTAGGTTCAGATGAGAAAGGAGAGGTTTCCAACTGCCCGGAGGACGAAGTTACATCCCCGAGGCGATGGGCCCTTTCAAATTGTTGCTAAGATGGGGGATAATGCGTACAAGCTTGACTTACCAGGTGAGTATAGTGTTAGTACATCTTTTAATGTTGCTGACTTGTCTCCGTTTAATTTTGACCAAGATCTTGATTCGAGGTCGAATCCTTTACAACCGGCAGGGAATGATGAGGGCATCCCCAGTCTGTCGACAAGTCCAAGCAGAGAGGATCAACAAGTAGATGTAGAGGACTCGAGAAAGGAAGCAGAGCCTGTTCGTGTGCTACACCGAGGCCCACTTATGCTACAGGACCTGAGCCCATTCCAGAGGGATCCATTTGTAGATATCGTTGGGCCAATGACACGCAGAAGGACAAGGAAATTCAAGGCCGACCTTGTAAACCTAGTCCAAGAATGTTCTCGACAAGCCCAGATGGTATCCGGAGCCCAAACCCCTGAAGATAAAGCCCAGAAGAGTCAGAAGGGTAAAATGGTCATTTTACTCACCATTTCCGAAAAGGGGTCTGAATTGAAGAATCATGAAGAAATGAAGAATTTGTAAAATTTGAGTTTCATAAATGATTCCGGAAGCTTCCTACACTTTTCACAAACACGCCATTGAGTTTTGGGCCGAATTCCCTTGCAGCCCATTGTATAAATTCGGCCAGCCCAGACCCAAAGGAAGGAGAGGAATCCGAAATTGGAAGCCCAATTGAGCAGCACACATCTGAATTTGAGTTAGGGTTTTAAAGGAGTTAGTTTGAGTTTACAACTCCAATTAATTCTAGTAGTTTATTTCATTTTTTCTTCTAATTAAATCTCATAAATTTTGGCTGCCATTATCTCTTAATACAACCGAAATATTATCACTTCAACAAACCTAGTTCCTTTAGGTTTGTTTCTTTTCAAGAGATCAATCTCTTGATTGATTTCTACTTCTTTATTTAGCTAGGAATTTCGGTTAGATACATAAGTGAGAAAACCGAATTCAGCATTTTAACTAAAACCTAGTTCTTTTAGGTTTCAGTTTGTAAGGAATCAATCTATTGATTGAGTTCCAATTTCAGTTAATTTCTACCTACTTGTACTGAAGAATTCGGCTGCCTATAACTATAAATAGGGGTCCTCTTCTTCATTTTTCAACACACAATTTTGATTCAAGTAATAGAATAGTATAGTTTTATACTTTTTGAATCACTCTCTTATTTTTGGCTTTCGTAGTTTGCATGCTTTGTAAATTACTATAACTTTAGAAACTATAGCTTTTTAGGTAATTGCTCACCCTAGAATGCATGTTTTTGTTTCGACTCTTTATATTCTTGATCTTGGTTCGATTTACGTGTTTAAAATTAGCTTAGGTTAATTTTAGTAAACTGCCGAATCCGAGGTAGGGATTCTAGAGGTTAAGTATTCCACATCGAGTACCCCGTTCCACATCAATTGGATCAGGGGCTCACATCACTAGAGCTTTGTCCCGAGATAAGATTTGTATTCTCTATAGGTCCGGGTCTCCAGTTGATGTTATCCTGTTGGTGTAATTGATTCCCTAAAGTTGCATCTTTTGCCTTCTTTCTCATTCTTCTATTGACTTTAAGAGAACCGGGCTGCTGAAATCTCGTAGGGGCAACGTTGTTAGCTTTGTTCCTATGAGAAGATTCCCATATTTTTTCCTCCAATTGGTTTAACACATTGATTATCTATTGAAGGGTTGTAGTCACTTGTCTTACAAAGTGCTGTAGTTCGGGTTCCTCTTGATTTTGTTTAGTCTGTCCTTGGTCTATTTGCTCATTTTTCCTTCTTTTAGGTTCAGCCTATTCTTTTCTAATATTAGAAATCTCTCCTGGGTCTTCCATCGCCTGAAATATTTTTTTTAATTTAGTAATCTTTTATCTGGATCAATAAGTCTATGAACTCTTTATATATTTGTACTTACCCTATCTTTAAGGTCGCAAGGTAACCTATGTTATAATTTATAACTCAGAATTTTATAAATATAACCAACATTAAAAGATCACATACAACACGTATATTCAGGAATTTCAGTATACGAAACTTTACAACTTTTACCTAACCCTTTCTTATAACCCAAATCCTAAGGCTCATTTCCTCTTCCTATGTGTTCTAAGTCTTAATATTCTTATCCTAGGTTTATGCTTTGATACCACTCCTGTGACACCCCAGATCCACCACCCCGCATATAAGGGGTTGGCTTCACCGAATGTCTGCCGGGTTCGCAACAAGACTCAAAACTAGAAGAACATGATAATAATTTTTTTAATTTATTATAATTAAATAAAACTTACACAGCCCTATAGTACATGAGTTATCAGAGTATGAGCCCATCTAAACAATCCCGCCTTCTAGCCGTATCCAAAATTTCCAAACTCCGGGTGATCCTAGTGAGCATAATTATCTTCGTACCAAAGATCTGTAATGAAATTTTGAAAACAAAAAATAGGAAAACAGGAAAGTGGAATGAGTCATTGCCCAATGAGAGTTCACCATTTTCGTAAACATTTACCGAGTTGCAAATATTACCCATGTATACAATTCAGGCATATCCTAACATATAGCATTCATGACTCATGCGGGATTCATAGGACATAAAATGATAATGAAGGGCAGTCGTTTAAAGGTCTATATGAACAACAAACGAACTAGCCAGTTCATCTCGAGAATAAGGGGCGATCGCTAGCGTGTACATGTACGCTCAGCGATGGCCAGCTCATCTCAGCATACATAAAGAGAATGAGGGGTGTTCACCAACGTGTACATATACGATGAACAAAGGTGATGAGGGCATCCAGAGTCACGCAACAAGTCAAGATGCAAGTGGTTCCGGAGAAGCTGAGGAGGTTCGAGTTCTACATCGAGGCCCAACAATGCTTCAGGATCCAAGCCCATATCAGAGGGATCCACTTGTAGACATCACTGGGCCAATGACCAGAAGCAGAGCGAAGAAGGTTCGAGATGCACTCAACAACCTTGTTCAAGCTTGCCATCAGGACGCTCAGTTGATTGTAGAAGCCAACGCCTTGAAGCAGAAAGAAGGAAATGTTCAAATTGCAACTCTTCTAACCATTCTTGAAGAAGAGGCACAATTCAGCACTTCCCATTAAAGAAGAAGGCTGTTTCTTGAAGTTCTTAAAGATGCCGGGAGGTTCTTGGACTTTAAAGAAACAATTATTAAAGTTCCCTACAATTTGGGCCGACCCAAACTCATGGAGACCAGCCCACAAGTTTCGGCCAGCCCAAGGAGTTCACAAGAAGCCGCACGGTAAGCCCACAAAGCAAGCCCACACGGCTACCTAAATTAGTTAGGGATTTTTCCTTTTAATTAATTAAGTCTTTTTATTTCTTTTAGTAGTTTCCAAAAAGGGTTCCTTCTTACTCTCTTTTTGGGAGTAGGAATTTTATTCTTTTCCTTATTGTTTTCTTTGTGTAAATTCGGCAATCACCCAATAAAGAGGTGACCGAATTCTTCTTTCCTTTTCTTACCATTCTCCTACTTCTTTCAGGGTTTGGTATTGTAAAAGAAATTAACCTCTTGGTTAATTTCCAATTCTACTTCTTTCCTTCTTCTACTTCTTGTATTATTTTCAGCTACCTTAAACCTATAAATAGGGGCCGAAATCATCAATAATAATAAGAGTATTCAGATCATAAAACTTAGTGTTTGAGTACCCTCCTTTTATTGCTTTATGTATTTGCATGTTGTAGTTTACATAATTGCATGAAACTTAGCTAATTAGGTTACTTGCTCTACCTAATTATTCGCATGTTTCAATCTCTTGCTTGCACTTGGTTCGAATTATAAAACAAACTAGCTAGGTTAGCTTCTCTTTGTTTCTCTTAGTTCGAAAGTAAGTTAGAGAATTATACGAGCTTGTTACTTAATCACAAGGTCCTTGGCAACTTAATCCGCATGTGTACAACCGTCCACATCAAAAGGCCAGCTCACCTTGCTGAATTATCAAAATCATGCATACAGGTACCATATTCTCCATACTGCCATACTTGAGTTAGAAATGATAATCTCGAGATTATGAACGCAAATGATCGAAATGATAATCTCGAGATTATGAACGCAAATGATCAAACGACCAAGCCCTATCCAAGCTCGCGGGATCAAATCGTATCAACATAATGGATCCAACACAACTCATGTTCATATAATATATTCAGTGCACAAAGAAAGTACAACTAAAGCATAACAAGTACATATGTGTTCCAGCCGGCAAATAAATACAACTGGCAATTTAAAATCAAAAATCATTTCAAGCATTTTTAATATTTCAAAACATACCGCAAACAAAATTTGGTGCAGTTCAATTATTAATTGCATTAAAACAAAATCCATTTTCAGTGATAAACACACCTCAGTCCGAAGATACACACTCACGAACTATCTATCTAACAGATCTGCATATATTTCAGGTTTCGGCAATTCAGTATTATTTCCAACTAACAGAATTCTAATTTCTAACATATTCCGGAATTTAACTAAATAAGGGCATAACGGTAATTTACCTATTTTTCCATTATATATATAGAAAATAAGTATTTCAGAAATTAGCTAACATGAAAATGTAATAATTATAACTTTAAAGAAAATATAAATTTTGTGTCAAAAAATTGAAATTCAAAGAATTTATAATCTTTAAACATTATTTCTACTTTATTTCGCAAATAGTCCAAAATTGGATAAAACTTTATAAAACCAATACCTAAGAAAATAAAGGTGTCAAATTCTTAAAATACTCGTTTAAAATAATTTTAACAAGAATTTACAAAAGGATTTATAATGAAATAACTAAAAAAAATCAAAATTGCGGAAAAATCAATTTTTCATTTTTGGATCGGTTTTACCCGAGGGTAAATCGGTCAAAATTGATTAAAAAGTTTCAAAAAACCCTAGATCGGTTTTTCCCGATTTGTAATCGGCTAAAACCGGTCCAATATTTATAAAATAGATCCTAATTAATTTTCAAATCTTAAAATGGGCAAAACTCTTTTTCAGTTGGTTTTTCCCATTTTGCAAACGGGTAGAACCGATTTTTTTCAGGCTTGAATTGGTTTTTCCCGATTCCAAATTGACTAAAACGGATCTGTGCCCAGAAATTGTGTTCTTCATCTAGCTTTGGGTTTTTCGACAAAAGTGTATCTAACTCATTTTTCTTCAATTCTTTTTGCTAAAAACCATTTCTACAATACTCCTAGAACATGTTTAACATTTCAAAACATTTTTCGAACGTTCAAAATTTCAAGAATAAATTAAACTTCAAGAAAACCTTAAAAACTCTAAAATTCTAAATTTTTTTTGTATTATGATTACAATTTCTAACGTAAAATTTCTTACCCTTTGATTCCTCAAGCTTCCTAGCTCACTTCCTTAGGATTAGAATGGAGCTTTCCCATCAAAACCTTGCTATTTCTCCTTCTTCCTACCTTTCTCCCTATTTTCTAAATTTTGAAGCTTTTTCTCAAGTTTGGAGTTTTGATTTGCAGAAATGGAGATTTGGAATGGTGTTAGGGGGTATCTATAGGCCTTAAAGTCTGTATAAGACAAGGGTATAGGGTTAGGAAGACCCCTAGACTCGCAGCTTGGGCTGCAAGTATTTTTTTTCAATTCTGACATGCAATCGATTTTACCCGATTGCACAACCGGTAGTACCGATTGGAATCGGTTTTTCCCGATTCTAAATCGGTTAAAACCGATTCATAAGGCGGTAAATAATTTTTATTATTTCTCCAATTGTTTTTACCAATTGGTTAAAGGGTAAAACTGATTGTCCCTAAATTTTATCCTCACCAATCGATTTTACCCGATTGGTAATCTGTTAAAATTGATTCTATCAAATTCTATCCTTTCTCAATTGGTTTTACCTAATTAGGAAATGGGTAAAATCGATTCACCAATTTTTTAAATTTATTTTCTACTTATTTTCTAATTCCTATTTCCAAAAATTCCATAAATTCCTAAATTATAATATTTCTAAACATATCATATATCATGAAATTGTCAATCAAAGTTATCAAATTAATTCACATAGATAAAGATTTGAAATCAAAATAAGGAAATTCTTTTGAAATAAAATATTTTATAAATTTACTAAAGAAAATTGTTTTAGACTACAATTCTTTTAAAATAGATTCCTATATTTTAATAACTGCCACTCAAAATATTTTTAAATACCTCGATATATTTTTGAGGTGAATTTAAGTACTCAAATTTTATGGAGGGTTTCAAATTTGACCATGTATGGAACAAATTGAAAGACTTTTAGAATTTGGCAATGATAATACTGAAAATGCGCAACAACAAAATGTTGACATTCTTTCATCTCAAGCACAACACTCTGAGGAAGGATTTCATACGCCTTCATCCCCTCACGTGCCTTCGTTTGATCTTAATATCACTGATTCTGACAGCGGTACAACTTCAAACAAACGACCCCTCGGAGTGAAGAAATCCAAACTAAAGAAAAAAGGTGACGAAAATTTGGCAAAGCTTATGAAACACAATGAAAGAATTGCAAGTGCATTGGAGAAAGGTAACGATGTTGATGAGTTCAAGGAAGAGAACAAAAATCTATTTAAGGATTTGATTCCAAATCCGATCCATTGATGTGGGAATTTGTTCGTGGTGAACAAATTAAAATCATGCAAAAAAGAATGCATGCCCAACATGGATCGCAAACATTTTTAGATTAAGGAGAATGATCTCAGCCATTTCCACCAAATCGACCTCGAGAGGACGGGCAAGGATCTTAGAATCCGTTAAATGTATCCGGCCTATTCAATGATTATTACGGCGAAGGGAGTGATTTACCCGAGTTTTAGTAATTGTATTATTTAGTATAATAAGTTGTCCATATTTGAATTATATGTTCGGTTTAGTGACTTTATATTTTTTCAATTATGTTGTATTGTTATATGTGATGTATTTTATATTAATGCATTTTAAAATTTGAATATTTTTTATTTTGTTTTTATTTGCAACTAATAAAAAAATAAATTATTTATATGATTATAATTATAATTATAATTATGTCTCAATAAATAAAATAACATAAATTTTGAGTAAAAAATTATATAATTAATTTTAATACACAATAGTTAATAATTAGAAATTATTAAATAAATGGAAACCTTATATATTGTATTTATTTTTAAGTAAATATATATATATATTTGAATAAAAATAAATATAATTTTGGACTAAAAATTAGTCCAAAGTTATAGTCTGGACTAAATTCTGTCCAGCTTTGGACAATTTTTTTTTTCCAAGGTTTGGTCCACCATTGGGCTGAAATGGTCCAAACCTTGGACAAAAATTGTCCAATACTCCATTGTTGGAGTTGCCCTAATACCTCATCAATATTCACAACTAACTAAGCCGTCTAAATCAAGGGCATAACAATCGGAAAGCTTACAATTTTTCATTATTCCATATAGTTCTTGAGCCTCACATTCAAAAATTGAGGCAACGGTTGTGAAGTCGAATCCTCCACCCTACTTCTCTTATGGGTAGACTTCTTCATAGGATTTGCCTTCTTAGGAGCCTTTATACCTAAAACCACAAAAACAAGAACAATGGAAATAGTTAGCAATCACACAAATAGTATATGGAATCATTTCAACTCAACAAAGGCTAAAGAAAGCCCAAAAGAATCTAGAACAATCAAAAATAAATCCAAAAACAAACCCAAAAATCGGGCAAAACTGAGTCAAATTTTGATTTTCTCCACAAAAATTAAAACATGAAATTAAAGTGCAGTAATTGAAAAAATAAAGTAGGAATATGAAAACCCACCTTCTAAGGATGCTAGAAATGCAAAGATTCGAACTCCAAATCCACAACAACCCCGAACCGTCAAATTTTCAGTTTAGGCATTGAACATTTTGAAAAGATTTTCATAGGTATGGAATGAAATAACCAATAGGATTGTTCTCTAAGGCTTAAGGAAGATTAAACCTGAAGGAATTGAAGGATTAAGCAACGAATTCAGGGAATCAAGAGGTTAGGGTTTTTCATTTTTGGAGAAGAATAAAGAAGGTAAAAACCGATTGAAATTCGCGTAGGTTAGGGTTTTTCATTTTTTCTCAGTTTTACCTATTGGACGCGATCAATTTAAACGATATAGGGACCGAGTAAAACCGGTCTGTGTTCCAAAAAATTAGTTTATGACCCAAAAAATTTGGTTATTTCTTATTTAGCCCTAAAACTTTTCTTAAGAATTTTAATTTCACTTTTCCCTATTTAAAAATATACACCTTGATTTTTATTAAACCTCTAATTATAATATGTCAAGAAAAATGAAAATTTAAACACCCGGAATTAATTTAAAAAGTTATTAAATTAAATTTTGGCCTTCTTATTTATATGACATTTCTTTTCTAAAATATATGAAAGCCCCATTTTTGTATATATTATACTATTTAAAAATTTTATATAACATTCCCACTTATATATTTACACTTTGAGAGAAAATTTTTAAATATGATTATAACTTAACTATTTTTAAATATAAATTTTGAATAAATAATTTCAAGGATGACCCTAGAATTAACCTTTATAAAAATATTTTCTTACAAATATTTACTATGTTATAGAATTTTTTTATGAAATATACAATTTGTAATTTAAATTAAGCATAAGTATTTTCTTATGAATATTTATAAAATTATAAAGTATTTTCTTTACAGAATTTTAATTATGAAATATAATTTAAATTTCAACTATGATTTAAGTGTTAAGATTTGATTGATTCAAATTATGACTTTTGATTTTAAGGTATGTTGTATAGAATTATTTTAAGGATTCATTAGTTTTGGAAAATAGGAAACAGTAAATAAGAAAATTAGAAAATCAATGAACCGTAGACCGATTTTTCCCACCATTGGGAGTGGGTAAAACCGATCTAACCGCCTATGAACAGTAGAAAAATATATGACCTCTAGAATAGCGGTTTTAACCGCTATTAGACCAGTTAAAATCGGCATTAGGAAGCTGACAAAAACTTTGACCGGTTTTACCGGGCATTAGGAGCGGGTAAAACTGATTGGCGCCGGAAGTTGAAAACAAAAATAGCTTCCCCGAGTTCCAACATCGGGCTACGGCCATAGGGGGCCTGTAACCCTATGGTTTGTTCGATCAGGCGCTCAAGGGTATATATATGCCTCGCTGATCATCCATAACATCAAAAATGAAGGAGAATCAAGAAGAAGAGTTGAGAGAGTAGAAAATAGGCAAAAGTTGAGAAATTAGGAGAAAATTGGAAAGGAAGGACTTAGAGCTTGAACATGGATTTTTAAGCCGGTTGTTGCATAGAAACCTCAAGAACCTAAGGGTAAACAACTCAAGCTTACTATAACGTTAGTTTGTGGAATTATAATGCAAAAGTTGTGAAATAGTTAAGTTTTGAGTTTTATTGATAGTTAGATTGAATCCTGAATTTTTGGATGTTGTTTATGTGTTATGAAATGATAGGAATGTTTTAGGAGTGTTGTATGAATGATTCTGATCAAAAAGAACCAAAACAAAACGGGTTTTGAGGACTTTTTGATTGAAACCCAAAGCTAACGTTTGAAGAAAACAATTTCTAGAAACAATCGGTTATAATCGATCCGAAGGCGGGTAAAACCGACTTTCTTGGCTCAAGAAAGTCCGGAAAAACAGGCTTCGGATCGGGTAAAATCGGCTTTGGAATTCTAAGAAATATTTTCCTAAGAAATATTTTACCGGGTAAAACCGATGTTTTTTATTTGCTTAAATGAAACTGGATCGGTTTTAACTGGTCGAATAATGGGTAAAACCAATCCTTACTTTTTGAATAATTAGTGGAGCAGTTTTTACCAATCTGATAATGGGTAAACCGATTTTCTTGGCAGAGTTTCAAGAAACTCGGCTAAAACTTATCTCAAAGCCGGTAAAACTGATTACGACCCTGAAAAATGAATGTTTGAATATTTTCATTTTCTTTGTTTATTTCTTTACAATTTCTTCAATGATTCTTTTCTAATTCAAATGATTTAATTCATGACTATTTAGGGATCGTTAAATTATATTTGATTTTTCTTAAAATATTAACAGATTTAACCCTTATTTTATAAATAGAAATAAAGTTTAAATTTCTATTTAATTGTTATAAACTCTTTTAAAAGGAAAATAGGTAGGCTAGTTTTACGTGTTACTTAGATAGTCTCTAGAATACGTGAAAAGTTTAAGAATTTTAGAATATTATTATTGGTTAGAAATAAATGTTGAAGTCTCGGAACCTGAATTATATGCAGATAAAGTAGATAAGCATGAGTTAGTATCTTCGGAACGAGGTGAGTTTATCACTGAAAATGAATACCGTTTTTAATGCAATAATAATTGAATTTGCATTAAATTGATTGTGTGACATGTTTCATACGCTTTCGAAAAATAATTGAAATGGTTTTGTTTTTAAACTGCTGGTTGTGTTTATATACCAGTTGGACTGCATATATACTTGTTATGCTTCAGTTGTACTTCCTTTGTGCACTGGAACTGTTATATGTTCATGAGTTGAATCCGGATCCATTATATGATATTTGATTTGATCCCACAAGCCAACATAGGGCTTTGTCATTTGGATCATCTGCGTTCTCGATTTTGAATTTAGTCCCGACAACGGGGGGCCCTATGGTCTTAATTCCTAGTTTTGAATGATGATATAACAAATATGTGAAAATGATTTGATAAGTTTACTTGAGCTAAGTACAGAAATAGGAAGCTTCAAAACCAAATCTAGACAAGCTCTCGAGCTCGAAGCCAAGGCCAGAAGTTACCGATTTCCAGAATTAACAAATAGTCGAGTTCCAAGCTAAAGCCCAGAAATTATCGAGCTCCAGCCTCGACAGGGTATCGAGTTTGAAACTTTCCCAGAAAGTTTTGACCTTGCTCACCTCGACAAGCAATCGACAGCAGTCAAGCATTCGGTTGGAATTTAATTCAAGTTCAAAAATAAAATTGAAGTATCAAAGTCGAAGGTCGACAAGGTGTCGAGTTCGAAGCTAGTGAAAACAAATAATGCGCCAAAAGCATTTCATGCACTCCACGCTAATGCTCTTAGCCGTTGCAGCGAAGAATTCAAAATTTATCAAAGCCACGAAGTCGAGCCTCGACGTCGAAGCTCGAGCTCAAACCAAAAAGCTGAAGCAGCGAAAGAGACGGGTTTGTCCTGTTTTCCAACGAGAAAATAGAGCAACTTTCAAAATCCTTCTCCTCCTATAAATACAAGATTTCAAAGAGCTCAAGACACCTTTTTTCATCTACAAGCTTTCTTATTGTCAATCAAAGTGAACAATCTTTCAAGCAACCTTTCATTTGTAATAGTTAGCTAATTTTCTAAGCATTATCTTTTCTAGTTGTAAAAGTGGGTTAAGTCTTGGATTCTTTCAAGTGGATTGAAAGAGTTCAAGCAAAGGGGAATTATCTAGGATTACCGTTAACTTGAGTAAGTTAGGAGGTAATCCTTTGGGATAATTTTGTAAGGTTTTAGATTCGCCTGTAAGAATCTAGATTAAGTAGTGGAAACCAAGCAAGTTTCTTGGAAGGTGGAGTAGACTTTCCTCGAGGAAGGAAAGTTGAACCACATTAAAGTATTTGTGTCTTTAGTTGTTTTATATGTGTCTTGAATTCTCACTTATCACACAAACACAAATTTTGGTTTTAACTACTACATAGAAAGAATTTTTTAAAACAAACCAATTCACCCCTCCCCTATTTGGTTGTTTATCTGAGTTGCATTTTAATTTGGTATCAGAGCAAGAATCTCGAAAAAAGGTTGAGGTAGCTCCATGGGTTCAAAAGCAACTCCCTTCCATGAAGGAAACTCCACTGCTAGGCCTCCACTTTTTTGTGGAACCAACTTGAGTGGTTGGAAGGACCGGATGAAGAATTTTCTTATTTCGGTGGATTATGATCTAGGGTTGTATTGTTGAAGAAGGTCATATACCTGTCTTCTTCACCAATAGTGATGGAACCACTAGAGATATGCTAAGAAGTGAGCTAACGGGTGAGGATAAGAAAAACCTCTCTTTGAATGCGAAGGCACTCATTGTTCTCTATTATGCATTGAACATTCAAGAGTCAAGTAGTATCAAGGGATGTAAGAATGCTCATGCCCTTTGGCTAAAGCTCCAAGAGTACCTACCATGAGGGTAGTGCTAGTATCAAAGAGGAAAAGAAGTCTATCATTGTCTCTCAATACAAAGCATTTAAAATGAAAGTAGGTGAAACCATTGATAGTATGTTTTGTAGATTCAATGTCTTGCAAAAGATCTTGAAGACCATGATAAAACTTACCCACTCAATGAAATGAATCGAAAGATTCTACATGGTCTCACTAAAGAGTATACCACTAGAGCTCTTGTAATTGAAACTTCAAAGGATTTGAAGACACTCTCTCTTGAAGAGCTCATGTTGATGCTCAAGATTCAAGAGTTGAGGTCTCATGATGGAGTATGCTCTAAAGGAAAGAATCTTGCACTCAAATATTCTAAGAGTGAAAGTGAAGAAGAAAATGAAGAAAGCGATGAGAAGATCTCTCTTGATGAGATGAACCTCTTAGATAAGAACTTCAAAAAGTTTTTCAATAAGAGCAATTTTCAAAAAGGTAAAATCTATGAGAAGAAGAGAGGTGGTCCTAGATATTATGAATGTCAACAAATTAAACACATCATGAGTGAATGTCCAAAGAAAAAGAAAGAGCTTCAAAAGAAAAAGGGAAAGCAACAAACATTCATAGCCGAAACTTGGGACAAGGCTAACTCCGATGTTGAGGATTCAAGTGATGAAAAGGAGGCTCAAATGTGCTTCATGGGACTCCATGAAGAGGTAAGTCAATCATCTAAATCCTCATTGCATGGTAGTGAAAAGCATGATAGTGATGATGAATGTCTTGATGAAATTAGCATGAAGAAATGTGATTTGATTGCTTATGTGCAAACTCTTACCATGAATTTTGAAAAGTGTACCAACTTATGCATGAATTTGAAAAAGAAAAATGATAAATTGACTAAATCATGTGATGAGAAGAATGTGGAAATTGAAATGCTAAAAAACAAGCTTCAAAATGCTATAATTGAGAAGAATGATTTGCATGAGAAAGTGAAAGTTGAGCATGTGGCTTTGAACAAGAGAATAAATTACTTAAGTGAAACTCTTAGCAAGTTTACCAAGAGTAAGGATAGTTTAGATATGATTCTTAGTTCCCAAAGGCCCTTTCATGATAGGAGTGGACTTGGATATCATGCCAGTACTCATGCTTCATCTAGTTCATCTACTTTGAAAACTAACAGGCATGTATCCTATAAAACTTGGGTTTCTTCTATTAAGAATGCACATCTTGCATATCATTATTGTGAAAATTTTGGCCATGCTTCTCCTAGATGTTCTATTAGGAAATTAGTCAATATTGGTAGAATGAAGTGGGTAGTTAAGTCTAACACTCAAGGACCCAAAGCCAAAAGGGGACCAATCAAGTTTCTCTCATCTCTTGTAGGAACAAGCTCAAATCTTTATGTCCTCTAAGCTATCCAAGTGGTACATGGATAGTGGGTGCTTAAGGCATATGATAGGTGACAAATCTCTCCTTTGTGATGTCAAGAAGAAAGGAGGCCATGTCACCTTTGGAGACAACAAGAAAGGAATGATCATTGGTATAGATAACATTCATCCAAAGGTCAACTTCTCTTTGAGAATGTCTTACTTATTGACAATTTGAAATTTAACTTGTTGAGTGTAAGTCAAATAAGTGAGAAAAATCTTGGTGTTCATTTTAAGAATGATACTTGTTTTGTGGTAGATCCTAAATGTGATAACAAAGTGATTTGTAGTGCTAATAGGAATGAAAATGTGTATATCCTAGATGTTGAAACTTTGCTTGAACAACATGATCATTGCGTGGCCCGTTAATTGTAATGATGGATGGATATGGCATAGGAGATTAGCACATGTAAGTATGGACTTAAGTAAAATTTCAAAGAAGGAATTGGTAATGGGATTGCCTAAGTTGAAGTATGAAAAGGATAAATTATGTGATACATGTCAATTTGGTAAGAGTTTTATATCATGAATAGAGTTTTATTGAGACTCATTTTTGAAAAAGACTTCTTATGAACTTGTTTTTGGGAGATCTCCCAACATTGAATATTTCAAAGTGTTTGGTTGAAAATGTTTTATCTTGAAAACAAATGATCACTTAGGAAAGTTTGATAGCAAATCAAGTGAAGGCATTTTCCTAGGATATTCATTGAACAGAAAAGCATATAGAGTCTTTAACAAAACTACTATGAAAGTTGAGGAAAGTATGCATGTAGAATTTGATGAAAATCTTGCTTCTAAAAATCAACATGAAGATGATGATAATACTCATACTTTGCCAACTAACTTTGGAAATAGTGTTTCTTTGAATGATGTAATTGATGTGCCTTGCTCTACTTCTCTTACTTGTGATGCTTCTACTTCTACTTGCACTTCTACCTCTCTTCCTAAACCCATGAAATTCATTAAAGATCATCCGCATAACTTAATCATTGGTGATCCATCTATAAGGGTTAAAACTAGGAATAGAGTACAAGAAAGTAATGTTGTATTTTTTTTCTAGAATTGAGCCTAAAAATGTTAAAGATGCTTTGCTTGATGAAAATTAGATATTGGCTATGCAAGAAGAATTGACACAGCTTGAAAGAAGTAAAGTTTGGGAACTAGTTGAGAGGCCTACACATCAATCCATAATTAGCACAAAATGGATCTTTAGAAACAAACTAAATGAACTTGGGGAGGTCACTAGAAACAATGCTAGGTTGGTAGCTCAAGGATACAAACAAGAAGAGGGCATTGATTATGATGAAACTTTTGCTCTCGTAACTAGACTTGATCTATTAGGATGTTGCTTGCTTTTGCTTGTTTCAAAGATTTTAAAATTTTTTTTTCTATATCAAATGGATGTGAAAAGTGCTTCTTGAATGGTTTTTTGAATGAGGAAGTTTTATAGAACAACCTTTCGGGTTTGAAGATGTTATATTTGCTAATTATGTTTACAAACTTGTTAAGGCTTTATATGGGTTGAAACAAGCTCCTAGAGCTTGGTATGAAAGATTAACCTCTTATTTGCATTCTCGTAACTTTAGAAGATGTCAAATTAATACTACCTTATTTACTAAAGTTGATAAGCATGAAAACTTGCTCATTGTTTAAATTTATGTTGATGATATCATTTTTGATGCCACTCAAAATGCTTTATGTGATGATTTTGCTAATATAATGCATAATGAGTTTGAAATGAGCATGATGGGTGAGTTCATTTTCTTTTTGGGTCTTCAAATCAAACAAACTTCCAAAGTTATTTTCATTTTTCAATCAAAATACACTAAGGAAATTTTGAAGAAGTTTAATATGGACAAGCATAAAGCCATTAACCCTCCAATGTGCATTTCATCTAAGCTTGATAAAGATGAAAATGGTCATAGTGTTGAAAAAAACTTTTTAGAGACATGATTGGTGGTTTAGTCCATCTTACGGTGAGTATGCCGGATATTATGTATGCCGTTTGTTTGTGTGCACATTTTCAAGTTGCTCCAAAAGATTCACATCTTTATGCTATCAAAAGAATTCTTAGATATTTACAAAATACACTTGACTATGGCTTGTGGTATTCTAAATCCTCTTCTTTTGAATTACTTGGTTTTACAGATGCCGATTTTAGTGGATGTCTAATTGATCGTAAAAGCACTAGTGGTACTTGTCAATTCTTAGGAAATGGTTTGGTTTCATGGTTTAGTAAGAAACAACCAAGTATTTCACTTTCTATGACTGAATCGGAATACTTAGTCGCCGGTTCTTGTTATCAACAAATCATTTGGATGAAGCACTTTGTTAGATTTTGGTCTAAAATTTGATTGTGTGCTTATAATGTGTGACAGTACAAGTGCAATCAATATCTCAAAGAATCCAATTCAACACTACCGAACTAAGCACATTGATATTAAATATCATTTTAATGGAGAGATTTGTTTGACTTATGTGCCTACTAAAGATCAACTTCCAGATATTTTTACTAAACCATTATCCAAAGATCACTTTTGCTACTTGAGAGATAGACTTCATGTGCAATGCATGCCTTGAGTTGTTATTGCTTTTGTTGATGTCAAAAAGGGGGAGAAAAATAAGGTGTGGAAATTAGGGGGGAGTTTTCAAACTTTGGGTAGTTTCTACTCTTTTATGTTATCTTTGTCATTCCATATTTGTTTTGTCATCATCAAAAATGGGGAGATTGTTAGACCTATGATCTCAATTTCAAGTTTTGAATGATGATGCAACAAATATGTGAAAATGATTTAATGAGTTTGCTTGAGATAAGTGCAGAAATAGGAAGCTTCGAAACCAAGTCTAGACAAGCTCTCGAGCTCGAAGCCAAACCTAGAAGTTATTGATTTCCACCATCAACAAATAGTCAATTTTGAAGCCAAAGCCAAGAAATTATCGAGCTCCAGCCTCGACAAGGTATCGAGTTCAAAACTTGCCCAGAAATTTTTGACCTCGCTCACCTCGACAAGCAACCGATAGCAGTTAAGCACTCGAGTTGGAATTTAATTCAAGTTCAGAAATAAAATTGAAGTATCAAAGTCGAAAGTCGATAGGGTATCGAGTTCGAAGCTAGTGAAAACAAAGAATGCACCAAAAGTATTTAATGCACTCTGCGCCAAAGATCCTAGCCATTACAGCAAAGAATTCACAATTTAACAAAGCCACGAAGTCAAGCCTCGACGTCGAAGCTCGAGCTAGAACCAAAAAGCTGAAACAACAAAAGCGACGGGTTTGTCCTGTTTTCTAATAGGAAAACAGAGAAACTTTCAAAATTCATCTCCTCTTATAAATACAATATTTCAGAGATCTCAAGACACTTATTTTCATCTACAAGCTCTCTTATTGTCAATCAAAGTGAACAATCGTTCAAGCAACTTTTCATTCGTAATAGTTAGCTAATTTTGTAGCATTATCTTTTCTAGTTGTAAAGTGGGTCAAGTCTTGGATTCTTTCAAGCAGATTGAAAGAGTTCAAGCAAAGGGGAATTATCTAGGATTACCTTTAAATTGAGTAATTAGGAAGTAATCCTTTGTGATAATTTTGTAAGGTTTTGTATTCACCTTTGAGAATCTAGAGTAAGTAGTGGAAACCAAGCAAGTTGCTTGGAATGTGGAATAGACTTTTCTTGAGTAAGGAAAGTTGAGCCATATTAAGGTGCTTTTCTTTAGTTGTTTTAATTGTGTCTTGAGTTTTCACTTATCACACAAACACAAAAATTGGTTTTAACTACTACTTAGAAATTTTTTTAAAAAACAACCCAATTCACCCCTCTCCTCTTTGGTTGTTTATTTGAGTTACATTTTCAGATTATGATATGATTATGATTATGATTATGATTACGATATGATATGCCTGTGAGGTGAACTGGTTAGTTTGTTCATCGTTCATATAGAACTTTAATGTTTACCCTGCATCCTCGATGTATGTCCGTGAATCCTACATGAGTCATGACTACTATATGATAGGAATTGTTTGAATTATATGCATGGGTAATTTATTCAACTCAGTAAATGTTTGCAAAAATGGTGAACTCTTACTGGGCAAGGGCTCATTCCATTTTATTGTTTTGTTTTCTGTTTTCAAAATATTTGTTACAAATTCTTGGTATGAAGATGACTATGCTTATTAGGGAAACTTGAAGTACTAGAATAGTGGAGTACGGCTAGAAGGCAAGGGTGATTTGGATAGACTCATACTCTATAAATCTTGTATATTAGGATTGTGCAAACATAGTTTTCATTATAATAAATAGAGGGATGTTTATGTTCTACATGTACTGAGTCCAGGTGCGAACCAGGCAGACATCCGGTGAAACCACTCCCTTGTATGCGGGATGGTGAATCTGGGGTGTCACAGTACTGATGAGGTCATCCCTACGACTGAACACAAGTGTCCGTCATGCTTAAGGTGTGGATTTGATTCAAGTGTTCAGAAGGTAAGGACTCAAAGGGCAAGAGTTTAGACCAAGATTAATCTAAGTCTATACAAGGGTTATCCATTAAAGCCTCAAGCTAAGGTTCCAGCTCGAATGACCAAAGCTGAGAACAAGCCAAAAGAAGCTCAAGTGGCCGCCAGGGGTAAGAAGGTCATTTCGCCTCCAGCTCCTTAACAGGTCATTTATTTTAGAGAGTTTCGGACTGAATATTAAAAGTATTAATTGGAGTGAATTTTACAAGTCTTGAAAATCATTAGAGTTCTTGATTTATTACATGCCATTTCTTTTAACTTCTCTTACTTTTAAGGTAATTATTTATTTAGTAGTTTCTTGAAAAGAATTCTTGCCTGTTTTCTTTTAAGAAACAGGAATTACCTTATTTTTATATTTTTCTTTTTTTTATTTCAAGGAGAATTTCGGCCAACCCCTTCTTGAAGGCAACCAAAATTCTACCTCTCATTAACCTAGTTCCTTTAGGTTTCTGGTTTTTGTAAGGTTTCCAATTCGCATTGGTTTCCACTTTTATTTCCTATTCCTTTTCTACTTTCTTAAAGGCGCACAACCCTCTATTTAAAGGGGCCTTTTGCGAAGTCAATAATGAGATACAATTCACAATTGATATAATTTGGTGTAAGGTTAATACCCCATATTTTCGAATTCTACTCATTGAATTGTAGTTAATCTTGCATGATTTTGACCTATTAGTTTCTAGAATTGCATGTTAATTAGGTTTATAATCTTGCCTAATTAAATTAGCTTTTCGTTTCAATTCGTTGCTTGGTTTCTATTTTAAAAACAAATTGATTGCTCTATTAATGCAAGTAGTGATTAGGGTTCCAAAAGCTTATATTGTATTCTTTTAATTGGAGTTTTGGTTACTTTCCGCACTGTAATTCTCAATAAAAAATCCGCATCAAGTGCGCTTCTGTATTGATGCATATGTTATTACTGATATTGCTATTTTTATTGGTAGTGTTTGATACTCGAGACCGTTTTATTAAAAAACAACAGTGGGTGTATTCTAAAACTGAGGTCTCTAGCTGAGCTTGTCAAGCTCATCCCTCTTTATAATATATTTCTTAGGTGCTTGAGTAAGGATGTTTAACTGCTCCCTAGAAATGAGGCCGATGTTTGTTGTAGTAGGGTTGGGCGATTATTTTGTAATAGATAGGCTTAGACTTTAATAATGGGATAATTTGGTCATGGACCGCCTCAAAACATGTTTAAGATTTTTCGCACTTGAAAATGCTTTATGTAAATACTCCCTCTGTTCCATTAGAAGGGTCCATTTTGACCAATGTACAACTTATTATAAAGGGCAAATGACACCAGTGGCCACCCAACTATTCGCAATGTTCAGTTTTGGTCACTCATCTTTCAAACGTGCGCATTTGGCCACTCATCTTTCTAAAACGTGCGCATTTGGCCACTCATCTTTCAAACGTGCGCATTTGGCCACTCATCTTTCTAAAACGTGCCTGTGAAGCCATTCCCTCAAAGATATAGTGCAAAAACTGACGGAATCCATCATCAAAGCATCAGCAAACGTGCTGAATTTTTGGGGGCTCTTTTCTTGTAATGAATTTTGTTTTTTGGACTAGTTTTTGTATTGTATTTAGTTTTCTGAATTGGTTTTTGTGCTGTATTTTGTTTTCTGGACTGGTTTTTGCACTGTATTTTGTTTTCTTGACTGATTTTTGTGCTGTATTTTGTTTTCTGGACTAGTTTTTGCACTGTATTTTGTTTTCTTGACTGATTTTTGTGCTGTATTTTGTTTTCTGGACTGGTTTTTGCAGTGTAATTTTTATCGGGACTAGTTTTTGCACTGTATTTTTGAGGGAATGGCTTCACAGGCACGTTTTAGAAAGATGAGTGGCCAAATGCGCACGTTTGAAAGATGAGTGGCCAAATGCGCACGTTTTAGAAAGATGAGTGGCCAAATGTGCACGCTTGAAAGATGAGTGACCAAAACTGAACATTGCGAATAGTTGGGTGGTCACTGGTGTCATTTGCCCTATTATAAATGTCCAGGTACAACATCTAAAATAGTTAATTTGACACTTTTTGTTTTACTTATTAAGTATGGGATAATTGTAAACTGCACATGATTTTATTAGTAATGGTAGGAGGAGTAAAAAATTAGAAGTTTGACTCTTCTATTGGAACGAAAAATATTTCTCAAAATAGACCCTTCCAATGGAACGGAGGGAGTCAGTATTATTGAATGTTTTCAGATAATGGTAATTTTGGTTTTACTATTATCCAGATCGACTTGTTGGGAGAGATCCTTGAATTACGCTATCCCCTAAACCGGCTTGTACTCCTTTGTACGATTGGATCCTTGGAAGAGGGGGTCAGGGCGGAAATGTCACACATTACATGTCCAGAACTCTGCATCTTTGTCAAAATTTTATGAAGCGCTTGTTCTTGGGCGATCCCCTAAATTCTTGTAAGTCCCATCCCTAACCAGGGAAAGATTGATCGAGCTCCGTCGTACAAAGAAGTATCAATTTTTTCAGCCATGGATGGAAGTGCGCTTGCACGTGAATAACTCAGGCATTGTTTCTCATTTTGAAATGGGGTACCAGTCACCTACACCACCAATACGGAAAAACATGAATTAGCACCTTAATAACTCTTCGGTAGGTACTATGTTGGCCTGGGCGCAAAGTTGAAGAAAACCCACCAATTAGCGAATAGCACTGGGACCAAATTAGGCAATCCCAAAGTTGATCCATTCAGTGATGACATGAGAAACTAGAAAACGAAGCATGGCTACCAGTCTGGTACGAACATCACTAGTACTCTAGTTCGGGGGGAGGGGGAACGAAAAGTTCCACTACTTCAGGAATCTCAAAGCGAATGCGAATGGAAGAAAGGTTTGAGCCTTGGGTAATGCTCATCACAGTGGAAGAACTCTCTAAGAGAGCGTCTGCATTGCTAGCGGATGCCTTCGTGGTTCGAGAAACTGCTTATCTTCCATGAGGATCCGTGCTGCTTGCTTGAGGAGCAGTGGCCACTTGAACTTGTTTAACAATCGTATCCTAGGAATCTTAAGGGGCGACTTCCTCGTTATGGAGGAATAGGCCTTAATCTTTGCCTTTTCATAATCATAGTGAGAATGATCCGAGTCGTAATTACTTGATTGAGACATGACTAACAATGGTGAGAAAGAAGAGGATGAAATGTGAGAGCTTGGAAGTGGAACGAAGAAAGAAGCTTGAAGTCGAATTTTGCAAGGTGACGGAAGTAGAGATAGAATCCACTAAGTGTGAAATTTCTTCTCTTTTTTTCAAAAGGCGCGAGACTCCACGTCTGACAGAAGTGGAAACAATTGTCCGGGCGAGCGAAATTGAACGGACATGCATAGCTGTTTGAGAGATGGTGGATGTGTGGGCAAATAGTGTCATTATGGCGCATAGGGTTTTGTGAAGTTAAACTAGTCTCTTCATGTTCCCGTGATTCCATGCTACGATTTGAAATTGTAGGAACGTATGAAGCACGCTACAAAAATTTTATAAAGGGCTGAAGGAAATCGAGTTTAAAGTGATGGATCTAGTTATAGTGACGAGCTCCACCAGTAGAGGGCTATTGGTGGATACGGACAAAATGCTAAGATTAGGAAGCGTTGAGTTCAAGAAGCTCACTGGGCTTTTAAAAGCCCTGCCACCATTGGAAGCCCATTGACGAGCTCCCAGGAGATCTCTATAGAAGGAGACATGGCGGTACTATCTAACGGCAAATATAGGGTTAGTTAGGCGCAAA
Organism: Leptodermis oblonga; assembly: GCA_016801395.1. NCBI lineage: Eukaryota > Viridiplantae > Streptophyta > Magnoliopsida > Gentianales > Rubiaceae > Leptodermis > Leptodermis oblonga. The sequence goes on along the minus strand of CM028759.1, from coordinate 21,930,946 downwards.
GATCGAGGTAACAAACAAGGACAGCTGAAGGGGAATCATTTTATTGAACTTCGGCCAAGTTCTGCTATTGGATAAGAAGGAATATATCTGTTGAACTGTGAGCGAGTTCAAAGAGTGTGATCCATTGATTATGAGAGATGAACTCGTTGATGCCCAAGTCTATAAATACCCCTCCCTTCCTCTAATGAAAGGTAACTAAATTCAAGTTGGATAAATCCATTAAGCATATCTTGCAGTTTATTGACTTCGGTATCGGAGTAGCACCCAAGAGTTAGCTCCCAACTGCAGGTTGCTTGGAGGATGAGTCCATGAGGCCTCGGTGGACAAGCAAGCTTCAACAGGCCTATTTGCATTTTTTTAGACCAGAAGAGAAGATTGTTGGTATATTTTCGAAACTAAAGGGGCCTCATTGTTGGTATTATCTTTTAAACTAGGAGACCGCGTTGATACTTTACCCTCTATAATTTGAATTAATAAACAATGAGAATGTATAAATTGACATTTTTTAAAGAAGAAAATTTTTTTTCTTTTTTTCTTCTAAATGATCACAAAGTAAATAGTTCTAAAATTACAAATTCTATTCACATCAAATTAATTTCGTCCAAACAAGAAAACAAACAGCAATTTGAAGTCTCAAAACATCTTTACAAACTAAGCACCCTTCCATCTAAAAACTTTGCTTTCAGTAGTTATGCAGGACACCTCATTCCCTTGTAATCCTCCTCAGAAATTTCTAATTAAATATTCCTTTTCAAAAATTAAATAAAGGAAACCCCATCCACCACTACTTATTAAAAAAATAAAGACAAAATATATATCATGTTGAGCTGTAAGCACCACCCGCGCACGTTATATATTCCAGCGCACGTTACACGAAGCTGGGCCCATCTTTGCCTAAGTCCATCGATGCCTTTGCGGACGCCGGAACTGCAGCGTATCTGACGGAGAAATTGCGCAAGCGGTAATCGTCGTCTTCGTCGAAATTCCCATTCTGCCCCGGCCCCTCGTCGAAGTTCAAGGCGTAACTCAAAGGGTCGTACCGGCAATTCGGGCTGTTCCTCCGACCTTTCCTATTGAAACGCCGGATAAAGGTCTTCCATCTCGGACCGGCAACGATTTCCGACCACTCCCTCAGCTTCTGGAACGCGCTGACTCCCCGGGACCACAAGGAATCGTCTCGGGTGATCTCGCTGGAACGTACCCTCTGCCACCAATTCCGCCCCGGCTTAGACGATTGGGTCGAACTCCACGTGAAGCAGAAGCAACATCGCCGTTTCTGGAACAGTGTTTCCGATGCGTCGTTATTTGGCTGGTCGACAGTAACTGGGGAATACTCACGACTTTCCATGATAAAAAAAGCAATCAAAAGATACGGGAGAAGTTGTAGAATTCGTAAGATTCAAGATTAACGAGTGTGGTTTTCATGAATTATGGGCATCTCCGAATGCGTATCGGCATATTGAAGGAGTTGATGTGTTTGGGTGAAAATGGGTAGTGTGGTTTTGGAGTGGAAGAAAGGGATTGTTAATGATGAGACGGAAATAAGCGAAGGCGCAAGTGGGAGTGGAAGGCTCAACTGCCTGTACAGTCGTTTACCCAATCATTTTCGGGTAAGTTTTTGTCTGCTTTTATGGAAAAATGGCATTTTCAGTCCCTTTTATTTTGGGGCAATGGCAATTTTCGTCCCTTTCGTTTCACGTGGCAGAAATGGTCCCTTTTGTTTGCATTTGTGGCATTTTCAGTCCTTTTTACCTGTGAAAACCGGTCATCACTAGTCAACTTTACAGTCAACGGTTTTTAGGATCGTTTTGAAATGAAAAAATAAAATTGGGGTTTTCTCGCGATTTTCTTAAATTCCAATGACCCAAACAATAAATATTTCCCTTTTTTTATTTTTTTCCCTGAGACTCTTCTTCTCCTTCATCACCCAACCGCCACCTTCTTCTCCCCACCCATTCAAACTTTCCTCCTCTCTCCGGACACCATCTTCCTCACTTACTCCACCACCTTTTGGACTGTCACCAATCTTCCTCCAAAGTCAGAATCTAGTGGACTAATTTTTTGGGACGGAGGGAGACTAAAACATGGAAACTCCAGGCAACATTCCAAATCAGAATCAATTCATAAAAACTTAATCCGATGAGTCAAACCTGGCTAAATCAAATCATCCAAGCAATTCTAAAACCAACACACATTCCAAATTATCACAACTGAATAAAGAATGTAAAAGCACAAAAATTAAATTACAGTTTTAGCAAAGCAGAAAAATCAGCAGCGTCGGATCTTAGAACGATTCACAAGCATTTACATTACAGTTTTCGACATCATACAACTCAATAGGAGACAATCTTGTTCGCCACCACCAAACCCACCTTCTCCAGAATCCCCCAGCAAAGAATTCCTAAACCAAATAATGAAACCCATTTGAATATCTTTATACTAAATTTGTTGTCCAAATTCAAAATAAATGTATAAATAGGTTTATGTTTTTATGGTGGTGACCGGCCAGGTGAGAGAAGGGATGAGATGAGGTGGCAGTGGTGATGAAGAAGTTGGTGGCCAGATGGGGGAGAAAATGAGGTGGCGGTAGTGTGTGTGGAGAAAGTGAAGAAGGTGGCGGTTGGGTGATGAAGGAGAAGAAGAGTCTCAGGGAAAAAAAAAAAAAAAGGGGAAATATTTATTGTTTGGGTCATTGGAATTTAAGAAAATCGTGAGAAAGCCCCAATTTTATTTTTTTATTTCAAAACGATCCTAAAAACCGTTGACTGTAAAGTTGACTAGTGATGACCGGTTTTCACAGGTAAAAAGGACTAAAAATGCCACAAATGCAAACAAAAGAGACCATTTCTGCCACGGTGAAACGAAAGGGACGAAAATTGCCATTACCCCCAAACAAAAGGGACTGAAAATGCCATTTTTCCCTGCTTTTATTAAAGTTGAGGGTTTATTATTATAATTAAGGTTTATTTACTTTTTGTCCCATGTATTTATAACATAATTTGATTTTTGCTATTTATGTATTCAAAATATACTTTTTGTTTTTATTTTTAAAAATTGACAATATTATAATTTTTTGCTTATGCGTAATGTTTTTAAGAACAATTATGACAATTAAAAGGTGAAGTCTATATTCTAAGAATAAAAGGGACAAAAAGAAATTAATCTTGTAATGATCTCTCATAATTGCATGAGGTGGAGTTTCCATTTAATTAATTCTCATAATTTAGTTTATAGTCGAGTTGAATATTAAAGCTCGATTTGGACAAGTACTTTAAAAACATTTTTATAAAAGTGTTTTCAAGAATATTTTATAAAATGTGTTTTGAAAACAATTTTATAAAAATATTTTTTAAGTACTTGTCCAAACGGGATAAAATATATTTTTGAAAATACTTTTATAAAAATATTTTTTAAGTACTTATCCAAACGGGACCTAATTAATTCTCAGATTATTTATAACACAAACATAGTACTCCCATTGCCCATTAAAAAAGTTAGATTTAAAAAGGACGAAGGTACACTTTTGCCACTAACGTTTTCTTTAAGGTCTAACTTTGCCATTAATGTTTAGTTAGGTCCAAAATTGCCATCAATGTTTTGAAAAGCAATTCAACTTTACCAATTCTATAATAGAATAGCCACATAGGATAAGTGGTGTTAATCAACATCATTATCTTGGTTTAAAATGTTGAGATGCTTCAATGACGTGGCGGAGCTGCGGACACACGGTAAAAAAAAAAAAAAAAAAAAACTTGATCCAATATCCAACGCTCTCTTCTCAGAATCAAAAAAAGAAAAGAAAAAAATAAGGGCTCTCTTCTCCATCCTCCATATTATTATGTTTGCACTCTGTAGCATTCAACTTCAGTTTTTCCTACCCACCTCTCAAAAAAACTCTCTACACCCCCCCCCCCACCCCAAACACCACAAGCTCGATCCTCCAGCTAGAACCATCCATTGTCCTATAAAGTCAATAATTTCCACGAGCCATTTGTTGGGGGACGGTGGCTATGAAGCTCTCAGTCGATGCCCTCACGGATTTCGCCGTCAGCGATGTACCTTCTATCTACACCTTATCACTACCTCATCATCAATCATTTATTAACGTGGCGCTCGAGGCAACACAACTCCAATCGCTTCCTCGTGGCTCTTCAGCATGTTCTACTTCTACCCTGCAATTGCATCTCCGATCTGTACAATCGTACATTATAAGAATCCTTTAGAGGGAGTTCTTTCACTACATTGAAATATTAAAAAGATAACTAATCATCAACTTACCTTTTGTTAATTTTAGTTGCATTTCCAGAGTTATCTCCAGTATTGAGAATCACTTTTTCATTGGCCAATTATTCTTTTGTTAAATTGTTTGAAATTTCATCTCCATCTCCTGTTTATGAGACTTAGCATTTCCACTTTTTACAGGACCTTTGGGTGTATGTGCAAGATCTTTCTACCCTGAGAAGGACTGAACAATAACATTGGACGAGGGAAGGAGTTTGGAACGTAGAGTTGGTTGGCGGCGGAGCGTGAACAGAGAAGGAGAAGCCTGTCCGCAGAGGATTGAGTGGGAGAGGATGAGAACGAGGGATTCAATTTTTGATTGTACAAAAGAAAATTCGCTCACGTCCCAGCATACTTCATAGAGAGAGGGGTCTACAACGGTCAAAGGTTTGGCGGCAGCGAAAATGGAGGGACTGTTTTGGGCGGATAGTTCTTTCACAGCGGAAGGATTTGAGCAAGTTTCAGCCCCAAATAAACTTTGCCACCTCAGCATTTTTTTTTTTTCCATCTGGCAGTTTGGTTAGGGGAGAGTTATTTCCATGTGGCTATCTATTAGAAAAGTGGTAAAATTGAACCAATTTTCAAAACATTGATGGCAATTTTGGACCTAACTAAACATTCATGGCAAAGTTAAACATCAGAGAAAACTTTAGTGGCAAAAGTGCACCTTTGCCCGATTTAAAAATACAATTTATTGTAAATGATAAAGTTGAACAGTTAAAATATGTAGTTTGATACCTATTTTTCATTTATATACTTATTTTCTAAATAATGGTTAGTTGTAAATAAGACACTATTATATTAGTAAGGCTTAATCACTATTTATCCCTTGAGTTATTGGCTTTTGACTATTTACCACCCCCTCTTAAGTCAAACTATAAATATTCTTGAAAAGACAAAAATACTCTTGTGGAACGCTGACATCACACTCTCAGGTTTAAGTAAAAATATTTCAGACAAATATACCCCCAAGCATTAACTAGAAACAAAAGTTCTGAACAATTATTAAACCTATCACTGAATTCCTTTTCCGACACCAACAAATATTATAACCATCAACAATTAATCGTACAAATACAAAATCAGATGGGCCAAGTTGGAGATAATGGAGGGCTGGGAGCAGAGCGGGCGGCGATTATGTTTTCCTTGGGAAAAATGCTCAGCTTCGGAGAAATGGCAGCGGGTTCTTTGTGAGAACCTTGATTGGAGCTGGAAAAGTGCAGCGTCTGCGATAATGGAATTGCGGCTCGACACCGGAGAAACGCCACCGGCTTGGAGCGAAAAAATGCAACAGCGATTGTATATCGGAGAAATCTTCACCCTTTTCTTTCTTAAGTAATATGCAGTTAATGCTTGGAAATATATTAGTCTAAAATTTTTTACTTAAACTTGAGAGCGTAATATCAGCATTCCAAAGGGGTATTTTTGTCTGTTCAGGGATTTTATAGTTTGACAGGTAAGAGGAGGGGCAAACAATCAATTTTAGAAACACCGTAGGCAAACAGTTAGTTTTAAAAATATAGGGGGTAATATAGCCAAAAGTAAATAACACAAGGAGGTAAATAGTGATTAAACATATTAGTAAGAATATACTATGTAAACAAATTCAAACTAAACTTCTTTAATAGCACAATTTTTTTTTTAAATCTGAAACTAAAATATTTATACGGGATAGAGGAAGTATTTTATTAATTAGCTTGTGTTTTTCATATAGAGCCACAAAGTATTTGTTAGTGTGACACTTGATTACATGTATGATTATCTATCCTTCAGGTTAGGTAATGTGAATGTTGGAGTACTTATTAGTTACCGAGTTATAAGGACTTGTTTGTTATGATGTTTGAAAATAGTTTTTAATGTAAAAAATGTATTAAAAATGTAAAAATTTATAATTGAATAGTAAAATGTTGTATCAATTGAAAATGCTGAAAATAATTATAATATATTAAATTTACTATAAAAATAAGAAGAAAAAAAAACCAAAAATAATGATAACAAATGGGCCATAAATTACTCTTTTTCTTGAAATGTTCTTTATGAAATAATACTAAGAGCCTATTTGATAACACCATTTAATGTATAAAATTATTTGATTAACGGATAATGACTTTTAGTCTGGTGGATAATGAAAAATTAATTTTCTTAATCATTTAAGCACTGCTTATTTTCTTTAGAAAAAATTAAGCTGTAAAAGTTAGCTTATTACTTATTTTTCAATGCTCCACGTAACTGTTCTTTAAATAGTTCATATTTGATTTTCGAAATTCCCGCTTTTATTATATTCATATTGATTTAACTATAAATACTTATTTTTAAATACATTTTTTTTCTCATAATCATACCACGTATTTTAAATTTTTTTATCATAATATTGTTATATAAAATTTGATTTATTTTTTATTTTGTTATTAAAAATTTATTTAATAAGTTATATCATTTACCTATTTTGATTAATCTCATTCGTATGATATGTTTTATATTACTTATATAGTTTTATTAATTATATATGAGTTTTATTGTAAAATTTTTAATTTCTTTTAGAATGCAATAGTGAATTCATTTTTCATTTTTAGGGATTTTATAAATTTTGTAATAAATTTTCTTATTATATTTTAATCATTCAGTTTAATGTGTTTAATCTTATTTATTTTCCTTATGTTTTTCATTAATCATAATTTATGTTTTATTATAAAATTTGATTGTTCTCATATATAAATATAAAAAATTCAACATAAGGTAAAATAATACATTTTCAAAATTTCGGCATTAAGATCAACATATTTAACAAACAAGATCGAGTGATTAAGCATTCACATTCAGAGTTCAAAAAATATATTTCAATATTAAATGTTTAATCAATTTAGCATTATGGTTTTAGCATTAAGTATTCAGATATAAGTATTAATTTTTATCAAACGGTCTCTAAGTTACTTGAGTTATAAGGGTATTTCAGGAAAAAAAAACTTTATTGCTTTAGAATCTAATAATTGCTCATGCATTAACAACCTTAGGGCATCTCCAGTAGTTTTTCACTATTCCAGTCACCTCCATCTCTCAGTTCCAGTTTTTTAAAAATATTCTTTTTTGATTCCTCCATACATAATTTTAAATTCAATTTAATTACTTTTGTACTATTCAAGTTATTTATAGAAAAACCCCAACTAATTAGTTTATTTTGCAATTTCATCTAATATGATAAATTCATTTAGTTAAAATTAAATGATAATTATATTAATATCACAATAAAAAATGATAAAATGCAAACTAAATTAAAAGTAGTCCCGACACGCGAAATTTAATAATACTAAAAAAACTTACATAATTATTTAGAAAATAAAATGTAAACTACTACACTAATATTACTAATCCGAGTCGTCTACAGCATTCGAATGACGCTCCCACAAGTGCTCTATAAGTGCATCGCGAAGCTCAAAGTGAGTATTTCTATCTCGAATTCGTCTATATCGAGCAAGATAACTTTGAAATCGGGTATTTTCATCTTGGCTAGTTACACCTTCATTTGGCAGATGACCTGTGCTTATCGATTGGACAATTGGTGCAGAAAGATTAAGTTCATCCTCGATTATCATATTGTGCATGATAATGCATGCAGTAATTATATCATGCATCACTTTTTTTTTTCAAATTCGAGATGGCTCTCAAATAATATGCCATCATGACAGTAGCACTCCAAACGCAAGCTCAACATCTTTTTTACAAGCCTACTGTTTTTTACCAAAATACTTCAATTTTGGAGTTTGTGGATCATGAATTGTTTGCACAATCGTACTCCATTTAGGGTATATACCATTAGCTAAATAATAACCCATAGCAAATTCTTTCCCGTTAGCAACATAATGAGCCGGAGGTGCAATGCCTTGTGTAAGATTGGAAAACAAATGAGATGACTCCAACACATTGATGTCATTATTTGTGCCCGCCATACAAAAAAATGCATACCATATCCACATATCATAATCGGAAACTGCTTCAAGGATTACGGTTGGTGCTCCTCAACGACCATCATACTGTTCGGACCATGACATTGGACAATTTTTCCACTGCCAATGCATACAATCTAGACTGCCCAACATTCCTGGAAAACCATGTTGATGATCAACATAGAGTAGCTTTGCAATATCATCAGCATTTGGTGCCCGTACATATTTTTCTGAAAATATTTTTATAATAGAACGACAAAATATTTTCAGGCATTCAATTGAGGTTGACTCACCAAGTTTAAGATATTCATCAAGAGAATCTGCTGATTTGCTGTACGCCAACAATCGAATTGCTACTATCATCTTCTGTAAAGTTGTTAATCCAACTATACCTGCTGCATTCCTTTGTTGTCCGAAGTAGTTATCATGATTTTTAACCGCTTCAACGATGCATAAGAATAAATCACGGGACATGCGAAATCTTCGGCGAAATGTGTTTCCATTGTAGCATGGATTCTCAGCAAAATAATCATTATACAATCTTTCCGCCGCTGAATGACGACCGCGATGGATCATGATACGACCCGGAATCGAGCCACGTCTCCCTTCACTTCTTTCTTGATGGAGGGAATTTTGCACCATGATTTCATTGTTCTGCAACATTTGATATACAACCGCGTCATCTTCATCAGACTCACTAGATGTGAACATAGCATCATATTCTTCTGAAGATGGATATGAGTTTGAAATTGGCACCTCAGATGACGTTGCTCCAAAGTTGAAATTCATTTTTATGAAGTATCGAAATATGTAAAGTAAAAAAGCAACAATTCTTACAAAATGAAAAGAAGGGAAATGATGGAATGCCTATTGTGCCAATGCATTGTGTTATTTATAAAGAGTATGCATATGAGAATAACAATAATGTCATATGGTCAATAGTCAAGGGGTGACAATTTCTACAAGAGTAGTCATAAAAGTATGACTACGCTATGCATGCAAAGATTAGACTACTCAATGACAAAAAATTGACCACTCATGTGTAGACAAATTTACACAAGAGTAGTGATAGAAATAAATACAAGTCTTTCGTGTGAAGATAATTTCTACAAGAGTAGTCATAAAAGTATGACTACTCTTTGCATGTGAAGACAAGACTACTCAATGACGGAAAATTAACCACCCATGCATGTGTAGACAAATTTACACAAGATTGGGGATAGAAATAAATACAAGTCTTGCATGTGGAGATAATTTTTACAAGAGTAGTCATACTTTGCATGTGAAGACAAGACTACTCAATGACAGAAAATTGACCACCCATGCATGTGTAGACAAATTTACACAAGACTAGGAATAGAAATAAATACAAGTCTTGCATGTGAAGATAATTTCTACAAGAGTAGTCATAAAAGTATGACTACTCTTTGAATGTGAAGACAAGACTACTCGATGACGGAAAATTGACCACCCATGCCTGTGTAGACAAATTTACACAAGATTGGGGATAGAAATAAATACAAGTCTTGCATGTGGAGATAATTTTTACAAGAGTAGTCAAACTTTTCATGTGAGGACAAGACTACTCAATGACGGAAAATTGACCACCCATGCATGTGTAGACAAATTTACACAAGACTAGGGATAGAAATAAATACAAGTCTTGCATGTGAAGATAATTTCTACAAGAGTAGTCATAAAAGTATGACTACTCTTTGCATGTGAAGACAAGACTACTCAATGATGGAAAATTGACCACCCATGCATGTGTAGACAAATTTACACAAGATTAGGGATAGAAATAAATACAAGTCTTGCATGTGGAGATAATTTTTACAAGAGTAGTCATACTTTGCATGTGAAGACAAGATTACTCAATGAGGAAAAATTGACCACCCATGCATGTGTAGACAAATTTACACAAGACTAGGGATAGAAACAAATACAAGTCTTGCATGTGAAGATAATTTCTACAAGAGTAGTCATAAAAGTATGACTACTCTTTGCATGTGAAGACAAGACTACTCAATGACGGAAAATTGACCACCCATGCATGTGTAGACAAATTTACACAAGACTAGTGATGAACTCTCATCTATAAAAAATCGAGATTGAATGAATGGAAGACAAGCAATTCTACATTTTACTTTCAAACACTAAACTTCTTTTGAGAGAAAATGTCTACATTCTATAGTGCAGAAGAAGATGTGATATTGTGCAAATCACACATGGAAATATCACAAGATCCTATCATAGGACGAAACCAACCAACTGATAATTTTTGGTTTCATGTGGCAGCAAAATACAACTGCCATCTTGTGGATAATATGGAAGCTCGTACTCATAGATCGGCCCAATCTCGCATGGGGAAGATTTCTACTTCTGTTCAAAAATTGAAAGCTTGTCTTCGTAATGTGGAAAATATGAATCCTTGCGGTGCTTATGATGAAGATATTGTGAGTACATTGTATGTTATTTTATTTTTTTCGAAAATCTTTATGTTCAAGTAATTCGTACATACTGATATTTAACTTTTTTTCAGATGAAAAAAGCAAAAATTTTACTGAAACAAGACAAAAAGTACCACTCTGGTTTCAAATTCGACCACGTGTGGGATATTTTGAAAGATTTCGAGAAATTTCAAAATGATTTCGGGGGTACATCAAGGAAATATAGTATGAATCAAATGAATGATATATCGTCAGACACTAATTATCCTTCTCCTGAGTCTCCATTGTCAACAACTCTTGGTTTGGATTCTTTTTTCATAAATTTAGGTGATAGTTCCGAAGGTTCAGCATCTAAACGTCCAATGGGGAATAAAAAAGCAAAGGAAAAGAGACGAACCGGTGGCCAATCTTCATCTATCCGTGATGAAGTCAAGGAGGCAAATAAACCTCTCATTGAACTGATGGCGGCAAAGAAAGCAAAGAAGGAAGAGCAACGTCAAATTTATTTGGATTTGAAAAAACAAACACAGGATGATGTAATAATGACAATAAATTTGCAAAATATTACCGACCCCAATTATTATGCGTATGTTCAGCTTCAACAGACACAAATTATTGCAAGAATATCGCAGCAAAATTTTACACCACGTCCACATTCCGAAAATGAAGATTTCATGGGTACTTTCGGCAATTTAGGTGGATCCGAGAGCGACATACCAGATTATTAACTATGTTAAGAACTATTGCAAGTTATTGTTGTGTGTCTGTGTGTTTTTTTAATTTGTATTTTAATCTTCTTTACTTTTATGTAATGTCTTTTTATTTTATATTTTATGTAATGTCTTTTCATATTATGTACTTTTTAATATTAAGTAATTTTATAACTATGAATGTTTGAATTACTATATTTTTAATTTTGGAACTTTTAAAGTTAGTTTTTCATAATTATATTATGCAAAATTTTAAAATTTTCTTTATAATTAAGTAGAGTTAACTATAATTATTTATATTTTAATCACATATGAAATAACAAGTAAATAAATTAAACTCTTAAATTTATAATAATAACAAAGTTTGTTTTTTAATTAATCAATGGGTTCAAATAATAGATAAAAGTAAATTTGTGGATTAAAGTGTAAATAAAAAATAATAAAAAATAAAAAAAAGAAGGGGAGTTGTGAACAGTGGACCTCGGGGAGCCAAGGTCCACTGTTCACACCTCTGCGCAAAACGCAGAGGTTCCAGCCCACCTCTCAATTTCCAACTCTCTAGCAGCGGCGTTTGGCCGCTGCTGGAGATGCCCTTAGTAATTAATTCGTTGATATAGTGGTTTTATTTCAATAATTGGATATATAATTAAATAAAAGTTAGCATGTTTTTGGATAGTGTGTAGTATTCTCTCAATCTCATTAAAAGAGTATAATTTGAAAAAAAAAATACCATTTATTATACATAATAAGATACTTTAACTAAAATAATTAATTTAACATATCTTTTTCACTTATAACCTTACTTTCAAACAGGTATTATATTAATTTGGTTGAACTGAGGGTTTTATGGATTGCATTAAGAATCTATGAATTTTTAATTTAAGCTTTGGAACTTTAAATGTAAATGCAAACTAGAAATTCGTAAATTTTTCAATCACGCTCTTTTATTTTATTTATTTATTTATTTGACTACTAACCGACTAAGTTAATAGGAGGAATAGAGTGCCTTTATTAAAATAAGAGGAGGTCGAATGAAACATAGTGAAGCTTTACAATCACATTCTCTAAGAAGAATTTGTTGAGGCCAATTCTTTACTATATTTTCAAAAATATGTTTTTGCAGTTTTAAATATTATATTAATTTCTCAACATTCTTAATACATATTTTTACTTTTCAATCACATTTTTTTTTAATATTTCCAATACACTTTTCACATTTCAAAATCATTTATAAAATCATGGTTGTCTGGACCGGACCTATCCGACTGCTAACCGACAAAGCTGCCAGTTCAAAATTTGTAAAAAACTGGGAGTATAATAACTCGGTCAAAACCGGTCAAAAATCGAGTCAGATCAAGAACCGGTCCGAACTACTCGAACCAAGTTTTTAATTTTTTTTTTCTTCAAATTTGTCAATTTTTAAAAGTATTGCTGTCAATGAGAGTTAATCCTTGTTCACTCGTATGGAAAATAAGAATAATTACCACTATACTGGTTTACTTTTGTGTAAATTATTGTTTTAATTCATTTTATATGAATTATAGACTTTCTAACAATCTATTAATAGAACCATCCAAATTACTGTTAATTTTATTGTCTTTCCTTACTATCTATAAAATTAATGCTATCATAATTTTTATTAGTTGTTTTCTTTTCAATTAAAATTTGTTTAAAATTTTCATGTATTAACTTAAAATGCGTTTTTTTTTACATCAAATTTTATCTTTTTTTTTTTGTCTAATAAAAATTAAATTTTATCTTTTTTTTTCCTAATAAAAATGTAATAATATAATTTTATATATATTCCAATAGAAAATAAACATTATTTTATATTTGATTTACTTATTGAGTTATATAATAATGAATTTTAATATTTAAGTTAGTTGTAAAATTTGAAAAAATATACTCCCTCCATCCCATTCAAAGAGTTCACTTTGAAATGTGTACAACTTATTATGGATTGTGAGGTACAACACCTAAAATAAGTAATTTACCACCATATTCTCCATTTATGTCCTTACTTTAGAAGTAAGGGTTAATTGTGAACCACACATTGTAATAGTAGTAAGGGTATGTAATGTAAATAAATTCAAAGTGGACTCTTTAAATGGGACAAAATTATTTTTTGAAAGTGAATTCTTTAAGTGGGAAGGAGAGAGTATAATTTTATGAAAAATATATATTTTTTAAATGTTAAAAATGAAAAAATTAAAGCATGTTAATCATTAACACACACACACACACACACACACACATATATATATATATCGGAATTGTTATTCGCAATACGATTTTACTATTCGCAGTAACATTTTTAAGTGAATTCCCTGAAATGCCCTTAAGACTTTAAAAAAAAATCATATTAAAGAACTCTATAAAAATGTTGGATGCATACCAATAACCTGTATGATATTGTTTGCCTATTTTCACTATTCACTTTCAGTAATTCATTTTTTATTCACACGTGTATTCAAATATGGCCGACAGACAAGAGGACGATCCATATTACATGGTAAGTAATAACTGTACATAATTTTTTACGTGAAATTTATTTTTTCTTAAAAAAAAATATCTGCTGCTCTTTGATTTAGACCCGGATCTGCAATTATCCGGCCGGTTTTGGCCGGAACAGTAAAATCTGGGCGAGGAGACTGTCTCCTTGGCCGGATTTTGACTGGAATTTCCGGCGGATGTACCGCCGGAGGCCGGCGGTAATGGGAGGGAAAATACCGCCCTGTGAAGGGCGGTATTTTTCCCCAGGAGGACCACCAGTTACCGGCGGTACTTTCGCCGAAAATACCACCGGTGACCGGCGTTAGTAGCCGGCGAAATACCGCCCGGCGGACCGCGGTATTTTTAGGCCGACCACCGCCGGCGGTGTTCCGACCAGAAGTGCCGCCAGAAGCCGGCGGTCTTTTACCTGAAAAAGTTGCCAAGGCGGTAGTTTGCTGCGGAAGACTACCGAATTCCGGCTGTAGTTCCTGGAAAAATACTGCCGGCGGTTGGCGGTATTTTTCCAGCAACTGCCGCCGGAATCCGGCGGTCTTTTCCTGCTAAAAACCATCGGATTCCGGTGGTATTTTCCGTCGAAATATTGCCGGATTCCTGCGGTATTTCCGGTGCGGTGGTATGCCTGAAAAAACCGCCGGTTGCGTGCTTTTTTTATCGGCGGCGGGCGATAATTTTTTCGATTTCTCTGCCAAAAAGGGCCAGATATCCCGCAGGGGCGAGATTTACGAAATATCCCCCCTATGTATATAGAATTTGTCACATTTTCACCTCTCGTAGATGAGAGTATTTCAAAATTTAATGGTTCCCGCTAAATTTTGGGTTTAAGTATGCTTACCCATCGTTTTGTATTAACAGGATATCCGTTTGGAGAGGGATGACATATTTTCTGACCACACGGAGGTATTTCAAACGAACGAAGAGTTTAGAAGTAAGGAAGATTTGGTTGCATGGGTCAAAGCTACAGCATCTGAAAATAATATGATAGCAAAAATTAGGTCTTATTCGAAAGCGTTAGGCCTTTTCCTTACAAGATGAAGAAAATGACGAGTTGAGATAGGGTGCGATAGATCAGGAACAGTTAGAGATAAGCCACCCCTACCTGAGGGAAAGAGCAGGCGGAACAATACAAGCAGCAAATTGACAAACTGTCCATTTCACCTTGTGGGACGCAAAATTACTGGGGGAAATTGGAAGTTAGAGATAAAAAATGGTAATCACAATCATGAATTACCGCAAGTTAGAAATTGACTTTCATCGCACTCACGGCTAACGGAAGCGGAGAAGAAGAAGGTTGCAGAAATGTCAAGTATTAATATTAGGCCGAAGCATATATTGGCCCAGTTGCAAGCGGATGATCCGCAAAATGTCAGCCACATAAGACAGGTGTCCAATGAAGCAGCAAAAGGTAGAAGGGAGGCGAGGGGAGATATGACTAACATGCAGTATTTCTTCAAACGTTTGCACGATCACGAATACTGCTATGCGCACACAATCAGACCCAGCGGGATCTATTAGGGTACAAGCATGCCGATAGGAATGTATTACAACGAGGTGCATATATTAATTTTCCTGTACATATCATAATGATTAATTACCTATCAATATACTAAATTTAATATGAGTTGCAGTCGCAGGTCGGAGATCCACAGGCGGACAGAGGAGAAGAAGGGTTGTGAGGCCCCACGCTTCTGAATGGCCTTTCGACATGCCCCTATTTTTGAAGCAGTTCGTGTTCGACTACATTACTAAACACGTTAATGTAAAGGCCGATGGACATTGTGGTTTTAGAGTAATTTCTTATTTCGTACACGATGTAGATGAGGAATATTGGCATCAAGTGCGCAGAGACCTGCACAAAGAACTGCAGGATCAATCTACCCTTTGGAAACACGTTCTTGGGCATGTCGACTACAAGTTAGCATGTAGGGTAATAAAATGTTATGTAGTTACGGCGTTAGATGCATTTTGGTTTGATTCTCATCTGTTTTGATTACTTGTCGCCACGAAGTATCAGCGGGTTGTTACATTATATGGCCCGCAGAGTAATACTTTCCTTCCTATTGAGTGGCAGAGGGTCGGCGTATCTAATGATCCGATCAGTTTCATCAATATGGGTCTTATAAGACAAAATCATTTCATTACTTTGTTAACGACAAGGGAGGTCTTGCTACCCCAATCTATCCGATGTGGAGAAACAGGGCCTCATGACAAATGCAGAGTTGAAAAACTCACTTGGATCAACAATTGGTTGAATTTATAAATAAATCTACCGTTGAGTGTTAGTATTACATGTATTTCTTATCCAATAGTTTCCCAATATAAGTATCTTATACGTAAATTTCATTTGTAAGTAATTTTAACATTATTGAACGCACATACACTGCATCAAAAAGTATATATAATACATGACAATAATTTAGAAATGGAGATGATAGAAAATTTTCTTAATATTACTCAATATGAAGAGTCAATAACATAGCACAGGTGATTTTGTCGCAACTTATTCTAGTACGAGCATCAAATCCTCCAAATGTATAGCCACCTCCTCTATGGCCCTCTCTCACGTCGTTGGGGACTTGTCCGGGGATAAGCTAGATACATTTTACTAGCTATATATTTCAGACGCTGCATTTGACAGAAAAATGCAAGTTATGTAAACAAACAGTGACATAAAAATAATAAATGAACATAAATACACAGGAATCACATGTACTTACCGCAACTACTGGTAGCTGTCTGGGGTTCGATGGCTCTTCCACTTCCATGTCGTCCGGACTAACATGAACGTGCGATCGCGCATGGAAGTAGTCGAGGTACTCAGGGCACGCCTGATCGGCCCATTGAGCCTTCTGCAGCCCCTTTAACATCCTACTCTTATACATTTGCCAAGCCATGAAATCTAGATCGTACACGCACGAATACTTACGAATTTCAGGGCCTCTGTTACAGTTCTTTGGCTCAAAAACTCTATCTGGGATCAACTGCGCGTATCCAAATTGTCGCATGAACCGATCAGGCATATAGGGCTCTATGATCGAAGGGGAATAAATAAGCCCCCTGAACAATGTGATTGGGTGCACGCGTGCAGTCTTTAGCCCGAAAGGAAACCAATTTACCTAGTTTATTTGCAAGAACATTAGTGATTAATCGACCAATTAGGATATGACACTAATTAAGTGTACAACATTTAAATGATATAAAAATACGAATTATTACCTCATCAGATTTTAATGTATCTAGGGCGCAGCGGTAGGACAACAAATCCCGTTTAGGCTCACGCTTCCGCCCGGTTCCGATGTGCCACTTCATTGTAGCAGGCAAGAAAACATCCCATGCTCTCATCTTTGGAGGACTAAACATTGGAAAGTACTCGTATATCCAACTCTTTTTGTATGAAGAAAAAAAATTTTAATAATGTTAATGAACCAATATAAAGTATGAAAATAATTTATAATTGATTCGAACAAACCTGTAATAATGTCAGACACCCGCCTAATTGGTCACCTTCCAAGATTGCGATAAATGTTCGCCAGGAAGGCTCCTCCCTAAGATAGTCCGCTTATTTTATCTACGTCGCGGAGGAAAGGCAGAAAATGCCCAAGCACATGGGTTTTCTTCTTATCAACGAATAGGGTATTTCCAACCAACCATAACAAATATCCTGCGGCAAAATTGGCAGGGTCCACATGTCCACTGACAGAATGGGCACGAAGGAGGGACATTTTCACACTTGTAAAATCTCGCTCCCCGAACTCCTCTTCCTCTATCCCCAGTATTTCTAAAAGCAGTTCCTTCATTTTTGATAGCTTAATTTTCCAATGAAGTGGAAATCCGTCAATCAGAATTCTCAATATGTAGGCCACATCGTGGAGAGTGATACTCATCTCTCCGAACGGCATGTGGAATGAATTGGTCTCCGGATGCCATCTCTCAACAAAGGCACTGAGGAGTGCGGAGTCTAACTCTGGATGCATGCAGCAGACCAAATGTTCCAACTCGGACCGTTCCACTATACTTTTCATTTCTCCGTCGACTAAATCCCACCTTTGCAGCCACTCGTGCCCATTATGGCATGTCAATATACCATGTTCCTACGTAATTTCATAAATAAATTAACACATTTTAGGCACCAAGTTATTAAGCATAAATCTAAACAATAAATAATAAGTATTTCGCAATAAATAATAAAGAATAATAACATACCTATCGATGCCATATGTAGTAGGCAATATGACGTTTAAAGCTCTTTAACAACTCTGGATTTGAAGGTCCACCATCAATCGGACCATCCAGAGGCCAATATTCCTTCCACCCGGCATCCCTTCCGGACCCGGACCCTGAAACCGACCTACGTGAGGAGAGCATTAAGCCTTTTCCACTCCGCCTTCGTTGGTTGGGGTCATTTGCCCATTCGTTTTCATCCTCCATTTGCCCCGAATTGGGAAGAATTACTAAGTGGTATTCCAACTACCATAAACAGTGAACCAAATGCAACACTCATCAAACCAGTGGAGGATTAAGAGATAAAAAATGCTCTCCTCTCAATGAATCCTAATAAATCCCTGGGAATGGATGGTATGTCTCCTCTCTTTTTTCAATCCTTTTGGCAAATTGTACATAGTGAAATAGGTTCTGCTGTTAGAAAATTTTCCTTTCTGGTGATATTCGTACCTCTGTAAATCATACATTAATTTCTTTCATTCCTAAAACCCAAAATCCACAAAAAATATGTCAATATAGGCCTATTAGTCTCTGTAACGGTATATAAAATCATTTCCAAAGTTTTAGCTGAAAGACAAAAAACCCTTTTGTCTCATTGCATTAGTGAAAACCAGTCAGCTTTCATACCCAGGAGACGAATTCTAGATAATGTAGTCATTGTACATGAATATATTCATTACCTTGAAAATCTAAGAAAAGGAAGGCCTGTTCTTTAACTTAAGTTTCAAACCAAGTTTGAAACTTAGTTTTGGAAAAATAATTTTATAATAAGTTTTCATCATTTCCAATACAACTTTTTACTATTCACCTACACCTCTTTATATTTTCAATACACTTTCACATTATAAAATTATTTTCCCAAAACTAAGTTTCAAACTTGGTTTGAAACCTAAGTTAAAGAACAGGCCCTTTGATAGAGTAGAATGGAGATTTCTTGATATTTAATGATTAGAATGGGATTTGATCGTCAGTTTGTGTACTGGGTCATGAAATGTATCCAAACAACCCCCTTCTCTTCTAACATAAATGGGGAAACAAAAGGCTTCATTAAGCCTACAAGAGGCTTAAGACAAGGAGACCCCCTTTCTCCATATTTGTTTCAAATATGGTCAGCAGCTTTCTCTTACTTGGTTAGAAGTGCTGTAAAGAGAAATGAGCTCAAAGGAATGAAAATAAGTCCCATTGGTCCTGAAATCACCCATTTGCTCTTTGCTGACGACTCTTTACTGTTTTGTCAAACTAATTTGGAACAGATTCACTGCATCAAAGCAATACTGGATCAATTTGAATTTTGTTCGGCCCAGAAAGTTAACTGGGATAAGTCCTCAGTCATGTTTAGCAAGAATACCCCAAATCATGTCAAACAACAAGCTTGTAGAATACTTGAAGGAATCTTTTTGCAGGCAAAAGCCAAATATTTGGGGCTGCCCCTTGTCATCGGGAGATCAAAATCACAAGTCTTTAAATTCATTGGCTGGAAGAGTAATTTTCTGAACAGTGCTGGAAAGGAAGTTTTGCTGAAATCTGTTGTGATGGCATTGCCTATCTATTCTACGTCTTGTTATAGAATCTCAACTTTTGTTTGCAGGCAAGTTGAAAAAAAGATGTCCAGGTATTGGGTGGGTGAAAAACGAGATAAAAGGAAGATTCATTGGGCTTGCTGGGACAAAATTGCTGAACCAAAAGAGAACGGAGGTTTGGGTTTTAGTAAGCTAGAAATTCTTAATGAGGCTCTCTTAGCTAGGCAGACTTGGAGGGTGATCAAAGAACCCAACTTGTTGATGTCAAGAGCGTTGAAAGGGAGATATTTTCCTGACAGTGACCTTTTCCAAATTCAGCAGAGGAACCGCGATTCTTGGCTGTGGAAAAGCTGGCTTAGTGCAAGAGAATTAGTTAACCAGGGCAAGCAATGGATTGTAGGTGATGGGAGCTTAATACAAGCTTGGGAGGACAACTGGATTCCAGGTTCATTCTATTCCAAACCTATGAGTACCAAACCTCCTAATTGCTCGATACAAATGATGAAGGATTTAATTGACCAAATAAGAAAATGTTGGAAAGAGGATTTGGCGAAACAGCTTTTTGACGGGATTGAGGCAGAAAACATTTTACAAGTTCCATTAAGTATGGAAGGAGCTAGGGATCAGTTGAAGTGTTGACACGAAAAGAATGGAAATTTTACAGTAAACTCAGCTTATATCTTTGCCCACACAAGAAAGGAAAGGACACTCTACGAGGTGAAGCCAGCCATAACAGAGAGGAAATGAGGAAGATGTGGAAAAAATTGCGGAACTACAGGTGAAAGCAAAATTAGAACACTTCCTATGGAGGTGTTTTCATGGATGGATTCTAGTCAACAGTAATCTTAATAACAGGGCGATGCAGATAGATGATATATGTAGCAGATGTGGTCAAGGAATGGAAACTCTTGAGCATCTCTTCTTTCATTGTACCGAATCTGTTATTGTTTGGAAAATTGTCTTGTTAAATGGGATGGGATGCATCATCTAACAGATTCTTTCAAGAGCTGGTATAAGAAAATTTGCATGGCTGAGATGAATGTCAATTTTATACAAAGGACTGAGCTGACGATGTATTTGTTGTGACATATATGGAAACCAAGGAATAGCTGGCACTTCCAACAGCAAAGACTTGAACCAGTGGAGATTGTACATCGGGCATGTTTTGAATGGCAGGAGTACAAATCAGCTCAGGCAGGAATACACAAGAACGTAGATGATAGAAAGACTACTACTTCAAATAGTATGGGAAAGCCCTGCCCAAGGATTTTTCAGAGTAAATGTGGCTTCGGAGCTAAAAAGAAGATAGAAGAAAGCTGCCATTGGTTTCACTATAAGAGATCATCTGGGAATGCTTGTTCTGGCATTAGCTGACACAAAACAGAATGTGAGGATGAGCAGGTTTAATGCAGAAATGGAGGTTACTCGTACTGCTCTTTGGTGGCAAAACAAAAAGGAGTCCAGCAGGTAGAAGTGCAGAGTGACGATAAGAATATGGTAGCTTGGTTACAGGGAAAGATTCCACCTGTTTCAGAAGCAGCAACCATAGTTGAAGGCATCATTCTGTTGAGATCTAAATGTTCAGTTTTTAAGTTCTTATTTATCCATAAGAACAGGAATAGATCAAGCCAATGTTTGGCTAGATTTGCTTTGTCTATTTTGATCATCCCCAATGTTGGGAAGATTCTTTTCCATCGTGGTTAGACGAAGCTTTCTGTTCTGACAGTAATAGTTCACGTTAACTTTTTTGTACTAAATTTACTTTTTTCTTTATAAAATTATTACCGTTCCAGCCAAAAAAAAAAAAAAAGAGCCGCCAAAAGTATGCAAGCCAATCCCCATATCAGCTCAATTTTGTTTCCAAGTCAAGAAAGTCATAACATGCTAGAAACACTCAACAACGTCACCGGAAAATACAGATACAAGTCAATAAACATTACCTCAAACAAGTGATCCAGAAAAAAATGTGACAAAGAGCCTGCTGATACCAAAAAGAAACACTGCCATCTGGTAAGAGGCACCTGTACCAACAGGAAAAATTAAGGAAGGAATAAGAATTAGAAGTATACTTAAAAGCATGATGGTGTCGAAGCGGAAGAGAAATATTGCTTAGACATACACAATTATTGCTTACACACTGAAAAAGCAAGTCAAACAAGCCAGAAAAACAAAATTCATTCAAAAGGTTAACTAAAGCAAAAAGTAACTGCTATCAAAGGATTAAACAAGGAGAACTTATTTTTCAACCATCATGACAGCAGCAAGGGAAATAGATGCAGTAATGTACAAAATAGAATACAGAGAGTAACGAAACAAAGAAACTCTATAAGTCTACTTAAGCATATACTCAATGGAAAAGAGTCCTCTGATGCCATATAGCATCAACGAATGATTTCTTGGTCATTTCTTTCTGCTAATTATAGAACAGACTCATGGGAGAAGGTCTGAAGTAGCTGTGTAACATTACCTAGTCTTTTACATTGTTTCCTTTTTGATTGTTGATGTTAAGCATTGCATTTTTAGCTATTCATACTTAAATCATCCTCTTCCTTGCAAACAAGTTTGGTTTTCTCTTAAAGATGAAGTTTCAAAAAATAAATTGATCTTTTTCTATTTTCAAATTAGAACCAGAGCACATTACCATCACCAATGACAGTTTGCTCTACAAAGACACTACACATGACCATTCTGTTCTCGTGCTTTCCAACAGGGTGACATTACGCACCCAGCTAGATGATTTAGAAGGTATATATGTGCTGTCAAAACTTTAGCATAGATTAAAAGTAATTCAGTTAAATGCCCCTCATTCTACTAAGCAGTAAGCAAACACCTTTTCTTCACAAATCACAAGCAAAACAAGACTGCCACCAGTCATTGCTCACTATCTTTGTTACTTCCTCTAACTAATCGCAAGTTAATACATAATTTACTACCTTTTAGCCGGGTTCATAGAACTTGATGTGTCATAAATTTATTCCTTTACAGTATGAATGACAAGGTAAAGTTGATGTGAATAGAGGAATTGCGCTATTGTGCAAAGTTGAACACATATACAACTTTTCAAGAGTGTCATCGAAATCAAAATCATCAAAACTGCTAATCTTCTAAATTAAACATGAGAATAAGTTCATCAAACTTAAGCTTCAACGTAGTCCACCAAACTGCTAATCTTTTGAATGGCTAAGTACTAACAGTCCATGTACCTCATAAGTTTGGAATCTCCCAAAAACTTCTCTTAACATTCACACACAAAGCAATAACAAGTCGAAGAACATCCATATCTGTTGCAACAAATTCTCAAAATCAATTCAAACGCACATGAAAAAACTACAGTTTTATGAAGATCATAGTTCGGAAGCGGAAACTCAAATCCACTAACCCCAGAAATAGAATCAAGAAGCCGCTTGTGGAGAAGAATTCTCGAGGCCCAGCTGTACAATGAGGACAAGGGAAGGGCCAGAATGATGATGTAGTAAAAGGGGTGGTGAATCAAGGACTCAATAGCAGAACTAGCGGAATGGCCCAGCCCGAGGGCTGAAGTCAACCATTCGGCGAAAGAGCCGATGTCGGGCCCGAAGAAAGCATTGATGGCGTACACCAGGCAGTGATGAGGGCTGAAGCGCCCATTCGAAACGCTCATCAAAGCTTGACCAGTACCGAGGGTGTACAACATGTGAGGCCCCGGCCCCGGCATGACTGGTTATTCAAGCTTTGGGAAAGTATCAGCTCAGGCTGAATGTACAACATAAAGGAAAGCTGAAAGGACTGGACAAATGAAAGAAGCTTGAAACAAATGTTATTAAACCCAAACCGGCTAGGGTCACCCATGAACCGGTCACAAAGTCGGTCCAATTGTACCCTCAAAATCAGATGAGGTTTTGTTTTCTTTTCTTTGTTACCAATTAGAAATTGTTTGGTTTGAAAAAAGAATTTTTTATGGGAAATTGTATATGAGATATATAAATGTGTTACGATTGTGTTATTTTTTTAAAATTGTGAAAGTAAAGATTTAAAGAAAATTTTAAATTTTAAAGAATTTAATGAAAATGAGGGTGTTAGAATACCAAAAGGAATTTTAAAAAAATTAAATATATTCGTGGAAGGAAATCAAAGTGAGCAAAGCCTAAGAAACCAGTGTTTTTTAAACTGAAGTTAAGAAGGACCTGAAAAGAACCAGAGTCAACCTAATTTTGTTCATTATTCAAAGGGGAATGTTAATTGCAGGACAGTTTTTACTAAACACAGGATACTTTTTAAAATTTTAAGTGGTGAAAAGACAATAATATCCTTATCCATTTCTACCCTCATAAACATTTTTACCTATCATTTTCTTCACTGCACATAGAATCGCCTGGGAGAGGTGATCTAAACCGATAAGATCGCCTGGGCTAGGCGATTTTATCTCATAAAATCGCCACTTAGAGGCGATCATATCCGTGAAAATCGCCTGTCGTAGGCGATTCTATATGGAGCAATCGCCTTCCCGGAGCGATTAAATAGGAATACATTGGCATCCTGTAGCAATTCTTTCCTGTTAATTAGCCCGGTCATAGCGATTCTTTCATGTTTATTTGCCCGGACGGGGCGATTCTTTCCCGTTAATTCGCCTGTATGGGGCGATTCTCTCAGTTTAAATCGCCTCCCTCGGGCAATTTAAACTGATAGAATCGCTCGGATGGGCGATTCTTTTCTAAAGTTGTTTTCTACCCTAGGGGAAGCGATTCTTCCTAAAAGAATCGCCAGAAGGAGGCGATTCTTCCATGTCAAATCGCTTGGTCCAAGCTAATTTCTTCACAGTTCGCCGGAAAACCTTTTTTCAGGCGAACTAATACCTAATTTGACACAAAATTTGCACAAACCAGCCGGAAAACCCATGAAACATCCAAAAACATTGATAAATAGATTACCGATACATTTTACAAGGACCAAAAAAGCTAAAAATCATTGCAATTTCAAGTTTTCTCGTAAAAACCAAAAAAACGACTAACCTATCGGAATGGAGATGGAACCGCCGCTAGAGATGGAATGGAGCGATGGAGGGATTCAAATCTGCAGTAAAATCTCCAATTTTACTACAGAAAGAAGTAGAAAGTGGATGGGCAAAAAAGTAATTTCAAGTCTAAATTTTTTTAAAAGTGTCCTTTATTTAGTAAAATGTGTCCTTCAATTAACAATTCCGTATTCAAATTTATATTGGGAGCTAAAATATTATTTATTTGGGAGCTTCCAAGTGGCCGATTCGGTCTAGGATTAATGCGCGTAAGTGGAATTCCACGTCAGTTATTAAATTAATTATCCATTTAGAGAGACATTTTAACTTTCTTCACATTTAATTACATGTAAGCAATTCAGCTCCTAACATTTTCGTGAATGGCTTCACCTCATTTATCAAATTCTAAATGATTTTAATTACACAACTCAATCTCCACGTTTGTGCATGCATGACCGTCAACAGGACCTTTGGCAACTTCATGTTTTAAATTTCACAATTTAAACCAACTCGTCATAGTGTCCCGTTTGACGGGTCTGTATAATTCAAATTTTTATAAAAATTATCTTTTCAAACTCACTTATGTATAATTATAAATTTGTATGTTATTCTAAAGAACTTGATTATGAAAGTTTAATTTTTAAATCATGGTGTTTGAATTTTAATTTAAAGTTATGATGTTAATTTAAGTGTAAGATTATATTTGAAGGTATATTGAAATAGATATATTAGTTTAATTTTGAAATTTACGGAATAAAAATAAGAAAATTAGAAAATAAGTGAAAAATAGGAAAACAGCCAAAGATCGACAATTGCCTGACGCCTTCAATTTGTGAAGAAAATATCTCACCGCCTTTGAGGAGCGGGTTATAACCGTTGATAGGGCGGTTATTGCCAGAGTTTGATAGGATTGACCAAAGTTAGAGCGGTTGTTGCTTGACTTTGAGTGGCTAAAATCGATCGTTACCTGGAGATGAAAAAATTTTTTATATATAATATATATATATATATATATATTCTCCAAGTTCCAAATGCGGGCTACAACCCTGAGGGTCTATAGCCTACATTTAAACCGCCTAAGAAAGTCCAAAGACATCCTAAAATGTATCAAGACCGATCATTTTCATGGAACAAAGAAGAAACAACTAGGTGGAAGTAGAGAGAAAAGAGAAGGGGAGAAAAGAAAGAAAAACAGAAAAAAGAGATTTGGAGCTTGAATTTTGATTCCAATCCGTTGGAAAATATCTTAGCAACTTCAGGAACACAACAGTGAGTTTAAATTACTTACAATAACATTAGAATTCAAATTTATGATGCATATAAGTTGAAATTATAGAATTTTTAGTTTTCTTGAGATTTTGATTTGAATCTTTAATTTTGAATGTTGTACAGATGTTATGAACTGTTAGAAAATATTGTATAAATGTTATAGGATTAATTTTGAACAAAAGAAACCAAAGAAAAACGTGTTTTAAAGTTGTTTTAATTGAAACCTGAAACTAGAAGTTTTGGAAAAAATGGATCTGGGCAAGACCGGATATAACCAATCATATAGAAGGAATAATCGATTTTCTTGGCTCAATAAAATCGGCAATTACCAATCTAGGATAGGTTATAACTTGATGAGGACATCCGAAGCACACATAGACAAGCTAGCAAGGGGATAAAGAGGATGGGCTACAAGTGTTACATCGCGGCCCAACATTTCTAAAGGATAAGTCCTTATCAAAGGAATCCTTTAGTTGACATCATTGGGCCTATGACTAGGCAGCGTCAAACGACAGTAGGCGAGGCCCTACGGAACCTCGTCGTTTCAAACCTCGCTTAAGCCCGCAAAATTAAAGAAGACTAGGCCCTTAATCCAAGATTCAGGAAGGATAAAATGATTACTATCTTCTCAGTAAATGAAGAGGAGCAACCATTGACTCCTCACCCTAAATGGAAGCCTGTTTCGTGAAGCCCACTAGCTTCATGGACTTACTACAATTCACTAACTCATGCTCCGTCAACATTGGGTCGGCCCATTCAGCATCCAAGCTTCACAAGTCGACCCAACCAAAGTTCAGCAAGCAGGTCGCGACTCAAGCCCACGATCGCAGACTCAAACCCGCGATCGCAGCCCACAATCGCAGCCAGCGTTCCCATGGATCTGCGCGCGACTCAGTAACCCAAATCGCAGTGTCCATTTGCAATTTTCGCAGCTTCCTAGAATCGGAGAAGGATTTGGTTTTGCATGTTACCTTTTCCTTTTCTAATTGTAATTTGGATTAAGTCAAGTTATCTAAACTGTTTACAACTTGACTTAATTTAGTAGTTTCCTTTTTAATTTCTACTTCTTGTTTCTTTTACAACTTGAATTTGGATTTACTTAAAAGTTAACAAATTCAAGCTTTCTTTTTATTTTTCAAGGGACAGTTCGAGTAACTAACTAACTATTACAACCGAAATTGCCCCTCAACTGAATCATGCTTCTTTTGTTTTGGGTTTGTAAAAGGAAACTAACTCTAGTTAGTTTCTAATTCTAGTTTGTTTCCTTTTCTATTTCTTGTGCTTCAAGAATTCGATCCATCACCTATAAATAGGGGGTTCGAGTTCCAAGCTCAGGGAAAATAATTTGATAGTTAAATTGAGACGTTTATTCCTTTTTATTCTCCTTTTTTCGCATATTATTTGCTAGATTGAGCTTGTGTAATTTTTCATGCCTATTTAAAACAAGTTCCGAATTTTAGAAGAGTTTAGGTAATGCTCCACCTAAATTTCTATTGATTCACCTCTTAAAATCTAATTAGTTTAAGGCCAAAGTAGACTAGATCTTGCTTAAATTAATCTAGTGTTTTTCAAGTGTCAAGAGAGTATTGTAAACCTTCATTGTTCGACTTTCCTTGGCTTCAAGTCCTCCGCCCCTGTGAGTTCTTTCTAACTGCTCACATCATAACTGATCTTCATTACTAAAGGATGAAGAAAATTGGGTTATGTTATAACTGATGAAAGACAGATTATAACCGATCTTCAAAGCTGAAAAGTTTAGAAGTGCGATTATTACCGCTTTGATTATAGGAAAAACCGCCGTTCAAATCTGAAACAGGGTTTTCAATGCTTATGGGCTGTATTTGAGCGGATACAGCCAATCTCCCATGAAAACATGAATTTTTGAAAATTCAAGTTAAAATCCTTACTACTTATTTTATAACTTTAAACACTTTAACTAATAATTACATATAACTCATTGAACAACTAGAAACACAAGGATTAAAAGACAAAAACATGTAGAACCCTTGAATCTCAATATTAATCTCGATTCAAGGATAAAGTCTAAAGTATAATATTTATGTAATGCAAATTTGCTCACAAAATACTCGTGATACAAGGTGAGTGTTCTCACTAAAATGGTTAAATGTTTTAAACAAGTAACTAAACGAATTAGCATGGTTTACTACCGATAATGCTTATGTGTCATAGTTATTCAAAGTGACCATGTTGTGAAATACATGTTTAAAGTTTATCGTATGAATAAAATTTGTCATGTACTCATGACTTAAGTGTCAAGTATGAAGTGTTGCATGTTCAGTGTTATATTCATGTTTAGTGTTAAGTTTTCGTGTCCCGTGCACCGTGTGTTTGCGCACCATGTTCCGTGTTACATGCTTGTCCATTATGGTTCCCCAAAGCATTTTTAGTTCGTTGAAATCGAGCATGTCAACATTGGGGTTGAATGTTTGATTAAATGACTGAAGAGGTCATGTTCGGTATTATCTCGAGGTATGCCACCTTGTCTCTTGGACTATGTACCGTGTTTGGGCTCCAATTTCCATAGGTGTGGTTGACGAAAAGGCTGACACCGTGTTTTCTGTCGCTATACAAAGAATTTCAATACAAGTAAAGTATAATCAGTAGTGTTTCCTGAAGTGTCACATAGATCCTCGTTATACCTTACTGATTACGTGCTCTCTATCCCTTACGTGTTCCCCCTTGTTTGATTAGAAAATACATATCATGTACTAGTAATTGTTTACTTGGTAATATTTTTAATAGTGTGACCTTACTCAGTTATAAAGCTCACCCCTTAGATGTTTTACATATTATAGATCTTGAGAGTAATTGCTACTAAAGTGCCTTGACTTAATAATATGGTGTTGATGAATAGTCTTTTTGCTTAGTTTTGAAACATTAGTGTTGTACTATTGCCAGAGAACCTAGTTTTAGCATTTGAGGTATTGATATATTATGATTTAGTGTTTGTATATTTTAGAAATCTCATTTAGCTTGAAAGTTTGTAACTCACATTAATAAATGAATGTATTATCTCATTAGCGATTGCTCTGTATATTGTTAGTGAGTCCGATCGGATCTCCCGCCCAAAGAGGGAGGTTGGATTGGGGTGTCACAGTGTGCCTAGGTCGGTTCTCATCATTGATCAAATTCAAAATTCTATAAGCTTTTGCAGATGTGCCATTGGGCCAACCATTCAAGAAAGGATGCAATCAATTTCATTAATTAAAAAGGTTATTCATGCATGGGAATTGAAGATGCAAGTCCAAAGCACAACTTGATGCATGCATTCAGTCATATGGAGAATTAAAATTCCAGAGTTGTCATCAATATTTATCTTGTTGATATATATGTTTGGCAACTTAAAAGTATTAGATAATATTGGTCAAATTTCCTAAATTATTAAGAGTCATTTAAAGACATTTTAGAAGCCTATATGTGACACTCCAGTCTCACCCATCCCACATACAAGGGACTGGCTCAACCGGATGTCTGTCTGACTCAAATCAGGGCTCATTGTCGTTCAGAACAAACCAACCATACTTTATTACAATAATTCTAATATTCTTTTACAACCTTGCTATAAAAATTTTACAAAATACATATTGAAACAAAACATTCATGCGCTCATCTTCTGATTAGCTCTTATGGTGTTTCATGTTGTTCCTAGACCTACTACTGATAGTGAGCCAAGTCATCCACGTACTACGGATCTGTAGCAATTATATTTGAAAACAGAAAACAAAATTAGAAAATGTAATGAACCCATACCAAATGAGATCACACCATTTTTCGCAAACATTTACTGAGTTGCATAACTACCCATGCATACAATTCAGGCAATCATAACATATAGCATTTATGACACAAATGCAATATTTAAAGACATGCAAAACGAGGATAAAAGACAGCCGTCAAAGTTCCATATGATCGATAAACAAATTGACCAATTCACCTCGGTGTTCATTCGCGTCATACTCATTCTGTTCATTTCATGTTCATTCATTCAATAATTCATTCCTTCATTCGTATCAGTAATCTCGCCATATCTAATCATTTCAATACTAGCAATATGAATGATTTTATCGATCAAACCGTACCCTAGTTAATCATTTCAATGCTAGTAATGTGAATGATCGAATTTATCAAACCGTACCCTAGTTAATCATTTCAATGCTAGTAACGTGAATGATCTCATCGATCAAACCGTACCCTAGTTAATCATTTCAATGCTACTAATGTGAATTATCTCATCGATCAAACCACACCCTAGTAATATGTACCATGTAATCTATCCAAACTCATATATACAAAATCAAGAGTTCTAATATACAAAGAAAGCACACGGATATATTCACAAGCATATATGCATCCAATCAGATATATAAACACAAATGAACATTTCAAATCTCAAAACATTTCACACATGATTTTAAAAGTTTTGTAAAATATGCCACCACAAGGACTCCAATTCAGATTCAATTATTAACTGCGTTAAAATGGTATCAATTTTCAGTGAGAAACTCACCTTAGTCCGTGGATGCTAGCTCATTAGTATTTGAATCAATCTGCAGTACATAAGTGTCGAGGTTTAGACTTTATTCTTTAATATAGATAAATTTCATAATTCTAGAGTTTTAAGAGTTCTAGTGTTCAATCTGTATATTTTTAGAGATTTCATTAATCATAATCAAGTATTTCATAAAAGGGTTTAAAGATGTAAAATAAGGTAATGGTTTTAGTTTGATTTTGTAAAAATTCATATATTTAGGTTCATTCATTATCATCCTCAAGTATTTCATAAAAGGGTTTAAAGGTGTAAAATAAGTTGTAACGGTTTTAGTTTGATTTTGTAAAAATTCATATTTTTATGTTTGGATCGATTTTACCCTCAAAAATAGTGGCAAAAACCGATGAAACTCTTTTTTCAGCTTTCAGATCGATTTAACCTGTAGTTTGATCGATAATAACCGATTAGAAAATTTCTTTAGAACTTCATAATGGTTTTACCCGCTCTCAGATCGGTAATAACCGGTCAAAAATTAATTCAGCTTCGATGAGCGATTTTTCCCGCTCAAATAGCAATAGTTGCCGATTTTCTTGAGCAAAATCAATTGGTTTTACCTGCTCTTTGATTGGTTATAAATGGTCATACCCAGATTTAGTTTTCCAAAATTTTCAAGCTTCGGGATTCCATCAAAACTCATTTTTCTTTGATTTTCAAAATCAATCCTATATTATTCCTACAACATTTCTATCATTCCATAACACATTTGCAACATTAAGAATTAAAGATTTGAATCAAAACTTAAAGAAAACTCAAAATCTTAATATTTCAACTTCTATGCATCAAAAATCCAAGATTCAACATTGTAAGCAATTTAAGTGATGATGATCCAAGGCTAAAAGAACACCGAGTATGAGTCAGAATCTATGAAGTCAAACAAAGGCAAAGCACTTGAGAAAAAGGCCAGGAGAGATAGAAGAGTAATACTATTCAAAGATCCTTAAAGGAAAGGCATCTCCAAACTCTCCACAATGAAGAAAGGGTTGTCCCTTAAAGTCCTTAAAGTTACTGAAAGGAAATGAAGGTTACAAGAGTCACTCCACTCTCCATCATTGAAGAAATGGTGACTACTAAACTTTAAGCTTAAGGAAATGGGGATTTTACAATCTTGAAGAATTTTGGAAATGAAATGTTTTTGAGTTTCTAAAATGATTTCGGGAGTTTCCAGAAGATTCCAAAAGCTTCCTACATCATCATCATCATGCAACATCTATTGGGCCGAATTCCATCAAGTCCACTGTACTAAGATTTGGCCAGCCCACAAGCCTAGGAAGGAAGACCATCAAGAAATTAGTGTAGGGTTTTACTTAAAGGGTTCTAGGGTTTAAGAGAAATTAAGGTATTGCGCATATTACCGAATTCTCTTCATAGTTTCCTTCTTTGTTATTTTCAAAAATAAGAGGTGCTTCTTTTCTCCTTGTTTCCAACTTTTATAAAGGTTACTTAATATCTTGGTCAAGTTTCCTCTTTTCTTTTCTTCCTTTATATTCTGCCATTCCTTAAACTTTTAGGGCAGCCGAGTTTTCCTTCTCTTTTCCTTGTGAAATTCAGTCATGCCTACCCTTTTTGGCAGCCAAAATTCTTCATTACCAATTACTTAGTTCCTTGAAGTTTTTGGCAAGAAATCAATCTCTTGATTGATTTCCACTTTTGGTATTTTCCTTGTTTTTGTTTCCTTGTAATTTCTCACCCGATACCTATAAATAGGGGATGCATAACTTTATTATTTTTTAGTGATTAATTGATTGATAAGTTTTATACTTTATTAATTCACTGTTCTTTATTTTGGCTTAAATAATTTGTATCCTTGTTAATTGCTAAAGTACAGAAACTATAGATTATTAGATAATTGCTCTATCTAATGCATACTTTGTTTTGTCTCTAGAATTCATCACTTGGTTCGAATTACGTGTTTAATTTAACTTGTTAAATTAGTAAAATGCCAAATCCAGGGTAAGGATTCTTGAGTTTTAAGAGCTGCATTTTGCAATCAGACTTTCCTTGGCAATTTTTCGCATTGAGTTCTTGTTTTCGCAAGTCGAGATCAAGGATACACATCAATTGGTATCAGAGCCTTGGTTATTTGCTCGACAAGAGGAGGTTGAAGTAACTCAGCCAAATCATCAGGTGTTTTCTAATCCTTGTTAATCTTGCTTTGTCTTGAAATTCTTGGAATTAGAAGACTCCTTTTTGAGAAATATTTTTTCTCAATTAATTAATTTTGATTTTAGTACTGTTTCTTTAAAAACTAAAATTAAATATCTAAAAAAGAAAAAGGCAACTGAAAAGAAAGAATTTTGTGAAAAAATCCTAATCTTGGTTTTTTTTTTTTTTTCTAGGGTTTTTGGGTTTTGGCACTTAATGTTTGACACTTCAAATCCAGCCTTTCTTTTTTGTGACAATTGGCGTTAAGTGACCCCTATTGTTGTGAATTTGTGGCTGTTTTGCGATTTTCTTCTCCCTAGTTTGCATAATTTTGATGAGTTTTGCGGCTGATGTTAAGCAGCTCACCTTTGTTTACAATTGTGATTGGTATGCATATGGTTGATAATATAGCTTTGAATTTTTGAAAATATATTGGATTCTTGAAATTGTATCGTGGTGCTGTCAAAATTTTTTAAAAATGCTCTAAGGGATATTTCGCATGCTTGTGTCTATTGTGGCCAAAATTTATTTTAAGAATTGTTTCTCCAAGGTTTAAAGGTGTACTTACAAATTTGATAGTGTTTGAATGCCGACACTACTTCCCACAACACTACACTCGAAAACTGATAAGAAATCTTTTCTTCATTGGAAATCTTCTTCTCTTTCAGTGTACTTGCAAAGTTGATAGTGTTTGATTGCCGACACTACCCCCCATAATACTACACTTGAAATATGGGGAATTTTTCCATTATTGGTTGTTATTTCGCAAATGTGATTAATTAAGTGGGGATTGGTTTCTCGATTACCTATGGGAATGGTGATTACTTCTTGGGTAGTTTAAGTACTTCCTAATTTGTTTCAACTCTGCTAATTATTCTTGTTTCATCATTTGAATTGCTCTGCTTCTAAAGCCTATTCTGAGACTTTTCGTGCTACCTTGTACGTTTACTCTGAACATATAGCTTGAATCTTGTCATCATGCACATTACATTAATTTCTTGAACTTTGAGGGCTTTTCCCCGAAAGTTCCTTTGTGTGCACTTCATATTTGAGCTATACTACAAATCTTCTTTTCAAAAGGGTATTTTTACAAAATAGAAACAAGTGTCTATTTCGAAATTTTTTTTGCTACTTTCCTATATAGTTGTTGTGCTTGTGTGATTAACCATTTGCTTGTTGCCTTTGCCAAAGTAATTTGTGAACCTAATTAAGGGCCTGTTCTTAAAGTTTTGGTTTTAGTTTAAAATTTAATTTCAACAGTAACTTTAATATATTTTAATCAGTTTTCATCATTTCTAATACAACTTTTTCCTATTCAATGATACCTTTTTACATTTTCAATACACTTTTTACATTATAAAATTATTTTCCAAAACTTTTTTTCAAAACAAGTCTCAAACCCAAAAAAAAGAACAGGCCCTAAGTATACAGGATCGAGGTAAAAGGCTGAGTGATACAGCATACAAGGGCTACCAACCCTAAGAGTGATACACTGGTTTGTGTGTAGTTGTTAGGAGGGCATTTACTAGGGGGACAAGGGAGTGAGGTTACTCTACTCACTTTCACTTGTTCTTAGCAGGAAATTTTATGTTACTTTGAGAATCAATTAGCCGTGAGCAAATTGACCCCACCAGGGACATTTGGTGCTATGGTTGCCTATGATTCTTTGTGACTTACTAGGGTTCTCATTTCTATGAGATCCCTACAATGGAGTATAAAGCTACAACTATGTGCAAATTGACCCCTCTAGAGAGATTTGGTGCCATTGTTGTTTCTCATTACTTGGCCTTGGAATTCCAAATGGAGAAGTTCTTAGAACCCTATCGGATTTCAGCTCATTTACAAGAAGGTGTGCCCACCGACACGGGTGGGCATGCTCCTTGTTCCATCCAGGTTCCAAAGTAGTTTCTTTGCTTAGTTCGAGGACGTGTTTGGCAGTTTGATATGCGTGTGAAGTTTACTCTTGTACTTCATATGTCTTGCTGAAAATTTGGTTACAGATTTTCTTTCTCACTAATTCATTTGTCGGTATACCTCCGAGCAACACTCTTCTGGTTGTTTTGTAGGGATTCCACAAGTGGGATTGGTGTTTCTACGACGCATAGCAATGTTGATTGCAGTTCCACGAGGGACTCATGAGACTCTTCTGCCTGGGAATCAAAGTGTAACACATAGTATAAGGTCTTTTCGCATGCTTTAAAATGGTATGCTTTTACTTTTACATTGATTCTTCTTCTATTGGTTACCATTAATGCTAAAGATTTTACTAACTCTTGTGTTTGTGAATTTAAACGTGTGCATTGCTTTATTGGATACATATTTTGGTTTAAAACTGCATAAGCTTGTAGTTCACTAATCCTTAGGAAGTATTTCTAAGAAATTGTCTCTATTATCATTAATTAGTTCTCATATCAGTTACACATGCAATTTCTATTGGTTACAATAACTTATGATCATGAGTCATGCAACTACTATGATTATGGCTCCATGAGTTTCATCAAAGGAACTTTTTGCGTCTAGGGATCAAGGTAAAATAAGTATAGGGGTATCCTTCAAAGAGGTATGCCTTTAAACTATTTCTCATTCTGATTCCATTCTTTCGGTTATACGCATGACTAAGAAATACCAATTTCTAAAATTGTGATTAGCCTCCATTTGGGCAAATCGACCGTAGGAATCATTTCCTTAGTTGTTGGTGTTCAAGCTCGAATGGTTTTATATGTGTTGGACTGCTTAACTGGTGACTTCTTCTGTTTCAATTTAGCAATTCTGACTTGTTTCGACATGAGGATGTTTTCTTAACATGCCATATTGTCTGCCTAAAAAACTGTGAATTATTGTGTAATGTGTTACCTTTAGTTTACAAGTAGGACGGTTTTTTTTTTTATACAGTTGCAGTGGTACTAAATAGCTACATCTGATCTGTGACATTTTTTAGGATCTTATTATGCTAGTTTGTATATCATACAAATGATGCATAAAATTGTCCTAGTTACCATTATTGCCTATATTAAGCTGCGATGCTATATTTCGTATTGATAGGTAGTTATTCTCAGAGAGTATGGATAAGTTCATGATGTTTTAAATGCTTCCCGATAGTGTCTTGCAAGCAAGTAAAACATTCTTGAGAGATTCGTGAAGAATTAAAAATGATTATCAGTGTCATTGAAATTGATCTCACAAGAACATTAAGAGTGGTTACACAATTGAAAAGCATCGCAGACACGCTTATTTGCTTAGTAAGTATGGTCTACGTTCATGTGTTTATAGTACTAACTTGTTTTGTTTGTTGGATTCAAGAACGAATCCCTTCTAACCAAAATGGAATGATGAGGATATCCAAGGCTAAAAGAACACAAAGTATGAGTCAGAATCCACGAAGTCAAACAAAGGCAAAGCTCTTGAGAAAAAGGCCAGGAGATATAGAAGAGTAATGCTATTCAAGGATCATTGAAGGAAAGGCATCTCCAAACTCTCCACAATAAAGAAAGGGTCTTCCCTTAAAGTTGCCGAAAGGAAATGAAGGTTACAAGAGTCACTCCATTCTTCAGAATGGTGACTACTAAACTTTCAGCTTAAGGAAATGAGGATTTTACAATCTTGAAGAATTTTGGAAATGAAATGTTTTTGAGTATCCAAAATGATTCTGGGAGCTTCCAGAAGCTTTCTACATCATCATCGTCATGCAACATCTATTGGGACAAATTACATCAAGTCCACTCTACTAAGATTCGGCCAGCCCACAAGCCTAGCAAGGAAGCCCATCAAGAAATTAGTGTACGGTTTTACTTAAAGGGTTCTAGGGTTTAATAGAAATTAAGTTATTTTTGCATGTAATTACCTAATTCTCTTCATAGTTTCCTTCTTTGTTATTTTCAAAAATAAGGAGATGCTTCTTTTCTCCTTGTTTCCAATTTTTATCAAGGATACTTAATCTCTTGGTTAAGTTTCCTCTTTTCTTTTCTTCCTTTATTTTCGGCTATTCCTTAAACTTTTAGGGCAGCCGAGTTTTCCTTGTCTTTTCCTTGAGAAATTCAGTCAAGCCTTCCCTTTTTGGCAGCCGAAATTCTTCATTACCAATTACTTAGTTCCTTTAAGTTTTTGGCAAGAAATCAATCTCTTGATTGATTTCCACTTTTGGTATTTTCCTTGTTTTTGTTTCCTTGTAATTTCGCACCCTATACCTATAAATAGGGGTGCATAACTTTATTATTTTTCAGTGATTAATTGATTGATAAGTTTTATACTTTATTAATTCACCCATATTTATTTTGGCTTAAGTAATTTGCATGTTGTTAATTGCTAAAGTACAGAAACTATAGGTTATTAGATAATTGCTCTATCTAATGCATACTTTATTTCACCTCTAGAATTCATTACTTGGTTGAAATTGTGTGTTTAATTTAACTTGTTAAATTAGCTGTCTGCCGAATCCAAGGGTAAGGATTCTTGAGTTTTAAGAGCTGTGTCTTGCAATCAGACTTTCCTTGGCAATTTTCCAAATTGAGTTCTTGTTTTCGCAAGTCGAGATCAATGGTGCACATCATTAAGCTTACCAACGTGTTCCTGAAGTGGCTAAGGATTAACCCACCGGATTAGAATCAAATTCCAAGCTTCAAACTCCTTCTCTCCTAATTTTCTTCTATTTTTCTTTCTTTTCTCTCTTTTCTCCTTCTTGATTCTATTTTATCCTGAAGTTATGATTGATCAAAGACGTATTTATACGTCTCCAGGATCGCCTAACGAGACAAAATGGTAGGGCTATAGACGCCTACGGTTGTAGCCCAACTTGGAACTTAGAGTAGATATTTTTTCAGCTCCAAATCACAATCAGTTTTACCCGATCAAATATAGCTTAAAACCACTCTGACTTTGGTCAATCAGGCAAATGGTAGCATAACCAATCCAGGTGTAGTTATAATCTCTCCTTAAGTGGTGTTATATTTCTTCTCACAATTTTAAGGCGGTTTAATCAGTTTTAACCGATCCACTACTGGTCAAAACTACTCTTTGCCTATTTTTCTCATTTTTCCTCTATTTTCTAATTTTCTTATTTTCATTCCATAAATTTCTAAAATTAAACTAATATATCTATTTTAATATACCCTTAAACACAATCTTACACTTAAACAAATATCATAACTCAATTAAACTCAAACATTATGATTCAAAAAATAAGATTTCCTAATCAATATTCTCAAGAAAGACTATACAGCTTATAGTCGTGCCTAATTAAATTTAAAAATATAATTGTATATAAAAATATAAATTATAAAGGTTAAACTAATGCGAAAATTACGGGGTTCACACTATAAATAAGCCATCTTTTTATGCTTTTGAAAGTGAAGAATGATGAAAATGATTGTGAGGTTTGATCATCTGTAGTTCAATTTTTGGACTTTAGAATTTATCAAGACTTCATCGTCTTGTGGCCGTCAACACTTATTGAACAATATTTTGGTGAGTTGTTTGGGGTGTGCTTATACCAAGGTTCTCAAAATTGTACACTTGAGGGTTGCAGTCATCTATAGCAAGGTTCAGTTTGTCCATTGTTGGAAGGTCAAAGTTTCACCAAAACAAGGCAGCAAACCCTTAAAACGATGGACTTTCGCTTTGTGACCAAACCCTCCCAGGCGAGATTACATCATGATATGTGGTTCATTTAGTAATTGAATTTTTGTGAAATATTTTTAAATATTTCATTACCAATCACTGGGTGCACATCATATTCTTAGCTCCAGACAATAGTAATAATTATAATGCAATAAGTAACATTGCACATTTACAATTATATATGACTAAAAATTAATTCACATTTTTTAGTTTAAGACTCGCTTTAGAAAAAACTCAATGACTAAAGTCAAATTTTTATGAATAGAACAGTGAATAAGTATGTACGCATTCGTTCAGAGAGATTGGTATCAACCCTTATTGCGTATTGGTACTTATCGAGTATAGAATAAATGATGAGGGCATCCAAACGCCAGCAACAACTCAACAAGCAAGTGAGTCCGGAGAAGCTGAGGAGGTTCAAGTTCTACATCGAGATCCAACAATGCTTCAGGATCCAAGTCCATATCAAAGGGATCCACTTGTAGACATCACTGGGTCGATGACCAGAAGCAGAGCAAAGAAGGTTCGAGAGACACTCAACAACCTTGTCCAAGCTTGCCAAAAGGACGCCCAAGTGATAGTAGAAGCAAACGCCTTGGAGCAGAAAGACGGAAAGGTCACTACAAGAAAAGTGACCTATTGCGACATGGAAAATGCGTCGCTAAAAGTCGATTTAGTGTCGCAAATTATATTTTGCGTCTCTTGTTATTGAGTCGCAAAAGGTGGTGTAGGAAATTTGTGGCGTTTTTTTCTCACTTGTGCCGCAAATGTATGGCACTTTCTGCATCACTAAATTAATTGTCACTTAAAATTCGCGACACATTATGCGTCAGTTGTCTTAGTGACACATACTAATTTACGACACTGATTTGGGTCATTAAAAGGAATGTTGCAAGATTATTTGCGACAAATGTGGCGTCACATTTAAAACGTCGAAGGGTATTCGCGACATGTAAATTATGTCGTTAAAAGTCAATTTAGTGTCGCAAATGCGTCTCTTGTTATTGAGTTGCAAAAGGTGGTGTAGTAAATTTGTGGTGCTTTTTTCCACTTGTGCCACAAATGTATGGCACTTTTGCATCACTAAATTAATTGTCGCTTAAAATTCGCGACACATTATGCGTCATTTGTCTTAGTAATGCATACTAATGTACGACATTGATTTGTGTCATTAAAATGAATGTTGCAAGATTATTTGCGACAAATGTAGCGTCACATTTAAAGAGTCGAAGGGTATTCGCGACATGTAAATTGTGTCGCTAAAAGTTGATTTAGTGTCGCAAATACTAATTTGCAACACATTATGCATCTCTTTTTATTGAGTCGTAAAAGATGGTGAAGCAAATTTGTGGCGCTTTTTTTCACTTGTGCCGTAAATGTATGTCACTTTTTGCATCACTAAATTAATTGTCGCTTAAAATTCGCGACTCATTATGCGTCATTTGTCTTTTTGTGGCATTTTTTTACTAGTTGCGCCACAGAAAATACAACACCTTTTCATCACTTAATTATTGTCGCATAAATCTTGCAGCACATTACACGTCATTAGTTTCAATGACACATTATTTGTAACACTAATTTCTGTCATCACGTTTAATGTCACATTTATTTGCTACACATGTGACGTCATTATTTGAACTGTATTAATGTTATTTTGCAACATAATATCGCGTCCATAAAATTTGTCATATAATAATTGGCGATACAATTTACGTCATTAAATTTTTTGTTGCATAAATTTTGTGCGACACAAATGCGTTAATTGCGTAACGTCGCATTTTTCTTGACATTTATTTTATGTCACACGCACACATATATACTAGGTCTCTCTTGCCCTTACTAAGCAGGGGCGGCTCCTATACAAAATGTTTAACAGCTATTTATTTATAAAAAAAAGGAAATATATAAAAGATCATACGATTATACTCTATACAGAATGGAAAAAAGATGAATTTATAGACAAATTAATCAGGGCCTTTCAATCAACTGAAAATAGGAATACTTTCATCCCTCTATATAGATTGGCATACTATGCACAATGATAATTTTTCAGCCTCTAGATTCATCACTATGTAACAAACTACTAACCTCATCAGACAAACTTTTATAAACAAAAAACACTTGAAATTGAAAAACTTCCAAGATAGAACTTGTACGTGGGTTTTTGCAAGCTTTTAGCATTCCAGTATGAGTCATGCATTCTAACTCCATATTTCTTGTACATCTGTAAAATACAACCAACACCAAAAAGGGGGAAAAAAAAATTCAATTAGTAATGTCATCACAGAATATAAATATGAAGTATAAAAGTAATAGAAAATCTGATGGTGCATTCTGCAGGATCTCATTTGAATATTCAACCACAAAAAGTAACAAACGCATAACCGAAAAAAACAAAGGCATGAGTAAATTCAAATGTGTAACTACAAAACAATCCAACAGATATCTCTGAATGTCATTTCTCAGGATCTAAAACACCAACAATGTAAGCCTATCATAGATTTCTAAAGAACAGATCAATAAATATAAATCTGTGATGGGAACCAAACACAATTGTTAATGAGTATAAAACTGAATCAAATTTGCATAATGAAATTTATGAGAAGGGCAAATTAAATGATTCTTCTTCAACTATTGAGAAGTGAAAATAGAAAAACAATCATAATTTTAACAATAGACAATAGACAATCATAATTTCTCTTCATCTTCCTCAATAGACAATGGTGATTTTATCTCAAGTGATGCTGAAGGAGTTAATTTTTTATCCGGTGATATCATATTATGGATATTGGCATATAATAGATCCAGACCATCATCACAATCACCAGGTGTCCATGTTTGGATATCTTGAAGAGACAGACAAACCATTCTCAACCTAAAATAATAAGAAAAGACAAGAAATGATTCAGTAAAATCCGTTCAAATTGTCCAGATGTAACTTTTAGTCAACAGTATCCTTTGCTGTAATGTACAAGTCTATTACCTGATGTGGCATTAGAAGTACTCGGATCCATTTTGTAAGTTATGAATCGGCATTCATACAGAAAAGAAGCTCTCTAAATTGAGGTTTTCTAAATTTTTCTTTTTTCTTCGATTGCACCTCTGAATTCTTTGGAAACTAACAACAAAGAATATCAACAACACTTAAACTGAATGTTGTTTACAAAAACTTGATCAATCCCTTCAAAAAACCAACTCACCTTAAACGGTGTCACAGAATAGTAGGAACTAGGAAGATGTTCCAAATTTAACAGTGAATCCTAATAAATACTCCCTCTCTACTGAGAAGAAGTTCCAAATAAATACTAAACTATTTATTAATAGCACATCACGTGAGAAACTAGTAATTAATGTAGGCAATTACATATGATGGTTCCGCTCCCACCTTTGGAAAATGGTTTTCCACTACAATGATGTTCATTTCCAAGCACTTCAAGTCCAAGCTACTACAAATTGCCTCCATTATTCTCACCGTGACCTTCACTCTTTGAATTAATCTTGCGTTGTCTATTGAAGCTACCCCTACTTTCTTTTTAATACATTCATCTGTATTCTATCTAGTGTAGTATGTCCACATACCATGTCAACATCCTCATTTCTGCTACCTCCAATTTTTAGTTCATGTTATATATAGTTTCCTAACACTCCAACCCACAAAGTATCCTGGATCTTACAGCTGTTTTAGTTTCATTTCAATTTCAGCAGTATTTTACAATCACAAAGTATAGTGGACACACTTCTCCATTTGGAACCTGCTTCAATCCAATGCGCAACATATTCACATGTGGCCATTTGTTCATT
The DNA here is from genome assembly GCA_016801395.1 of Leptodermis oblonga. Classification (NCBI taxonomy): domain Eukaryota; kingdom Viridiplantae; phylum Streptophyta; class Magnoliopsida; order Gentianales; family Rubiaceae; genus Leptodermis; species Leptodermis oblonga. The sequence continues at coordinate 21,888,927 of CM028759.1, read as the reverse complement.
TTGAAGATTGTCTCACCTAAAGTTTCCAAACCTTCCCAAAATTTAATTTTATAAGATTCATCAAATCCTATTTGGGGTATATATACACAGTTTTTTATAAGTTCATTCTATGATAATTAACAAGAATGGTATCCCCCTTGCTAACAACTCCTACCATCTACTCTATTAATATGAGTCCATGACATTTCATCAGGGAGTGCAAACATGTAAAATTTTGACCAGATTGCGATGGGGAAAAGAATCCTTCAAAAAGTTAAGTTTGACCAGGTCTCATGTACCCATATTGGTATAAAAGATGCAAATCAAAACACCATGTAACTGAGGAAAAAAGAATAGCAACTATGTGAAGCCACTCAAGCAATCAGAAAGTAAAACTGAAGTATACATCACAACATCTAACTGAAGCTTGACCAACAAAAAAGCAATAGCAGACAACCAGAAACAATTTAACTGAAAACCCATAAATCCATACGTATTTGGTTTTGTAAAGCTCAAGGTAGAGCTTGAGATACCTCTATAGCTAGCTCTACAAGTATCCTAAGCACCAAAATATGGGCTTAATATAGTTGCATTCACATCCTTTAATAACTATCCCAAGCACCAATATAAGGACCTAAAAAAGTTACAATTACATATTCTTATTATACCTGTACAACTCTCCAACTCCAAGTACCTTAAGCACCAAAATACAGGTATGACATAATGAAGTTAACATCATTAAGTCCTGCATCATTTATGCATTTTTATCTTTATACATTCTGATCAAAAACTAAATTCTACATCGATGTAAAAATGTTTTACCCTTAGAAAAGAAAAACTCCAGCTAACCATAACACATTAAGGTAACCAAAAAAAAAAAAAGAGAAAACACTGAATAGGGGATCACAAAATATAACAATAGGACATGAATGGTCGGTTGTGAAAAAATGAAATTAAAGATTACATAGAAATAATAAGTGAAATAAGATCCTGTTGAAACTTAACCTAACAACCAAGAGGTTGAGGATTCACTCCAATTCAATTGTTCAGGTATTGACCAACATGAACAGCATTGGAGAGAGCACTTTAGGCACCATACCATGCCTTTTAAGCTGCTTTTATAAGGAGAAAATGTTCATTTCGTAACTCCATTATCATCTTTATGGCCAATAAATCCATTATCATATTTATGGACGATAACAAAAGAGATAAGAAGGAAAGGCGAGACATTAAAAGTTGAAAATTTAGATGCACATACACAACTCAGATAAAAACTGGGGAGACAAGCTGTCTGACATTACTCTAAACCATAACACTACCCAGGTATCTTATCAGAGCTTAACAGGGAGATAAAATAGTTGGCATTTCCATTATCAGCCTTTGGCAAGAAGACAAGAAGAAAGGTTTAGTGAACAGACAGCCCAAATATATAGTAGTCAAACAAAAAAGAATTAATTTCACCTGTTGCAAATATTCTTCAACTGTAGTTGCTTCTGCTGGAAAAACATCTTCAAATGTTGTCTGGATAAAGGAGAAGACAAAAATTTTAAATAATAAAAAAAAAAAATTTAAAACCAGCATAAGAATCTAAGAAATAGAGTTCCACTAAAGGGGATTAAGAAAGCTGGGTGGAATAGTGAATCATGCTTCGTCTTCAAAGAAACTAGATAGACATCCAGAGATCGAAAATGGACAATGTTTCTCTCTTTGAAACTTCAAATTTTGGCTAAAAAACTAATAGCGAAGCAGAATACAAACTGATACCCTTATAGTTCACTGTAAGCTTTGAGAACAAAGTTATTAGCTTACCTTCAGATGAATTTTCTGTAGGAAGCACACCAGCATCAAGTTAATCTAATTTTTACTTCAGGCTTCCGAGAATATAGGACATATAAATGAAAAAATCTTCCTAATGTGGGAAGGGGGACCACTACAGTGTGCTACAAAATACATAGGCTGCAAAGGTGCAGAAAAATTAATAAAATTTTCAAAAGATAAAGAAACTTCATGCAATAACCCCCTCAGATATATATATCCAACACATCTCCTTTCAAACAAAGCTTATGGAGAGTAATTCATGAAAAACCACCAATTGATAGTATTGCTTAGACGAATTGCAGTGCGGACACCTGTTCCAAGTTTCAACATTCAATCCTACTAAAGGAGTTCCAGCTGGATTTGTCAAAAGCAACAAGCATACTAGTACTACCCAGCCCATACAAAATCATTTTCACTGCTCATATTTCTTATTTCTTATGAAGCCAAGATTGCCAAGCATGGCAATAACATAAGAAAAGCAGGCAATGGCAATATCCTCAGTTCCTTTTTTCCAAAACTTCATTTGCAGTAATCCAGGCATTTTCCAAATTTTGACATACTGTAAAATCACATTGAATACATATAGAAAATATTTCTCCAGAGAAGAATCAAAATTTCATTTTTATTATATATCTTTAGTTCAAAGGGAGGGCCAATTATATTTCTTTTAACATTTTCATCATCAATTACATTTTCCCCAAAAGAGGTTGGGACAAAAAATATAAAATAAAAAGAAAAGGGCCTTTCAATCAACTGGAAATCGTACCTTCAACTCAAAGGACTTGAGATCACGAGCAAGTTGCTCTGCATTTATTCCTTCTCGTGCTAATAGCCTTGAGATAGAAATTTTTAAAAGTTATAAAAACAAAACACTTCACAAATTATCAATGAGCTTTATTAGTGAAATACCTAGTTGCAGCAATAGACTGTGAAGGAGTTTCAGTTCTTTGGGTTTTAGCCTTAAGCTTTTTCGACAATGCTTCTAATTGCTCCAAATTTCTCTGCAAATCCACCCCAAGACAACATGGTAAAACTTTCTGAGAGTAACACCTTTCTCTTCGTTTTTGAATATTTCAAGAATGAGACACGAAAACATATATACTCAAAAACGGAAAACGAAACGAGTTGTTCTTCAAACAAATTGCTAAGCAAAAAAAATAAAAATTTGAACCTGAATAGGAGGGAACTGGGCGGAAGGGGCGGTTTGGTCTATAAGCTTGGAAGACGAATGCAGAAGATCGTTCCAACTACTCATGTCCGCATCACTCGCCATTGTTGCCGCGAAGCGCGATTTCTCCCAGCGCGTGAGTGCGTGTAATTTGGAGCAGCGGAGAGTTCAGGAGAGTGCGTCAAATGTAGAGAGCTCGTTGTTGGGGTTTATGGGATTCGTTTGTAAAGCCCTAAATTGAAGAAATTGAAGCGGGTAAAAAGTGAAAGTGCAGCTCTTCGATAATTTAAAGAAAATAATAAATAAATAAAAAGTGAATTTAAAAAAGAATTTCAAAAACATTATGGGCAAATATCAAAATAAACTCTATAATTTCAATAATATCCCTTGAATTTTATGGAAATGTAATATATTCTCAAATTTCAAGTAAAAAGTCCCACAAAATGAGCATTTTGGGTATTATATAAAAAAAGTTTAAAAGGCATTCTACATTTTTTAAATCATTATGTTTATCGGAATCTTGAGATTTTCTAAACTTTGCCTTTATTTTTAGTAATTAATGTTTGATGCATTGACAATTAATTTATGTTGAGAATGTGAGACTATGTATTGTTGCAACGCTACACCAGGTAAGATAGTGTAGCTTGATGTAATTGGAGATAATTGCTATTTTTTTTTTTTGAGGTGGATAAATATGTAAGGGTTCAAAAAGTATTTTTTCATTTTTTTTATTAGTTTGTTGTACTAGTTGTGAGGATACAGCGAATGTACTAAATGAAATTTAGTCGTTATGATTGAAATGCTGGTTTAGAGCAAGTATCTTAGCTAATTTTAAGTAATGATAGTGAAAATATATTTTTGAAAACAAATTATTAAATGTAAAATGTATATGTAAGACTTACAATTCACCATAAAAAGATAATATGTAAATCACGACACTATAATCAAATTATACTTTTTCTTCTTTGAAGTATTATCAACTATAATTTTGGTCATTTATATTCAACAAGAATCAAACTTTTCCTTTATATTTATTACTTAGACTTCTTTTTAAAACTTTTTTTATAGACGTAATATATGTTTCATAATAATTTATTCGCTAAAGAATAAGAAGATTATAAAGCGAAATTTTTTTTTGTTTATACTATGTTATCTAGGCCTGCTCAAAATGCGCAACACACCCTATCCGTCCCGACCCACCCTTACCATAATGGGTAGGGTCAGATAGAGACGCGGCTCTAATGCTAAGGTCCGGGCCGATTCGGTCCAGTCCAAATTCGATTCGGTCCCAGCCACGACGCTAATTGACTTTTTTTTTCTTTGTCTTTTTTTTTACCATGCACACAGAAAAATAGAAAATTAAAATTTTTTGATGCACCCCAATGCCCAACCAAAAATAAAAAACCCACCCATCCCCCTGTATCCTCTCCCACCACCCCCACCCCCCCCCCCCCCCCCCCCCCAAAAAAAAAACTTCCCGCCCAACCCCCAGGCTTCCAGTTCAAGTAATCCCCAAAAAAACAAAACAAAAAATCTCGCAGGTCCTCTTTAAATCTAATTTTTCAAACTGATTTTTTCTAAATTTAAATTTTATACTTTTTAATTATTTTATTTGAGAAAATATTTTCATTATATTTTTAATATATTAAAATATAAGTAATATTTTCATTATATTTTTAATATATTAAAATATAAATTTAGGCGTCTATATATATATATTTTAGATGATTGCATAAATTATTTCTTAAAATAAAAATATTTTTATGAGACACCTTTTAAACTATTTTAAAATTTTATTTTAAATATTAAAAATAATTTATAAAATATTTTTCCAAACGCATATTTGTACAAAAATTAAAGACATATTTTATAAAATATTTTTGAAAAATACTTTTAAAAAACTATTTTTGAAATAATTGTTTAAAAAAAATCAAAATGTTTTTAAAAATTAATTTTAAAATATATATATACGTAAAAGTTTAATTTTTGGAGTACAAATCAAACAAAATTTTCAAATAAAAAATGTTATTATTATTATTTTAAAAAATTACTAAAAAATCTAGATTGAAAAAAATTCAAGAAAGTGAAGAAGTTAATTAAAAAAATAATTGAACGAAAGAAAATAAAAACCAGAAGTAAAAACTAGAAAACATGAAATAGAAAAGAAAAAATAAATAAAGAAAGAAAAGGGCCACGCAGTATTTAAAAATAATTGAGAGAAGAAACGAAAAAACATAGGCAAAACTTAAAAACTTGAAACATGAAAAAAAAAATAATAATAATAAAATAAAAAAGGGGTCAGCTAGGGCCAAGCCTTGGCCCTAATCGACGGGGACCAAAACCCACGGGCCTAAGCTAACCGACCCTTTAGGGTCAATTAGGGTAGGCCCAACTGGCCCGCCCCGATCCGTGGGCCAGTTTGATCACCCCATTGTTATCTTGAAACATTTTTATATTCAAATAATGAATTATTTTAAACTTTTGGTTAGGGATGGCCATGGTTCTAGAACCGCAAGTTACGGTTCCAAAATCGTCGGTTACGGTTCATGAATCAGTGGAATCGGAACTTTGGGGGGACGGTTCCGTGCCGGTTCCGGTTCCAATTCCGGTTCTGTCAAGGTTCCCGTTCTGATTCCAATATTTTCTGTTTATTTAACAATTTTAACTTACAAATGTTATTTTATTTTGACTCAATTAATAACTCAATTATTTATAAGTAATTAAAATTACAAAAATAAAATAAAATCTGTAGCAACGGTACATACATTTAAACAATTAAATGATTTATATAATAAAAGATACAAAAATAAATTGTGAAAAAATATATATAAAGATGAATAATACCTCAATATATTATTTTTTAAAAAATCAAGAGAGTGATGCCTTATTATAAATTGTGAGAAATCAGAGTTTGAACTTTAAAGCATTGAAACTTTTACAAAATAAATACATCTTGAATATTCAATATAATTCTTCATCATTTGAGGAAGTTGCGGTTGGATCTAATTTAATTTAATAATTAATTAATTTTAATTTAATGGTTATTTATATTATATTAATAATATATATATAAAGTATACTATTAGTTTATATATTATTATAATATATATTTATACTATATATTTAGAAATAGTTTATAAAAAAAATTACTTTAAAATTTTGGTGGGAACCCATACGTAGTACTAACGTTTTCGGGTGGGCTCCGGGCCTCAAACCCATTTAAAGGTTACAAATTGAGCCCATAGTCCACAGAACTGCATTTTCACTGTTAATGACTCCGCCATTGAAGAAAGTTTGCAAGTTTCATATTCATGTTCTTGAATTGGATCGAGTGAGTAATCCTTTCTTTGGTTCTTCACATTTTTCTAAAATCTTAGAGCTAAAACTATCTTTTGCGCACATTCGGACATCAATATTTTTGTGTTTTTATATATTTTGTAGAAATCTATATTTTGGTGTCAAATTTTATGATTCGCGTTTGTGCCGTGAATTGTTTATGTTTTAAATTTAGGGTACATTTAGTTCTTCAAGGTTGGGACTCAGAATTAAACTGGTTAGAGATGCAGAGTGTTATTGATTAAATACCTAGGTTAATATTCTAGAAATGCTAGTTGGTTGGGTAGGATATCTGCCCTGGGGTTATCTGTTTCTCATCAAGAGTTTCTCTTCAGTAATATATTTTAATTTTAATATGGAATCTAATTTATGTTTTAGTGTTAATTTTAAAATTTTAAGGAATTTCCTGCTGAACTTATCCTGAAAGACATTACTTTTCAGTTTCAGTTTGCCCTTGAAGCTTTATAGTTGAAGAGTGCCAGGTATTGGGAAGAAAAACCTGATGAAAACAGTTTCTTTTTATGAGGATGGCTCTAGAGCTCAAGGGTGGACATTTCTTGTGTTTGGATTCGTATCGTTTCTTCTATTTGTCTATACTGCTATTGCCTCTAAGCTTCTTCCAAGGTCTGATAATCCCATCATTGCGGCTATTCAAAGGGACAGGTAGTTTGTTGATATATCTTGGTGTAATAGTAGTAACTTTTAGTCTTAATAGTAGTAACTTTTAGTCAACAGTATCCTTTGGTGTAGCTGGCGCTTGACAAATACATAAAGGCATTCCACACCTACATTCTAGAATAACTTGTTGGGCAGAAGCAATACAGGTTCTTTAGTATCATTATTTGTATTTGAATTGATATCTAGTTATGAAATTGAATCTGTTACAACGTTGGTCCTATTTGAAACAGCATGCATCATCTTTGCTCAATCTAGCAGAATCATTAAAGCAATCTACACAAACTTTGACAGGTGAATAAAGACCAATTTAGGTAATGCCAATTGACTTGATGAGTGTTCAGCATATAACGTTCGATCACAGCATCTGCAGTGATGCCATCGGCGGAATGTGGTGAAGCTGCAGTGGCAAACGTCACACCGCGCTGCTTCTTGAAATGGTGGTGGTTCCATCTATGGCGTTGTTTCAGTGATCCCCAATGTGATTCTCTGTGGCGCTGGGTGGGGGGGAATCTCCACACATCGACCTGAAATCAGAAAAAGCAATAATCCACGAAAAGCCGCTTATGTGATGAAACACTTTTTCCTTATTATTCTCATTCTTCCTTTATTTGACTTCTTAAATTGATTTTTTCATGTTTCTAAGTATTTTCATCGTGTGCATAAATCTTTGAATTCAGGCACTTACATTTTCCTTTGAGGAAGGGATGTTGGGTCACTGTAGCAAAACTGATTTGTTTTTACTGCTATGGTTTATAATTCATATGCAGAGATTGGAAAAGCTTTATTAGCTGAACTAATGATTACAAATTTACAAAGTCATTTAATGTTTGAACAGTTTTACTATTTCTAGCACCGTACTGCTTCCGTTTCTTCTTGACCCTTCTCAGCAATATTTTTTTGTATGCTTCGTTGTATGTTCTACCCATGTACAAGGTTTCATTTAACGAAAAAAAAAGAAGGAAAAATGCAAATACTCTACTAAACTGTATATTGTTCTATTAACTTAAAAACTAATGATGCTTCTCTCTTTGGATTCTTGCATTCTATATGCTATCTTTTCCCTTTTTTTTGCTTTATGTTTCTCTCCTTGTACTCATAGGTCAATATACGCTTCTATCCATTTTAATTTTCTTTTTATTAAGCATTGGCAGATGAAGCATTTATCCTTCTCTTGAAGCTTTGGAAGCTAAAGTTGCAAGGTTTCAAGTACACATTCTGGAGAGGCACTAGCTGTGGTGACACTTGATTGGTGATGTCATATTTTTTTAGTTCTTGTCATTTGAAGGATTATCCATGTTCAACCACTAAAGTGTGTTGTTAGGTGCGATCCCATTTAGGTCTGATGTCTGTCGCTAGAAAATCTTGGTTTTGGAGCACTTGTCACACTTTGTAATCCATATCAAACATTAGTTCCACCATCTTTATATGAGGTATGTTGTATTTGGACTTCTTGCATGGTTACTGCATCTTGTCATTCATTACGCAAATTGATTTTTCCTGCAAAAAATAGTCATTTGCTTAAAGCTGACCCTTTTTCTTATTTTGATGGCCTTATTATGTATGGATTAGTTATGTATGAATTTTTGATATGTTCCATTAGTAATTTTGGATTCAGTGGAATTCTACTTGTATAGTCCACTAGAATCCATCAGAATTATCAGGGAGAGCAAATTTATGTCTTGACCTGGTTGAGTGAGATGATCTTATTCACTTGATTTAAAGCAGGTATGTTAATTGAAACTGAGTGGCTTTGGATTGATAATAAAACTCAGAAATTGGTTAGATCCAAGTCTCTGTTATCAAATCTAAATGTTAGTTTAGTGGAGAACAAAGATTCTTTAGGGAACTTGAAGACTTCCAATTCAAGATCAATACCATCATCCCCACAAGTTGTTATTCATAGCTGACTTCATTTGAGAAGGTTTCCAACGGCCTTAGGCAGCAGGCAAAGGTAAAGGGATTGGACAGGTTAGACAAGGCTACTGGTATACTTGGGCTGGGTGAAAAGCAAGCTCTGTTCACAGGGTTAGTCCTATCACAAAAAAGGCTCCAGTAGGGAGGTTGAATAGAAATATTGTCCAAGGGATTGAGGTGGGCCCAAAGGCATTGAGAAAGAGTTGGGAGGGAAATATGGATGTGAGGGGCAGGGAAAGTCCTAGAATGAAAGTCATCAATAATGATTTGAAGCCAGAAGCTCGAAGTACTTCAATAAGTCTCCTTTTTTTACAGCCTATTTTTCATCTCTCATTCTTCAATGGAAACCAATTTAGAAAAGAGTATTTCAAACTTATAGGAGGAGATCGATAAAACTGTATTTAGATTGGTAAAAGCATTTTTTTATGTGAAGCATTTTTTACATGCCTGTTGTTTGGGATTATTAGATGCAAATGCAAGTAACTCCATGCTTTTTGTTCCATGTTATATAGAGTTGCTTAGACTTGTCTGTCTAAAAGCTTAGCTGGTCTTAATTCTAAAAAGAGTGATGGTTTTGGGTGTTTAGTTTTGTTTCTGGGCACATATTTTTTTGTTGTGTTGGAGTGTTAGTCGCATTGATGTGTTCTTGTTTTGTGAATAAAGAGAAATATGCAATTGCCAAAAATCTTGCAGGTTCCAAGAAAATCAACAAGTGAACTTCTACTATCTAAAGAAGAGCAGAAAGTAGTGTTTGCAAAATCATCAAAACCTGAAAATAGTAGTGTCTCATCTGCAAAGAAAGTTACTGTATCTGGGGATCTTGTTGATATTGCCAAGTCAACTAAGTAGAAGAGCTCTGTTGGAAAGAAATCTGCTGATAATGCGGGTCTTGGACTAGATGGACACTTGGTCAAGGTTTCTTTAAGTAACCGAAGATTTACAGATGCCAGTGTTTCACGGACTTCACCACCACCATCAATCTCAAAACTTGGGAAGGTATGATATTTGAACATCCACCACACTTCATATGATTTCCCTGCTCATTGATTGGATCCTTAAAGCCTTCCTTCAGCAAATTGTTTTAATCTGAAAGTTGCACAATGTGAAATTTGTACCTTCTTGTTGTAGTGATAATCTAGTAGATATCAAATTAATCATGTTCCTAGATCCAAATTTGAGCTGAGGAGTTGAGGATCTTCAGTTCTCTGCTCTTCATTTGAGCTATCCTGAACCTGTCCCAGTGTGCCCTTCTTATTTTACTCAATAATGGGGTTGTATCAATAAAAGAAGGGAATTCTAGAATTTTATTTTGGTACTTAAATTGCTTGATTGGATCTTAAAGAAAAGTACTTTGGGAGTTTCAGTGTGATTAGTTATATAGATCGTAAATCGATGAGATGGGATTTTCTTGCTCAAATAATAAACATGTAACAAGTTATAAACAGATCTCCTTGTCAATGGGAATATCAAATTTCATTTAACTTTGTTCAGTAGCTACTTAGGTGGTGATTTAGATTTGCTGTTTGTGTCCTTAGACATGCTGTGGTCATGGAATGAAAATTTGCTTTGTAAGCTTCGCCTTAGATTTTCTATAAGTTATTTTGGTTTCTGGTTATACATTTTTTCTAAACTGACAATATAGGACTGAACTTTTTCTCTGTCCTTAGGCAAACTTGTAGTTGAGTTTTGCCACTGACTTGTGTTCCTTTGTCTGGGACTCACATGTCACGTTGCATGGAGCTTCCATTTTTCTTTCTCTGAGATCCATAGACTGGAAACTTTGCTAGGCACTACCTAGGAACGGTATGTTGAAACTAAATTTGTTGTTTGTGTTTAACAGGAAGTCTTGAAGCACAGAGTCATTGCACAGGCAGCTACAATTGAGGCCGTGCAAGAGGCTTCAGTTGCGGAAAGCTTACTTCAATGCATAAGGTACTTCTAGCTTTTAAGGTGCTGATAGGAATAGATCTTTTATTCCCTGTTCTTTTCTGGTCCATAATTCATCTAGAATTACTTTGCAGATTTGTTTTGTAACTACTTTGCAGATTTCCAACATGCTACAATTATGTCCGCTCAATTGATGATTGTTTGAGCTTTCATGGTACCTAGCTGATGTGCAGTTTGAAAAGCTGTTTGGCTTAGAGGCAGAAAATCATTAGGTAAATACCATATATGAGGAGTACAGATTTTTAGGATTTGGGTTGTTTTTATTTTACATATATTTTTAGATTTGTGTGCTTAAAAAAGAAAAGTTCAGAGCTATAATAGTTTCAGACATGAGGAATCAGCTCATGGGGTTTTGGGGTGTAGTTTAATTGCTGTTTCGCTTGAATTTAGCAAATGTGGTGTTGAAAGTTTCGAACTTGATGAGGTTTTTAACAACCAAAGCAAGGCTGGCTATGGTTATGGAGCTACTAACATTCAAGAGAAGTTGTGTCACTTCATCATCCAACAGAAAGAATTATGTTTTCTGTACCTTTTGCAATACAGGATTTGTGCTTTTGATAATGTTAGTATTCCAGTGGTGGAGTTTCTTATTCATTTCCATTTAAAATAAAAACTGATGTATGCTTGATTTTTTTTTTCTTTTTCCCTTGAATCTGTGCAGAGCAACTTTTGCTGTTCCTAATGGAGCATGTTTCCTCTGTTAAGGCAGAGAAAAGTTCTTTAGGAAGTAGGTCTTTTGTTATTGACCAGTAGGATAATATTCAAAAGATGACTCAGAGTAGCAAAGTTTGATTGCCCCTTTTTTTCTGAATCAAGGATGTTCCTGTCTTCAATGTCTATTAGCCCAGATCTATATAGATGGATAATAAACTGAAAGAAGGGATCATTTAATTTTTCATGTAGGTTTTGGTTTTTATGATCCTTAAAAAATGTCGTTCAAGAGCTAGGTTGGGAAGATATCAAGAAGACTGAAGACTCTGGAGGAATGGGGCAGGCTCACCTTCCCTATTTCACTGAAACATGCATTTTTCAGTTCATCCTGAATTGCTGTTGTAATGAGTCAAATTTGTTCTTAGCTTTGCTATATATGTTTTCTCAACCAGCCCGGGCCTTGCGAGTCTCCAATTTAGTGCTACATTAAAAGGGATAGAGCAACATCGGTTTATCAGTTGTATTTCGGCCTCACCCCATGTAAGTCTTGTTTTTTCCTCTGTTTTTTCTATGAGTTGCTTGTTTCTATTGGTGCAATTAAGTTGTTTTACTTGTAAAGAAATAGAATTTATTGATTGAGATGAAATAGTTTATACATTTTTGGAGAAGCACAGAGATTCTTTGTTCACATTTCTCTAATTCTCAAAGCTAATTTCTTGGTGAAGAAAATGTTGTAAAATTGGTTCTCTTTGCTTTGCATTTGACTTTGCAGCAGAAGTCTGATTTAGCATTTTGAGAGGGTATGATGATGTAGAGATAATTGGTTTTGAACATGATGTTATCCCCTTTCTACTTTCTACTTTGGACTTCTGAATTTTGACTTAAAATTTAGTTTAGGCATTGCATTTATTTGTTTTCTGATCATTTGAACTAATCTAATGGCTAAATCTGATACATATTTGATCTTGGCTACAAGGGTTACTTGAGGATTGCCCAAAATTTTCTTGTGTTTTAGCAAGTTTTAATCTTTTCTGTCACAAATATGATATGGTATTGAAAACAAAATAATAACAATGTCCATCCTGTTTTAATTTGATTTCCTTTCGCAGATCCTTCAAGATTTAGGCTTACTCATGCAACTTCTTTTGTAAGAGCACACACAAGTTTCTGGACCAGGATACCCACCTTCTTTTATATTGTCAATCAACATTTCTCCTTGCCAGGAATCTAATTGATAAACTAGCAAGTACTTGTTCATAGTAAATGTTTGCTCTTAGGGTTGCTTTTTCAGACAGTTTTTTCAGTCGGTCAATAAATCTGACTACTTGACGCTGCGCAATGGATTTTTTAGTGTAAGTACTTGTAGATGTCACTACCTCTCTTCTCTTGTCCACACTTAAATCTACAATTTGTATTATCTCCATTTCTAGGTTCATTTAGCTCCTGGAAGTAAATTTAACTTTCAAAAGTATATCAAAAGGTCATTGGAGGATGACTTCAAGACTACTGTTGGAGTGAGGTACCAATTTCTATTTCATTAACTGCTTTGGATGATAAAATAATTGCTGATTATTTGATTCAAAATGTTGGCAGTCCAGTGTTGTGGGGATCTTTTGTAGTTTACTTGCTCATAAATGTTAGTGGTACATATCATTTTGGTGAAACCACATCAGTGTTTCCCAAGCATCTACTTTTTTTCCTTGAGATAATTTGAAGTTGTTTCTAATTCATCTCAGGGTGGAGAGCATTGTTTTGGGCTTCCTTAGTTCCTGTAATTGTAAGTGCAGTGTCCATTTAGATGGCATATGCATTCTTTCCTGCCTCTAATTCACCTCATGGTAATGTTAACTTAGATCATCTTAGCCATTGGAACAAAGCTTCAAGCTATTTTGACAAGGATGGCTCTTGAAATCACAGAGAGACATGCAGTTGTTCAGGGCATTCCACTGGTGCATGGCTCAGACAAATACTTCTAGTTCGGGCGCCCTCAATTAGACCAGGCACATAAAGAATCCCGCACATAGGCAAAAGCTTTTGCCTGTGAAAATGGGCGTCCTCAATTAGACCAGGAAATCCTGCAAGAGTTAACTAATCAGAGCCACTTTTTTACTATTAATTAATACAATTCTAACTCCTACATTTCTTACTAGAATAATCTTTCGATTTGCTTGTTCTTTTACAGGCCAGCTTTTGCTTGCCGAGGCTGATATAGAACAAGCATTTGTCGCCTTCTAGACTGTATTGGATGGAGATAGGAACAATGTCCCTACTCTACTTGGTTAGAGATTTCTTCTGTGCTTAGTGTTAGATGGTTTTTTATTTATAGATCTCATGTACTGTGTGACATGGTGGAGAGATGTTCTTTCCAAATGTGATGATTTTGTATTGTGCAGCTTCTGTTTACTCTATTTTACAAGAGCTTATTACTTTGGATTTGCAGAAGCTTGTTTCTGCTAAGTCAATCTAGGTTCCCTTTTAAGAGTATTTGCTCTAATGAAAGATGTAGAAAAATTCTAGGCTTGTGCAGTTATTAACTTTAGCTTTTGTTGTGCTCAGACTTAGTCCAATGGGTTTATGAATAAAAATAAAAAATTATAGCTTTTTAATTTGAACTCTACTAAAATAGCAAACCTATGTAATATTATTAAAATGATTGTATCATTGTATTCTCACATTATAAGCTGAAGCAAGGGTTATTCTTGAAACTATGGATGTTTTATTGACCAAAGGATTTTTAAAAGTTTACATTAATGAGGATTGCCAGATAGTGGTAAAGAGTTGCTCTAAATGTATTACTCTCCCTACGACATATACTTGCAATGTCGCACAAGAAAGTCACAAATATGTGGGAAGAAATTCAAATAATGCATCTACTATTAATTTAATGCATATCATTGAAGTGTTGAATATCATTGAAGCATTAATTTAATGCATATCATTGAAGTGTTGCAAAAAAAAAAAAAAAAAAAGGATCCACAAGTGCTTGGAATAATTTTAAAAATAAGTGTAACTAATTGATGTTCCTTCATATGGGGTCATGTTTTGTTTTTATCCTGAATTAAAAAAGGTTGCTTTAATCCTAGTTGTATGTATTTAATATATATAATACGTAGTAGTAAATAAATTTAAGGCTCCACCAGCCTTTAAATCTGGAAAATTCATACAACTACACAGTCTTTGAATTTGGAGTACAAAAAGGACCCCAAATCTACGTGCATTGATTTCACCATTTCTTTGAGTCTCAAAGTTTGTGAATTTAATAAATAAGAGGGATGCTTGTTTTCTTAATAAATAGTTAATGTGAATTTTACATGAAATTGCAATATATACACTTGTGCAATTAAAACACAAATTTGCGTCATAAATGAATTTGAGTAGCTAATTTAGATCACTCTATCAAAGTGTCACAAATTTTTTGTCACCAATTTAAGTCATTAAATTAAATGACGCAATTATGCCACCAATTTGTGACATGCTAACAATATGACGCAATTGTACCGCTAATTTGGATCACTATATCAAAGTGTCACAAATTTTTTGTCGCAAATTTAAATCATTAAATTAAAATGACATAATTATGCCACAAAATTATGACAAGGTAACAATATGATGCAACTGTGCCGCTAATTTAGAATACTATATCAAACTGTCACAAATTTTTTGTAGCAAATTTAATTCATTTAATTAAAATGGCGCAATTATGCCACCAATTTGTGGCATGCTAACAATATGACGTAATTGTGCCACAATTTTTCGACAAAATTATAATTGTGTCGTATAATTTTGGCATTTTATTGAAGTGTCGCAAAAAAACTGTAGCAATTTTGAGGCACCAAATTCAGTGTCACGTCTATGTCACAAAATCGTGACGCAGTAATTAAATGATGCAATAGTGTCACAAATAAACGTCACAAATGCATAAGTGTGGTATATTTATGACCCTTAGTGTAATGTCGCATGAAAAAATGTCGCAATAGGTCACTTTTCTTGTAGTGGGTTCAAATTGCAACTCTTCTAACCATTCTTGAAGAAGAGGCGCAATTCCCCAATCCACAATGAAGAAGAAGGCTGTTTCTTGAAGTTCTTGAAGATGCTGGAAGGTTCTTGGACTTTAAAGAAACAATTCTTGAAGTTCCCTACATTGTTCCATAATGCGACATCAACATTGGGCCGACCCAACTCATGGAGTCCATTCCACAAGTCGCCCAGCCCACAAGAAAAGCCCACACGGCCAACTTAATTAGTTAGGGTTACAAGTTAAGTAGCTAGGGTTACAAGTTAAGGGCTAGGGTTCTTTTAAGTCGCTAGGGTTACAAGTTAAGAGCTAGGGTTCTTTTTACTCTTAGTTATTAGTTTCCTTCTTGTTTCCAAATTAGTTTTCCTTCTTGTTTTGGGTTGTAGGATTTCGACTACCACAAGTAATGGTAAAACCGAAACTTCCTTTTTGTTTTACCACTCCCCCACTTCTTTCAGGGTTTGGTATTGTAAAGGAAATCAATCTCTTGATTGATTTCCAATTCTACTTCTTTTTCCTTATTTTTTTTCATGACTTTTTCGGCTGTTTAACCTATAAATAGGGCAGCCGCCCATCAATAAAAAAAAGAGTATTCAGATCATAAAACTATTAGTTTTGAGTAACATCCCTTTATTGCTTTATGTATTTGCATGCTTGTAGTTTACATATTGCATGAAACTTAGCTAATTAGGTTACTTGCTCTACCTAATTAATTCGCATGTTTCAAACTCTTTTCTCACACTTGGTTCGAAATTCTCAATTAAGTTAACTTAGGATAGTTAATTTAGTTCTCTGAATTTTCGAGTGAGTTAGAGGTTATACGAGCTACGTCACTTAATCACAAGGTCCTTGGCAACTTAATCCGCATGTGTACAACCGTCCACATCAATAAATCTGCTTAGCTTTGTTCCTACGAACAAAGTTTATCATGCTTCTCTATAGTGTACAATCAATCATGCTATCAATCAATAATAATTCATATGATCAATTAATCAGTCAATAGGACATACATGCTTGTAATCATATTAAGCAAGTAAGCAATTCAAAGCATACATCTCATGTATAACAAATCAAGCAATCAATCATGACACACATTGCATATGTAGCAATTCAATTCTATTTACATGCAAGTGAGGCGTGGGCAACCTCTTACTTTAGTTGAGCAATCAAGCTTATAGTTACATGTATACTTTACATATAGTTCAATTAAACCTTATGAAAATATCAATTAAATCCCTTACCTTTCTTACATTGTGAGTGGTCAAAGGTAGATGGTTTCATTTCTCGGTCAACGGTCAACTCCTGCAATATGAGAGTTCTAAGAAAAGTCAACTACATTTGACTTTAAGGTTTGACTTTAGGTTTTACTCTTGGGTTTGACTTTTCAGTCAACTAGGGTTGACTTTAACTTTTGGGACAACTATGTTTGACTTTGACATTTTGGTCAAGTAGGTCAAGGTCAAAGGTCAAGTTCAATTTTGAAAAATAAAGTCAAGTTGGGACTTTAAGGTCAATTTCAAGAATAAGGTCAAGTCAAGAAGGTTAAGTTTCACGAATAAGGTCATGTTTCATTAATAAGGTCAAGTTTCATGAATATGGCCAAGTTTCAAAAGGCTAGTATTGTTAAATACCTTTTTGGGACATTTTAGGAATAAGGTAAATTTTTTGGGAATAAAACCAATTTATGAAATAAGGCAAAGTTTCTGTTCTGGGTTGCATCCGAGTTTCCCGTACGACTCGTGCAACAAATCGCACCTGGGTTCTTCGTGTTCCTCGGGTTTCAAGTTTTTTTAAAGTTCAGAAATTCACTTCAAAGGCTTATGCGAGAACCTGTCCGACTCGGACACTAACTCGCACAGCAGGTTAACTTTTCCAGAAATTTCTTGTTCTAGACACTACTTTTAGCGATATTCTTAATACGTTCCAAATCATTTTAGACCATTCTAAAGGTATAGATCTAAAGTATAATGTACGTACAAGATTTAAAAGCATTAATTCCATAGAAACGATCACTCAAACTATTTTAAATCTCACTCTGAACTAAGCAAGGAACAACATTTTTAAACATGCAAGATTTCAGATTTCAACTCTCCGATTCAACTACTACAGTTTATTTAAACTCTATATGCATACAATCCTAGTTTGTTTAATATCTTAGAAAGATAATAACATCCTAAGAACATGCTTTCTATGGATTCATTGCATGAAAATTTAATTACTTGTTCTTCAAGATTCCTAGATGTTCATGCTTTTATTGTTCTTTTTCATTCTATTCTAGATTCGATATACTAATTAAAACTCATTGTGAGGTCTTAAGATTACCACAAACTAATGCTTCAAGACAGAGGCGATGGCGGTTCCTCAAGTTCTCTCTCAAACTCTTCTTTATTTTCTAGTTTTATGATTTAAGTGCTCAAACTTCTAATTATGAGTTAAAGTTGTATTTATAGGCAAACTCTAAGTCTAGGGTAGAATCTTGGTCAATTAAGGTAAGATTAAATCCGGTAGTTTCCATCTTTCAGATTGATCTCAATTTCTATTCCTTAATTAAAGATTGTGTTTTTTGTTTTGTGTAGTCTGAGTTCTCATACGACTCGGATGACAACTCGCACGACGTGATTTCTAGATTCTTTCCTTTTCATTTTTCCTATTTTCCTTAGGTTATTTTAGGACAAGGTTTCTACCCACTTTAACTCTCAATCAATCAATCAATCAATCAATCAATATCCATTCGATCAATTACTCAAACAATCAATCAAGTATTCAATCACGCAATTAAGCAATCAATTAATGCATGAATTTTCACCATTCATGTTAAGAAGTTTGAAAGCAAGCAAAGGTCTTTTTTACCCTTTACTCGTTTAAAATCCTAGTTTAAAATTCTGGGGTCTCACATTCTCCCACACTTAATGGAATTCCGTCCTAGGATTCCTTTGCCTATTCTGCGAATAAATGCGGGTACTTCTCTTGCATATCAACTTTGGGTTCCCAAGTGGCTTTTTCTAGGCCATGGTGCTTCCATAGCACTTTACCAAGGAGATCTCTTTGGTTATTAACTTCTTTGTTTGCCGATCTATGACCCAAATTGGGGGTCTCATCATACTCCATTCGCTCATCCACTTCCAGATCGTGTAGCTACTACATGCTTTGGGTCAGGTAAGTACTTCTTAGGCTCTGTTCTCTTGTGGCAATTTCCCAAGAATCATCACTTTTTTTTTCCAAAACTTTACACAAAGAAACAACTTCACTTTTTCAACAATTCAAAATTAAAAATTTAAAATTTCCTCTAAATACCTACTCACATAAATTCAAAAAATAACACAATCATTACACTTTTTTATCTCTCACCTACACAATTTTCCAAAAAAAACTTCCCTCACAAAAAATTTCTAACAAAAACCTTCCCTCCAACAAAATTTCCCCTACACAAGCCACAAGAGAACAGAGCCTTAAGCAGGGAAACATGAAACACATGGTGCATCTTTCCCATATATGCGGGTGAATCAAGTTTGCAGGCTACCTCGCCCACTCGCTTAATAATCATAAATGGTCATACAAATCTAGGGCTCAATTTTCCTTTCTTTCCTTTATGCACTATGTGCATATACGGGTTTACTTTCAGGAATACTTACTCTTTTTCCTCAAAAGCCAACTCCTTCCTCCTTCTATCCGCGTAGCTTTTTGTCGGCTCTGAGCGGTGACTAGTCTTTCAGATTAATTGCACCAAACTTGGTGGTGTAATCTTACGTTCACCAACTTCATCCCAATATATCGAGGATTTGCACTTTTGGCCATACAAAGCTTCATAGGCTACCATTCATATCGAAGCTTGGTAGCTGTTGTTGTACGCAAACTCTATCAAAGATAGGTGGCTGTCCCAAACTCCTCTAAAGTCCATCGAACAGGCTCTAAGCATATCTTCTAAAATCTGTATGGTTCGTTCTGACTGTCCATCGGTTTGCGGGTGTGCAGCAGTACTAAAGTTTAGTTGTAAGCCTATTGCCTTTTGAACTGTTGCCACAATCTGGATGTAAACCTAGGATCCCTATCCGAGGTAGTACTTATGGTTATTCCATGCAATCTCATTATCTCTTGGATGTACAACTAGGTTAACTTCTCCAACGAGTATCTTACATTGATTGGAAGAAAATGTGTAGTCTTGGTGAGTCGATCTACTACAACCCACACTGCATCATGGTTCCTTTGCAATCTCGAAAATTTGGTTACGAAATCCATCGTGTATGTTCCCATTTCCATTCGGTTATTTCGAGAGGCTTTAATAATCCTGACGGTCTCTGATGTTCGGCCTTTACCTGCTAGCAGGTCAGGCATGTAGCTACAAACTAGGAAACTTCCCTCTTCATGTTGTCCTAACAATAACGGTCGCATAAGTCCTTGTACATTTTGGTATCTCTGGGATGTACGGTGTAACGGGACTTATGCACTTCTTCCATGATTTCTCTCATCAACTCCTCATTCCGAGGTACGTAAATCTGTACCTAAGAGCTCCATTTGCTCCTATCTGGTAATCTGGTTGCTTCTCTTTCTGACCAATCTCTATTCAGTGGCTCAAAGTTGGGGTCCTCTGCCTGGGCCAACCACCTTTCCTCCTTGCCTTAAACGCGTTTCATTTTTCCTCTCTCTTCATTTTTAAATATATGTTAAAGATGCCACTTTGTTTAGTTAGCATGAGTTTACGAGTATCTACTTTCCTGTTACTAGCTCCCTATTGTCTTTCTAGGCACATGTTCTATTGGAAATTTTCCAATAATTTGTTGAGAAAAAGAAAAGAAGTGAGCGATAACTTGTGCGCAAATCACACGAAGTTTTCAACATGGTCCAACGAGAAATAATTGAGACCAAGAAGCTGGAAATTGGGTTGTACGATGAGGCATGAGAGTCACACGCTGCATCACACGGAAGTGTGAGGGGAAAGTTGAAGCAATTGCTTAGGAACTGGTCGTGCGATCGATCGGGCAATTCGCACGGCGGACAACAATCAAAAGCTAGAGCAAATGCCAAAGATTTTCCATTTGCAATGGCTCTTACAAATCGCATGAGGCATCGCGCAGGCTCCAGTGTTTTTCTTTTATTCGTGAACTATTGCACATCTTGACGAAAAATGAGATTCTGAGATCAATTTTTATCCGAATTGAATCCCATTTTTTTTACCTTTTCATAAGAGTTCTGGCTATTGAATAACACTATTTGAAGTTCTATACATGGAATCATTTGGATGGTTTCCTTCTTTAATTTTCATATAAAGTTTGTTGTCGTGCATATGATGCCGATACAGTCCCCAGATCTGAATTTTTTGGCAAGAATTTTCTTAGTATTTTTGGGTTGAATTTTTTCATTTTATGAAATCCAAATATGTTCAATTTATTAGTGCTCTTCTTTTTATGGTGTTGTTGAGATGATTATGATTTTTTATTATATTTTATGGTGGGTTAAGGTAGTGTGACTAGGGTTATGGTGGATTAACGATGGTGACGACTGTGGGTCGATGGTGGCTGTTATGGGTTGATGGTGGTGGTGGTGCTGAAGGTGATGGTGTTGGCGAGTGGTGGTGGTAGTGGTGGTCCTGCAATGGTGGTGATGGAAGTCCGGCAATCATGGTGGTTCTTACAATTAAGGAAATGAATAAAATAGGGAAAAAGGAAAATTATAATTAAGGGGAAATAATTAAAGAATATTAAGTAAGGAAAACAATAATTAAGATAAGAGAATGACTTGAAAAACACGAAAATCCTTATTAAGTTATAAGAATAAAATTACGGATCTTCTCCCTAGGGAATCCAGGGCATGCGGGAGAGGGAGCAATTCTACGGGCTATAACTAGGGAGCTCCGTTTTCGCGGCTAGTCTATTCTTGGGTCATATGACAGCTTTCCAAGGTAAGGCGTTTGCCTTATTATATGGTATGATGACTTGCCAGCAGCTCGACATTTCGGTGGTGGAAATAGAAAGGGACTCACTAATATTGCACCATGCAATCAAATCAGGAGAGGGGCCCTAAAACTCGATGGCTACCTTATTCAGGATTAGGGAACTCATTGGAAATTGCTCTCTACAAATCATCTACAGGGAAGGGAATGTGGTAGCAGATGCATTGGCTAATAGAGCAAGTACTCCAAGAGCAACATCCATTTACTTGAAGGGAACTCTTCCCCAGTAGGTGAAGGGGTTGGTGCTTCTAGATGCTAGGAGCTTTCCTTACATTAGAGTATAGATACATAATTAAAACAAGGTTTGGTTGCATGTCCCTCTGATTGTAGCACTTCTTTTTTTTTTGAATAGTTTACGAACGCCAGTTTCGGCTGTTAAAAAAAAATTATGATCTATAAATAAAAAGAAACCAACATTATTGAGAAAATTAATTTAATGTAATAATATATTAAAAATAATTTTTTAATTTATAAAAATTTAGAGAAAATTAAACACTTAAATTAAAAGATACAAAAATAAAAATATATACACTTATATATTACTTTTATTAAAGGTAAATATGTCATTTAAATGGATAATAAACATTTTTTTTATTTGTACGTGTAAATTTATCAGTTTACAGAAAAAAATGAAATAAAATGGTTAACTTTTTAGGTTGACGGTTAAAGTTATCCAAAAATCTAACGATTAAGATATCAAAAAAACAAATGGGGCTTATCGTAGCTTTTTAAAGCAAAAGGAAGTCATCAATAAGTTTCGTGAACCACATGAGGGTTTCAGGGAATTCGCCCTACTCTTGAAGACATATAAAGTATCTTAATAAGATATCTTGCTTGAAAAATTCTTTCTATCACTACATTCGGATAGCTAACACTTTCAGAAAGTGCCTTATTTGGCTAAATTTTCTATAAAATAATTTATTGTGACATTTTTTTAGTGTCTTAATAGGCCATTTTCTAGTTGTGAATTTTCAAATCCAATCTTGAAAGTATATCTGCAACAAGGTTTCTTGGCAATGGCTTAGTTTACTATTCCTACTCATCTTCCTCTTCCTCTCTCAACTTGATTTTCTTCAGCGTTTTCATCTGGCATTCATTACAACTATTATTTTGGAGAAGATGAATTTATAAGCTGTGTACACAAAGATAGATAGAGTTTCATTAGGATTCAATTAGCCTTGGTTTGAAATTAAACTCTACAATAAATAATTCTTTCATGGTTGTCGCCGTCTCTTGTTCGGGAACAGTTACTTTTGTTAGCTGCTTTGAGTTCTACCTTATTCTCCCATAATGTTTGCTTAACTTCCCAGCCCCATATATTTCAAATTAAGGGTGGCAACATATTGGAATCTTTATTATATTCCTATCAGCATTTTCGCAGGCAAGACAATTTGCTGTAAAATCCATTTGAGATTGCATTTATGCCTCTGGATTTGGCTGCTTCAACCAAAGCAGATTCTACTCATTTGAATTGGCAAGAAAGCACTCGTGTATTCTTCTGTGATGCACATATTTGCAAAATTATAATAATGCATGCTCTAAAATTTGTTGCATATTTAGATCAAATAATTTCTTTAATTGTCATCAGAGATAGGGTCTTTTGGATTGAAAGATCGCACGCTTGGTTTGTTTTAGTATGGTGGGCATTACCACTTTGGCAATTTCAAGCAGGGGAAATTGCCCTTTTGGTCCCTCTTCTTTACCCTTGTTACACTTTAAGTCCCTCTTGTATGTAAACTCACACTTTTCGTTCCTCTTATTTCACATGCTGGCATTTTTGGTCCCTCTTATTGTAGTTTGGACTATTTTGAAAAAGTTATAAAATTTGTAGGTCAAATAATAATTATTCAAACATTTAAAGGGTTTAGTTTTTCGCAAGTTACAAATAAGGGTCCAAATTCCCCGAGAAGAATCGATGTTGTCGTATGAAAAACAAGCATGAGTGACTATTTCAAATTTATAAAGGGTTTAATTTTTTGCAATTTACTAAAGAAGGGTTGTAATTTTTTAAAAATTTCATTCTGGCCCCAAGTTACTGTAAGAGGGACCTAAAGTGACAAAATATGAAAGAAGAGGGACAAGTGCGAGTTTACATAGAAGATGGACCAAAAATGTATCGAGGATAAAGAAGAGGAACCAAAAGTGCAATTTTCCCATTTCCAGCGCTAGTAATAAAATCTAATTTGTTCATTTCAAAAAAAAAAAAAAAAAAAAAACTATGGTTTAATAGAACTAAAATTTAGAATTATAATTTTATTTTTTATTTCCTTTGTTAGATAACGTTGCATAATTATTTATTCAGTTGTTTCAGATTATAGTAAAAGAGTTGCAGCCACAGAGGCAATAATTGCAACCACAGAGGCAAGAAGAGTTGGTATACTATATGTGTTGGTCAAGGTCTCAAAGACTCTTCGGGACGATACCAAATTTTTTAAAAACTACAAGAGTTACAAGTTGGCTCTAGATGATTTTGACGAAAGATAGAAATCAATTCTTGGTACGATAGAGAGTTTAGAGATGCTGGAAAGGAGAAATCAAGTGGCCAAAAAGAAATGCTCAATTAGAGGTGGAGAGGTAAGTTCTAAAGAACAAGTAGAAAATTCCATCAAATATGGTAGGATCCTGGACTGAGCAATTGCTTGTTAGTCATGGATTAGTTTAAAATTAACCTACAATTTTGACATTCTTGAGCTACCGCTAACATTTGTGGGCCTATGAATGGCATGGAAAAAATATATAACTCTATAAGAAAATTAAGAGTGAGTGCCACATGGCCTAGCTTTCCATGGATGTTAAGGAAGAGGAACCCGAGGAGGATGATGAAGGAGAACCCGAGGAGGAAGAGGAAGGGACCTATAATGAGTAAAGAATGGTTACTAAAGTGTGAGAGTTAGGAAGCAATAGCTTTTTATTTATAATAGTTTTAATTATATGCTTTTATTACTTTAACTATTATTCTATTTGTAGTAATTTGAAAATGCCTATGAGTCTTATAACTAATATCAATAAAGATATTTATTGACTATTAATTGAACAACATCCTTAATAAGTCGCAGTTTGTGAGAATGAATAATGGCACAGCTATTTCCTTTTGCATTACTGTACATTGCTACTTTTACTTTGTTGATCAGTGAATTCAATATAATTAGGAACTTAGAGATTAATTAGGAATCCTTAAGTATTAGCTTTTGCATATAGGCAATGAATACTAATAACTGAATTTAACAATTTTATTTTGGGCCACTAATTTTGTAAATAACCTGAAGAACTTATTCAATCCAAGACAATAACTCTATCGCCCTTCGAAAGGGTGTTGAAAACCCAGATAGCCATTACCACAAACCATATGATTGATGGAGTGTATAGACCAACACCATATGATGCAAAGTTTAGAGTAGTACTCAAACATATGTTTTTGGTAATATTATTGGGCCAAATTGAGTGTTTTTCTAAATATTTGTTACATTACCACAATAATTATTAATGATTTGGAGTGGCTTAGATTGAATGTTAACTAAAATTAGAAAGTATCCTATCTATCAAATTAAAGGAAAAGAAAAAGTTAAGATTAAAGGATCTTTCTCTTAGAAAATCTAGGGGGGGGTCACAATGTTGTGAAACATAGGAGCGAAAAAATAATAATCCTACAACAAATCTAGGCAAAGGGATCTTTTTATTTTTTTATAATTTATTTATTTATGAATATTTTTAGAGTAATATGTATTTGAAGTATAAAAAAAAAAGGGAGGGAGGGGGGGGGGGGGGGGGGGGGGGCAAAGCTCTCTAGTCCCTACTTTTTCTTTCATGACATTAGCTATAAAACAAAGACAAAACATAAATATCCCCCTTATAAAACTCCGCATAATTCGCAAAATCCCTTAATTTCTTTTGCTCCTCAAAACTCTCAATGGCCATTCCTTCTGTCTCATGGATGTCCAAGGCTCCTCCACCAAGGTCAAACTAAGACAAAACCACAATTTCTTATCGTTTCCAGTTTCTCCCAATTCCTTCCCTCTCCCCCTCTTCATTTCTTCAGTTCTTGTCATCCCGATAGCTCTTTCTTCAATTTAATTCAACATATACTTTACCATTTTATAATCATTCCATTTTCTATATATATATATATATATATAAATAAAATTTCTCGAATAAATCCCGCCAAGCGGAATTCGATTTTATCATCGGAGTTCGCCATGGAAGATGAATAGAGTATTCACGAGTCCTGCATCCCGCCTCCGCCACATTCGGCGATCAATATCCACCCACCATAGTGATAGCGTTGAACCCCCAGTTATCATTGCAGGTGACCAGCCTCAGGAGCTGGTGGGCGTCCTATGGCGACATCAAATCCTTGACCCCAATGGGGAAATCGTCAGCTGGTGGAATCAATTCTTTCTTGTGACATGTCTCATCTCTCTCTTCATCGATCCTCTCTATTTCTACCTACCTTACGTTGGCGGTCTAGCTTGTATGTCCACCGACAATGATACCTCTCGTTCTATCACATTCTTTCGCACTCTCACCGACCTCTTCTACCTCTCCACATCGTCATGAAGTTCCGGACCGCCTTCGTTGCCCCTAGTTCTCGGGTGTTTGGCAGGGGAGAACTTGTCACGAATAGCAGAGAAATTGCCATGAGATACCTCAAATCTGATTTCGTAATTGATGTAGCTGCTTTCCTTCCTTTACCTCAGGAAAGTGGGTTTTTGTGTTATTTAATTTCAATTTTTTGCACAAGAACTTCAATTATCCTTATTTGGTTGGTATTGGTATACTACAGATTGTTATCCGATATGTAATTCCAGCAACGAAAAATCGAGGATCTGGTCGTAACAACAACACCCTTTCCCTCATTGTTCTTTTTCAATACATTCCTAGACTGTTCGTCATCTTTCCTTTGAATCAGAGGATAATCAAAACTATAGGTTTTATAGCTAAGACGGCTTGGGCAGGTGCAGCATACAACCTCCTTCTCTATATATTAGCTAGCCACGTAAGATTTCATAAAAAGTCTTACTACATTTTAACTTGTGATCATACAATAATATATTGAGCATAAGAGATTTATGTAACATAGGTTCTTGGAGCTTCTTGGTATATAGCCTCTATTGGACGACAACACTCTTGTTGGAGGAAACAATGTAAGATTGAGTTTAGAGCTTTTCCTCCTTGTAACTACACATATCTGGATTGTGATACTATTGGAACCCTAGAGAGGAGTTACTGGCTCAATTCCACCAAACTTCTTACCCGTTGTGATGCCAGAAATGATGATTCGGACTTTAAATTTGGAATGTTTGCTGATGCTTTCACTACAGAAGTTTCGTCATCATCATTTACGGAGAAATATCTTTATTGCCTTTGGTGGGGCTTGAAAAACCTAAGGTTTGGTTTATTTCCAATTTTTTCTTGCTCATTTCTTGCTTTTGCTTTTATAGTTGAGGGATGATAATTGTTTTTTCATGCTTAAAATATGTCTCATGGATATTCATATCTTCCCTCGACCATCTTGTAGTTCCTATGGGCAAAACATTCGGACTAGTACATATATTGGAGAAACTTCATTTTGCATTGTCTTATGTATTGGCGGATTAGTATTGTTTGCAAGGTTGATTGGCGATATGCAGGTAAAAATATTTTCAAGATAACAACCTTAATACCTATTGCCTCTTATAAGAGTTCCATATTGAAGAAGAAAATATGTATGATACTCATTTTCCCGTCTCCTTTTTCTTTTCTTGTGAGCGAAGACTTATTTGCAATCTATAACGGTTAGACTTGAAGAATGGAGGGTCAAAAAAAGAGATACAGAAGAATGGATGAGGCATCGCCAGTTACCTCCAGAACTTCAAGAACGTGTTCGTCGTTTCGTGCAGTATAATTGGCTTGTAACCAGAGGGGTTAATGAAGAATCCATCCTTCAATCTTTACCTTTGGACCTCCGTCGTCAAATTCAGCGACACCTCTGCCTCAACCTAGTTCGACGGGTATGTATTTAGCTTACTTCTATGATTCTGAGATTTTTTCCTTTAATTGGGGGCATTTTTTTCAAGCTCTGTAGAACTGGAATTGATTAAGGCATTCAATTAACTCATTTGTGAATGATTGTCTTGAATTTTTGGGTACATATATGCATTACTAGTAAGAATATTCTTAGTCAAATTTAAAGAAATTTTGAAGATTTGGTCTCAAATTTAGGTACCATTCTTCGCACAAATGGATGATCAACTATTGGATGCCATATGCGAACGCTTAGTCTCACATCTGAGCACCGAAGGCACCTTTGTGTTTCGAGAAGGAGATCCAGTCAATGAGATGCTTTTTATCATCAGGGGACAACTAGAAAGCTCCACAACAAATGGTGGAAGATCAGGATTTTTCAATTCTATCACTCTTAGACCAGGTGATTTTTGTGGGGAGGAATTACTAACATGGGCCTTGATCCCTAACTCAAATCTTCACTTGCCTTCTTCAACACGAACTGTGCGCACTCTAACGGAAGTAGAGGCATTTGAACTTGGAGCCGACGACCTCAAATACGTTGCAATGCAGTTTAAACGTCTTCATAGCAAGAAGCTCCAACATGCATTTAGGTACTACTCTTCCCAGTGGAGAATGTGGGGTTCTTGCTTCATTCAAGCTGCTTGGAGAAGGTATGTGAAAAAGAAACTTTCAAAGGAGTTGGCTCAACAAGAGAATCTCTATTACAATGGTTGGGACAATAACTATGGATTTGACGGGTTTGAGAATGCAACTGAGGATCCCACATATTCAAACAGTGGTCAGCAATTTGGAGCTACAATCTTGGCTTCGAAATTTGCTGCAAACACTAGAAGAGGGCTTATCCCCAAGCCCACTTCTGGGGCAGATTCTTCTTCAAGTTTGAAGATGCCCAAGTTATTTAAGCCAGATGAGCCAGATTTCTCTCTAGATTGACAGGGAAATACTATACTAGTTAGTTCAAGCATTGAATGTTAGTTAATTAGGCATGTGCTCATTTTGTAATTTAGTACGTACTTAGGAATTATTGAATGTAACATTATGACATATGTAAAATATATTATCAACTTCTTGAAAAGAAGTATTACATAGTTATAATTTATATGATCCGCTACCTTTAATGAAACTTTTGTGGAAGCCTTGCCGTTATATTAACGTGCTTGGTTAGTGCATATGGGAATCAATCTATTGGTGCAGATGATATACCATTTTGACATGCTTCGTTGACAATTGTGGGTTTGGAAATTTTGTTCCATTCCCAGTTAGCTTGGAATCCTCTATTCACATCATTTTAATAGGTTTGATTCCATTGATTGCATATTTATTTTATTTCACATTGTTGCCCTTCTTTTTTCCTCTTTCTTCTTTTGTATTTTAATTTTTTTTAATTCAACTTTTTCTCAATAATTTTCTCTTTAAAATTCTATCACGTCTTTGTTTCTCTCTCTTCAGTTCTTTTATATAACTTTTGAAATTATCTAGTGGGAACCTAAGATGGACCTATGAGGGGGATGAATTAGGCTGTTAACACTTTAAAAAAAATCTTCTGAAGAAGAACAACTTTGAAAACCTTTTAAAAAAGAAGTGTAAAAACTGAATTGCAGAATGTGGTATATGAGTTGTGATTTGCTAAAACATGAAACCAAGTAAATAAACAAAGCAAGGCATGCCAATTTAAAGGGGTTTGGATTTCCCTTGAATCCTAATTCACTTCTCAAATTTTACAACTTCAGATTGCCTAATCAAATCTAAAAACACTTAAAGGTGTGTTCTAAATCCTTACACTTGCTTAGGATCAAGATCTTTATCTTATACTTCCCCCCTTGCCTAATCTAGCTCTATACTAGGACTTCCTTGCCTAATACTAGCAATGGATCTTTTGCCTAAACATTCTCAAGGCCTTAGGACTTACTTAAGACTCTAATTGCCTGACAATTAGGACTTTCGCTAAATCAATCTCTTGATCAAGACTTTTTCCCCCTTTGCCTAACTTAGCTATAAGCTAGGTCTTTACCTTTGGTCTAATCTCAACCTCTTGAGATAGTTTTTGACAATTGTGATGAGGGCATCCAAACGCCAGCAACAACTCAACAAGCAAGTGAGTCCGGAGAAGCTGAGGAGGTTCGAGTTCTACATCGAGGTCCAACAATGCTTCAGGATCCAAGTCCCTTTCAAAGGGATCCACTTGTAGACATCACTGGGCCGATGACCAGAAGCAGAGCAAAGAAGGTTCGAGAGACACTCAACAACCTTGTCCAAGCTTGCCAAAAGGACGCCCAAGTGATAGTAGAAGCAAACGCCTTGGAGCAGAAAGACGGAAAGGTTCAAATTGCAACTCTTCTAACCATTCTTGAAGAAGAGGCGCAATTCCCCAATCCACAATGAGGAAGAAGGCTGTTTCTTGAAGTTCTTGAAGATGTCGGAAGGTTCTTGGACTTTAAAGAAACAATTCTTGAAGTTCCCTACATTGTTCCATAATGCGACATCAACATTGGGCCGACCCAACTCATGGAGTCCATTCCACAAGTCGGCCAGCCCACAAGAAAAGCCCACACGGCCAACTTAATTAGTTAGGGTTACAAGTTAAGTAGCTAGGGTTACAAGTTAAGGGCTAGGGTTCTTTTAAGTCGCTAGGGTTACAAGTTAAGAGCTAGGGTTCTTTTTACTCTTAGTTATTAGTTTCCTTCTTGTTTCCAAATTAGTTTTCCTTCTTGTTTTGGGTTGTAGGATTTCGGCTACCACAAGTAATGGTAAAACCGAAACTTCCTTTTTGTTTTACCACTCCCCCACTTCTTTCAGGGTTTGGTATTGTAAAGGAAATCAATCTCTTGATTGATTTCCAATTCTACTTCTTTTTCCTTATTCTTTTTCATGACTTTTTCGGCTGTTTTACCTATAAATAGGGCAGCCGCCCATCAATAAAAAAACAGAGTATTCAGATCATAAAACTAGTAGTTTTGAGTACCATCCCTTTATTGCTTTATGTATTTGCATGCGTGTAGTTTACATATTGCATGAAACTTAGCTAATTAGGTTATTTGCTCTACCTAATTAATTCACATGTTTCAAACTCTTTTCTCACACTTGGTTCGAAATTCTCAATTAAGTTAGCTTAGGTTAGTTAATTTAGTTCTCTGAATTTTCGAGTGAGTTAGAGGTTATACGAGCTACGTCACTTAATCACAAGGTCCTTGGCAACTTAATCCGCATGTGTACAACCGTCCACATCAAATTGCCTACACCAACCTTTTGGTTAGGACTTTTACAATTGTCTAAATTCAACTCCTTGAGTTAGGACTTTTCTTTTTCTTCTTTCTCCCCCTTTCTTCTTACTTATCTTTTCAACAAGAATTTAGAACTTTTTCTTCACATACAAATTTGCCTACCACACTTCTCGAGTGTTTAGGACTTTTCCCTATTTTGCAATGTGAAGGTTACATCTTGAAATGAGGTTTTACACTATGACACAAATGAGAATGAAAGCCTTTTTCTTGACAAATGAGCACAAAAGTCTCTTAACTCTAATCCTAACTCAGTTAGCTAATCTAGCAAGTAAATGAATGAATTTCAGCTCTTGAAATGATTCTTGAGTGTACGAGGCTTAGTGGGGATGCTTGGTATTCAATTCCCACTTTTGTAGATTTTATAGAAGTGAAGGAATCACTTCTAACTGTCAAATAACGGCCATATTTTCATGCCCGTTGCAGTTCTTCGAAGTCGAGCTTCGATCATGACCCTCGATGTCAAAGCTTCCTCTGCTTCTTCTCAATAGCTAGTTTCTGTTGTCTTCGGTAGCTTCGATGTCGAAGGTGGGTTAGAGGGTTGAATTTTAGGATTTATGGGCAGCTAACTTCAAGGTCGAGGTTCGATGCCAAGTTTGTGGCTACACATTTATTTTTTCTTTTCTTTCGGACAGGAACTCAAAAGGTTGTCTAGGTGGTTTCAAGGCGAGTTCATGGCTCGGGTTTGTGGATTTACCTTAGAATATTTTCTGCACTTTCACTTGAGGCAAACGTTTAACATTTTCACATATTTGTTAACTCATCAATCAAACAAGGATTGAAATCTTTGGTCTAACAATCTTAACATTTTTTATGATGAATAAACAAATATGGAATGTTTGACAATAAATTATCATTAAAATAATCGAGTGTAACTTTTTCTTTACTTTAGGATCTCCCACTCAACTCTTACTTCATATTTCTCCACCACATTCAACATTAGATTTTCTCCTCCTTTTTTGTCATCACACAAAAAGGTATGTACCTAATATTTGTAGTATCTTAACAAATAGGAAATTAAGTATAAAAGCATAAAAGTAAAATAAAGAACATCTCAATAAGGAATTAATAAATGATAATCAATGGAGTGTTCTTCATACAAGCCAAGCCTTTTAGCATTTTCTCCCTCTTTGTAAATGCACTCAAGCCTTTTAGCATTTTCTCCCTCTTTGTAAATGCACTCAAAAGTCTATTTTACTTTTTAAGTCTACGAGATTACTATGATAACATTAACACCCAATGTCTATGCTAGTTCTAATTTTTCTCCCCCTAAATTCTAGTACACATTTCAAATATTTTAATCAATCAAATAAGAAACATACAAGTTTTATTAAGTTAAAGAGCATGTTGAATTATGAAATCAAAGGAGTACATTCTTCCTAAACACATGAGTTTTCAAGATTTATTCAATATAACATCAACTCATTTTAAAAACAAGTAAAAAATATGCAAGCAATTTCAAATGACCCTAATGATCAATATGTAGGCATCAAACTTGTCAAATTCTTCATGTATTTCACAAGAGTAAGTTTTAATCAACATAACATGGAAATCTTCAAATTATGCATATGTGCAAAATCAACCTATCGGTCAATATTTTTCAAACTTAAGCAAGTTAAGCTATGAATTTTGAAAGTAGCTATTTTCAAGTTTCTATCAAGTCTATTATCACAAAATCACTTCAAATACTCAAGTAGTTTATGAATATTTATTTAACCAATCCAAAACATGCATATTTTTAAAGTCAACTATTTGGTCAATGTTTTTCAATTTTAAGCAAGTAAAGCATTCAATCTTTGAAGTTTGTCATTTTCAAGCATATAACCTTAATTTTTTCATGCAAGCAACTTTAAATCATCAAGTAATCCATGCTTACAGTCTCAAATAAACTAAATCATGTATAAATTGAAACTCAACCACTTGGTCAACAATTTTCAAACAATGCAAACATGCTTAATTCTTACTAAATTCAGAATCTTTGAGGTCTTTTCAAATGAAGATTTTTCTACTCTTTTAAAATAAAGAATTCAACAACACCAAATGTGAAATAGATCCTAATGCATCATTTTAACTCTAAAGCATGCCATTCTAGGTTTATCACTTAAAGACTCATCAATCAAAGGCCAATTTTAAATTTCTCTTTCAAGTTGCATTTTGCCTAAATCAACTCTTTTCGAATCTTTTTACCTCAAATTGGGTTTTAATATTTTCCAAACGTCTTTCTAATCATACTAGACCGATTTTAAACTTTAAATCATGTAAATGTCTAAAAGTCAACACTCAAGTTATACTTCTACCTATTCTTCAAGTAAGCTCAAAAGGTCCTAAAGATTTCCATAAAACATTCTTTTAATATAAGTCTTAGCATATTTGGTCGTAACATATTTCAAACGTCATTCTAAGCATATTAGACAAATTTTCAACTTCAAATCATGTAAAACTCTAAAAGCCAACACTCAAGTTAAACTTCTAGCTATATATTTTTCTTGTAGCTCAAAAAGTCCTCAAGACTTCCATTAAAACATGCTTTTAATGGAAGTCTTTGCATATTTCAAGCATCATTCTAAGCATATTAGACCACTTTTCAACTTCAAATCCTATTAAAGTCTGAAAGTCAACACTCAAGTTAAACTTCTAGCTATTTTCAAGTAAGCTCAAAAGGTCCTAAAGAATTCCATTAAAACATTATGATCATAATCAATTTAAACATAATCATCAAAGAAAGTTCAAAGCAATCAAAATGAGTTAGAGATGATACATGTTATCTCAAATGAGCATTTCTGGAATCATTACCATTCTTGAAGCCATTTTTGCAATTTTTGTAATTTTCAACATTTGGCTCCAATCAATAGTCTTTGCTACTTTTCAATCATCTATTCATTGAGATTTTAGTCCATAAGTAGCATCATCAACTTACAAGGAAGTCAATCACAAGATTTTGGTACTCCGACTCTTTTACACCGGTTGATCTTAATCCTTATTTTGATTGATGAATTAACAAATTTGACAATTAATTTAACTATTATTCTAAGTGATAAAATGTAGAGAAATGTTCACGAGAGAACCAACACCAAAAAAAAAAGAAAAAAGACAAAGAAAAATGAGCTAAAATGAATAAATGGCAAGCAAACGAATATAGAAGACAAAAATGACCGAGGTGGAACCACGGTGTTTCTATGTCAGAAAATGAAGATAAAATTTCATGGATGAACCAATGCAAAAAATGATGAAGAAAAACAAGCTAAAACGAAGAAACGACAAGCAAACAAAGAAAGAAGTAAAAAAGGGCCCGGGGGGACCACCGGGCACACACAGACGCACTGTTATGCAAGTGTACTGGCAGGCACTGTGCGCACAGACATGCCACAGGCCACCTACAATGGACCAGCAGTCCGTACCTGCGACCGGTCACGGCCAATCGTGTGCGTGCAAGAAGTTGTGTTTTTAAGCTTTTCTCCACCAACCAAGGGCTGCCCTCTCCTACAAATACCTCCCCCCCATCCCTCCCCCCCAACTTGAAGACCATTTTTACAACCTCTATTCATCTAATTTACAACATTCTCCAAGTGTTAAAAAGCCCTCAAAAATCATTTTAAATTTCTATCAATTTATTTCAAAGTTAGGCTAGACTAGAATATCCTCATTGTAATAGTTAGCTAGTTTCATAGCATTAATTTCTTACTTTGTAAAAGGGATTAGAGAAAAATTCTTAGATATTTTCAAGAGTTTGAAAATGTATTAAGCAAGGGAAAATTATCATAAGGATTACCTATAGTTTGAGTAAACTATGAGGTAATGACTTTGGGATAATTTGTAAGGATTAAGGTTCACCTTTAAGAATTTTATTGGGAGATTAGGAACAAGTTTTAGGTTTGGAAGTGGATTAGACCTTTCTTGAGGAGGGAAAGTTGAACCACTATAAAAATTGCTTTGTGCCTTAAAATATTTTCTTAAATGCATTACACTTGAACTCACACACACAAAGCACAAAATGATTTTTATGTTTTAAATTGTTCTTTCGAAAGGTTTTCAAAGTTTTTCATTTTTTTTTTGAAGGAATTTTAAAAAGGGTCAACAACCTAATTCACCCATCTCTTAGGTTCCTCCTAAATTGCTATTAGGGAATTTCAATTGGTATTAGAGCGATGATTCAATTTGTAGGTTTAAAAACCTTTGAGTTAAAAGAAATTTTGCAACCTTGTTTTTTTATTTTTAGAGTCTTTCCTACTTGATTATTTTTTGCTTTCTTTTCCTTATTTTACACAAAATGGCTAAATGCAAGAAAATGTTGAAGAAAGTGACCAAGCAAGAAAAGATTTGGGATGATTCCTTAAGTGAGAAGTAGAAGAAAACCACAAGAAAATGCATTATTATAAGTGATCTAAAAGAGGTAAGTTAATTCTTCCAAATCTTCTTTATGTGGTAGTGAAAGGCATGATAGTAATATGGATGATGATTATAATGTATATAAGTATGTCATTACATTGAATAAAAGATGTATAAGTGCCATACAAGAAAATTTCATACTTGAAAAGAAATTACTTCTTTTAATATTGATATTGCATCTTTAAAAGAAGAAAATGCTACTTTGAAGTGTGAAAATAGTGAGATCAGAAAAAGAGTAGATGAAATGATACTTTTTTAGACAATGAAGATGCAAAGTATATTGACTCGAAAAAATATTATAAGAATGCCTTAGATGAAAATGAAAAATTACATGAAAAGGCTAAGTCGAGTTAAAAAATGAGTATGAGTGCATGAAAAAGAAAATTGAAGACTTTGAGTGCAAGTCTTGAAAAATGAACCTTAGGGAGAGACAACTTAGACTAGTCTAAAATTGACATTAGGGAGAGACTTGGTCATTTGTCACTCAAGGTCAATTTTCACACTTCAAAGTATCATTTTTTCAAGAATTGCATTCAAGTTTTTAATTTTCTTTTTCATGCACTTATACTCATTTTTCATGTAATTTTTCATTTTCATCGAAGGCATTCTCATAATAATTTTTCAAGTCAATATAATTTGCATCTTCATTGTCTAGCAAAGTACTCAATTTACCTACTTTTCTTCTGATCTCACTACTTTCACATTTAAAAGTAGAATTTTCCTCTTTTAAAGATGCAATATCAATCACTAAAGAATTAATTTTCTTTTCAAGCATAGCATTCTTCTTAATGGCATAAACATATCTATTATGCAATTTAGTGACATACTCAAAATGATCAAACTCACCATCACTATCATTATCATACTTTTTACTACAACATAAAGAAGATTTGGAATATTTACTTACATGTTGTAGATCACTTCCAACAAGGCACTTTCTTGTGGTTTCCTTCTCCTCCTCACTTGAAAAATCATCCAATGTCTTTTCTTGTTTGGTCACTGATGAGGGCATCCCCAGCCCTACGCCAAGTCAGTATTCAGAGGATCCAAGTTTGAGTAATGAAGGCTTAGAAAGTGCAGCAGAGGTTTGTGTGCTCCATAGAGGTCTGCCAATGCTCCAGGACTCGAGCCCATATCAAAGAGATCCGTTCGTTAACATAGTTGGGCCTATGACCCAAAGAAGGACAAGGAAGCTCAGATCGGATCTTGAAAACCTTGTTCAAAGGAGTGCTACAGAAGCCCAACTCGTTACGGACACCAACACCCTTGAAGAGAATAGAAGGAAGGTTAAAAGTGTCACTTTACTCTCTATTACAGAGGAAATGTCGCCTAATAATCAATCCAGCTGAAGGAAATGGCATTTCTTGAAGTTCTTGATTTTCTTGAAAATCTTGAATTTCGTGGTTTACTGAATCTTGAAGAATCTTGAAAATCTTGAAATTCTTGATTTTTGACATTCCGAAATAATTCCTGGAGATTCTAGAACCTCCCTACATCATCCACCTCATGCACCACTCAAAATGGGCCAAACTCACCATGAAGTCCATTCCCTTCAACTTTTGGTCAGACCAAGCCCACAAGGAGCAGCCCACACACCACTTGGAAGCTTAGGTAGGAGAAGGATTAGGTTTTGTGCATGTTACCTAATTCTACTCAAAGTTTGTTACTAGTTTGCTAGGTTGTTACAAGTTTGTTACAACTAGGCTTACTAGGATAAAGTAGTTTCCAAAAAGGTTTACATTCTTGAAACCTTTTTGTGATTGGTTTTTATTTCCTCTTTTTGATTGTAAATTCTGCTAGCTACTTCTACTTGGCAGCCAGATTACCTATTTCAACCAACCTAGTTCCTTTAGGATTTGGTTTTTGTAAGAAATCAATCTCTTGATTGGTTTCCAATTTCACTTCTTTTCCTAGTTATTTTAGGATAGAAATTCAGCCACCATCCCCTATAAATAGGGCAGCCAATTTCCATACAATTCAGTTGATTAAATGATTTAAGTTATAGTTTTATACTTCTTTAATCACTCACCTTATTTTGGGCTTATGTAATTTGCATGCTTGTTGATTACTAAAAGCTACAGGAACTATAGGCTAATAGATAATTACTTTGTCTATTGCTAAGCTTTGTTTCGATTCTATTATTCTCCAATTGGTTCGAATTGTGTGTTTAATTTACTTATTAAATTAGTAGTCTGCAGAATCCAAGGGTAAGGATTCTAGGAGTTAAGAGCTGCATCTTGCATTCAGAATTTCCTTGGCACTTTCCGCATCGAGTTCTTGGTTTCCACGGTGTTGGGGATCAGGAGTTCACATCAGTCACCTACTTGGCCATTTTTTTTACCTATAGCCATTTTGAGCAAAGTAGAGAAGATAAAAGCACAAATAGTCAAGCAGGCAAATATGACTCTAAAACTCAAACAAGGTTGCAAAAATGATCTTTAACTTAAAGGTTGTTAAACCTATAAATTGAGTTGTCTCTCTAATCCCAATTCAATTCCCTAATAGCAACCTAAGATGTACCAAAGAGGGAGGTGAATTAGGTTGTTAACTCTTTTAAAAATTTCTTTGAAAAACGAACAACTTTGAAAACTTTTTCAAAAATAAATGTAAAAATTGAATTGTCAAGTGTGGTGTCTGAGTTATGATTTGCTAAAAAATGAAATAAAGCAAATAAACAAGGAAAGACACACCAATTCATAGTGCCTAGGATTCTCCTTGATTCCTAGTTCACTTCTCAAGTTCTACAACTGGAGATTTCCTGATCAAATTTAGGAAATGCTTCAAGGTGTGTTCCTAATCCTTACACTTGCTTAGGATCAAGCTCTTGATCTTAAAACTTCCCCCCTTGCCTAGTCTACCTCTAGACTAGGACTTCCTTGAATAGGCAGAAATTGCCTTTGTAGCCAAAAGAAAATTTTTGTTGTATTCTTTTCACTATGTTTACACCTATCAGACACACATGTTACACAAATTTTTGCTCTTTTTCCTCATTCTCTTGAATCCACCACAAAATCCATTTCAAATCCTCTATGTTCTTAAAATTCATCATTTCACATTCTTTCAATCCACTCCAAACATTCATATTTCACAATTTCTCTCATGAATTGAGCTAAACTTTGGAGTTTCTTCTTTTTAATAACCAAAGGTTAGACCAAGTTTGGGGGAGTATTTGAGAGTTTTGAGCTTGTATTTTCATACTTTGTGTAGAATTTGTAGTTTCTTAGTATTCATGAAGGTTTTTTTTTCCCCCTCTCTACTCTTCCTCATTGTTAACTTTTTATTCCCATGTTTATGCTATGAAATTCTATTTTTTACGACATGGTGGATGTTAAATTTGTGCATTTGTGATAACTTGTTGATGATGTGAGTGCATAATTCTCTTATTGGACTATTGTTTTGCATGTGAAAAAAAAAAGTTATAAATTTTCATGGGTTGAGAGCATGAATCTTTATATGCAAAAAAGGTGTTCGATAAAATGTTTAAGTGGTCCTTTCTAGGAAATATTTTTTGTGTTGGCACTTGTTCTCTCTTAGTTGTTATGTGATATAATGAATTAATGGTTCTTATAAACTTTGCTTTAAATTAGCTTAATTTTAAGCTTGGTTTAAACATGAATGTTGTTAATCAGTAAGAGTTTACTTCTAAACTCTTTCAATGCATGATTTGCCACTCAAAAGCTTATTTTTAAGCTTTATTTGGCATGATGATTTGGTAACTTTCAGAGTTTACTTTTAAACTCTACCTTTGGTGTCTTGTCCCATTGATTGTTGAATCTATTGAATATAACTTATTTTTAAGCTGTTTCTTGTCATGGTGGTTAATTGCACTTATGAGTTTACTTTTAAACTCATCTCTTTCTGGGAATTTGTCTCTCATTATGGCTTGTTCATTGAATGCATCTTTGAGTTGAATGGTTACATTGGCACCTCATTTTTGTATAGGCATGTTTACTTTTAGACTTGCATTACTTTTCTAAACCTTTGTCTTTGTAGATGCCAACAAAGATGTTTCTTAAGATGACCAAAGATGTCTCAAGAAGCTCAACATGGTTCCATCAAAAGCCATCACCATCATACTCATTCAAAGAAGAAAGCATAAAGGAGTATTTATTTTATCCCAGCCATTGAGGATAATGTACTTTAATTTTGGGGGACTTTGTGCTTTCTTTTCTTTACATGTTTGAATGGATAAAAATTGATTTGAATGTTGAGTATGCTTCATGTGACTAAAAATTGTTTTGTTGCTAGAACTCTAGATGTTTTACATGATTTAGTGAGAAGGTCTTGATCTATGATATGAATTATCCCATCCTTGACTTTGAAAGACCAAAGACCTTGAGATTTTGAGTCCAAATTTGAAAAGGGGAACCATTTGTTGCTGGTAAAGTCCTTAAGTTTGCTATGTTGAACTTAATAAGTGGGCTGAGAAAGTGCAAGCCCTAGAGGTTTTCTTGAGATTGAGTGGTTAATATTGTGCTTAGGCGTAGTGATTCCACTTTTGATGTCGTGTACGATGGTTAACTCTGTCAGAAAATGTAAGAAATGGTTTGTATTTTCTTGAGTCGGAAAGGAAAGAAAATTGTCGAAATTGCTTGAATGAAATTATCATCCCTATATGAGATTGCTTTTGGGTGGAAATTGAACAAACATTTAACCTAACATCTAAATGAACTTGTATGGATGAGAATGAGTTTAAAGAAAAACAAAATTACCTAAAAATGAAAAATTGCTTGAAAGTACCCCATAAAATGCACTCAAACTCAAATAAGTTGATACATATCCATAGTGGTTTGGGGGGGGGGGGGGGGGAAGAGCTTTAAAATTTGGAAATTTTCATTTATGTGCTTAAATTGACATCTTTCTGACTTGTTGAGATACTTATCCTGTTTGTTTGTGCAAGATTGTTGGAAATGGGAAAATGAAACCTAGACCTTGGATAGAGCCACAGTCTCGATGCTTTTGTGGGGAATACTTTGATTTACTCCATTTCACTTCACACACATGCATAGTTTGTGTAGGGTCATGACTTGCTTTTTTGGGTAATCTTGCAAATGACCTTCGTTTGGTTTGAGTCTTTTGAATGTTAAGGGATTTAATCGACCAAATCATTTCATCACGTATGAAACCTTCAGTGAATGTGTTTCAATGGTTAATATATGCTTAATTTTGAATGTAAAATGGTTTTTAAACTTTGAAAGGGGAAAATTCTATGTAAATTCTTTTAGTGCCTTGTTTTGAGTGAAACGACCACATTTGGTTCTTATTACTTGAGGACAAGCAATGATATAAGTTTTGGGGAGTTTGATTGGTGAAAAATGTGTACATCTTTGCACCCCAAATTATTGGTGTTATTGTTGCTTGTTACATGAGTTTTTTTTAATTTTATTGATGACTAATTTGTGAATTTTATATTGTGTACTAAAAGAAGAAAAGTAGAAAAAGATGGGGAAAAGAAGACAAAAGAAGAGAGTTTTTCGGTAAAAATAGAAATGCTGAAAATTGCACATCAAGCCATTAATGAGAAGTTTTTTTATTCTTTAGTCCCTCATTCCTCCTTTTTAGAAAAGGAGACTTAGTACTGAATTTTTAATCATTTAGGCCTTATTTTTAGTTTTAGTTTTTCATTCTCTCTCTTAGATTAGTGTAGATTTTACAAGTGAGTCTTCTCTTTCCTTGCTATTTTACGAAGAAGATTCAAACTTTGCATTAGATTTGTTCTTGGTGACAAAAGAGAACAACCCATGGATGGTTTAGTCTCTTCTTCCCTTTATTTAGTTATGTTTTATTGTTTTTATGATATTTGTGCTTTTTATTCTTTCTTGATGATTAATAATTTTAGTATCTAAATTCCTAAGGGAATGGGCTGAGATGAGATTTATCTTTCGATTGTTGATTAAATTTTTGTGTGTTGAAATAAGTTTATTGATGTTTCTATTAATTGATGATAAGTCATGGTGAAACTAGGAATGGCTAACCTAGTTGCATTATTGGTATTTGATAAAAGTCTTTAATGAACATCTATTAAATCTATGCCACTATTAATGGAACCTTAATATCTATTGGATAGAAATATAATAAGTGTTTAAAAAGCTAATAGGTAATTGGACAAATGACCCAAAATTGAAAGTTTAACATGGGAATATAGGTCAATGAGATAATTGAGGTAGGTTAAGTAGCTTGATTGTGCTTATGTTTAAATTAGTTTGCCGTTTGCATTGATAGTGATGAGGACATCCCTAGCACACCAGAGACAAGCTAGCAAGGGGATGAAGGGGGGGGGGGGGGGGGGGGGGGGGGGGCAAAAGTGTTACATCACAGCCCAAAACTTCTAAAGGACCCAAGTCCTTATCAAAGGGATCCTTTAGTTGACATCATCGGGCCTATGATTAGGCGATGCCAGAAGACAGTCGACGAGGCTCTATAGACCCTCGTCCTCTCAAGCCTCACCCAAGCCTGCAAGATTAAGGAAGGCCAGGCCCTAAATCCAAGATTCAGGAAGGACAAAGTAATGACTATCTTCTCAGTCCACAAAGAAGAAAAGCCATTAACCTACCGTTCTAAATGGAGGCCTGTTTCGTGAAGCCCACCGACTTCACGAACTTACTACAAATCACAAAATCATGCTCCATCAACATTGGGCTGACCCATTCAGCATCCAAGCTTCACAAGTTAACCCAACTCATCATCACCCGTGGCCCGCGACTTAAGAGCCACGATCGCAGGCTTCCAGCCCACGATCGCAGCCCGCAGCTTCCATGGATCCGCGCGACTCAGCGGCCCAATTCGCAGGGTTCCCTTGCGAATTGCGCAAGTTTCTAGAATCTGAGAAGGATTTGATTTGCATGTTACCTTTTCCTTTTCCAATTGTAATTCTGATTAAATCAAGTTACCTAATATGGTTACAACTTGATTTAATCTAGTAGTTTCCTTTTTAGATTCTACTTACCTTTTCTTTTACAACTTGAATTTGGATTTACTTCTAGTTACCAAATTCAAGCTTTCCTCTTTTCTTTTAATAAGGAATTTTGGGTAACACACATATGTTACAATCGAAATTACCTTTTTCCTTGAATTCATGTTCCTTTTGAATTCAAGTTGTAAAAGGGAACTAACTCTTGTTAGTTTCCAATTATATTTTGATTCCTTTTCTAGTTCTTGAACTTCTAGAATTCGCACCTCACACGTATAAATAGGGGGTTCGACTTCCAAGTTCTGGGAGAATAATTTGATAGTAAAATAGAGTGGTTATACCTTTTTTTATTCTCTTTTTTTCACATTTTTATGCATATATGGAGCTTGTGTAATTAACATGTCTTATTAATCCAAGTTTTGAATTTTAGAAGAGTTTAGGTAATGCTCCACCAAAATTTTTGTTGATTCACCCTCTTAAAATCATGCTAGTTTAAGAGTAAAAGTAGCTTAGTCTCACTTAAACTAGTAGGTATTTTTTGAGTTTATAAAGTGAGTGTTGTAACCTTCATTGTTCGACTTTCCTTGGTTCTCAAGTCTTCCGCTTTGCGAGTTCTCACGAACTGCTCACATCAAATTTTGTATCAGAGCCAAGGCGAACGTATTTGGTCCAAGGACGATCGTAGTAACACGATATGCTTCCACAGGTTGTCTTCTATTCTCTTTTATTTTTAGGTGTGAAAATCTTTTAGATGTTTTCTTGGAAATTCTGAGAAATTCAACGGCAGCTCATGCAATTTTAACAAATTGCATCTAATAGGTTGTTTCGGTTTTTTTTTTAAATTGATAAATTTTAAAACCAAAATTTCCTTTATAATTTTCTTGCTAGGAAAATTTTTACTCTGAAAAGAAATGGTCTTTAAAGAAAGAAGAAAATCGCATGCTAAAGAAAGATAAGCTAAAAATTGGATCTTAAGAAATATTCTTTGTTTCATTTTTTCCTTAAATATTAAGTTGTGATTCAATTGCTTGATTGTAAAAGTAATTCTCCTGTTGAATTAAAAATTGTGCAATTTCTTTTGGGATAAAGGTTTCGGGTTTCTTGAACTCTTGTTCTTGCAGCAAAAATTATGTCGTTAAGGTTTAGGTTTCTTTCCGTCACCTCTTAGCAGGTAATTTGGTTGAAAAAGTTAAATTATTCTGATTTTTGAAGTCTTGAAAATATATTGACTTTAAAGATTCGAATTTTCTTTTTTTAAAAAAGCTTCAGAGTTTCGATTTTTCTTAACCCTACCTACAAAATTACTACTTTGCCCTTCTTGTGAAAATTTTGATTTTTCGGATAAACCAGGGGACAATTGGCCAAAACTAAACATCAATTTTGATATCCATTGCTTGAAGTAATTGGAATAGTTGGGATTGGTTTGTTAACTTCCCATTGGGAGGGTAGTCACATATTGGGTAGTTTCCTAATTTGTTTTCAACTCTCCTATTCTGTTCTTTGCTTCTATTCAATCAAATTGCCCTGAAAATTGCCTAGCCTAAGAATTTTCTTTTTAGAGCTACCTGGACATCGTGTGCATTCCACTTGTTTGCTGAGACTGATGGCTTATCCATGAATCTCTTCCTTGTGCACTTTCTATATCTGACTTAATTACAAAAAGTTCTTTTTTGAGTCAATCAAAATAGGTTCAGCCCCTATTTCGAGAATTAT
This sequence comes from Leptodermis oblonga, assembly GCA_016801395.1. Lineage (NCBI taxonomy): Eukaryota > Viridiplantae > Streptophyta > Magnoliopsida > Gentianales > Rubiaceae > Leptodermis > Leptodermis oblonga. Next base: position 21,845,184 of record CM028759.1, on the reverse strand, counting down.
TTTCGTTTTTGCCTAAAGTTTGCTTACTTGTTTAATTTGATCTGCTTCTTTACTCTTGTTCAATTGCATGCATTTAATTGTGCAAAAAATGAGTTAAGAGGAAAAAGGCAGAGAGAGTGATCAAGAAAAAGCCAATTAGAGTGAAACACTAGGAGTGCGTAGCTTTAGTTCAAACACTTGGGGGACAAGGGGTGAGGTTACTTTCACCTAGGATTTCAAACTTGTCTTAAGCAGGTAATTTTCCAAGGTAGCATAATGGCTGTCGAGAAAAGAACGACCACCTTCCACATGCGCGTTAAGCTGCATGGTAAGGTGGCCATTCTGGTAATCAATGGGGGGAGTTGCACTAACCTCATTAGTGACTGGCGCTTCCCCCAGTCGAGCGACTTAAACCGTAAGAACTACATTGGCTCAACTCTATGGATCGACTGACGATTTAGCAACAAGTTACGGTCGACATAGAGGGGAGTTGCCTACAAGCTAAAGTGACCTGCGACGTGGTACCATTGCGGAATTGCCACATCCTACAAGCTAAAGTGACCTGTGATGTGGTACCGTTGCAACGCAGCTCTTAACCTCTAGAATCCCTATCTCGGATTTGGCAGTCTATTAAAATTAACTTAAGCTAATTTTAAACACGCAAATCGAACCATGTCTAAGAACAAAAGAGTCAAAACAAAAACATGCAATCTAGGCAGAACAATTAGCTAAAAAGCTATAGTTTCTAAACCTATAGTAATTCACAAAGCATGCAAACTACGAAAGCTCAAAATAAGAGAATGATTCAAAAAGTATAGATTGTACTATGCTATTACTTGAATCAAAATTGGGTGTGAAATAATGGAGAATAGAACCCCTATTTATAGTTGTATGTGGTCGAATTCTGCAGTACAAAGAAGTAGAAAACAATTAAAATTGGAACTCAATCAAGATATTGATTCCTTACAAACTGAAACCTAAATGAACTAGGTTTAGTTGAAGATAAAATTCAGCTATACTAATCTATGAATCTAGCCGCATTATAAGCATAAAGCAAGAACATATTAATCCTAATTGAAAAAGGAAACTAATGGCGGATGGATCAAATGCACGCAATTGGATTTGAATTCCAATTCATGGTTCTTTAAGTTGCAATTGGATTGAATCCTAATGGGATTGAACTGCTGCCAAGATATCTCTTAATCAATTGATGAGATCTAATCCATCAATTCTTCATACGGGTGGGCTGCTCAAAATGGATTTTGGATTAAGGCCATTGACTTCATACACGGGCTGCTCACCATTGGGCTTTGCATTTGCATCTCATGCATTGGTTTGACCATTTTTCAACAATCCTTTAACTCTTCATGATTTGGCACATCGAACATGTTTCTTGAAATTTGGAGTAAAATGATGATTTTGCCATTTTGACTATTTCGAGCTTTATTTTCAAGGGTTTGTGTTTCGGATACCATCTGGGCTTGCCGGGAACATTCTTGGACTAGGTTCTCAAGGTCGGTCTTGAGTTTTCTTGTCCTTCTGCGTGTTGTTGGCCCAACGATATCCACTAATGGATCCCTCTGGTATAGGCTCGGGTCCTGTAGCATTGATGGGCATTGGTGTGGGGACCCGAAAAAGAATGGGAAACTATGCTATTACTGGTCGCCGGAGGCGTACTTTATCGCTTCGGTGACATTGGGATCCCAAACCCCGGTGGTTCAAACCGGCGAGGTCGGCGTTGGGCCTGATTGCTTGGCTAGACTTCGTGGGTACTGCAGGTTATCTTGAGATATACCACTACTGAGCTGGCTATACTGATATACTGTTGGAGATGTAGAATTGAAGAGCTGAGAGTGTCTGTTGGGGACCCTGTCCTTATATCCATAAAAGGACACCCTCGACGACCTCACCCATATGTATATTATCGATCGGGATTGGTTCGTTTTGTTATTTATGGTGCTGAAGGATAACAAGAATGCTAGTTCTTAAACCAAGGAAAAGGGAAAGATTCAGGTAAACAGAAAGAAAATCAAACGAAAAATAAATAAATAAATAAAAATAAAAAGGAGAGGGACTTTTGCATGACTGAGTATTAGGAGCTGAGATCAATGTATATACACCTATAATATTTATCTAGATATACGCATGCAGGCCATACATATGGAAATTGATATGAAGCATACACACATACATGTTTTTAGGATCAATTGATTAATGACATGCCTGTAATAATGCAAATTGGTGGAGTAGCTTAGCTACGGGATCTAATTAGGGGCATATGGATGTATCTACAGTAATGATGCGAACGGGTTTTGTAGTCTAGTTACAGATTCTAATTAGGGGTACGTCAATACAGGTATATATATGTTGTCCACATATGTACATATATCCCCGACTGTGAGGTTTATCGATCTGTCTGTGGAATTATAGGGGTGTTGGTGCATAGAGACAAATCGAGAAGTTTTAAATCGAAGATTTATTTATTTCTCCTATGATAAAATGTGCAGGCTTGATTGGAGAGAAACTCTGACGAATTAAATTAGTGACGGTGATAATTTCTCGCTATTTTCACTGCTTTCAAGTACATATAGAGTATATATAAATATATATAGATTGGGATTGACCCAGTCATTGAGGTTTCAAAATTAAAATGTTTTCCTTTACCGGGATTTTTAAATCTAAAGATTTCCCTTTTACTGAGATTTTGAAATTTAAATATTTTCGTTTACTGTTTTCTCAAAATTTCTCATGCATATTTACTATCTACTGTTCGGTTTGTGTTTTGGCTTTTTGATTGTTTGCGTGATCGGGGCCGTACTTTATCGCCCGGTCACTTTTGCTGAAATTACTGTGTTACTATATTTACTGTGCATTCTGTATGCTATTACTGGTCGCCGGAGGCGTATTTTATCACTTCGGTGACATTGGGATCCCAAACCCCGGTGGTTCAAACCGGCGAGGTCGGCGTTGGGCCTGATCGCTTGGCTAGACTCCGTGGGTACTGCAGGTTATCTCGAGATATACCACTATTGAGCCGGCTAGACTGATATACTGTTGGAGATATGGAATTGAAGAGCTGAGAGTGTCTGTCGGGGACCCTGTTCTTATATCCATAAAAGTACACCCTCGACGACCTCACCCGTATCCTTATACTGCGACTGCTTACTGAAATGCTTGTTGCATTGCATTACTAATTTTGTGCTTTGAAAAATTATGGTTACATTGGTTTCCAAAACTAATGTTTTCAAGCAAGAACATTTTCACACCTGATTGTCAACAACTTGAGATTTCTCATTGGGCTTTCTAGCTCACAAAACCAAAATACTATTTTCTAAGTTGGGTTTAGGTGGAGCGGTTCATTGTACCTGATCAAGAAGAGGCTCGAGCAGTGGAGTGTCAGTCACCGTTCGCAAGTAGGACATGTTTTTGTGACCCGAGTAATGAGGAGCTAAACTCAGTTTATCTTGATTAGAGCTTATTTACTATTTCTTTCGATTAACTTACTATAGCTATGGGCCCAAGTGGTGGGCGTTGCTACTACTTTGGTTCTATTCACTTAATCCGTTTATGGAACGCTATAGAAAGACTCAATTATGTACTGTTACTGTGGGCGAGAGCCCTGATGATGCCTAGTCGACCGCCCTTAGGTATGGCTCCTACAGGGGGGTCGAGGTGGGGTGTCACACTCGGTGTAGCACACGAACAGGCTCTGCTTCATTTCTTGAGTCCTCTGCATCATCCTGCGATTGTCGACGGGCTGGGGGTGCCCTCATCACTAGGGGTGGGTTCTATGTAACTTTATCAAACCACGGGGGGTTTCTTCGCACTTTACCCTAAAATAAAAGAGTAAACTGCCCAAAATGTGCCTTTACTTTCCTACCCTGTCTGCTTTGGTAACTAAATTTTTTTTTCCAGAAATGTCACCATACTTATTTAAATGTGCTGAAAAGGTCATATTTGCGGTTTTGGCCGTCAATCTTGACGAAAATCGTTTGCAGTGTGTTTTCCCTTGCTTTGATGAGGGGTATTTTCATCCGCACTGTTCATGCCCCTCATTTTTTCTAAAATATTTTTTATTACTTTAATCCCTAAGTACTTCAGTGAACAAGGCGCACAAAGTAGCGTTACTTTACTTACTTCAGTGAACAAGGCGCAAAGTAACGTTACTTTGCTCACTTCAGTGAACAAGGCGCAAAGTAACGGTACTTTTCGCGCCTTGTTCACTGAAGTGAGCAAAGTAACGTTACATTGAGCCTTGTTTGTAATGTTTAGTAAAGTGAGCAAAATATTAAAAATGTGATAAAAGGGCTGACAATCTCTGACATGACATGCAACCGATATGATATATGCAGGTTAGGGTTGAGCCCTAGTGGGTTCGGGGGTTATAAGGGTCGATCCGAATAACACGAATAATTAAACGGATAAGGTCGGGTTGAGACAGTCGACATATGAACCCACCAATTCGAACCTGACACGCGAAATTTTTACTTCAACACAAAAACACGACACGAACCCGATATGAACACAAAATATTCGCGGGGTTAAATGGGTCGACAAGAATAATTAAACAGGTAAAGTTAGGGTTAATGGGTGTCGACACGTGAACCCGCTAACCTGAACCCGATAACCCGAACACGACATGAATTTCACTCTAGATGAAGGTAAGAAAATCAATAAGATATCAACACATCACTTGGCATTAATAAATTAAACTCTTAAAATTATATTAATAGCAAATTTTATTTTTTTAATTAATCAATTGAAATAAAAGATAAAAACTAACTTAGGGATTAAAGTGTAAATAATTCAAGCAAAAAAAAAATATTTAAAAAAAAAGGAGAGGCATGAATAGTGTGGATAAAGTGCGGACGAAATACCCCTCATCAAACCAAGGGAAAACGTGCTCCAAACGATGTCCCGTCAAGATTGACGGCTAAAACCGCAAATATGATATTTTTGGCACATTTAAATAAGTATAGTGATATTTCTAGAAAAAGAAAGTTTAGTTACTAAACAGACAGGGTAGAAAAGTAAGGGTATATTTTGGTCAGTTCCCTAAAAATAAAATAAAAACCTTGATCCAAAACAGAATTTTTTCCATTAAAAATGCTTTTTTAATAATAAATTCCCAAAATAGGGATAATCTTTCCCCAATTTCCGGATTCGAGAAAGCGAAGTTATGAACTTCGCTTTCTGTGGAAAGGCAGAAAGCGAAGTTCAGAACTTCGCTTTCTGTAGAAAGGCAAATTTTGCCTGAAAGCGAAGTTTAGAACTTCGCTTTCTTTGGAAACCCTTGGGCAACTGAAATCGAAGTTGCTAACTTCGATTTCTTTGGGAAACCTGCGAAGCTGAAATTTTCCAAGGACTTCGCTTTCTTTGGAATGTGGAGGAGGAACTGAAGTCGAAGTTAGCAGAAGTCTAGGTGCTCAAAAAACTTTGCTGAAGGAAAAGAAGTTGCTAGTTTCTGATCATATTAGAGATGTCTCGGGAGAGAAAAATTTCCATTAATTGTGATACAAAACTGGAAAGTGGTGACCAATACAGGTCACAAAGTAAAGAAGAGTTGTCTAGATCATTGATGGAAGCTGATGCCGATCTTAAAGTAGAAGAAGCAAGAGCTTGGAAAACTTTTCATGCTTCACTTGTTGAAGTTGTGAAAGAGCCGTTGAGGCCAAGTTGGCATGGGGGTCTTCTGAGCAAGGATGCTCACAAAATTATTGTTAAAAAATCAGTTGAGAAGGTTCTCAGCACATTACCACCTCACCAGATTCCAAGTACTTCAGAGTCAGTTAAGCTGTATCTTTCTTCATCTAAGGAGAAACTTGCAAAGCTTGTTTAGGTGAGTGTAGGAGGAATGATTTATCTTGAAAGTATCATTTGTTTGTGAAATATTTCCACTATTACAGCCAGTGAAAGTTTGATGCTTAATTCTGTTAACTACAGGGTTATGTTGACAAATATCGCAAATCTTGACTTAGCTGTCTAGTTACTTTCAAACGGTGCCCTGTACACTGGTATGTTATTCATTGGTAGTTTTTGGAATTTTTTTGTTGGGGCCTTCCTATGTTGAACCTAACCACTGGAGGTTTGTGAAATTAAGACTTTCTTGAGTGGACTTGCTTGTTATTGAACTTGTTTACATGGGACCAGTTTTGGTTGTTTAACTTTGTCTTTGGAGTAACCATAGGAACTATTGACATTGTGCATGACATGAAACACCCATAGACAGAGTTCTTTGAGGAATGTCTAGCATTAGTTTGGAAATAGTATCAGACTTTAGATTCCTTGCAAGTTTTTTTACTCTTGTGTGTTCCGGAGGCCTAATTTTGCAGTCCAAAGGCTTAGGAACTATTGATTTAAGGCATGTCATGAAAACACCCATGGACGGAGAGTTCTATAAGGAATGCCTAGTTTTGACATAACTAATTTGACAAGATGCCTGATACTACAGTTCAAAGGCTTTTCACTTTTGTAAATTTGTTTAGCTGTTTAGTTGTGCTTATTTGGTCTGCTTTTGTTAATCTCAGGTGATCTGCTGCTATTGTAGTTTTAGTGTCAAATTCAACTCTTGAATCATAATTTTGAATTGAGTCATATATAGTTCTCCAGTTATGAACTTTAAGTAGGAACCCTTATTCTGTTATGAATAGGGTTCATCTTCAAGTGACCTATTGCTATGATTTCTGTGGAATATGTCCTTACCATCAATTGCTGAAGAGTGAAGCTTGTTATTCATGCTGAACTAGACGTTCATTACAAACTTTAGGACTGCGTTAATTAGTTCTTAATTGTTCTGCGTCAACAGACCCTGATTTTGTCTTTCCAACTTTACATTCCTAATTAATGCCTTCCTGAAGTTCGAGTATACACATTAATCATTTCTAGCTTCCTGAAGTCGAAGTTGCCTGAAATCGAAGTTGCTAACTTCGACTTCAGTTCCTCCTCCACATTCCAAAGAACTCCTTGGAAAATTTCGGCTTCGCAGGTTTCCCAAAGAAATTGAAGTTTCTAACTTCGATTTCAGTTGCCCAAGGGTTTCCAAAGAAAGCGAAGTTCTAAACTTCGCTTTCAGGCAAAATTTGCCTTTCTACAAAAAGCGAAGTTCTGAACTTCGCTTTCTGCGTTTCCACAGAAAGCGAAGTTCATAACTTCGCTTTCTCGAATCCGGGAATTGGAGAAAGATTATCCCTATTTTGGGAATTTATTATTAAAAAAGCATTTTTAATGGAAAAAATTCATCCAAAACACTTCTATAAAAACGTTTGATTAAATCACTCCACTGGTCCATTAATTTGGGATGATGTCACAATTTGGTCATTTAACTTTAAATTGTTTCATTTTGTTCCCTTAACTCTAAAAATTGCTCTAAAATGGCGCCAAACCCAAAATTTTATAATATTTGCGCTTTTATTTTTTTAATTTTTTATCCTTGTATCACCAAAAATTGAACATATTACGTCAAAGTTACAAGGCACTCGCATTGTATCTACCACCCTGACCCTCCCCCTTACAATTTTTGAGTTATATTTTACAAATACAAAGTTATTTTAAGTTAAATTAAGAGTGAACAAAGTGACTTAATAATTAATTTTCATTTGTTGTTTTTATTAGCGTGAATCTCATTCGTTAGATGGAATTAGCTAAAATATTATACGAATTTGGACTCAGATCCATTTGAAAACAATTTTTAGAATTAGGAAAACCAAAAATAAAATAATTTTAAAATAATGGACCAAAGGAAACAATAATCCAATTTAAGAACCAAAACGTTTTTGCATTACTTGTGTAAACGGATATATGTATTATTTGAGTAGTGATAGATTCATCAACAAATCATAGCAATTTTTTGATAGCAACTCATATGACATGCATTCATTGAGCATTTATGTGAGTTTACTAAAAATATAACCAATAAATGCATCCCACATAAATTACTATAAAAAAGTTGCTATAATTTGTTACTGATTCTATTATTCCTCATATTATTTTTTTTCTTTTACATTTTGCGCGTTGACAAAACCAAACGCCTTCTCCAAACTCCCAAATTTCTACTACAGATGATCATGGCTCCCCGTGTTCCTCTCCTTAGATTTTGGGTACCATTTCAGGAGTTTCCAACCTCTCTCTACTCCCAGCTTCCTCTTCCTCATCTCAGACCATCACATTTTCAATGCACAACCCTGCAAGATGAATAATCTCCACCTGCCACCCGAGTCCAACCGATTACTCAACCATTTCCCGCTGCCGTCTCTGCTATTCAATCAGCAAAAGCCATTGTGGGAACTAATTCTGGACCCTAATGGTGAGGTCGTGAATAAATGGAACCGAATTTTCCTGGGAACTTCTCTCCTAGCTCTGTTCATTGATCCTCTCTTCTTTTTCCTCCCAACACTCCCCGACAATTGTGTGGAGATGGATACGGATATGGCGCTTGTCCTTATGGCTGTGAGAACCGTTGTGGATCTTTTTTCTGTGCTCCAGATTGCCATGAAATTTCGAACTGCCTATGTTGCTCCCAACTCTAGGATATTTGGGAAAGGAGACCTGGTTTCTGATCCAAAGAAGATTGCTTACCGATATCTGAAGACTGGGTTTGTCATTGATCTTGCTGCTGCTCTTCCAATCCCTCAAGTAAGCTATTTTTTCCCCCTGTAAATTTGGAACTTTGAAGTAATATTGTATCCCTTTTTCCAGGAGAAATTATAGTGTAGGGTTTTTATTGTACTAGTCTTTGAATAGTATTTTGATTTTAACTTTTCCTTTCCCCTGCATTTTTCTTTTCCATCCATGCGTGCTGAAAATGAAATTGGGTGCCCTCCCTAGTGTCTTTTTGTGTTATTAGTTTTTGGTGATCGGTGTTCGGACTTTTAGTGGGTTTGAAACTGAAAACTTTGTGGATGTATGCAACTTGTATTCCTGGGATTATGGTCTGTTAATCTTTGTGTAAACCAGTTAGTCTTAGGAAATTATTGTGTTTTCATTTTATCCCCCCTCTTTTGTTCAAAGCCAATTTTGCAGAGTTAAAAGGGCATCATATTTGAGGTCTTAAAAGGGTAGATTTCTGGAGATATGTGAGGTATTAAGAGGCATGCTTCTTATTTTCAAAGCAGTTGGTAAACTTGAATGAGATTCAAAGTCATAATCTAATATTGTTTTAGATTTGAGAGGATCCTTTTTACCAATGTTGTAAAAAGAATCCTTTGGTGGGTTTGTAACTGGCACTGTGATACTTTTGCCTTTTTTTCCTTTATCTTGGAAAAATTTATCATCACAATAGGAAAATAAAAATATAATTATGTTTTAATTGATACCATTAAACTACAATTTACATACTTAAACCTTCATCAAATGATAATAAATACTAACAAATTAACCATTGAAGAGATAGAAGATTAAATAAAAGATTTTCTGCAGTCTTCCTCATATTTGAGCATCTCATAAACTGTTGGCTAGTAGAAGCATGAGAAACTTTTAGAGATTCTAAGTTTAACCTTTCCATGTAAGATATCATCAGATGAATTAGACTCTTGAGTGGAAAAGAGGACTTTATGTTGGGTAAATGGCACACCAATGATTTATTCTTTTATGCAAATGGTACCAATCTCCTCACAAAGGGCTTTAATATTTAATGAATGTAGCACTTGTAGCTTACATAACAGATGTATTCAAGTTTCCTTATTGGTTGTTCTGGCACCTCTGATCTACGTATTCTTGTTCATGACTCCTTTGAAACTTTGGAACCTCATGGACCAAAACATATTAAGGATAGCTGCCTCTTCTCTTTTTAAGCTATGAAGAAAGAAGGTAATGTAACTGTTTTCCAACTAGGCATGCTTATGCTAAAGAGAAAATATCACTTCAACTTTGCATGTTGCTCAGTTAATTATTTTTGAACTTTGAGTTTGACAATCCTCTACTAATCATATGAGGACAATCAAGTGATATGTTTGTCATCTAAAAAGAATGAATGATCTCAAACTTATCATTCTGAGTTCCTCTTAGAACTGAATATGATAAAGAAAGTGAAAGTGTGACTTGGAGGATTCTCCGTTAGTTTGTCTTGCAATAAGTCTGTGGTCCATGAATATTCTTGAGCTTTTTCATATTTGAAATACAGAGTTTCTAGTTCTCTTCTTGTATATTTTCTAGTACCTTTTTCTCTTATCAGTTTCACGTGGAAAATTAGTGTGTGTAGCGACTTTGTTGGGTGGTTTCAATGATCATGGTTCATGATTGAGTTAGGGCCCGATGTTAAGTTGTTCTCCATTGCCTTTTGCAGATCCTTGTTTGTTTTGCAATGCCCCTGAATAAAGATACAGGTGCTTCTAAAGCAAACCATGCCATTTCCTTGGTTATTATCCTTCAGTATGTACCACGGTTGTTTGTTATATTTCCTTTGAATGCAAAGATTACCAAAAGCACCGGGGTGGTGGCTAGGACTGCCTGGTCAGGAGCAGCATACAATCTGATTATCTTTCTGCTGGCTAGTCATGTGAGCATTTATTGCGCTAGTTTCTCATGTTCAAACTGTTCATTTGTCCTGTCTTTCGGGCATCTATTTCACCAATTTAATGTGGAAAAGGAGGAGTTGGAATTTAAACAAGCTTTAGGATATGTTAAGAATTTCTTTTTATCATTATCAGTATCACTATCTTCATTTTCAATTGTCAGTGCAGGTTTTAGGTGCCATATGGTATCTGATGTCTTTTGAGCGACATTTTTCTTGCTGGAGGGTTCGATGTGAAGAAGAGAAGACAAGCAATCATTGTGATAACGTGTTCCTCGATTGTGGTAGAAACGGAGAACCTGGTAAGAGTATCTGGAGAAAACATACCAGCGCGTTTGAAAGTTGCACACCAAAGAACCATGAGTTTGGGCTATTTGCTGACGCTTACAATGATCAAGTAACTTCGGCTACATTCAAAGAAAGATATTTTTACTGCCTTTGGTGGGGTTTAAAGAACCTAAGGTATGTTAAAACTATTACAGATTATAGTAATTGTGCTTGAATTTTGTCAATCAGTAATGCATTTCATTATGTTACTTGGTTGGAAATTACTTCCTGAATTGCATGTGCTAAGTTGTTACCCATTATTGCTTAAGCAGCCTGCAGAGTACTAAAGGCACAAAATACTAACTAATCTCTAGACTATTTTCATCTCGTAATTAAAGCTAAATTTCGTGTATTCACAAAAAGCAATGACAGGAAAAGTGATTCTCTTTAGAAAGTTTGGTTGTGAATAAAATGGTTAGTTTAAGTCATCACTAGGAATCACTGTAATACATGTGTGGTTCATAATTAATTCACACTTAAAATATAAGGACACGAATAAAACAAATAGGGACAAATTATATGAATCGCCAGTAAACAATTGTCTGTACCCATTTTTGACCACTACACTATTGTTCGTGCCCACTTTTAACCACTAAATTATTTTTTGTCTATTTTTGGCCACTAAACTATTATATGTGCCCACTTTTAGTCATTAAACTATTACAAGTTGTCAATAGCTACTCCGTTAGGAGCTTTCATCAAATCTTTATTTACTCCCATTTTTTAAATTTATTATTTAAAAATTGCATATTTTTGAATGACAGCTTCATTTTAATTTGATGGTGAAATCCATTCATTAATATTACATCATTTTGTAGTGACATCTACAATTAACTATGTGCCTATCATATCATTTTATAAAATTTTAAGATTTAACATAATTCTAAAAATAAAATATAAAGTAAATAATAAATGACATAACTGTCTATTCTATGTTAGGAATTTTAAGATTTAACATAATTCCAAAAATAAAATAAAAAGTAAATAATAAATGACATAACTGTCTATTCTATGTTAGGAATCGAATGCTAAAAATTAAAATTAAAGACAATAGCGTTAGAGGAGTCAAAGAACAATTTATCATATGTTTATAAATACAAATAGAGTGACCGAGGAAAAAAAATAAAAAAATACAAATAACTATTGTTTGTTAGTGATGGGTGTTAAAAAAACATTGATGCATATATAGGCAGTTTAAAGATTGCTAGGGGTTGGGAACAATTAAGATTACGGAGTTAGGGATGGCCACGATTCCGGAACCCCCGGTTACGGTTCATAAATCAGTGGAACCAGAACCGGAACCTTGGGGGGACGGTTCCGTGCCGGTTCCGGTTCCAATTCCGGTTCTGTCACGGTTCTGGTTCTGTCAAGGTTCCCGTTTCGATTCCACTCTCTTCAGTTTATTTAACAATTTTTTTCGTTTATTTAAAAATTTTAACTTATAAATGTTATTTTATTTTGACTCAATTAATAACTCAATTATTTATAAATAATTAAAATTACAAAAATAAAATAAAATTTGTAGCGACGCTACATACATTTAAACAATTAAATGATTTATATAATAAAATATACAAAAATAAATTGGGAATATATATATATATATATATATATACAGATGAATAATACTTCAATATATTATTTTAAAAAAAATCAAGAGAGTGATGCCTTGTTATAAATTGTGAGAAATCAGAGTTTGAACTTTGAAGCATTGAAACTTTTACAAAATAAATACATGTTGAATATTTAATATAATTTATCTTCATCATTTGCGAAAGTTGCGGTTGGATCTAATTTAATTTAATAATTAATTAATTTTAATTTAATTTAATGCTTATTTATATTATATTAATAATATATATAAAAAGTATACTATTAGTTTATATATTATTATAATATATATTTAAAAATAGTTTTATATATTATATGTTAAACATATAATATAATTATAATTATAAGAAAGCAGTTCAAAAAAAGTAAATAGTTGAAGTGGTTAATCAACTTTGCTTAAAACCTTTCAATTTTAACAAAGGGTTGTGTGTTCGAATCTGTGCAAGAGGAATGTAAGAATTATTATTTTTATTGTTCTCACATTAGAACCAAAGGGTTGGACCCTTTGGAACCGGAGGGTTGGAACCGGCGGTTCTGACCCGCCAGTTCTCCGGTTCTCAGACAAGAGGAACCGGAACCTTAACTGCCAGAGGCGGGTCCGGTTCTGGAACCGGGGACCACGGTTCCAGTTCCGGTTCCAAAACCGACGGTCCGGTTCCGGTTCGAAGCGGAACCGTGGCCATCTCTATACGGAGTAAATAAATATTTGATAGAAACTCCTAACAGAGTGGCCATTAGTGGTAATTTTTACTAGTTTAGTAGCCAAAAGTAGACAAGAAATAATTTAGTGGCCAAAAAGTGGGTTCGGGCAACAGTTTAATGGTCATTCATATAATTTGTCCAACAAAAAGTGTCAAATAAATTATTTTAGATGTTGTATCTTGACATCTATAAAAAATTGTACATTATCAAATTTGATTATTCTAATAGAACAAAAAGAATATAATAAAAAGAAATATCCACAAATTATTTTGTCGACCCAAAAAGGTAAATTTGATGCCTCAAAGATTCCACTTGAAATTGAGTTTGAGTAGGAAAATACAAAGATCCCCAAACCTAGTAATAGTAATTTTCTTTGTGTGAATGGAAATTCGAAGTTTCAGTTTATTCACTCTAGCGGGAGTTGAAAAGATATGTGTCACTTATGTAATCTTGCCTTTGTAGTACAGAAAGTACAAATTGAAGAGGTAGATTCGCCATCCTCCTCCACCTGTTCCCTTTTTTCTTTGAAGTGAAAATCCTTTAAAAAAACACCGTTGAGTTGGTATTCCAAATAAAGTTGAATGTTTCCATTTGCAGTTCTTATGGACAAGGTTCGACGGCAAGCACTCAAGTGGTGGAAACATTGTTTAGCTGTTTGATATGTCTTATGGGATTAGTTTTCTTTGCGGTACTAATTGGAAATATGCAGGTAAATCTACTACTCCCCTCCATCTTAATAGCAAAATCATGTTTCGAATATGCATTTTTATGGGTTTGAAAATATAACACCTAACTAAATTCATGCATCCTCGGGATGAAGATTTCATGTTTTTTATTATCCTTATCTTTCTTAAAAGGACTTGGAAATTTGCATGGGAAGAGTATGCATATACACACGCGCACACTAGGCTTTTTAAGTTGTGCAAGGCGCGACATTCACAAATATTTTCATAAAAACTTGCTCGAAATTTGAAGTATAGGTGCCAAAGTAAATTTAGAAAAATAAAATAGAGCAGAAAATATCTTTTTACTCGGATAAATCCGTTTTTTCCCACATGTATTGTTTTCAGGAGATAGATTTTAATTTAACAAGAGGAAAAGAGATGAAAAATGAAATATTAAACAAAAAAATATAAAAGATATTGGACTTTCATAATGTCTTATTAAAATACGGAATTGTTACTTGCAGGACGCCGTTTACTAAACGTAAGACAATTTTTAAAAATTTTAGACGTGAATTTACACTTTTGCCCCTCCATTCTCTTTTACCTTATGCAGTAAAATGGAATTATTAGTGTTTATGATGCGTTTTTATTAGTATTTATGACGCGTTTTTCGGCTGTGTTTAGAAATGTATTAGTGTTTATGACGCGTTTTTCGGCTGCGTAGTGATAATTTTAGGGTAAATTCAGTGGTCGTTCGTCGGAAAAACGATTTTCCGACGAACGACAGGGAAAACCTGAAAAAAAACGCAGTCCTGTGGCGATTTTTCTAGCGAAAATCGCTTAGAAAAGACGATTTTTCTAGGGAAAATCGCCTAGGCCAGACGATTTTCCCACAGTTAAAAAAGTTGGGTAAATTTTTTTTTTTATAAAGTTAGAAACTATCAAGTATATATTTGTCTTTTCACCAATTAAAATTTTAAAAAGTGTCCTGTGTTTAGTAAAATGGGTCCTGCAATTAACATGCCCCTTAAAATAAAGATTTGGTTTTTCGTAAAATGAGTTTCAGGTGGGACTACATTTCATGTAAATAGTACTCTCTCCGTTCAGTATTATAAAGTGGACTCTTCTAATGGAACAGAGGGAGTAAATGTTTTTTTTATTTAAAAAAGAGTGAACAGTCCAAAATATACTCATACTTTTTGATTGTGTTCGGTTTTGTCACCATACATTTTTTGTAGTCACGAATGTGCCTAAACTAATTAAAACGGGCCAAAAATGTACTGGAGCCGTTAGCCATTGTTAGGCTTAACTGAACTTCCATCATGTGCTTCAAATGTGATTTTTTTAGGGGTAATTTTGTCCATTTTCTATCCAACACATTTTTTTTTTTTTTTTTTCTTCCTTGCCAAATTTATTATTAATTTTCTTCTCCAAATTTCTCCACCCTCCCCCTCTCTCCTCCCTCCTCCTCCCTCTTTCCTCCGCCGGAATTGGAACAATGCAAACATTAATATCTACCAAAACACCTCCAATCACCCATTCCGAAACAGAAAATCAAACCATTAATAATCAACAACCCATTATTTTCTTTTAGTAGTTTCATTCATCTCACTCCATTATCCTGACTTTGTCTTGAAAGCCAATTCTGTGAATAAGGCCTTGGAGGAAGGAGTCCTCCTCAAGGAACTGTTGATCAATTGGAACAATTTAAAGGGGTTGACATTGAATGGGTTCTTGATTCTTGGATTTTAATACTAATGTCTGCTTCTTGGATTTTGATGTGAATGTTTGGTTCTTGGATCTTTGATGAGTGTGCGGTTTTGATGTTGGATTCATTTCAGCGAAGAAAAAAAAGGGGTTATTGATTATTACTTGTTTGGTTTTTCTATTTGGAGAATGAGTGGTTGGAGGTGGGGGTAGTCATTGGGGAAGAAGGTGGAGGCAAAGCGAGGTGGACAACGGAGAAGGGGGGAGGGAAGGGAGGCGGGCGGAACTGGATGAGGGAGGAGGATTTTGGGAGAGCAGATGAACAGTAACTTAGCTTTAGGGGTAGGGGAAAAATAGAGAAAAGATGAATAGTAAACGGATAAAAATGCCCTTGAAAATAGGCATGTGAGACACACATGGGAGGGGTTCCGTCAACCCAAACGGCAGTAAACAAGACCAGTGGATTTTTGGCCCATTTTAATTAGTTTAAGGACAGTCGTGGTTACAAAAAAAATATGAGGACAAAATGGGTCACAATAGAAAAGTTTATATTTTGAGCTGTTCACTTTTTAAAAATTATAAAAACTCGTAGATAATACCTATAATACTATTTACGAGTATCAATTATACTCTTGAAAAGTATTACTTTAAGGAGAAAAATAACAGGAAAAAAAAAACTTGCAAAAGGAAAAAGAGGAAAAGTTAAGTAAAAATTGAACTGCTACTCTTGATTCTTTTTATAAGTAATTATAATTGTACTCTTTATGAGCGATACACTAAGAAAATTTATAAGTTAAAAAAAAAAAAAAAAAACCGCTACAGTAGCACTTAAGAATATTCATAAGTTTTTCTTAAAAAAAAAAAAGAAGAAACTTTTACCTATGAAGAGAGTAATAGTGATACTCATAAAAAGCACAAGTGCTACTAGTAAAAAATAGCACTAAGACCCGAAGAAAAGAAAAGGAAAAAGTTGTACTACTACTTGAGCTGGGCTCTGTTCTTTTCATTTTTACTTAAAGAAAATTATCATTTTTTGTTATAAAGTCTTATACAAAGAAACAACTTCAATTTCTACTCAATTTAAAATTCAAATTTTAAAATTTCCTCAAAATCTCTACTCACATAAATTCAAAAAATAACATAATCATTACACGTTTTTACCTATCTCCTACACAATTTTCCCAAAAAAATTCCCTCCAAAAAATTTACTCCCCAAAAAAAAAAAAATTCCAAACGTAAGTCACAAAGAGAACAAAGTACGAACCCAATTATTAATCACGTGAAATACTTGATGTAATTGCCAAATTCGACAAACTCATTCTACTAACATTCATAACTATTAATAATAAACTTGTAACGATATTAAATATTTTGCCTCACTAGATCCAGGTGTTTTGCCTCTGCTATTGCTGCAACTTCTAGCTAATTTTTCACATTGAAAGCAATCAAACCAGTAACTAAAGGTGTTCAATATAAAATTTTGTAGCTTCATTTCTTAATTCTCTATGGTCTAATAATAACCCCATTTGGCACTTTCAAGACAAGTATGATCAAAACAAAGCATGTTCAATGTTTCAGTCATTTCAACACCAAATTATCAATAAAACACCATATTCAACGCTTTCATAAGTAGTGCTTATTTTCTTCTTTAAACCTACATTAATGCATAAATTTACATACTAAAGGCTCAATTTTCTTACATTTTATCAAAATCAAATTAAAAATAATAATTAAGGTGCATTATTTGATTTAAAAAGACAGAGCTTATATATGTCTTGTGAAGACCGTAATGCTGCAAGCTAAGACCAATCTCTCATTCTCTCAAGCCACAGTGTGAGCCTTACACTTTATCTTTGTCTTCAGAGTTTGTTTTGTTCATTCGGAAATTAATTTATAGTCTTACTACAATGTGAACAAGTCACACTGGTGTAGTTTTTCAATTTTCAATAAACTTAATCTAGAACAATGATCATTCTTTGCTTAGTTATTCACGTAACTTTTGGCATCTCAGTTTAAGTAAATGGAAATGTATGTGACTCAGGGTGAAGAGGAATGTAGGGATGCACTTGATAGGCATGTTTATATTTAATTATGGAGCTCTATATCTTTTACCACTTGTTTAGTTCTTCAACTATTTTACATCATCTTATTCTATTTGTGATGATGAATCGACAATGTAGAATTGGATCGATTCACTCTTGTTATCATTCAAGTTTCTGTTATTTGGATGCATATAATTTCCAAAGTTGAAAATTGTATCTCTATTCTGTAATTTAAGAGGTTGCTGTGTGTTGTATAACTGATCTGGTACAATCTTTGATGTTCTCTATAATCTATAAAGTAATAGAGGAGAAAAATTATGGTATTCCAGCTGTCAGTTTGTGATCCATTGTTCCACTTTTAATTTAGCGAAATGCAATTAGTTAACCCAAGAAAAGATGTTGGAGCTTATGTTGTGCATCATGTTTAGTATATTGGCACTGAGCAAAGTTTGAAATTTATCCAATACTAATGGTTTTTGTGTTCCCATTGAAGAGCTATTTGGAATCTACAACAGCAAGACTTGAAGAATGGAGGGTTAAAAGAAGAGATACTGAGGAATGGATGAGGCATCGTCAATTACCACCAGACTTGCAAAATCGTGTTCGGCGGTTTGTTCAATACAAATGGCTTGCCACCAGAGGAGTAGATGAAGAAGAAATCCTAAAAGCCTTACCTTTGGATGTACGGCGGGAGATTCAAAGGCATCTTTGCCTTGCTCTTGTTCGCCGTGTAAGTGCTTCTTCTATGATGTTCTTGTTACAAGCTTAGAAACTGACATTTCTTCTTGTAAACGTGCTTATATAAAAATGTTTCATATCACTAGAAATGTTTTTTTTTACGTATCACACCCAACAATTTATTTCAAAATCGTAATCTGCTTTGTTGTCTTTCTTTTAGATTAACGATATTGTTGGATTTTTGTGCGTGATTATGGTACTTTGTTAGGGTCACTCGTATGCAAGTATATGTTGCATCTGAAACAAAATCTATGTAAACTTATCCACAGGTTTACTTGGAAACCATATTTTTTGGCAATTTCGGATTATTGTTCTTTTTAACTAGTAATGTCAATAATGGTACGGTTTTGCCAACTTAGAATCGCTTCCTTGCCATATATGTATATTTTGTCTTCAACTAACACTATCATTAGGTTCCTTTCTTTTCTCAAATGGATGACCAACTCCTAGATGCAATATGTGAGCGCCTTGTTTCATCACTGAATACCAAAGACACATACATTGTTCGAGAAGGAGATCCAGTGAATGAAATGCTATTCATAATTAGAGGTCAACTTGAGAGCTCAACTACAAATGGTGGTCGGTCAGGCTTTTTCAACTCTATAACTCTTACAAGTGGCGATTTTTGCGGTGAGGAACTGCTGACTTGGGCCTTAATGCCTTCATCAAACCTTAATCTTCCTTCCTCCACGAGAACTGTGAAATCACTAACCGAAGTAGAAGCATTCGCGCTCCGAGCTGAGGAGCTCAAGTTTGTGGCGATTCAGTTTAAACGTCTTCATAGCAAGAGACTACAGCATGCTTTTCGCTATTACTCACACCAATGGAGGACATGGGGAGCATGCTTAATCCAAGCTGCATGGCGACGTCTTAAAAGGAGGAAGCTTGCCGAAGAATTAGCAAAACAAGAGAGCTTATATTATCCTCAACTTATGGATGACGACAGTCAATACATGGATGTAAGTTTGCATCATGATGGTACTGTTTCTAGCAGTGCAGAAATGGACGGGAGCAGCCAACATCTTGGTACTACGGTTTTGGTTTCAAAATTTGCTGCAAATACTAGGAAAGGGGCAGTTCGAAAGATTCCAGGTCCTGATACCTCAATGCCAAAGCTTTTCAAGCCTAATGAGCCTAATTTTGAAGCTGATGATAAGGATTAAGGATACGGAAGTATGCTTTGAATTTGAATGAACTTAGGAGTCGGCCTCCATGTATTTTAAAAGCTGCTGTTTGGGTACCTTTTTTTGTTTTGTTTTGTTTTTTTTTTTTTTCAACCCCCTATACTATTAGGAACACCACCGCCTTTTGTCTGCCTAAAGCTGCTGCCGCCTCCTCGGATCGACTAGAGCCATTGGGTGCATTTTTGCACCTTTAGTTGAATCTCATGTCACATGTATCAGTTTTTTTATTTATTTAAAATTCTTGTTTTTTATTAATACTTAAAAGTGATACTTGAACAAAAAAATTATTATTGATACTCTGAAAAGTAACTAAAATCCATGAACGGAGGGAAGGTAGGTGGGGTGGGCCTTTAACCACCTCATACCCCTCCCTTCCCCTTTATATATGTTATGCGTGGTGTTGGATTTCCAATATGTATATTTGGTGAATTTAAAAATTCGATTGGAGACATTAAAATTTTTAAATATAATAATGATATTAAATAGGGCAAACACTTCATAACTCTTTGTGATTTAATAAACTTTTAGATGACTTCCTTATAGTTTAAAAATCTACAAATGACCTCCTTGTGGTTTCGAAAGTATACTAAAAATCCCTTTGTGCTTTAAAAACTACAACGAACCCCCCTGTGGTTTTTAAAATGATACATGAAACTCCCTTGTAGTTTCTAAAATTTTAAAGAACAAGCATCAAAAAATATTCAGAACCCCCTAGTGCTTTCAAACGTGTGAGGAGGTTCTCGGTAATTTTTAAAAACTACAGGGGGTTATTTGTAGTTTTTAAAACATAAAGGGATTTTTGGTATACTTTTGAAATCACAGGGGTGTCATTTGTAGCTTTTTAAACCATAAGGGGGCATTTGAAAGTTTCCCAAACTACGGGGAGGAGGGGGGGGGGGGGGGGGGGTGTTGTTGATGAGGTGTTTGCCCTATTAAATATGAATTGTGTTGAAGCCTTCTTCCATGTTGAGGCCCCTGGACTTGCCTTACGGCGCAATACCTGCAATCGAGACTAGCTCCCCAATTCAACTCCGATTACTAAGTTAGTTCCTCAGCTAATATCACTGTATGATACTAATCCACTAAGTATTCATTCCCTTGATGGATTATAAATAGAATATTCCTTAGAAGCAATACTACCGAAACAGACTGAAGATTGATGATGTTCGATCATCCAATATTCATTTTGACAAGAAATTAGTTACATGATAAAAAATGCATCACAAGCAATAAGGGCTATAGCTCAGTTGGTAGAGCACCTCGTTTACACGTGTGCCAATATTTTTTCAAAGGGAGCCCATGACCTTTCTTTAGTGAATGAAACGAGTATTTATAGGTGAGAAGGCAGGAAGTATCTCCAACTAGAAGGAAGGGGCCATGTCATCGCCTGGCCTCGTCTTTCCTTCAACAGATATATTCCTTTTTATCCAATTGTAACTGCTTCCTTGATCCTCGCGTCGAACCAACCAGTAAGGGACACGTGCATTGGATAAGTGTCCTGTTCGAGAAGGTTCTAAGTATCGCAATCGGACATCTTTCTGGACCATCTTTATTTGGGCCTTGAAGCACAATCAAGTGTCGGAATTCGTTCTCTACCTGGCCTTGTCACTCTCCTGATCTCCGCCACAATTCTATACCAAACAATAGCCCCCAAAGTGGTGGGTCCCGTTAGACGAAGGGGCCTATCACTTTTCATTTGAGCGTTCAAGACACCAAGCGCGTGGAATATGTGTATGGTTTCATCTCCGTTTCCCAACGCCCTAATGATGACGTCGTGGTTTTCCACGTTCCTTTAAATTTAAAAAACAACAGTAGATTTCCCATCAACCTTCCTACGATCTCCTTCTCTTTCACATCATGGGCCATTGATAAGACACCCTTTTTTGTTTTTTACACTCCCACTGCAATTTCGTGAAACACTTTCCCCATTTTCTTCTTAGTTCTTTCTCTTCCTTTCTCTCAATCCGCAATCTTTCTTTCTTTTTTCTCCTCAACTTTTTCAAACATCATGTCTCACTCTGATGATTCTGCCAATGTCTCTTCACAGCAATGAAGGGGACGATTATCTTGAAGAAAAATAATTTCAATCCTATCCCGAGCAATATCGGGTTGAACAGACTTAGCCGGCTGCTCATACCAGCGCTCCCGATGACAAAGCTTTTGAGGATGTCGATTAGGATAACGCCGCTTCTTCTGGTGCCATAATTCTTCTGCCATTGATATTAGTCCTAGTTGCATTCATGTTGAGGATCTTCCTGTCCTTCGCCGTCGTTTCGAGATTCCTGATTCAGTAGCCATGGTCGCTCCCCCCTCCAATTGGAGAGCTAACTACTTAGGAGCTGAGTTAGTTGCTGTGTATCAGCTCACATAGTGGCTGGTCTCCGACTCTTGTGAAGCCTCAGATTTTTGGAGTGAAATTCTAGGCATAAAAAGACGGTAAAAATGAAAATTTTTGTTTGATAGTCGTGCTTGACGTGAAACGTGACTTGCTTGCTTGAATTACTACATGTCTTGATATGTGCTTAGGTTGTGTGTAATACCCATCCCTCGGGTAATCTAGGAGGAGTATGTGCTTAGCCTAACGTAGGACGATAAACACAGGAATAAGGTGATACCAGAAGGTACTTAAGGGATAGGATGAATAAAACAAACGGTGACGGAACATGCTGAAACTTTCCTGTGCGAGCAAGCGTACAAGTAGCACGGCAACTCGCACAAGTAGAAGAGTGCGAGATACCATGCGAGTCGGACTACAACTTGCATAAAGCACAGTCGCGTGAAATCCAGAAAATTCAAACTTTGGAAACCCAATCCTATCTTGGATTTGAAATTCGTGAATCCAAATCGGTTTGGATAGTATCTACCCTAACCCTAGACCTAATTGACGCCTATATAAGAATCCTTAACTCTGAATGAAAACCTTTAATCGCCAAGGTAAAATTCATCAAAACCAAAAAGGGGGCAAAACCTAGATTCTATGCAAGGAAAAAAGGCACCGTCGTTGGAGAACGTCGTCGCCACTGTCACTGTGGTCTTTTCCTTGTTCGAACCAGAGTAGGAGATCATGGTATTCGCAGGACCCTTGTAAGTATGTGGATGAGGGTGATAACGAGCCGAGCCGAGCCGAGTTTTGACGTGTTCATTTATTGTTCATTTATTTATCGAGTTTAATATCTTATTCGTGTTCGTTTATTTATTAATCGAGCCGAGCCGAGCTTGTTCGTGAACATTCGTGTGCGTTCTATCTCGCATTAACTAACAAAAAATCGTAATGTTTAGTTACTTTGATATACTATATCAACTTACATAAAAATCAAAATTCTATTTAAACTCATATATTGATATCTATGTACATATAAATATATATAAAGATTCAATTATTTGTATTATTTAAAATTTTAATATTGTATATACTTATTTTATTTATATTATATAGTTAATATTTTAATCGAGCCTGTTCATGAACATTAACGAGCTTTCAACACCTTGTTCGTGTTCGTGTTCGTTTATTATCGAGCCTAAAAATCATGTTCGTGAACTTTTTTATCGAGCCGAGCTCTAGTTTGTTCGTGAATGTTTGTGTTCGTTCTCAGCCCTATGTGGATCTGTCGATGTAGATATAGCAAGAAGCATAAAAGTTATGTTTTGATCTGTAGTAAAAGCATGTTATAGGGTGTTAGTGTGTTCTAGATAGGTTGTATGCTATGTAGGATTGATGCATCTAGTTTATTTATGAATAAACCACGGATTTTAATTGATAAGAAATCAAGAAACCCAAAGATTGCATGCTCTAGAAATCTGTGTCTGATAGCATGTTCGTAGCCAAATCTAATGTAGTTGGAATGGATAAAAATGCGACGTTTTGGTTGCGTTTGATGACCTGTTTGTTAGTCTTCGATTTGTTATCTTTAGAATGGTTAATTACGATCTGAAAATGCAAAAATGAGGACCTCAAAGAAGCCATCCAGAGCCAAAAGTTCTGGGAGAATTCTTGCCCAGAAATTGAATTCCCGTGCGACTTGCACGAGGCTCAGGTGTGCGAGCAACCGTGCGACTCGCACAGGTCCTCGCATAGCAACCCAAATCTAGCTACTCTTGACCCAATTCACTTAACTTGACCCATACACTTGACCCAGTTCACTTAACCTGAACCACTCGACCTACACGACCTAAACCACTTGACTTGAACCAGACCTGACGCAAACCAAGCCCGACTTGAATCGAACCAAACCAGACCTGACTCGAACCGAACCAGACCTGACTTGAAACAAACCCGACTTGAATCGAACCGAACCAGACCCGACTTTTACCGATCCAGACTTGAATTGAACTGAACCGGACTAGGCTTGACCTGAACTGAACCTGACTTGACCAAGGTTGACCCCGAAAGTCAAAATCAACCTTAGTTGACCCAAACGTCAACGTGCTTTAGAAAGTCAACCCGTTTCTCGCTAGTTAATCACCTAATCCCCGTTATTTACAGGAGCTAATCATTGAGCGTTTACCCGAAGTCGACCAACTTCTAACACACTCATTTTCCCGATTTGTAAGGTGAGGGATTACTCGCTAGTTTTATAAGATTTAAACGAACTATCTACGTAGAACTTGTGTGTGTGTATATATATATGTACTGTTATATGCCTATTTTTCCAACAAGGTTTCCCACGCCTCACAACTTGTCTGTTTTCTCGATTGAACTTGATGATGTGAAGTGACATGCTTATGTGATACGTGCTTACTTGACATGAAAATGCCATGAATTCCTTATTACGTATGATACTCGACTTGACATGTTAACGTGCTTACGTGCAACTATAAATATCTATTATGATAAGATAGTATGACCCACTACCACAAAGGAGGATACACTCCTTAGGGTAAGTTGCATGACATCTAGGATTGCATGAAGCATCTAGATATGTATGAAACATGCTAAGGTTGCCATGATCATTTTAGCGTGAAATAGGTCCGATACCTACTAGATAAAACTTGGGCTCCAAGTCTTCCAACATAACTAGATAGTAGCTGCTTGCCCGTTATTTAGGGCTTGCCGGTGAAATATCGTGTCGCAGTTAGCTGACACTCCTTTATGAAAGGAACACCCGTTGGCCCAAAATGTGAAAAGGCCAGGATTCAAAACCCCTGCCTTCAAGCATACCCAGTTCTACCGTTGTACGGCTGCCGTGAGAGCGATGTGCTTTGCAAACCATCAAAATGTGAAACCCAAAAACGTGAATAGATTTCGACTTTGCTTTAGAAGAGAAAGTTCAACTGTGCAATCTGCCCGCTAGGAGTCTAGTGACTCAAACTTGTTGTATATGACTGCTGTATCTATGTTACCCATGCTCGTTTTTAGTATTTGCTATATGCCTGCCTATACTGCCCGACCTGCTTAACCTGATTGCCTTGCTTGACATGTTTACCTGTACTTTAGCTATCATTTGTTACATTGTTATATACATATATATGTAGAAATAGGCATGAGCTGTATACTTGCTTGCTCGGCCTTTTTTACAAGACTTAAGGTGGGATTTTTGTAAACCTCGAGGTCTCTCATTGAGCTTAGTTAAACTCATTCCCCTATATATATTGTTATTTCAGGGGCTTGACTCGAGTGGCGCTAGTTGTAAAGCCGACAGGCGCAACGAAGCAATAAAGACCAACAAAGTGTTATAGCTAGTTTGAGACTATGTTTCGTGAGGATAATTTGGCCTTTAGCCATCCTCAAACAGTTTTCTTTACTTTTGCTGTAACGTTTATCTTGAAATGCTATGTATGACTCTCTTTATTTTATTTTGTATTGATTGTTGGGTGAGAGCCCTATATGACGGTCACCGGGTCGACCCGCTCCTCCTCGTCGGGAATAATTTTCTGAGGAAAGGGGTCGGGTAAGGGGCGTCATAACTCTCGCCCCTCAAGTCTTAATCGACTAGCTGGATCACTAGAGCTTGGGTCTAAGTTAGCTTTTCCTAACTCCATTCGCCAACTGATTGGCTTTTTGAGTTAATGTTGTCTCATTAGAGAAATTTCTTCGTTGTATCTTTTGCTTTCAAGGCTTTGGTCAGAATTCTGACTGGTATCATGTTTCAAAAAGGAACAAAGCTCCCCTCATTATCAAGGGCTTAAAATCTTCCATTCACGATTAGAAGAAAACGTATTTCTTTGTTTAGAGTTCCCCTACAAAACTTCCTGCCGTTTGGAGTCCTAGGACATCAACTTCTTCAGGAGGTCACCATATTGATCCAAATTATTTCAAATCTTTGATCGAATGGTGAATAAGGTTTGAGCCTTACTGGAAAATACCCCAACTAATGACGAGCTCCGGGCTGCTGACCTTCTTCCTCCTCTGCCGACATCAATAAAGATATTCCTCAAAACTTATATATAAGTTTAAGGGCAAACACCTCAAAACCCCACTGTGGTTTTCGAAAGTTACACATCACCCCCTATACAAAAAATGCTACTTATCACCCCCTGTACTTTTTTGAACTCTGTAAAGTGACAAAAATGACCAATTTACCCTCACATTAACCCTTAAATTACCCAAATTACCAAAAAAAAAAAAAAAAGTTTTTTCCAAAAACCATTCACTTCTTCATCTTCCACTTTCAAGTTTTTCCATCTTCATCTTCATCTCCGATTACGGAGGGTGATGAGTAGCTTTTTTTTGTACAGGGATGTGATGTGTAACTTTCGAAAACCACAGGGGGGTTTTGAAGTGTTTTCCTTAAGTTTAATTAATGTTTGTATGGTTGAATCCATATAATCTTCCTTTTTTTAGCTGAAGTAAGATCTTTATCTCAATCCGCCCCTGAAGATAACACAGTTCTAGTGGGTAAAACAGAGACCCTCGTTAACGAAAACTTGTGTGAGCCCGGTGCCAGAATCTGTCTCTCACCAAGCCCCTTCTGCTATACCATGCACTTGGGGAATTCTTTCCATTGTTTAGAGTCCTCTTCGGCCTCTATCATTTGAAGTTCCTATTGACAATATGTAGTTTTTCCCAAACTCCCCCTGGTTCTCCTACTCATCGTCCTTCGTCCCCCGTCGAAGAGGTAGTTGAGACTAATGTTCCTTTGGAAACAATTCCTAAATCCTTTGACTACTTTTTTGTTTGAAATGACCGCTAAGGCCCTGAAGAAACTTGGCAACAAGCCCTCGGAAATCGTCAACATCCCTGACGACTCCAACAGTAATGATATGACCACCCTTACTCCATCCAAGAATGAACCAGTTACTGCCACTGCTGGCATAACTTTCCTGTCCAAGGAACCCAGTGCTACTGCCTCTTCCCTTCCTCTATCATTGGGCTCTCGTCTTTTGTCTGTAGCTGATAAAGGCAAAACTGTTGTCCAACTTCCACCCAAGAAGGATCCTTCCTGGGGAATCTATCCTTCCTTTGCTCCATTTCTTGAATGTTGATTCGGGATGCGGGGGTGCGTGACTCTTCCTGGCCGACTTCAGGTACTTCACCTGTTCTCCCCCCACTTTAAACCCCTTTGACATCTTAGCAGCTCGTACTTATTCAATTATAGGTGATCATTGCTGTGATGACTTTCAATTAGATCATGGAAGGGAGATATCCTCTTGAACTGAAGATCCTCGGTCGGCTTCATATTGTTCTTCCTTAGAGAACAAAAACATTCTAGGGATGACTCCTGAAGCTCTTTACACCCAAATGCTACAAATTCCAAGCACCGTAAAAAAAACTTCCAACATCGAAGTGGCACTTATGATGTGCCTCAATCTGATTCTAGCTGAGGAAATCTAGATTCTCCCTAAGGTTGTTCTCCTCATTGTTCCCCGGATTACCCTACTTGTGGCAGGCCTAGGTGCAACCCCCGTCGGGAAAGTCGTCATTCTTTCCCGTCTCGCCCCCTAGCTTGTCCCCAACAAGTAAACCTATATGGTTTTAAATTTTGGGATTCAGGGCCTTATCTTTACCCTGAGGAAGATGCTCCATGCCACTTGGAATGTTTAATTAGTGGGAATTCCTTTGTTATGGGGGTTACAGCTCCACGAACAATGTACTTGAAGGCAGTCGACTCCATCTCTGATATGCCAATCTTTCATCGAGCTGTACGTTTATTATCCCCATTCTTCTCTCTTACATAAATAGGAAATATTTCTGACCATTGGTATTGCCTTTGAAGAAAGAGGAGTACATAATCGATTTGTCTCGCCAGGTCATTTGCCTGGAAGATTATGCCCAACGTTATGAAGCAGGGATCAAAGGTATACTTTTAAAGCTAATAAGTAAGTTGTATATAGATATAGGCATGACAATTTTCAAAGTATATAATTTCAGAAAAGTGAGAACACTCACCTTACTCAGGAAATTCTACTTCTATTCCTCGTCATCTACAATACAATTCCAAATGCATTTAAATATCATTACTTGGTTACTCTTTATAAATTCTAAAAGACTAATCTACTACGATTTAAGGTTTTGTTTGTTAGCATTGTTCGAATATTATTAATTTCTCTTTCTATTAGCATATCTATATATTATTTTATTAACAAACACAGAGATGATTCTTATTTTCTATCTGATTTATTTATTCACTGTAACTTAATTAAAGATGTCTTAATATAATTAGCTATCTATTTATCTTCTTTCACTAAGAAAAATGAGTCTGAGAAAGTAATTGTGAACTAGAGATAATGAACTATTAGTAACTCTTTTATTTTATTAATTCTAAATTTCAAGACACTAGAGTATTATACACTTATAACTCTAGAGTCTAGCTTATATGTTATAACTAACATAAATCATAGACTCCAACTATGAGCAAAGCTCAAAGTTTAGTAATGAACCGATATCCTAGGTTCATTTCTATTATTTTTTCATTTTATCACTTGTAACTATTTCAAAGTTTTTCAAGTCTTTATTCCAGTTCTACCAATTAATATTAATTAATATTACTAGTTCAGAATGCCTAAAAACTTCTTAAAAGACCAAAAATGGTGAGTTTCAACTCTTTCTGATTGACCTAAAATTTATCTTTTGTGTTCTTGTTTCTCTTTTTACTTATTTGTTATTCTGTAGTTAAGTTTATTTTCCATAATCATATAACACCTTTAAGTAGAGTTTTCACTTCCAACATGAATCTCTTAAGGGTTTTGGCATGATTTAGCTTACACTTTATTAGCTAAGTTAACTATGTAGTTCGGGTTAAATCCTGCGTGGGCTCTTTTCAAGCTTTTAATTTTCATTTAAGGAATGGTTTCATATGAATTTGAATTCTAAAATATTAGACACTTGTTTCCATTAAGATTTAATCCCATGAATGTTCATCTAACTATTTTATGTGTCTCTTTGTTCCAATTTCAATGTTTTTCACGAGCTGCAAACTTGTTCCTAACTTCTCCCAATTCATTCTTGGCCTAATACACAAATTCCAACCATACATATACTACCAGACCAACTTTAACTCTAAGAAAGTAAAAAAAAATTGCATCTTCCTATGATCGTTTTAATTGTCCAAACTACTTTAAAGCAGACAACTATGGGTTCAAGCAATGTTACCAAATAGAAATTCAATATCCCTACCTCTATTTTCACTCATATAAAGTTTGTTTAGCTTTCTATTTATCTTTTTCTTTTGTTTACTGAACTATTATAGCAACATGGCAAAATTTTGAAGTCCACAAATTATGCAGAAGTGGTAGAAGAATAACTACTTTAGCCTGACATTCTGTTTGAGAACAAGTATTCAAACGCAACCCAAACAAGAGTTCAGCAACGGAACCCTCTAACTCAGCCACAAAATCCCTCAATCACCATTTAACGTTTTCTAATTATGTTCAGCTTGAAGGAAATTAGATTACAAGACCCTGTTTCAGTTTTCTTCTCTAACTTCATCTTTTTGTAACTATGCTTGGGCATATCTATCTTTAGGGAATGAAGTCTGCGCTATGATTACTGGTTCTATGTGAGATCTTGTAAATTTTCCAATAGGATTAGCCATAGGATTGTATTTTTGTAAATTATTTTAATTTTCCAAAGTATGTATAGCTATGAACTTGTACGATTTTCTTTAAGAGAGTTTATTTAATAAGATGATTTCTTTAAATTACGAAATCTTAATGTTTATTAGGATTATGTGAATTAGAAATAAGGTTAGAATTATATTTAAGTAATAAAGAGATTAAGTAATAAGAATAAAGAAATTAGAAAACAATTGAAAAATAAAAATAAAAAGGACCAATCGATTTTAACCGATTGAGAATCGGGTAAAACCGATTGATCTTGGGAAACAAACGGTTTACCCGCTTCCAAACGGGTAAAACTGATTGTTTAGATAAGGTTACCGATTTTCCTGATTTGAAACGGGAAAAACCAATCCTTTGAGATAAGGAAACAGGTTTTACCTATTGGAAATCTGGAAAAAACCATTTCCCACCGCTTCCGGAACGGTTTTACCATCTTTAAAACGGGAGAAACTGATTTCTAAAAGTAAGAAAAATATCTCATCAACCCTCAACCAGTTGTACCCGATTCGGAAAGCATCACAACAAATTGGAAAGGGAAAGAATCGGTTTTAACCGATTCAAGGAAGGGAAAAACCGATTGTAATCGGTTTTGGCCGGTTCCGAATCGGGAAAAACCGATTGTGACTAGAATTGAAAAAAAAAATTTATGGAATAAGAATGGGCTGTTTGGCATGTTAATTAGGCAGTTGTTGCCTATAAATACTCCCTTCCTACTTCACTTCCTCACCGAAACCTTGCCAAAGTGCTGCCAAAACCTAGACCAAAACCAAAGAAACTCTTAGAGCAAAGGAAAGGGAAGGAAGAAGAAGAAAGAAGGAGAAAGGAAGAAGAAAAGCTTGGAGCTAAAGCTTGAAAGCTAGGAATCAACTCCATAGCCATGGATTCGGTGCTAGAAGGAGTTCAGAACGTACCGATAAGAAGATCCATGGATTCCTTGAGGTGAATCTTAAGAAAGTTTTGCATATTTTGTAGTTTTAGTTTTTTTAAAAAAGAAAAGTTAGGTTTTGATCTTGTTATTAGCATGAATTCTTGACTAGAAGATGTTAGAAATAATGCCTATATGTTGTTAGGTTGGATTTGGGACAAAAGGAAGCAAGAAAATGGATTTTTGGAGGAGTTTAGCAAGAAACCCGAAAGAAAACTTGGAAACCAAGTTTTTTGGGCACAAATCGATTTTAGCCAATTTGGAATAGGGTAAAACTGATTCATGCTGAGGGCAAAATTGGAAAAGCCATTTCCAATTGGTTTTGCCAATTTTCAAATCGGGAAAAACCGATTGGGACGGAAAATGTTATTTTCGAAATTTTTCATAAAAGTTTTTATAAACTCCTACAGTAATTTTGTTCCGTAAATAAGTCAAATTAATGCCTTCATAGAATTATAGAATTATGGAATTAGTTTTGGAAAAGAATTAGGTTTAACGGAAATTTAGGTTTAAGAATGGAAGTTAGGGTTTTAGAAGAAATTCGGCTTTATTTGGAATAGAATAGAAACTGAACCTTTTGATATTTATAAATTGCAAATAATTAGGAAATTAGTAAGCAAGCATCTCAGCACCGAGGTGCGTTTATCACTGAAAATGGATACCGTTTTAATGCAATTGATAATTGAACTGTACTGAATCTTGTTTGCGGCATGTTTTGGAATATTTGCGAAAAATGTTTGAAATGCTTTTTGTTTTAAACTGCTAGTTATGTTTACTTACCAACTGGAATACATATATACATGTTAATGTTTCAGTTGTACTTTTGTTTGTGCCCTGAATCAGTTATTTGAGCATAAGTTATGTCGGATCCATTAATTGCTTTGCGATTTGATCACGTGATCCAGCATCGGGCTTGGTTGTCTGGATCATTTGCGTTCCTGATTTCAAAATTAGCCCAAAATATTGGGAACCATATCAGTATAATATGTTGGGAGTTGGCTGACGATATATTTATATTGAGATGAGTTGGTTTGTCATTTAGCATATGCTGGCGAAAGCCTCTCATTCTCTGAGGTGAGCTGGTTTGTCATTATCGTTCACATCGAACGTTGGCGATCGCCTCTCATCCTCTTTATTATATTTCATTTGAGATGAGTCCATCTATTGTTTAGCGTTCCTGTACACGATAGCAAACACCTCTCATTCTCCGAGGTGAGCTGGTTTGTCGTTCACCATTCACATAGAAAATTAGTGAACCCCACTTATCCTCCTTATATGTTCTCTGAATCATGCATGAGTCATGAATGCCACCTGTTAGAATATGCCTGAATTATATGCATAGGTAAATTTTACAACTCGGTAAATGTTTGCGAAAACGGTGGACTTTCACTGGGCAATGGCTCATTCTATTTTCTATTTTTCCTATTTTCTATTTTTAAAATTTTGTAACAGATCCTTGGTATGAGGAGGACTTCGCTCACTATTAGTACTAGGATGGGACTGAATGAGGGCCTAACCTATTATATTAGTTTGATAGGAATATACATAAAGGGGTTATGTTTAGCCCTACTTCTACTTTTATGTTTAAGTAATGATCTATGTACATTAAGGTTTGGCTGTTTTAATAAATAAGAGAAGTTATTATTATTTTGCTCTACATGTACTGAGTCCTGGTGTGAACCAGATAGGCATTCAGTGAAGCCAACCCCTTGTATGTCGGGTGGAGGATCTGGGGTGTCACATTCTACATTTTGCCTGCCTCACCAAAAGTTGCACCAAAACCACAGCTGCAACAATATAGTACTCAAGGCTCAAATGCTGCAAAGATACTAACTAAAGCATAGGTATCACTTACCAATAATTAATGTTAGATTATCCTATTTTAGAACTTACAACAGAAATATTTATATTTTATATTTTTTCTTTAAGACTTCTCCCCAAGGCAAAGTAGTATTTCAGGTCCTATGTTATGCAGAAACAAGTGATATTAAACTACCCTTAATTAATCCAACTACATTATCTTTTTCTCCAACTTATCCATTCCCATTTTTCAATTGATCTCTGTTTCCTTCTGTAATTTAATTTTCTCTCTCTTTCATATCCATCGTCCCTCTTATTTTACTATGCAATCAAATCATCTTCATCACAATACTCAGTGAAACTGTTTTAGCCAAAAGAAATTAATCACAAATCAAATAATTAATAAAAGAATAAAAAAATAAAGAAATCCCATAAACAAACTTAGCATGAGATTTTATATCATACAAACAAGCATCATCTTTTAAAAGGGAACCGCTCTCAAAGAAATATCAATACATGCGTGGATTGGTTGGAAATTTGAAATAAATAAATTTGGAATAAACCGAGAGCTCGAACATTGAGGAAAAAATTTTCTTATGTAAGACAGTGTCGATGGTGATTTGGAGTACTAGGCCAGAAAATTTGCGAGCATCAAGATCAGATTTCAAATAAAGTATCGACAGCCTGTATTGATCTCCCAATTTTTGGTATACCTTAAACTCCATTTGGAATCAATTATATGTTGTTCTACTCTGGGGCTATGTCAAAATTTGAGTATTATGATGCTAAAGATGGTTCAATTGTAGCAGATGATAGATTTGAAAGAGGAAAAATAAAATAGAAAAGATAAGTTGGAGAAGGAAAAGTGATCGATTGAAAACAAAAATATAGGAACAGATAAGAGGAAGGAAAAAGATAATATCATTTGAACTTCTCAAGGGTAGTTTGGGAAAATTAGTAATTTATTGCTATGAGAACAACCAATTGACTACCCCATCAGCCAAAATTGACAATTCTCTAGTAATTACAACACTCTTCTATCTATAAGTATGATTTTTGATTGTTGTGAATATATATATATATATATATTTATATTTATAGAATATGGAAACTAAAACTTGTTTACTGCAATGTAAACATTTTAGAGTCTTTATCCAAGTGTGAGAATAATTTGGGAGTTGATTTGTCAATCTCTGTACTAGAAACCTTGAAAGAAATTATTTCATTGGGTTTTGCAGCTTACAAGAGAAACTGATACTCCCTCCCTTCCATTAAAAGAGTCGTGGACTCTACTAATGGAAGAGGGGAAGTGTCTTTTATCAAAAGGTTGGATTTTCTACTCAAAGAATGACATAATGATGCATTGGTTTTGTGTTGTCCTCAATCTCAGGGTATTCAATTTGGATAAGAAGAGACCTATGTCTGGATCAAATTGCTTCGTTACGCTATATCTAGGCCTCCCAATTTTAACTGATTTTTGTACAGTTACTTTGTTCTTGGGAAGATGAGGTTGAGTGGGGGCTTCCTTAGCTTCACAAGTTATTCTATTAACCAAAAGACGAAAGGCAATTTACAGTTGCTACAATATTTTATAGGTTTCCATATTAAATAGAACCATCCCCTACTGACCAGGAAGCAGTTAAAGCAGAGGGCTCTGGCCGTCGTACCCCTAGCAAAGGAGACTAGTCCAGTAGTTGCCGACTCACGGGAGATCTTAGAAGTTATGCCCTTATGCGAAATCGCAGGGCCAGTCGTACCAATGCTAACCTTTGATACAACTGAACTAGATGAGGCTACAAGTAACTGCTCCAGATTCAAGTCCTGTTCTCTGGCCACGGCATTGTGGTCAGATGTGTTTCAGGATCAATAGAAATCTCCTAAGGCACAATGTTTTTCCCCTGCCCCTAAATTGCCCTCTCTTAAGAAGTCTCATACCCCTATTGCCGTGTAATGTTTTCCTACATATTTGCAGGTACTGAACAACATGCCCGCTTAACCCTGCCTACTATCAACTGGCTCCCTACCTAACTCACTAAAGAACCCCTGGGATACCCACAATCAATATGCAAGACAAGCCCCAAATGTAGAGAATGATGAATATGGAGATTGGAAAACTGATAATGGCTAGGAGTTTGAGGAATAGAATGAGGAAGAACATTACATACTTGGCCCAACAAAGGAGGATCTGTATGCGTGCTCTTACTTGGATCATCAGCTTTGAGGATAGAAAAAAGTAGACTAGACAAAATTTGCCCAAATGTAAGCCCTTTTCGGGCTAGATTTGCATCTATTTTAATGTTAGAGGACCATTCCCAGTTTGTGCTTAAAAAAAAAAAAAAAAACCTACAAAAAAAGTAGCTAACAATAGGCCTTTTGATTATGGCTAAGCTTGTGACATTTGTGAAAATACTGTGAAAGATCATCATAGACAATTGAAATCCACATGCTTCTCAAGAGAGAAACTGAACAAATTCGCATTGGGAAAGTGTTACGACTCTGGTTCACCCTGGGATGGCTCTGTGTTGTCTTCTTCAATGTACCTGCGTTTGGGAACTAACTCCCCGGAGTAACTCTGATGATTAAGTCAGTTCAAGTCTAAACATAAGTGCAAAAGCCCAATTACTTAATCGTGAATCACTTACCTTGCACGTATGAGTGTGTGAAGTATTTATAGGTACTCCTGGTGGCCTTGGCTGCGTTGATGTGGCGGTTGCCGGGTAGTTATAGCAGTGTTCAGGTTCCTCAGTTAGATGAGATTGGTCCATCATATGTGGTCCTAACCTGACTCAGCTTGTGGGCGAAGTCCTTTATTGGGCGCCACTTCTCACTGACTGATCCGCTCCACTATCTTTTGTACAATTACCTAGAAGCCAATGAATGTATGCCACGTGTACCTATAAAGATCTTATGCTAGATATTTATCTTTATCTACAATGACTTAGCATAATCTAAATTAGAGTTGAAATCCAACTTAACTTTGCGCCGAGTTGACCCTTAAAAATCAACCCGACTGACTAATTATGGATCCAGGTTGGGATAAACCTCAACTCCATGCCAGGTTGGTCCCTAGACCAAGTTGGATCCGGTAACCTACCTAACAAAAAGGCTTCAACAAATCAATTTCCACACAAATCGTTGCAGTACACGGCCTTTAGAGGGCACTTGTTGCACTATATGCTCTAAAAATTATGCATGTTGGGCAATAGAGATTATAGATTCTCAAATATAGTAGAAGGTACGGATGTGGTTGAGCGTAAATCAGACTGGAGTGATCATGGTATATTCCAGACTGAGACCATCCATCATCGCTAGAATCAATTTCTTGTTCAAATTGAATGAGGACATGGTGATTATCCAAGGTTTTGAATTCATGTCACAACATCTGCATAGATAGTATTACCTTAGTGAATTTTCCAATAAGTGCAAGCTTGAAAGGAGCAAATAATTTGTCGTTGTCAGCATCAGAATACACCAAGGTCTGCTATCCTAAATATTGGGTTGTTGGGCTGAGATCAAATTTGAGTTGTGAGGCTGCGGCCAAAATAACGGTTAAAGACAGTAGCTCACCTTCGGAGCAGGAGCCGTCATAGCATGAAGGTGAAGTGGCTAAAAAATCGTGCAAGTTTTCCTAAAATTGTGCATCAAGCCTATTGGTTTGTGTTCGGGTGATGTCTAAAGAATGGCCAAAACTTGGAGAGTAAGTTTACTAGGAGACAAAGCAACCTGGAGCCCAAGGCTCTTAATGTGAGCCATTGGATGAGTTTGATCTCCACCCTTTGATTTGGTTTGCATTGCCTATAAAAGGGAGTTGTCATCTATTCCACTCTTCACACTAACCAACCAAGAGCAAAAGCATTTGTTAAGCTTTGAGCTCCTCATCCTTTCTTGTAGTTTCTTTTGGCTACATTTTGGAGTGGTGAAAAAGAGAAAAGAAAGGGGATATTTCTTATAGAGATAGAAATTTATCTCTTGGGTAGAAATAAGAGTGTCGCTCAAAGGAGCTTTCGGTGTGAGTGTTCTTTGTTGTGTCATAAGGCTTGGGTTGTGAGTGTTAGTGTTGTAATACTCTGTTTGACATAGCGGAATTTTCTCGGTGATCCCCGGAGGTGGATGTAGTCAAATTAACGAACCACGTTAAACCTCTATGTCTTTATTGTCTGTTGTTATTTCTGCAATAGTTTTCTGTTAACCAGTATTTATCCACATCGTGTTCGCCCGTTTGTGCACTAAGAAATTGGTATCAGAGTGAGGTGTTGCCGGTATTCTCTTAAGTCTTAGTATCCTCTATAGTTGCAGCTCGTATCCGATCTTCCACATTAGAAAAGACTTTTGAGGTTATTTCTCAATTGGAAAGATTTCGGAAGGCCCTACGGTAGTAGCCAATACAAAATTCTATCTAAGGATACTGCGTTTTAAGCGGGACCATTTGTGACCCCTCCAGTCTTTCCTGGGAGTTTTCTGTTGTCTATCTATGGTCATGGAAAACCTGTTTTGAGCAAAATTATAGCAACTGCAAGATACAACGTGGATAAATTTAATGGTGAAAATGATTTCAACTTGTGGCAGATCAAAATGCATGCTCTGCTCGTACAACAAGGTTTGACAAAAGCATTGAAGGGTAAAGATGCTTTGCCGGAGACTCTTACAGACATGGAAAAAGATGATCTTATGGAGAAGGCAACCAGTGTAATAGTGTTGTTACTGGGAAATGAAGTTCTGCAGGAGGTGTTAGAGGAGGATATAATGGCAAAACTTTGGTTGAAGCTAGAAAGCTTGTACATGAAAAAGTCACTCACCAACCGGTTATATTTGAAGAAGAAACTCTGCACTCTTCAAATG
This sequence comes from Leptodermis oblonga, assembly GCA_016801395.1. NCBI lineage: Eukaryota > Viridiplantae > Streptophyta > Magnoliopsida > Gentianales > Rubiaceae > Leptodermis > Leptodermis oblonga. The sequence goes on along the minus strand of CM028759.1, from coordinate 21,808,162 downwards.
CACGAAGGCAAGCTGAAAGAACACTTAGATGACTTCAACAAAATCATCCTTGACATGACGAACATTGGTGTCAAAATTGATGATGAAGATCAGGCGATCATTTTGTTATGTTCCTTGCTGGATTCCTAATATCATTTCATTGATACTATGATGTAAGGTAGTGAGACTTTTACAATGGAAGAGGTGAAGGCGGCCTTGAACTCAAAAGAGTTGAAAAAGATATTATCGGAGAATCGAAATGATGGTTTCTGAAATAGTTTGGTTACAAGGGAGAGAACTGACAAAAGAAATGCTGGCTATAAAGGGAAGGCTAGATCATAATCTCGATATAGGAAAATCAAGTGTTTCCTATGTCACAAAGAAGGGCATATGAGAAAAGACTGTCCTGAGCGTAAAGGAAAGGAGAAAGAAGAATCTTCTGATTTTGGAGGAGCAGTTACAGCAGACTGCTGTGATGATGCAGACATTCTTTTAGTTTCAGTCAATAACTCTAGTAATGAGTGGGTCTTGACTCTGGGTTTTCATACCACGTGTCCCAACAAGGATTGGTTCACAGCTTATCAATCTAGTGATGGGAGAAAAGTCCTTATGGGGAATAATGCGGCCTGTAAGGTGGTGGGCATTGCCATGATCAGAATCAAGATGTTCGACAGAATCGTGAGAACCCCAACAAATGTCAGACATATTCTAGAATTGAGGAAGAATTTAATTTCCTTGAGTACGCTTGATTCCATTATTGTAGCTTTAAAGCTGAAGTTGGAGCTATGCCGGCCTTGAAAGTTTCCCTCGTGGTGATGAAAGGAAAGATGATTTGTGGCCTTTATATTTTGCAGGGAAGCATGGTTACAGGTGCAGCTGCAGCATCATTAATGGCAAATTTTGACACCACGAAGTTATGGTATATGCGATTAGCACATATCAGCAAGAGAGGGTTGTCTGAGTTGAGTAAGCAAGATTTGAAAGTCTGGCCAAATACAATAACAACCTAAGAAGGGGAAGGGGTGAATTATGTTCTTGACCCTTTTAAAATTCTTTTGAGATATATGAAAACTTGACCTTTTAAAAAATCATTTCATATCAAGTGTAGTGTGTGGTAGAGTGATTGGTCTAAGCAATTAAGAGGCAATTTAAAGAAGACAAAACACAACGAATTATAGTGGTTCGGATTCCCATTGAATCCTACTCCCCTCCTCAAGTTCTACAACTTGAGAGTTCCTAATCTACGAAATGAAACATTAAAGGTGTTTCAAACCAATACACTTGCTCAAAACTAATTCTTTTAGTTTTAAGACTTGTTACATGAAATTCCTAACTTAGCTCTAAGCTAGAAAAGTTACCAAAATCTCTAAGATAAGAATGAATCTTTAGCCCTTATCTTTCCCCAAGGACTTTTGAGTCTTACTCAAGATTTCATCTATCTTAGAGATGAGTCTTATGCCTTTTTCTTCACAAGGTTAAAGAACTTAATTAAGACTCCCCCTTTCTTCAATCTTCCCCTTTCACCTTACCTATCTCCTTAACAAAAGATTAGGACTTTTACAAATTGCCTACAAAGTTGTAGAAGAGTTTTTTTCTCTAAGTAAGAGTGCTAAAAGAGGAATAATGAAAGTACAATTGACTATGATAAGTCACTTTTTGAAGAATGCAAAGCTTATGATTTTTCTCTTGAAATGGATTGGAATGTTGTAAATGATAGCTAGACTCAATTTTTCATTCCATAACCTTGAAATGGAAGACTTGAGATACTTAAAGAACCCTTCTACTTTCTTTCCAACGGCAATAAAATTTATGCTGAAAGTGATGGTTCGATACCGAGGTTCGATGTTGAGACTCGACTTCGAGGTCTTCACAGATTTCGAATTCTTGGCTTCAACGACTTTTTTATTTGGCTCGACTTGCAATTAATGCATTTGGCGCTTTCTTTTTTTCACTTGTTTCGACATCGAGGGCATGTCGATCTCGAGCCTGACACTTTGGATTATTTTGGGACTTTTCCAACCCGAGAGCTTGACTGCTATCAGGTGCCTATCGGCCTTGTAGAAGTCGACACTTTCTAGGCGAGCTTCAATGTCGAGGGCCTGTCGATGCTTGGTGTCGACACTTTAATTGTTTATGGAATTTTGAGTTAATTCCAAACCCGATAGCTGAAAGGGTGTCGCCTGCATGTCGAGACTTTGACTTCGAAAGTGGCTCAACTTTGAGAGCCTGTCGAGGCTGGGGTTTGAAGCTTTCTGGGCTTACCTTCGAGTTTGAGATCACGTCGAACCTTGGCTTCGAATATGTCTACTTTCAGTATTCTTTTTCAAAACTCATTAAAGTTCCTTCTCCTATTTGCTTGATCATCATACAAAACTTTGGGATTGAGACCATGGGTCTAAAAATCTCCCTCTTTTTGAAAATGACAAAAAAAAAAAAAAAGGGTGAAATGCACAAAATACCACATAGCTATCGGCTTTTGCAAAAAATACCACTTTCCTATAAAAACTCCTATTACAAGCACTTTACTTTCAAAATCTGCACCCAGTACCAATCTGTTAATCAATTCCGTTAAGTGGCTAACAATCAAAAAAGATAGGGGCAAAATCGTCATTTCACACGTGCGGCACTGTTCATCATTTTCTTCGTGAACAGTTCCGGTACTGTTCATCGGCATTATCTTCTTCTTATTCTTCTTCTTCTTCTTCTCCTTCTTCTTCTTCTCCTTCTTCTTCTTCTTCTTCATCTTCTTCTTCTTCCGATGAAGACCCAAATTGGGCCAAAATAAAGACCCATTTAAATCGGGTCTTCTTCTTCTTCTTTTGTTCTGTGGATGAAGACCCCCTTCTTTCCCATTTTCTTCCACCTCATTCATACTCATTTTTGTTCTATTTTTGGGATTATTTTGGATATTGGAGTGGTTGTTTGTTGGCCACAATGGATACGGCAGCGAGTGATTCGTTTCATGTTTTGGCTGTGGATGATAGTATTATAGACAGGAAACTCATTGAGAGATTGCTCAAGACTTCTTCGTATCAAGGTACCATCTTAATTTTGAGAGGAAAGAAAGAAAATGAGGGAATTTGATTCAATTCACTTCTGGGTTCTTTTTGTCGTTGTTTGTTTTATTGATTTTTTAGGGATTTGTTATGGAATTTTGATGGCATTGCTTGTTATCAAGGTGGATTCCAGCAGTAAAGCCTTGGAATTTCTGGGCTTGCACGAAGAAGAAGAAGAAAAAAATGCCGATGAACAGTGCCGGAACTGTTCATCGAGAAGACGATGAACATTTCCTCATGTGGGAAATGATGATTTTGCCCCTGTCTTTTTTCAACTGTTAGCCACTTAACGGAATTGACTAACAAAGTGCTACTGGGTGCAAGTTTTGAAAGTAAAGTGCTTGTAATTGGAGTTTTTAAAGGAAAGTGGTGTTTTTTACAAAAGCCGATAGTAATGTGGTATTTGGTGCATTTCACCCCAAAAAAATGGGAATTTGATAAAATAGAATGAAAGTAGTTTCTCTTTACCCCTTTCTTAAAATTCCCTTTTTCTTTCTCCCCCTTGTTTTGACAGCAGCGAAAAGAGCAGGAAAACTTATGAAACCATACAAAACTTAGAAGTTGACACAAAATTGACAGAGTATCCTTTGTTTATCGATGAAAAGCCAGAGGTTAAGAACCTCAATTCAAAAGCATTAAAGAATCAGCCAAGAGTACAACCCTGCAAAGTGATTAATCCACACTCGAACCATTTATCACAAACCATTCCAAACTAACAAGGTGCATCAAACTAAAGCTAAAATTTAACAATTAGCTAAACTTCACTGGGAAAGACAAACTTCAAAGTACATTAAACCAATGCATGTTAACATAAGAAATATAACATGCCAATCAACACACAGCAAAATAAAAATGCAAGAAAATCCATACATAAATCCATAACAGCACTAGCTAACAGGGCATAAGTTATGAAACATTTAATTCATAGCCATCAAAGGCTCAAAAAAATAGGAATAAACTAAAAGCCTAAGATTCTGCCTCAGTTGCAGGATCATCAGTGTCGGTATCAGAATGTTGACTAACAGTCGGGATCTATTCCTCACTGACACTCACACTAACTTCTGCACTCTCATCTTCTTCATTTTTGTCGATTTCCTCATTGTTGCCTACAACTGTATCTGTGTTGCCCTTCACTTCTTTATTTTGAGAAGTCTTACTTAGCCCTGCCTCATTATCATGTTTGGCTTTGCTGTGGAGTTCTAGTTTGACAGCCTTCAACTCTCGGTGCAGCTCCTTGTTCTTCTCATCCAACCTACGTTGGTTGCCTTTCCATTTTCCGAAGATTCATGGTGTGTTTCTTGGAAGTGGATTTGAGACAGGAAACCACATCCAAGATCTTTTCAGAAAGAGTTCGCTTTGGCCTTATCCTTTTTGCTCTGAGCTTGACTTCTTTCCTCTACAACCACCACTTTATGAGTCTTTCCCCAAATGCCATATGAACAGCACCAATGCTTTTAAGCAAAATACTTCTCATCATAATAGAGAATTAAAGAGGGATGAGAGGTAAGGGTGAGCTTCTTCAACTTCAATAAGTGAGTAATAAGATTGCTATAGGGCAAACTTCTCCCGCAAATCCTCATACAACTCAACATAAAGCATATTATAGCATATCCCGAATTGAATTTTCCTCATACAATAGTAAATGACTAGGGGGTGATATAGTGCATTCTGATTGATGACCATTGGTAGGAAACATCACTTTCACGAGCATTTCATACAGCATCCTCTGCTCATCAGAAGGAACAGTGACCTTCTTCTAATTCTTATTCCCTTCCTCATCTACTAGTTCTCAAAAAATCTCTTCACTCCTAGCATGCACATTGAAGCCTATTTCTTCTTCAATGGGCCAAGAACTATGATTGTAGATATCCCTAACCTCATCATTATCCAAGGGAAATAGCTTCATTAATCATCCTAGGATTAACATTAAATTCTTTGCCATTTACTTTGGTTCTAAAGTCCATTTTCCCTCCACATTTTCTTTTGCACAAATTAGCGTAGAATAGCTTTGTCTCATGCTCATAGACCTCTTCTTCTAAAGTGATTAAACCAATCAGATGATGAGGTTCAAAATAACCAACATGTTTTCCATAGTCATAGCTTCTCTACGTTCACTTTGTAGAATTCTAACCTCTGTGCATTTTCTATTCTTAATCTTATCTTTGTAAACCTCGTAAGCTTTTGGACTAATAAATTGTACGGAATCATAAGTACCTTCCTTGGCTGAATCGGTTTTCCTCTTCCTTGCGGTGACAAATCGGGGACAGCGTCATTCAGGGCTCACGCCCAACAAGTAGATACAAATATTAGTAACAACATAATATTACTTTTATCTGAAAATAATTCAATCAATAGTTCTTAAAGCAACTTATCCACTGCTGAAGCTAAAACATTATTCAGGACGGTCAACGACCAAATTATCCCTTAATCAAAAAAATCATTGTCTAGGCCTACTTATTACACAATAACTGCTCAGCACTGCTGTAGCGAACATTGGCCTCACATCCAACGAACAATAAGCCATACCTAATTATGAACCTGTAAAAATAACTTTATGAAAGGGGTGAGCTTCACTAAGCTCAGTTAGAGACCTCGGTTTCTATATCAAATTCCCACTGTGGTACTTAGACAAAAGGTCTCACTTATCAAAGCGATTATGTAGACATGGCATTATAGTTTATACATCAATATTCATAGTATTCATAGCATTTACAATTCATGCATCAATGTGAAGCAATCAATCATCTCTATAATCATGTAGCAGAGATATTCATATAGCAATATGGAAATGCTTTTAACCATATGCAACAATTAATCTAACGATTCACCCTTAGGTATTCAATCCATCTGATTTCTAGATAGATTTCTTATCCAAAGCTAAGACGATAATTAGGAATACGATCTAGCGATAAGCAGTAGTTTGATCAAACACCTCGATACCCAAGCGGTGACAGTACCAGCAGTGGCCGAAGTACCCGGCAGCAAGGGGTTTTGGATCCCTGGTTGTATACTTCTAACCCTTAGTTTTTCCCTTTAGAGAGGCGTCAACTAACCGCAACGCGGTCTCACCGCACATGGCAATACGTGCGGGCGATTACAATCGATCAATTAAGACTATACGGGCACCGTCTTTTATCTGGTTTAAGGTGTCATCCTTTTTCTCTTATCAGCAAACATGGTATCTCTAGTATGCTTTCATGATTCCTAAACATGTCAATATGCAATGCAATAACCTACTCATGGCATAGGTATTAGGCATCTTCTATTTACATCTAGAAGTACATCATGATTCTCTCTAGTGTACAATCAATAACAATTCATTCGATAGGCATACATGCTCGTACTCACATTAAACAAGTAGATAATTCAAAGCATACATCTCATGCATAGCAGAGCAATTCAAACAATCAATCACGGCATATATCTCATATGTAGCAATTCAATTCCGATTACATGCAAGTGAAGCGTGGGCAACCTCTTAGTTTAGCCGATCAATCAAGTTTATATTTCACACATACTATATATAGTTCAATTAAACCTTTACCAAAATATCGAGTAAATCCTTCACCTTTCCTAAAGCGTGAGTGGTCAACGGTTGACGAGTTCGCTTCTCGGTCAATGGTCAACTCCTGCATTACGAGCGTTCAAGTATAAGTCACTACGTTTTGACTTTAAGGTTTGACTTCATGTTTTACTCTTGATTTGACTTTACGTTCAACTTGGGTTGACTTTGAGTTTTTGGTCAACTAGGATTGACTTTGACTTTTGGTCAATTAGGGTTGACTTGGACTTTTTGGTCAACTAGGGTTGACTTTGACTTTCAGTCAACTATGGTTGACTTGGACTTCTGTCAAAGGTCAAGGTCAACTTTGGAAAATAAGGTCAAGTATGGGTCTTATGGTCAATTTCAAGAATAAGGTCAATTCTCATAACGTCAAATTTTATGAATCTAGTATTATTATGTACTTTTGGGGTCAATTTAGAATAAGGTAAACTTCTAGACAATAAGGCAATTTTCAAAACTAGGCTAGGCTTGATTTTCGAAATTCTTGGTAAAAATTACACTATAGTTTTCCGGCAACTTCTTGTTCTAGATACCTTATTCGGGTATACTTTTAATGTATCCTTAAATCATTTTGAACCAATCTAAAGGCATCAATCTAAAGATTAACATACGTACTATGATTATAAACCTTAATTTCCCATAAAAAAAATTAATCTAAATCAATTATATCTCATATCGAACTAAGCATCAAACATGGTTCATAAACATGCATAATCTCCAATTGTCTTTTTCATTAAATCACTATATCCCAATTAATTACTAGAGGCATCTATCCTAGTTCAATTATTCAAGAAAGACATTAAAATCCTAAGAACATAATTTCTATGGATTCATTACATGAAAATCTAATTACCTGTTCTTCAAGATTTAATAAAAATATACGGGGTGCTTGTTTCATGGTTTTGAGAGGGGGGAATGGCAATAGAAATGAAAGGGTGTGTTTGGTTTGGGGGAATCATTCCCTGGACCCCACCCCCATATCCTACTTTATTTCAATTATTCATTCCCCTTCATTTTGAGGGGAATGGGAATTATTCCTCTTTAAAATTATTTTTTATACATATTTTTTATTTTTTAAAATTCTAATTAGTAAAAATGATCATTGTAACATATTTAAATATAAAAAGTTTATAATATATTAAAAGTTTAATTTAAAAAAAATTAAATAAAATTTTATTGCTAAAAATTTTATTTGTAAACCAAACACCATCAATAGTAATGATATCCATTCCTTTTTACAAACCAAACAACACCAATACAATGATTACCTCTACTATCATTTCCCACTACTATCATTTCCATTTCCATTCCCCTCTATGAACCAAGCACACACATAGTCTTTTGGCATGCTTCTTGATTCTAGATCCTTGTTTCAATCCTATATTTAAAACTCACCGTGAGGTCCTAAGATTACCATGAACTACGATCTTCAAAGGACAAGGAAGAGGAATGATGGAGTCGGCACGACGGCGATGGAGGCTTCTCGGCGGCGACTCTCTCTCTCTCTCCCTCTCTCTCGATTTCTTCTTCTTCTGTTCAAGAGTTCAAGCTTTTAATTCATAAACTTAAGGTTGTATATATAGGCAACATCTAGGTTTAAGGTAATTCTAGAATATCCTTAATTTAGGTAATTGCCAATCTATAAATTTCCTTCTTTTGGATTGATCATGATTTCCAAGTTCCTAATTTCAAGATTCCTTCCTCATTGCTATAGCCGAATTTGCTTCTCCAATTTATCTTTATTTTTGGTCATCTTTTATACCCACTTTAACTCTCAATCAATCAATTTATGCAATCAATCGATCAATCAATCAGGTAATTAATCAATTAATAAATCAAACAATTCAATCAATCAATTATTCAATCGAGCAATTCAATCAATCAATTAAGCATTTAATTCAAGAATAAATTGATCAATTAGTAATTCATGAAATTCAAATTCATGATTAAAAATTAAGGCAAGCAAAATGTCTATTTTACCCCTTAAAAGGTCTCGGGTTCTAATCCAAAATTTTGGGTCCTCACAGAGATGACAGGTTCCTCATCTTGAATCTTCTTCTTTCCTTTCCCCTTTTTTCTCGGCTATTTCTTGAGTGGAAGAACCAAATTCCTCAACTTGCTTTTGGCCATTTTCATCAAAAGGGACTTGCAGGGATTTAGGGTCTGTTGATTTAATGGAAGTTTTAATGAAATAGGATTGAGGGATGAGTTTAATGAGTGATAAGGAGAGGAGGTTTGAGTGGAATTTGCTTGGGTAAAGGATAGGTGGGGTGGTTGGAGTTTGAACCTTTTCGACTTCACCGCTGCTTAAGGGAGGATATTAGGTTGAGAAGTTGTTCTGAAGTTTTAGTCGCGACTTAAACCTATTTATCCCTTGAAGTTTCGACGTTGATAGGGTATCAACACCCGGACTCAAAACTTTGACTTAGAAAATTTTGACCGAAAATTTTGAAGTTTCTTTTGAAGGTATGATTTAATACCCAGAAAGTGTCGACTGGGTATCGAGTTCGAAACTCAAAGTCGAATTGGGAATCGAGTTCGAGACTTGAAGTCGAAGCTGACTTCAACTTAGTTCCATTTATCTCACTTTAATTTAATTGAAGAAAAATTAATCCCTATTTTTAGCAATGTTCTTGACTATTTAGTTTTCTCATTTCTATGTTAGCCAATCACATTAATCACATACAATTCTTGAGGCTAAATCATTTTAAGAAATCAAAGCAAGGCTAACAAATTTTCACTCAAGCACATTTGTTTTCACATAATTTCACACAAACAAGTTAGGAGAGATACATGTTACCTCAAATGAGCAATTTCATTCTTTTACCCTTCTTGAGGCCTGTTTAAGCATTTTGTAGTTTCTTTGCTTGAACCCCTCACTCTTCATGTTTTGAAGTTTTCACATTTCTTCAAAGAATCAATCACCCTACGAAATTCAAATAAAGGCTTTTGGTTCCCAATTTTTTTGGGTCCTTAAGGGTTAGTTGAGATCTTAACTTTCCACATTTTATATCATAATTCAACTTCACCTTTTGCAAAATATTTTGAGAATTTATGTCCCCATTTTCCACAAAAATAACATCTCAAGGGATAATTAAAAGCTTCTTCTTTCTTTTTGCCAAAAGTGAAAAACTTCCTAGTATAGTTAAAATCATCAATCACTCTAGGTCCGTGAAAGTCATGATTCGGAGAATAACTATTATGATGAATATGATTTTCAAATACCTTTCTCTTGGAAGCTTGTCTTACTCCTCTAGGCATACAAAAGTCTTCATTTTGATTTGACTTGTAAGAAAATCTATTTTCTAGAGATGCACTTCTCTTTTCAAAATGATTATACTTCCAAGCATGATTAGTTACTTTCTTTTCAAATGATGGATAGGTATGCTTTTTTCCAATGGAAGATGTACTTACAAAGGTGGATGATGAGGATGGCACATCTTTTACTTGGCTCATTTCATAGCCTAAGCCAAACTTATCATTTCCAAACTTTTGCTTTCCAAGTAGCTTTTCCAAATTATTTCTTCCCAAAGTAAGCTTTTCCAAATCCATGCTTAAGTTATTAATTTTCTTTTTCATTTCATTGTATTCATTTTGCATTAATTCAAATGACTCAAACTTTTCATGCAATTTGACCTTTTCATTTACAATCTCTAAATTGGACATTTTAAACTTTTTAATCTCAAGGTCATCTTCAACTACGGAGGTCAATTTCTTGACTTCACTCCTAAGCTCTTCATTTTCACAATTTAAAGTGAAATTTTCTTCTTTCAAGGACTCAACTTCTAATTTGAAAGAATTGGCTTTCTTTTCTAATTTCAAGTTCACTTTCATAACAAGAAATGCATTGGCTTGCATAGTTTCAAGAAATTCATTATCATCCATTTCATTTTCACTAGGCTCATTTTCACAATCATTATCACTACAACAAGAATGAGAATGGGAAATAGTACATACCTCAATGTATTATTTTCCTAGCATGCATCTTGTCAAGGCAATGACTTCTTCATTGCTTGGAGAGTTCTCTCACGTTTCCTCCTTCCTTGCAACTCTCTTGGCAATCTTACCTCTTGTCATTTTTAGTGAGGTAGAAAATGAAGTGTGACAAATGCAATTATGCAAGATATGAATACCCAAAATAGAGTTGCTAAAAGATCTTAACTATAAGGTTTTAAAACCTCAAATTAGAGCCTAGCCTCTGATACCAATTGAAAGTCCCAAATCCAATAGCAGCCTAAGAGGGGGAGGGGGAGAGGATGAATTAGTTCTTGACACTTTTAAAATTCTTTTGAGATATATGAAAACTTAATCTTTTAAAAATTCATTTCATATCAAGTATAGTGTGTGGTAGAGTGATTTGTCTAGGCAATTAAGAAGCAATTTAAAGAAGACAAAACACAAGGAATTATAGTGGTTCAGATTCCCCTTGAATCCTACTCCACTCCATAAGTTCTACAATTTGAGAGTTCCTAATCCACTAAATGACACTTAAAGGTATGTTTCAAACCAATACACTTGCTCAAAACTAAGTCTCTTTAGCTCTATGCTAGAAAAGTTACAAAAATCTCTAAGACAAGAATGAATCTTTAGCCCCTATCCTTCCTCAAGGACTTTTGGGTCTTACTCAAGATTTCAACTATCTTAGAGATGAGTCTTATGCTTTTCTCTTCACAAGGTTAAAGAACTTACTTAAGACTCCCCCTTTCTTCAATCTCCCCCTTTCACCTTGCCTATCTCCTTAACAAAAGATTAGGACTTTACAAATTGCCTACAAAGTTGTAGAAGAGTTCTTGCTCTAAGTAAGAGTGCTAAAAGATGAATAATTAAAGTACAATCGGACTATGATAAGCCTCTTTTTGAAGAATGCAAAGCTTATGATTTTTCTCTTGAAATGGATTGGATGTTATAGATGATAACTAGACTCAATTTTGCATTCCATAACCTTGAAATGGAAGACTTGAGATACCTATATGACCCCTCTACTTTCTTTCCAACGGCTATAAAATTTATGCTGAAAGTGATGGTTCGATACCGAGGTTCGACGTCGATACTCGACTTCAAGGTCTTCACAGGTTTTGAATTCTTGGCTTCAACGGCTAGTTTATTTGGCGCGACTTGCAATTAATGCGTTTGGCACTTTCTTTGTTTTCACTTGTTTCGACGTCGAGGGCTTGTCGATCTCGAGCTCGACACTTTGGATTATTTCGAGATTTTTCCAACCCGAGAGATTGACTGATGTCAGGTGCCTGTCGACCTTGTCGAAGTCGACACTTTCTGGGCTAGCTTGTCAACAATTCAATTATTTTATGAAATTTTGAGTTAATTCCAAACCCGAGAGCTGAAAGGGTGTCGCCTGCATGTCGAGACTTTGACTTCGAGAGCCTGTCAAGGCTGGGTTCGAAGCTTTCTGTTCTTACCTTCAAGTCCGAGAGCCCGTCAAACCTTGGCTTCGAATATGTCTACTTTCTGCATTCTTTTTCAAAACTCATTAAAGTTCCTTCTCATATTTGTTTGATCATTATACAAAACTTAGGGATTGAGACCATGGTCTAATAAGATTTTCTTTGCGGACAAAGAACATGAAAATTAGACTTTTGTGAGCAATCTGTGTTTGAGAAGCAGAGCAGGGTAAAGTTTAATGCTGCTATTCATAAAACCAAATGCACAGTGGATTATATCCATTCAGATCTGTGGGGTCCCTCTCGGGTTGCTTCTCATAGAGGAGGAAGATACATGTTAACCTTCATTAATTAATGATTATTCAAGGAAGGTTTGGGTGTTTATTCTTAAATACAAAGATGAAGTATTTGTCAAGTTCAACCAGTGGAAGGCTTTGATAGAAAAGCATACTCGGAAGCCGATAAAGCGGCTGAGAACTAACAATGGTCTGGAATTCTGTGGAGGTGAATTCAATACGTTCTACAAGGATCACGGTATCGTGAGGCATCACCGTGAGAAACACTCCACAGCAAAATGGCCTTGCAAAACGGATGGATAGGACTTTTTTGGAGAAAGCTAGGTGTATGTTGTCAAATGCTGGTTTGTCAAAATAGTTCTGGGCGGAAGCTGTTAACACAGCTTGTTACTTAGTCAACAGATGTCCTTCTATAGCTATTGGTTTCAAAACTCCTGAAGAAATGTGGTCAGGTACCCTTGGCAAATATGATAACTTGAGAATATTTGGATGTCCTGCCTATGCTCATGTAAATGAATGCAACCTTAAGCCGAGAGAAAAGAAGTGCATATTTCTTAGTTAGCCTAAAAGGAGTCAAAGGGTACAAACTTTGGTGCCCTGAAACAAGAAAAGGCATCATAAGTAGGGTTGCGACCTTCAATGAAGAAGAAATGCTTAAAAGGGAGTTGGTAAAAGAAGCGGAAGACAGTAGCACATGTGAGAAGGTGGGGCTTGAGGTGGGGCCTTCTAATAAAACCTCAGCGGACCAAGAAGTTATGGAACAGGAAGTTGAGCATCCTATCGAGGAGAATAATACAAAACAATTGTAGCACTATACCTTGGTGAGAGACAGGCAGAGGAGAGAGATTAGACCTCCTCAAAGGTATGGATATGTGGACTTAGTGACGTACGCACTAAGTGCAGGAGATAATATTGATAGTCACGAGTTGCAGTCATCACGTGAAGTTGTCAATGGTGGAGAATTTGCACAGTGGATTGCTGCAATGGGAGAAAAGGCTGTATCTCTTCTAAAGAATCATACTTGGGTGGCTGGGAAAAGCTACTGCCGGAGCGAGTATGAAAGTTGTATTTATTTCAAGAAGCTCGAGGATGGTCCCTTCATTGATTTGCTCTTATATGTTGATTGGCTGTAGGAACATATTGGAGATCAACATTTTAAAGGCTCAGTTGACTTTGGAGTTTGAGATGAAAGATTTGGGTCCTCCAAAGAAAGTTCTTGAAATGGAGAAGGTGTTGGAATGCTTTGGCAGGCAAAGCGCAAAATCTGTCAGTACTTCATTGGCCACACGCTTCCAACTTTTGGTAGACTTATCTATGGAGACTGAGGAAGAGATAGAGCAAATGTCTCATGTTTCATATGCTAGTGCTGTTGGCAGTAAAATGTATGCCATGATTTGTACAAGGCCTGATATCGGTCACACTGTCAGTGTGGTGAGTCGATACATGGGAAACCCAGGGAAGGTCCATTTGATGACAGTAACATGGATCTTGCAATACTTAAAGGGTACTACTGATGTTGGCTTAGTTTATACACATAGACATCACTGAACGTGTTGTCGAATATGTGGACTTAGATTATGCTGGAGATCTCTACAAGAGAAGGTCCTTCATTGGTTATGCTTTCACACTTCACGGGTGTACTGTCAGTTGGAAAGCAACGTTGCAATCTATTGTTGCTTTGTCGACAACTGAGGCAGAGTACGTGGCACCACTAAGCAGTGAAAGGAGCAATGTGGCTACGGGGTTTGGTTGGCGAGCTGGGTATACTATTAGATAAGACAATAGTTTACTGTGACAATTAGAGGGCTCAGGATCCTCTGTTACACTTTCCTGTTACACTATGTGTTACACATTTTAATAACTCAACGTTAATATTCTTTTTTAAATTAATTTTTTTACCAATGCCATTAATTAGGATTATAATAAATTTTTGGACTAAGGGTTCACCCATTTTGATTTAGGGTATATTTATTTTAATTTATTAAAATTAAAAATTCAAAAAAATACTATAAAATTATATAAAATACAAGATTAATGTAAAAAAATAAAATAATTATATTAAAATTACGTAGAATGCCAATGAATAGCATTGGTAAAAAAATTAATTTAAAAAAAAATATTAACGTTGAGTTATTAAGATGTGTAACACATAGTGTAACAGGAAAGTGTAACAGGGGATCCTGAGCCCAATTAGAGTGTGATACATTTGATGAAGAATCAAATATTCTATAAATGGATAGAACACATTGACATCAGGATGCACTTCATCAGAGATGTAGTAGCACGTGGTGCTGTTACGGTCGAGAAGATTGATACAACGGATAATCATAAAGACAAGATGACTAAGCCGGTTCCAACGGAGAAGTTCAGGCATTGCCTGGACTTGTTGGTGTTGCCAGTAGTTGAACCTTCAAGTCGGGGAGTAGAGGAAAAAAGACTTTGTCCAAGGTGGAGAATTGTTCGGGTAATGTCCAAAGAATGGCCAAAACTTGGAGGCAAAGCAACTTGGTATGTCCATCCTTTGTCCAAGGTGGAGAATTGTTCGGGTGATGTCCAAGGAATGGCCAAAACTTGGAGAGCAAGTTTACTTGGAGACAAAGCAACTTGGTGCCCAAGGCTTTTAATGTGAGCCATTGGATGAGTTTGATCTTCACCTTTTGATTTGGGTTGCATTGCCTATAAAAGGGAGTTGTCATCCATTCCACTCTTCACACCAACCAACCGAGAGCAAAAGCACTTGCTAAGCTTTGAGCTCCTCATCCCTTCTTGTAGTTTCTTTAGGCTCCATTTTGGAGTGGTGAAAAAGAGAGAAGAAAGGGGATATTTCTTACAGAGATAGAAATTTATCTCTTGGGTAGAAATAGGAGTGTCGATGAAAGGGGCTTCCGGTTTGAATGTTCTTTGTAGTGTCATAAGGCTTGGGTTGTGAGTGTTAGTGTTGTAATACTCTGTTTGACACAGTGAATTTTTCTCGGTGCTCCCCGGAGGTGGATGTAGGCAAATTGCCGAACCACTTTAAATCTCTGTATAGTTATTGTCTTTATCAAAGATTCATGATTTATAATAATATTATAATACTGTATCTTTAATTTCTATTAATTGTAAAATTGTTGGTGATCAAATAACAACAACTTCATTATTTTAACGATATTTTTCATGTACATAATTTGTTTTTAACTTCTTAATATAAGTCTATTTAAAGGCATAAAATTTACAGCCAGGCTGGATTTTTCAAAGGAGTAACAACTGCCTTCACTTGCAAATAGTTATGCAGGCTGTAAATTCCTTTCTCTCTTCCAGTGCCGCTCATCTTGTAGCCACCGAAAGGAATTGCAGCATCAAAGACGTCAAAACAGTTGATCCAAACTGTTCCAGCCCTCAATCCTCTGGCCAGTGTGTTTGCTGTATCTATGTTCTTTGTGTAAACTCCAGCTGCCAAGCCATATCTTGTTGCGTTTGCCCTTTTAATCACCTCATTAAGATCCCTATATTGACAGGAAACACAAGATCAAATTTTAGTTTCTCATTGTTCTTGCAAGTTCTTTTCTTTCCCAGTATTGAAAATTACTTGCCCTATGAAAAAGAATTTCGTTTCTAGTATAATTTTGAACAATATTAGAAAAACGATTCTTTTAATGAGACACACAAAGTATACAACATAAGAAACTAAACTCTTCCAATGGGACGGAAGTAATTTAATGTTGCTAAAGCTGGAGTTGAATTCTCACAAAAACTGCCATGAGACGAGTTCAGAGGGCATTCACTCATGCATGAACAGTCTTAACTCTTAAATGTAGCTCAACATCAAGAAATCAACAAATTAAGGCATATACAGAATTTCAAAAGGTGAGTGACTCACTTAAACTTTAAGATGGATTGTACTGGGCCAAAAATTTCATCCTGTGCAATCAACATGTCGTCCTGACTCACAAAAAATTGGCAAAATCAATCAAGCAGTTCTGATTTTAGCTGAACTGAGCAAGAGACAAAAACATTGGATACCTTCACATTTGAGAATACAGTGGGTTGAATAAAGTAGCCTTTCGAACCTATTCTTCCGCCTCCACATTCTAGCGTTGCATTGCTTTCAATACCGGATCTTATGTACCTAAGAATTTTGTCGAACTGCTCTGAATCGATCTGCAATGTTCAATGAAAACCTGTTGTTTTATGGAGCTTGGAGACATTCATTCCATTATTTCCCTAGAAGAAAAGTACAGTTTCAAATGAAATTTCTGAAATTTGGGTTCTCATGATCTATAGTGTACCTGAGGACCTTGTTCAACACCTCTCTTGAAGGGATCACCAACTTTACGCCTCAGAGCCCGGGCTTTTGCTTTCTCCAAAAACTCATCATAAACTTTCTCATGGACAAATGTTCGAGATCCAGCACAGCAGCATTGGCCCTAGATATACATAGCCATGCACTGAACTTAAAATCTTGTTTCAGCCATTAATAATAACATGTAATTAAGGCCTGTAAGAAACAAATATGATTCACAAAACCTGATTAAAGAAAAGAGCAAAATGTGCCTCCTCAACAGCTCTGTCAATGTCAGCATCCTCACACACGATGAATGGTGATTTGCCTCCGAGTTCAAGAGTGACTGGTTTTATATTGCTTTTTGCAGACAATTCAAGCACAATTTTTCCAGTTTCTGTAGACCCTGTAAAAGCAAGCTGCACAAGGCAACAGTAAAAGCTGTAAGAACTGACACAAATTCTTGCTTCTGCTTTTCAATTTCTTCTAACATGCCTCGTAGACAAATGGCTCTGGATCTACAGTCCATTTTTCTATACCTCTTTCTCCATTGAGGGCAAAGTAACGTTACTTTGCCTTACTGTGCCACTCGCTTGTTGCCCAATTATGAATGAGTAGCAAAGTAAGTTACTTTGTCATTAGTGAATATAACTGAACATGTAGAAATGGACAAAGGATCCGGGCTCGTATATAAATGCGTCTCAAGAACTGATTTGATATCTCCATGTTGTGCCATATTCTAGTTATTGGTCTCCAGAGAGTTGCCATAATCTCCCAAAAAAGGTAAATATGCAATCCACTTGAAGAGGCAGAACATGGACATGGTTAACTGCTTGAATAGTAAATAAGTTACTGCAAAACTTTCACACCCTGATAAACTCATCCCTTCCAACCAAAGCTAATTAGATGCTATGGAGAAATCTATGTACCATGCACGAAGTCTTATATCAATGGGGCTAATAACTTTCTGGTTCTATAGTTTTAGAGTTAACGGTAACCTGTACTTTCTGCAATTTTATCTTCCAATCCTAAAAGCACTGCAGTACTCTTGATGCATAGAACCAACCAAAATATTAAGAACCTAAAATTTATTATTATTAGTTTGGTTTCCCCTTTTCCCCCTGGGTTTGAGGAATCTTAACACTCAAACAACTAAAACATAGTTGCACGTGAGGGAAAATTATCCAACCTTGTCCACATCCATATGACCAGCAAGAGCTGCACCAGCAGTTGGCCCAAAACCTGATACTACATTCAGAACACCAGAAGGAAGACCAGCCTGTCAACATGAAAAATGTGAAATGAAAATTTAACAACAATATATAGTTCCTGTTTAATCAAATTAGCCAAGGTATACTGATAACTAGTCCAAATTTCATAAAACAGATAGCAGGTTATCCAATTGAATTCGGAAACACGGATTACACTCCATCTGTCGCAGTAAAAGAGTCATGTTTAGAGTTGTAACTCAAAAACTCATCAACAGTTGTTCTTCTGAACTGTTCTAATGGAACAGAGGGAGTAGCAGCTCACGGGATAATCCACAACAATTGCTCGCATTGGACAAGAAATAGCCTCCTCAAACTAACCTCATGGAACAACTTGGCAACATAGAGAGCAGTTAATGGTGTTTGCTCTGCTGTCTTGAGGACGATAGTATTTCCAGTTGCTAGTGCAGGCCCGACTTTCCAAGCAAACATAAGAAGAGGAAAGTTCCAAGGAATAATTTGACCGGCAACACCAATTGGTTCATGCAAAATTTGCACATGATGAGGACCATCAGCTGGAACTGTTAGACCATGTATTTTATCCGCCCAACCTACAGACATCAAAGCAAAAGTATTAAAATGTTTGCGATTCTGGAGCTTCATATATATATATATATATATATATATATTAGTTCCCTAAAATGGCACTCATTACTATCATACCAGCATAGTAGTGAAATAGTCGAACAAATGAGGGTAGTTCAGCTTTAGCAGCCTGCTCATAAGGTTTTCCATTGTCCCATGTCTCTAGAGCAGCAATTTCATCACTATGTCTATCCACCAAATCAGCAAAGCGAAACAAAATCCTTGACCTTTCCTGAATCATTGATCATCAACAAAGATAATCTTGGCAATGTGGTCATTTTATAAAATCTAGAATTCAAAATTAACTATTATCAGAGAGTAATCTAAGAATACGAACATATGCAGTCATTCTTGGCCAAGGCCCTTCATCAAACGCCTTGCGAGCAGCAGAGACAGCCCGATTGATATCTTCAGCATCACCTTCAGCAACATCTGCAATGACTTCTCCAGTCCGAGGGTCCAATGTAGGAAATGTTTTGCCTGTAAAAGAATTTATACGGTAATTCAGAATCATAAGACCTGTTAGTTTTGACATGGTTTTGAAAAAAGAATTTTTTTAATATAAAATTGTATTGAAAATGTTAAAAATTTTAGTTAAGTATGAAAAATTATATAGGAAATGATGAAAATTTACTATAATATATTCAATTTAAAGTAAAAACAAAAATACAAACAAAAATGATGAAAACGAACTGGTCCAAAGATGATTTTCTAGCATATAAAAAGGATTATATTACCTGATGCAGAGTCTACAAATTGACCATTTATAAGGAGCTGAGTGTAATTAACCTTCACTGGTGGAGTAATTGGTTCCTCAACTGCTGCAGCAGTAGTGAACGTTTGGATCCTTCTTGCAAGACTAATATTCTCTTTCCTACCTGAAAGAATTAAAAATACATAAACACAAAAGATACTGTGAAATTTTAGGATGTGATGGCAACTACCACAACTTTTCTCTACTTTGAGGATATCAATCCAATTGGGGTCATTTGTTCTACCAGATAAGAGGAAAACCATTATTATAAACTAAAAGGACAAAATATTTCTTTCTGGGCAGATGTGTCTTTGAATATGACATAAACCAAACCAACGAGAAAAATAATATAATCTCTAGAAGTGACAACCAACTATGATTTTTCATTCTCCTAACAGTATATTGAAAAGGATCTACTGTAAAGATTTTTTCCAGGCCATAATTTTTGGCTGAATGTAGAAAACAAGTTGAATTTTGAATAAGAATAAGACTCAAAGAGACACGAAATGACAACTTCACTGTTCACGCAATAGCTTGCAGCATGTTTCCTCACCTATACATAAGTTCACACTGATGTTCGATATCTGCCTTTTCAGTTAGAAACTTATGTTTTAAAATCAAACTCCAAAAATAAAGCTCTCAAGACCATTCCCCGAAAAACAATAAATCAATAGCAAGAAACAAGAACAGAACAGAAGACAGCCCGTGCCACATTTGACTAACGTTATAATAGTATTTACATGTACAAAACAAAAGAGCAAAAAACTCGAGATAGAAGCAGAAGACAGAGGAATTAGTCCAAGCTACCAGACAATCAGGCAAGTTCACATCCATATCTAATCTTTTTGCCGAGAAGATTTGTATAACCTGATTTAGTTGCCTTAATAAAATCTCGTTCTTGGGTCAAGTTATATATCTTTTACATGCATGAGAAAACAGAGACATGTCGAATTCACCTAGAACAGTAGAAGATAAAGAAACAGACTGAGTGAGTAGAGAGAAAATTCTTCGAGCTGCCATAGTCTCGTCAAACGCCGGCCAAAGCTGCTCCTTGTTGCTCTTATCTTCTGTGAAATATGATGCGGATGCCAGAGAAATATGGTCAGGAAATGAGTGAGCTCAGTTAAGCCAGAAGTTTCCGTCCTTAAATTTGTCTTGCTCGTTTCTACAAACAAAAATGGACAAATTCCAGTATAAAAGAAAAAGAAAGTTAATAAATTCTGTCGGCATTTTAATTCCTATCCTTAATATCTTTGGAGAAAATAGCACTTTTAGTCCCTTGCGTTTAAATTTATGACAACTTTTGGTCTTTTTTAATTTTAAATTTGGCACTTTTATCTTTAGATGATTCGCACATTTGGTCCATGTTGGGCTTGGGTTCACCTAATTGGGTACCCTGTCAGTGATATTACATGAATTTTATAGAAAAGAATTATAGGAAATAAGAAAGGAGCAGAAGGGGAGACAAATATATTGGGGAAGAAAATAACAATCAAAATCAACATGCCCATTTTCTGTTCACTATTCTTTCCAATCAAAAATAAGTGTCATTTTATAGGAGTAAAAATCTTCAAAATAAGTAACGTTTTAGAAAAAATATAAAATATTTCTTAATTTATTCTTGTCTTAACTTATCTTTCTAGAGTTTGTAATTATCTTAAAAACTAAGTATTAGTACAGTTAGATTACAACTTCTAGACTCCTTGTATTTTCATATTACATCAATTAGGGATTTATTTGTCATTTAAATCAATTTTTAAGGGATTCTTAATTTGTCTAAAAACCTCTAAAACGACACTTATTCTGGATCGGAGGGAGTATTACATATTATATTCTAACATTTTTTTTTTAATTTTTTTTTATTCTTACCCTTGCATCCTCAAGAATCAAACACTTGACCTAGGGGTTTCAAGGCCCTTTCCTTACTGCCACCCAACCCTCCCCCCATATTATATACTAACTCACTAAATGGCTAAACTACACTGCTTCACTAATGACAAAATTAATATAAATTAATTTTCTCTTAAAAGAATGACAAACCATTCCCCTTAAATCAAGCTTTAACTGATGAAAATTTGATGAAGACTTGCATCTTCTAAATGCCTTTTGAATCAGCTAGCCAGCACTTGTAAAATCCTGATTGCAGCAATTTGCAGGCCTTTATGTAACTTATGGTACCTCCTTTGAACATGGTTACAACTTTATCCCAAGGTTTTGAAAAATCTTTCTGATAACATTGTGTAACTTTTCTCATCAGCATTTTCAATTTCTCAAAATCCTTAGGAGTTCCAAGATTCCATAATTCTTTCAGTTCCTCAACCAAGAAACAAGAGTTATATCTTGGCTTGAAGGAAATATGAATCCTCAAATTTCTGTAATTTCCAAAAGTTTTGAATGCCACTAATCACCTCCCCTAGTCCTCTACGGTCCTCTAATCACAAAAACCCAAGCTAGAATACACCACAGGGAATTGTTCTGCAATGAAGCTGATCCTCTCTCTCTCTCACCTTCTCGCTAAAATTGTGTGTTTGGCTGGGTTGAAGACATCGGATTCAAGATAGGAAAAGGAAAAGGAAAAATATTTGAAGAAAACTTACTCCATACATGTGTTGAAGACTATCTTCTAAAACTCTTGAGTAATGGGAAGATAAGTGTTAATCTGCTCGTATAAAAATAAATAAATAAATAAACAACTTTTGCTCTTCAGACTTGCTGATCAGGCTCTGTGTTCTCTGAAGCTGGTCTAGTAAGCCTAAGTACCCAAAATCGTAATGAAAAGGGGAAATATTTTAAGTATCATCCATGTGAGGCCCCTAAAAAAACTCAAAAATTATACTGGGTATTACTGTTAAATAAAATTTTATTTGGGGCTCAGTTGAGTCTTTATTGAAATTTTAGAGGTTAAATTGTAATTGAGGAGTTGTAATGTAAAATAAATAATATATATATATATACACATTTTTATATAGATGTTTTTATTAAGCAAATCAGCAACGTGGGTCAGTTAATGTGGAAATTGAGATAATTGAATGCGGATGCACTTCTACCATCCATTAGAGGTTGAATCAAGGAAGGACTCAGCAGCATCTCATCCTCAACGAACGATAGAACACTCAGCTCACGCTTTCCTCCCCCTCTCGCCTTTCTCGCTCACATAACCTACGCTATCACAACAAGAAACCTTCTATCACTGCCATGATTACACACCAGACGCAGTCGGAAGAGGGTTTGGATTTTGAAGGGGGAAGATAAATAAGATGGTTTACGCTGACCCTCTCCCTAATCGCAAACAAACGGAAAAAGAACCTTGTTTTGCCGCTGAAGAGTTCGTCACTCAGTTTCTCTCATTCGCTAGATTACTATGGCATACAGAAATAAATTAAGTTTCCTAAAGGAGGAAGCCTATAGCGCACCGTCATCGTCAGAGAAGGTAACGCCTTTGTTTCCACTGTTTTGCGTTAGGTGTATAACCGTTAAGAGCCAGTTGTTTAGCTATTAACTCATCGATTAGATTCTGTTTCTATGCAGCGATTTTACTGCAGCAAATTTTATTGAAATGTATGGCATAGACGTGTCTAGCAGACGAAGGGAGTGGCGTTTGGTGTTCTGTTGTCGCTTCCGAAACAGGTGAGAGATATCTTTAAGCATTGACGCAAATTCTCAGTGGGTGAGTTTGTAATCAAGCAAACAAAAACAGAGATGCATGCTCCTGTCCTTTTGTCTCTTCCCTACTGCGTTTTCCTGTTGATAGGCATGAACTTCTGGGTAATTGATTAAAGAAAAGGGCCTATTCAATTTATAGTCATGGGTAAAACAGTTGGGATATGAACACGCCTATGAATCTAAATTGGTTCGGTTACACCATATATGGATAGATAGGTCTTTAAATGAAGGCAGAGTATCTATAATTATGTGATTGAACAAAGAATTAGAGAATTAGGATGAGTGCAGGCTATAGAAGTTTTGTTTCTTTCTGTTAACGTTTGATGTGTGCATTATTAGTTTAGTGTGTAAACATGTATGTAGAAGCGTTGTTGCCGAAATGTGATTCTGCAGAACAGTAGCGTTTCAAAAATTCACCATAAATGTTATACTTTTAGAAAAATTATGAAAATTTGTAAGTATATTTACGACATGTCTTTTTAGCTACCTGCAAATTTTTGTGCCCATTGAATTTGTAGTTTTTGACTTATAAAATTTTAAAGGTGACAGTTCTGTATAAGCATTTTTCAGCAAATCAGTGAATTGCGAATGTGATATTTAATTAACCTTTTTCTGAAAAATTATGAAACTTATACAGTATTTTATAGGGACATATTTATACGATTCTGTAAAATTTCGTGTAAAGGAGATCTGTATTTTGAGAGATATAGACCTTTAAAGCTGACTGTTCTGCACAGTATTTTTTCTGAAAAATAATGGAGTGCGATTTTGATAATTAATTATACATTCTTCCAAAAATTCTGAAATTTTTACTTATCTGGTCTAATATTCCTTTTAGCTACTTGTAAAATTTTGGGTTAATCAGACTTACCAGTTGAGAGAGACATCCACTTAAAGCTGACTGCCGTGTATAGGAAGGTTCTGATCCTGCAAATTTTGAGTATTCAATGCCTTTTCGTTGTCCAAACTTACACAGGGGTCTTTAACTTTTACTTTAGGTAATGTTCATGCCTCCATAGGCCTTCTGTTAGTAATAGGACACAACGTTGACTAATCAAGGGTTAATTAATCTGCAGGATTGATTGATTGTGGACTTTGAGTTGCTTATCCTCGCTTGCTAAGGTGAGGGTTCTTGCTATTTTGACACTTAACTACTATGCATTTAAAGATAACTATATATATACACGTATATATATGATATATATATATATATATATAATTGTTTTCTTCAATGTTGTTGAATTGCTTGTGAATGTATGGCTGCCCACGCCATAAAATTATTTTGGCATGCATTTCCCAAAATACCATTTGGCACTTTTTACAAAAAAGTGGTGACTTTTGTATAATTCATACATAATTAATTTAGGTGCTTGATAACTATTTCATAAATTGTTTTATGAATGATTTACTTCTCCTCTAATGCAACAAAACTTTGGATGTGAAATTCCTAAAATATCCTTTTGATTTGCTTTGCAAAACTACCAACCTTTGTAAGCTTCTGGTGTGACTAAATTCTATTTTTAACAATCTTGTTCTGGTACTTTTACTCCAACTGTTTATTCGGCTATTTTGATTCCTCGAACTATCTCTCATGGTTGCTTATGACTACTCCTACTGCCACTGTTGACCTTGTGGTCGCCTACTGCTACTGTTGACCTTGTGGTCGCTACTGCTGCTGTTGACCTTGTGGTAGCCTACTGCTACTGTTGACCTGGTGGTCAGCTACTGCTACTGCTACTGTATTGATGTATGTCATGCAACCACGGAGTCATGCAATTGTCCTTAGACAAGGAGGACTTTTGCATGATCTCCACCACTTCTCCCTCTCCACTCACTGCTGAGAAAATGATTTCTCTACAATTACTGTTTTGAATTTGCCCTCGCTCTCTAGAGCAAAAATTTTACTGAATCTCAACTATATTTGTTTCGAACTCATTCTCTTATTTTATCTTTTTATATTTTTTTACTCTCTATTCCTTGAAACTCTTACACTACTATTTTGAAAGGGCAAATACTTGAATTCTCAATTTTCTTATCCATTCAATTTCTTAATATTGGAACTGTGGGCTTTCAAATTTTTGAGGACTCTCATGGGCTATATTCTAGTAGCTCACCCTCTTTTTCAAAACCTTATTTTGTACAGGTATCTAAGCTATTAGATTTGTTGGTGAGGTCGACTAGAATACTCTGATGGTGAGACTAGATACTGGGTTGGAATGGGATAATCTGGTTAAGCGACCATCCTACTACCCTCGATATGTAAATTGTAAAGATTGTACCTTTCGACTTTAAATTACATATTCACCCCTTGAAAATGCAATTAAACTTAACAACCAAAGAGGGGAGGAGTGAATTGGATTGTTTTGAAAATTTTTCTTTCTAACTATTGAAATAGTTTTGTGAGTGAGTGAAGTGAAATAATTTTAAAGACTAGTGAAGCAAAAAAGAGATATTAATGTGGTTCAACTTTCCTGCCTCAGGTAAAGTCTAATCCACCTTCCAAACAACTTGTTTGGTTTCTACTAACTCTAGATTCTTGAAGGTGAATCTAAAAACCTTTACAAAAGTTGTCTTTAAATATCACCCTCTAGTTTACTCAAACTATAGGTGAAGCAGTTCAAGACTTGACTCAACAAGGCAACAAAGGATAATGCTAGAAACTAGCTAATTATTTCACTTGTAAAAACTAAAATGAAACAATGACAATAAGATATCACTTTTGCTTTGACACTTTGAGAATTTTGAGATGAAAAGAGGTGTCTTCAAAGCCTTCAATCACTTGTATTTATAGCTGAAGGTTGAATTTGAAAAGAGCTCTGTTTTCCCGTTGAGAAGGAGCTCTGTTTCCCGTTGAGAAAGAGACAAAACCTATTTCTTTTGCTTTTCAGCTTTTCTGGTTCGAGACCGGGTTCGACGTCGAAGCTTCGACTTCGAGGCTTTGTAAAATTCAAATTTTTGGCTTCAACGGCTACTCTATTTGGCGCGACTTGCATTGAATGCATTTGGCACATTCTTCATTTTCACTGGCTTCGATGTTGAGACCCTGTCGACCTTCGAACTCGACGCTTTATTTAATTTCGGGATTTCTCAACCCTGAGAGCTTGACTGCTGTCGATTGCCTATCGACTTTGTCGAAATCGATACTTTCTGGGCGAGCTTTGATGTTGAAACCCTGTCGAGACTGGGACTTGAAGGTTTTTGGGCTTTTGGTTCCGAACTCGATCTTCTGTGTTCGAGACTTTCTGGGTTCAGTTTCAAACTCGTGTCGAAGCTGGGTTTCTAAACTTTCGAATCCTGCACTTTTAGCTCAAGTAAACTCATTAAATCTCTTCTCATATTTGTTTGATCATCATTCAAAACATAAGGATTTTGAGACCATAGGTCTAACAATCTCCCCCTTTTTGATGATGACAAAATAAATATGGAAATTTTGACAAAAATGTAATGAAAGAAGACAAACTTCCCCTAACTTTGAAAACTCCCCCATAGTTTGAAAATTCCCTAAAATTCCCCCTCCTTTTGTTTCTCCCTCTTGGGGTGACAAACTAAATGATAGTGATCTGCTGCATCGGATTCTTCCGCAGAGGCGCTTGAATCACCTAAGAATAGCGATTACGCGCCTCAGCCTATGCCACACTAGTTTTATCTAAATTATTGTTCTTTATTTTAATTTAATTTATTTTATTATTTATATTGATATTATGATTTTGTTCAAGCAAGAACAATAAAGATTACAAAAATCAATTGATTGAGACCTAGTTAAGTATTACAATTGGGGGAGAGAGATTCAATCAAACAAATGGTTTGTGGAACTTCAAGGCTTGAAGAATGAGAGCCTCCTTGGGAGTCACACTTCCATGGGCAACGTATCCTCTCCTAATTTCTTCCCCAAATCACCCAAAACTTGAATCTCTATCCCCCAAATGCCTATCCTAAGCTCACTTTTTCTCTCCTCTTTCTCCCTAAAATCTTAGTTCACAAAGAGAGAAACTATGCAATTGCAAATTGAAAATCTGAATTAGAGTGGTAGAAATTAAGTTTTACAATGCTAGAAATGTTCTATATTTAGGGAATAAATGAATAGTGACTAAAATGAAAAGAGATATTTCATTAAGGGCTTCTATGCAAAATCTATTTTCAACATTGGAGAATCATGTAGGCAGCATGCAGGAGTAATGTTTGGTCTCATTTTTAGCATCAAGAAACCAGAACTGAGAAGAAGTTTCTTCAAAAATTTTTTAGCCATTTGTTCAGGCTTTCTATAGCATAAAGAATCATCAATTTGGAGTTGTGTAGCTCCAGATATACCCTTTGAAAGTTGGCTCTGCAAAATTAGAAATTTTCGTAGACAAAACTACCAAAATTGTACATATTTTCTTTTCTTCTCATTTTAGTACCTACAATACACATAACCACAAATTAGTGATCTTTTAGCATAAAAAACTAATTAACAAGAAAATTAACACAATGAATTTGGGATGTAAGAATGTATACAATTTCAACCAATCACATAGTAAAATTGCACTGACAGAGAGGATGCAACCAACGTTATTTAACCGAGAACAATTTTGAGTGGAACATAATTTCTTCAATTAAATTCCGAATTCTTAAAAGTCCATTGTTTTTAAAATACAGTTTAAACAATTGTTTTAAATTTTACCTATATTTACATTTATTGCCAACGAGGATAGCTTAACATTAGTTCATTAATTCTTTGTGTTACAAAATAAAAAAAAAAAAAAAAAGGCACAGACAATTTGCATCGAAGGAATCCCAGCAAGAAAAAATAAACATGCTAAAAAGATAATATGAGGAAATGTCATCATAACTAAATGTGATAGCACATAAGGAAATAGGGCTGATAACGAGCTGAGCTGAATGCAAACATAAGGGTGTTTGAGCCCAGCTCGGCTCTTTTCACCCCAGCTTAACTTGAGCTCGACTCGAGCCCAAAATTTGTGCTCGAGCTCGTTAGAAGTTTAACGGCTCGAACTCGGCTTGTTTCGGGCCATTTTTAATTTTTTTTTTTACTTATAATTAAATAAATTTTTTTTAGGTTTCTACCAATTTGATAAAAGGTTATTGGGTAAAAAAAATTATTTATAAGTGTATAAAAAGCACGATAATTTTATTTAGAATTGAACCTGTGTGCACTAGGAATTTGCACAATCAGAGATTCCACTAAGCTACACACATTTATTTGTTTATTTAAATGTTTGAGAATTTATATATTTTATCTATGTGTAAACTAGTTTCTTACCGAGCTGTTCATGAACGTAATCAACCTTTTATCCCATTGTTCATTTATTGATCAAGTTTAAAATCTTATTCGTGCTTGTTTATTTAATAATAAATGATCTCGAGCCAAACTTTTAACGAATCGAGCTCGAGCTTGTTTGTGAGTGTTCGTGTTCGTTCTCAACTCTATACGAAAATGATCCCTAAATCAGAAATTGCAACCAAGAATCTTGCTTCTGAAACTTGGAATATGAATTACAAAATCATCCTACCAAGGGTTGTCACCACTTCCTATAATAGCAAAGGTCTCATAAATAAAAATTAGTTATTAATGGGGGTATGTGTGATTTTTGTCTCCTTATTCAATAAAATTAAACAACATCCATTTCTGAGCTATCCTGCCTGCTCAAACAATAGAAGGGAAATGTTACTAGGAAGACTATTTATTTTAATCTTCACAACTTTCTCATTACTCATGCATTCATTAGCTACACTTTTATAAAATAATTATTAATACTACATTATAACACCTCACTTGCTATGAGTGAGTTGTGAAAATTAATTGAGATGTATATAATTACTCATCTATATCTATATACAAGAAAGTGGAACTAATGTAAATTTGCTAACCTCCTAAATCCTCCCAAAATAATTATGGTTAGATGCCCCAATTGGTTGAAATTGTATACATTCTTATATCCTAAATTCAGTGTGTTAATGTGGTTGTTCATTAGCTTTTGATGCTAAAAGAGGAGTAATTTATGGTTATTTATGTTGTAGGTACTAAAATGAAAAGAAGAGAAAAGATGGTTTCGTCTACAAAATTTCCCAGTTTTGTAGAGTCAGATTGTGAAGAGCATATCTGGAGCTGCAAAACTCCAAATTGGTGGAATGTTGATGCTATGTAAACCTTGGACAAAGGACTACAACTCTCATGAAGATAATGTAGCCCAATTCGGGCTTCTAAAGGCTCAAAATGAGGCCGAAAGTTACTGCTACATGCTGCCTACGGGCTTTTCCAATATTGGAAATATATATTGCATAGTAGCCCTTAAGGAGATATTTCTTTTCTTTTTAGTCCATATTCCTTTCTCCCCTGTATATAGAACATTTCTAGCATTGTAAAACCAAAGTTCTTCTACTCTAATTCAGATTTTCAATTTGTACTTGGTATAATTTCTCCCTTTGTGAGCTAAGGCTTTGGGAGAAAGAGAAGAGAAAGAGGGAGCCTAGGCTAGGCATTTGGGGGGAAAATATTTAAGATTTGAGTGATTTGGGGAAGGAGCTAGGAGAAGAGATGTTGCCCATGGAAGTGTGACACCCAAAGAGGCTCCTCATTCTTCAAAGCATCAAGTTCAACAACCAATTTGTTTGGTTAAATCTCTCTCTCTCTCCCCCCCCCCCCCCCCCCCTCCCTTTGTAATGCTTAACTAAGCCTTAATCCTTTGATTTTATAATATTGTTGATTTGTGTGTGTTGAAATGTGCTTATTAGTTATTAATATTTCTATCAATTGCGTGTGAATTTGTGGAATTACGAGTAGTTAACCAAATTGTAAATAAGGTGTTTGATAGGAACACTATTAAATTTAGGCCACCACTGATAGAATTTGAGTGCTATTTGGCTTTGATTAGACAAAAATGGCTTGAAAGGCTTTGGATAACTAATTCTAATGACCAAAAAATCCAACTATTACCATGGGAACATTGGTCATCGAGGGAATTGGGATCATCTAAGTAGTTTGATTGTACTTAGGTGTAAATTAGCTTGCCACTTTCATTGATTACTAACTCATTACTCAAACACAAGTGACAGTTCCTGGTGGGGATTTAATTTTTAATTTCATGGGAACCTCAAGTATCGCACTTGGACTCCCTACTATTATTTCATCTATATGTTTCAGTTATTTCCTTTTCTCTTTATTGTCCACTCTCATTTTGTGAGTATGTGTCATTGAAATTTTTCAATAGTCATTACCTATTATTCTTGTGGATTCGACCCCTTAATACTACTTTGACGGGTGTATACTTGCACCGTTGTTATTGGTAAGGGTTTAAAACTTGTGTTCTGTTGTTTTTATATTTGCATTTACCATTTCAACGCATCAATGCCAAGTAGGAAGTCAAATCCTTAACCTCCGACATTATCCTAGCGATAACTTTTTTACTTTGTTGAACTGTCATTTCATCAAAGAAACAATAATGCATAACTTTAAATAATAAGCAAGTAAAAAAAATCTTAAGATTACAATTGATGATCCATCATGAATTTCGGTATAATGCGAAGTTAAATTCAAACTATTCAATTATTGATTTGTTGAATTGAATATGCACTTGAGTTAAAATTAAACTAAAGTGCATATTTAACAATCAATATGCATTCTATATTTCATATACATCATTTTTTGGAATTAAAATATACGATCATCAAAAATCACTTAAATTGCATTTAATCGTCAAATCAATTATAAAGCAATCAATTATGAGTTAAGAGATATACATGGTACCTCAAATGAGCATTTTATGTGCTCAATAATTTGCCTTTTTCTCCATTTAGCTCCAATGAAATGTCTTTGCTACTGCTTAAGAATCTCTTCATTGAGATTTAATCCCCAAAATAGCATCAACAACCTACAAGAAAATCAAAGACAAGATTTTAGTACCTAAATCTTTTGGGGTTCTTGTGGGCTAGTTTAACTAAATTAGAACTACAAAGAAGACCAAGACTTTAATGTGGTTCAACTTTCATTCCTCAAGGAAAGTCTAATCCACCTTCCCAAACAACTTGTTTGGTTTCCCCTAACTCTAGATTCTTTGAAGGTGAATCTAAAACCTTTACAAATTTATCCCAAAGATCACCTACTAGTCTACTCAAACTCTAGGTAACCCTTAAGATAATTCACCTTGCTTGAACCTTTTCAATTCTCCTGAAAAGATCCAAGATTTGATCCCTTTTTACAATAGAAAGATAATGCTAGAAGACTAGCTAACTATTACAAGTTGAAAGTTGAATTGAAATGATAGTTCACTTTTACTTGACACTTAGAGATATTGAGATAAAAAGAGGTGATTTGAAAGTCTCTAAACTCTTGTATTTATATGAGAAGGTTGAGCTTTGAAGGAGGCTCTATTTTCTCGTTGAGAAAGAGACAAACCCGTCATTTTCTCTGTTTCAGCTTTTCTGATTCGAGTCTGGGGTTCGAGCTTAAGACTTCGACTTCGAAGCTGTGTAAAGTTTGAAATCTTCATTGCAACGGCTAGTTCATTTGGCGCAACTTGTAGGTAATGCGTTTGGCGCATTCTTCGTTTTCACTATCTTGAGATCGAGACCCTTTCGACGTTCGAGCTTGAGACTTCAATTTAGTTTTGGTATTTCCAACCCGAGAGCAACTTGATCGAAGTCAATCATTTCTGGGTGAGCTTCGAGCTCAATCGCAGTCACTGTCGGAGCTCGATATTTTCTGGGCTTGAGTTCGAACTCGACCATCTGTCGAAGCTGAAGCTAGAAATCTTCTGATCGAGTTTTGGCTTTGAGCTCAACCACCTGTCGATTGCTGGAGCTCAAGAACTTCTAGGTTTAGTTTCGAGCTCAAGAGCCTGTCAGTACTCAGTTTCGAACCTTTCCATTTATGCACTTTTAACTCAAGCAAACTCATTAAATTCTTTTCTCATATTTGTTTGATCATCATTCAAAACTTACGAATTGAGACCATAGGCCTAACAATCTCCCCCTTTTTGATGATGACAAAACAAATATGGCAAATTTCATAAAAGAAGAAAAGCTCCCCCTAAGTTTGAAAACTCCCCCTAAGTTCCATACTTATTTTTCTCCCCCTTTTTGAAATCAACAAAAAGTAATCACAACTGAAGGCATGCATTGAACATGAAGTTGATCTCTTAAGTAGCGAAATTAATCTCTGGAGGGTGGTTTAGTAAAAATATCCGCAAGTTGATCTTTTGTAGGCACATAAGTCAAACAAATCTCCCCATTTTGAACTAAATCCCTTATGAAATGATGTTTAATGTCAAGCTTGCGACTCGTACGAAGCAAATTCTGACAGCTTTTACAACTAGCAGTTAGGAGCCGTTGTGTGAGATCTCGTAAATTTTGCTCTAGGATCAGCCGTAGGATTATATTTTTGTAAATTATTTTAATATTTCAAAGTATGTATAGCTATGAACTTGTATAATTTTCTTTAAAAATTTTTATTTAATAAGATGATTCATTTAGATTATAGAATTTTAATGTTATGTGTATTAGGAATAAGGTTAGAAATTATGTTTAAGTAATAAAGCGATTAAGTAATAAGAATAAGGAAATTAGAAAACAATGGAGAAATAAAAATAAAAGGGACCAATCGGTTTTAACCGATTAAGAATCGGGTAAAATCGATCGATCCTAGGTTACAGACAGTTTTACCCCATTCTAAATGGGTAAAACCGATTGGATAGATAGGGTAAACGGTTTTACCGATTGGAAATTGGGAAAAACTTCCCAAAATGGTTCTACCGACTTTTAAACGGGTAGACCCGATTTGAAAAAGTAGAAAAAATATCTCACCGTCCTACAAACGGTTGTAACCGATTTGGAAAATGTCACAACCGATTGGAAAGGGCATAAAATGGATAAAACGGATTTGAAGGTGGGAAAAACCAATTACAATCGGTTTTGACCGGTTCCCATCGGGTAAAATTGATTCGGGACTAGATTTAAAAAATTTTTTTTTTTGAGATAAACTCGAACTATTTGGCGTTTTAGGCATTATGGCCTATAAATACTCCCTCCCCACCTTCATTCTTCACCCACCTTATGGCCAATTGCTGCCAAAACGAAAACCAAACCAAAGAAAACCAAACAAGGAAAAAGAAGAAGGGAGGAGAAGAAGAAGGAAGAAACGAAAGAAGGAAAAGCTTGAAACCAAAGCTTAAAGCTAGGAATCTACTCCGTAGCCATGGATTCGGTGTTTGAAGGAGTTGTAACGTACCGGCAAGGATTCAAAGGATTCTTTGGTTGATTTTTTAGGAAATATTGCATGTTTTGAAGTTTTAGGAATTCTTAAGAAATTTTAGATTTTGATCTTGTTATTAGAATGAATTATTGATTAGAAAATATTAGAAATAATGCCTATATGTTGTTAGGTTGATTTTGCACAAAAGGAAGCAAGAAAAATAGAATTTTGAAGGATTTTTGCAAGAAACCCGAAATAAAACTTGGAAACCAAGTTTTCTGGGCACAGATCGATTTTAGCCGATTTCGAATCGGGGAAAACCGATTCATGCTGAGGGTAAATTTGAAAAATCATTTACAAACGGTTTTAACCGATTGAAAATCGGTTAAAACTGATTCCAATCTGGTTTTGCCGATTTTCAATCGGGGAAAACCGATCTGAATAGGAAATCCTATTTTTGAAATTTTATAAAGATTTTGTATAAATTGCTATATTAGTTTTGTTCTGAAAATAAGTCAAATTAATGCCTTTTTGGAATTATAGAATTAGGGACTTAGTTTTTGGGAAAAATTAGGTTTAAGAATGAAAATTAGGGTTTATAAGAAATTCGGCTTTATTTGGAATAGACTAGAAACGGAGCCTTTCGATATCTATAAACTGCAGATAATTGGGAAATTAGTGAGCAGGCATCTCAGGACCGGGGTGAGTTTATCACCGAAAATGGATTCTATTTTAATGCAATTAATAATTGAACTGCATTGAATCGTGTTTGCAGCATATTTTGAAATGTTTGTTGAAAATGCTTGAAATGCTTTTTGATTTTTGGACTGTCAGTTGTGTTTACTTACCGGCTGGAACACATATGTATTTGTTATGGTCAGTTGTACTTTCTTTGTGCACTGAATCTGTTATATGAGCATAGTTGAGTCAGATCCATTATTTGGTACAATTTGATCCCACGAGCCAGCGAAGGGCTTGGTCGTCTGGATCATCTGTGTTCCTAATTTCGAAATCAGTACCGATTTTACCGGGGCCCATATATGACCGTTTGGGAGTGGCTGACGAAACTGATATGATATGATATGATATGATACGCCCATGAGGTGAACTGCTTAGTTCGTTTACTGTTCATATCGACCTTTAAACGACTGCCCTTCATTCTCATTATATGTCTCTGACTCCTGCATGAGTCATGACTGCTATTTGTTAGGATATGTCTGAACTATATGCATGGGTAATTTTACAACTTGGTAAATGTTTGCGAAAACGGTGGACTCACTGAGCAATGGCTCATTCCATTTTCTGTTTTCCTGTTTTTTGTTTTAAAAATTTTGTAACAGACCCTTGGTATGAGGAGGACTTCGCTCATTATCAATAGTAGGATGGGAATGCATGAAGGCCGAACCTATTATATAAGTTGGATAGTGTACATAGAAGGGTTATGTTGAGCCCTGCTTCCGCTTTTATATTAAGTAATGATCTATGTACATTAAGGTTTTGCAGTTATAATAATAAGAGATTTTTTTTTTTTTTCTGAATGTTCTGAGTCCTGGTGCGAACCAGGCAGGCATTCGGTGAAGCCAACTCCTTGTATGCGGGGTAGTGGATCTGGGGTGTCACACGTTGGGAGCTATTTTGAAACTTCTATAAGTACCCCCAAGCTACAAAAAGATGGGTAATCATTCACTCTAAGTCTTCCACACTTAAGCTACATTCAAGAGTTTTCATTTAATACATTCACTACCATAGAAAGGTCCCTTGGATGAGCCCATTTTGAGGCGGGTTACTACAAACCCGCCTTCCATACTGAAAACACGGGGTATAGTAGCGGGTGGAGTATTGGAGGCGGGTTTTCGAAAACCCACACTACTACAAAATAGAGCTTTAACGGCTGCGGATTAACGGCGGAAAATAGAAAACCACCGTTATAAAAGAAATACGGACGGGACTTTCTACGGCGGTTTTAAAATAAACCCTTTCTACGGCGGTTGGGATAAACTGCCGTAGAAAGAGACCTTCTACGGCGGTTGGAAGGTAACCGCCGTAGAAAGTCCATACTTTCTACGGAGGTTACCTTCCAACTGCCGTAGAAAGCCCACTTTCTACGGCGGTTTAACATTAACCGCCGTAGAAGGTCCTTCTACGGCGGTTTGATTATAACCACCGTTGTATTAACGTATTTAACCATAAATAATAACGTGTATCTCCATATCGCGGCTGAAAGTGTTCTTCTCCAAATTTCTACTACGGTTTTGCACTTTTATGCGCGCGCGGGAATTAATCGGCTGAATTTGTTCCCACTTTTCTATGGCGGTTCTAAAACAACCGCCGTAGAAATAACTTTCTACCGCGGTTCTTCATTGAACCGCCGTAGAAAATACTTTCTACGGCGGTTCAACTATGATGACTTTCTACGGCGGTTTGTTTATGAACCGCCGGAGAAAAGTGGAAATTGCATCCAATTCCCGCACGCGCATAAATTTCTATTTTTATTTCAGTTTATGAAGCATAGTCCTTAAACATTTCCCCTGCTTCTCCCCTGCATTCCCTTGTAATATTGGATATGCAATTTCCTATCGATCAACAGGTGCAAGTATATAAAATACATTATATTTTGATTCACACTCAATTTAATGTATTTCACTATACATAATTGATTACTGTTATCATCCGTAAGTCCAAATATATTTATATATATATATATATGGTCATGAAATCCAGTAAGTATTTCTTTTTTTTTTAATTGGGCCCTTAAGCATTAATTTTTCTTATACTACGTACGTAATGCATTTATCGATTTGAAACTGTTTTCTTCCGTTCGCCCAAGTCGAGAATGCGGAAAATTTAGGTCTGATAATGAAGCTTATTACTTTATCACAGCTTACATGTAATTTTACGAAATTTACTAATTTTAACTTATACCTAAAATTATTGTGTAATAGTACATGAAATTTTTCGGTGGAATATTGGTGCACGGGAAAATTTGAAATGTACTTATTAAATGTTTCATAAAAGGCGAGCTTCTGTAATTAATAAATACAATGTAAATTGGGTATGTAATATTATATTCACAAAGTTTTGGGGTTAATTTATGAAAATGGGAAAAAAAAACTTAATAGGGAGTAGGGTTTAGGGTTTAGGGTTCAGAAAATGATATAAAAATAGAAAATTTATGCGTGCGCGGGAATTGGCTCCAAAAACTACTTTTCTACGGCGGTTCAACCGAGAACCACCGTAGAATCAACTTTCAATGGCGGTCGATTTATTTTTGAACCGCCTAGAAAGTATTTTATACGGCGGTTTATTTTTGAACCGCCGTAGAATAAAGCGACGGTCTAAATTCAAATTTGTTGTCCTAGGGTTTAGGGTTTAGGTTTTAGGGTTTACGGTTTTGGTATAATATCTAATTTCCCCACAGTTCCCCTGCTTCTCCCAACATTCCCCTGTAATATTGTATATGCAATTTAATCATGATCAACCGGTGCAATTATATAAAATACATTATATTTTGCAGCATACTAAATTTAATGTTTTTCACTATACATATTTGATTAATATTATCGTAATTGCAAATATATATATATAGAAGACTTACTTATAAAGTTGTCTTCAAGTCTTCAAGTCTTCAATTCTTCAAATGAAAACATTTTATATATGTAGTGGAAATTTACAAGAGAGAGCAGAGAGGAGAGAGTTGGATGATGTACAAGAGGGGAAAGGAGAAAAGAGAAAGATGTTTATATATATATATATATGTATGTAAGGTAATGAAATCCAGTAAGTATTTAATTTTATTTTTCAACCACTTAAACATTAATGTTTATATTACTACGTACGTACCTAATGCAATTATGGATTTGATTATTTTATCCCGTTCGCCCAAGTCGAAAAAGTAGAAATTTTAGGGAAGATAATGAAGCTTATTACTTTATCGACGCTTACATGTAAATTTATGAAATTTATTAATTTTTATCTTTGACCTATAATTATTGTGTAATAGCACGGAAAATTTAAATGCAAATGGTTCAATGGAAAATTTGAAATTTAATTATGAAATGGTTCATAAAAGTCGAGCTTCTGTACATAATTAATAAATATACTGTAAATTGGGTATGTAATATTATATTTACAAAATTGTGGGGTTAGTTTTTGAAAATGGAAAAAAAAATTTAATATTAAAATATGCCCGCGCGGGAATTGGCTCAAATTTTTTCCCCTATTCTAAGCCGGATCAAGAAAACCGAGACCATTCAACGGCGGTTCAACCGCGAACCGCCATTGAAACAACTTTCTACGGCGATTCACGGTTGAACCGCCGTTGAATGTTGGTTCAACGGCGGTTCGCGGTTGAACCGCCGTTGAACCACCCAGCCGGTCTAAGTTCAAAAAATTTGAACTTAGACTTAATTCCTTTCCTTTCCCTCATTCTTTTCCCCTTCTTCTCCCCTTCTTCTCCCCTGCTTCTCCCCTGTTTCCCTCTCCTTTCTCTCGCGTCGGTTCGGGTTCTTCGCTTTCTATCCAGTCGCCGGCGCAACCCAGCGAGCTCGGCCAAGTTCCCGCTCTTCCCGTCTGCTGCAGCAAGGGTCGATTGTACGCCGTGGACCATCGCAGCCGATCGGTGTGTGTGGCTTCACTACCCCGGCCAACATTTCTCCATTTCCCCCCTCCAATAGTTCGGGCTTGGTTGTAGGAGTGCACACAAAAGGTTTATCCACCTTCTATGCTTGCATTTTAAAACTTTTGCAATGTTACCTTCCATTTTGTAATTGCTTCCCATTGCACTAGGGTTTTTGTGCACAATATAATCTTCATTTCGGTTTTAATGCTAGTGATGAATGATTGGAATGCTTTTGGATTTATTGATTGTTGGTTGCATTGGTTTGGTTGTTGAATTTCGTGTTTTGTCCTACATAAGTTGAGAACCTAGGTTTTTGATTGGGATTTCAATTAAGTACCCTTTCAATTCGGGTTTAGTGTATTAATATGGGAAACACAAATGTTGATTTCGGTTTTGCTTGATTAATTTTAGAACATTGGTGTTTGATTTCGGTTCTTAGTTGATTTAGTGTTCCTCCTTTAGTGATAATGAGGAAAATGCTTTGTTGTTGATTCCACTATGTGGAATTTAATCTTTATAGGGTTCTTTCTTTGGGGATCCCTTGTTTCAATGTCTTCAAAGCCCCTTATATGTTGAAAGTAAAGATATCTTTGCATGAATGTGAAGCATTTTTTATTGCACAAGCACTAAGTACCTTTAGGGAAGGAGAGTATTTTTTAGGAGTGAAGTACTCCTCCTTGAAGCTTTTACCTTCCTCACTAAATTTTGGTTTTTTCCTTTAGTAGAAATTAATGATTGTTCTCATTAGTTGTTGGTTGTGAAATGTGAAGTACTTTATCAATGGTACCCTTTATAAGTCCACTTTTTTGGGCCTCCTTTGGTTTAATTTGGATAATGGGACTTGTGTATTGCAAATATCACTATCTCCTCTTCGCTTTCCCTTATCTTTGTTTGAAAAGCGTGAAATATGCTTTGTGAGTCGTTCTCCTTAATGAGGGGGATTTTTTTTCATAAATGTAGAGTTTGAAATATCACTTCTCCTTAAATGTTTTACCTTTTGCGATTTAGTGTTTCTTCTTTAGTGGAAAGGAGGGTAATGCTTTGTGGTTGAGTTGAAGGTGTGTTCCTCCCTTGGTTTAATGTCATGAATGCAACTAATATATTGAAAGTGAGGCTATCTTTGCATCAATGTAAAGCTTCTTTATTGCGAAATCACAAAGTATTTCTCTTGCTTTAGGGAAGGAGAGTATTTTTTAGGAGTGAAGTACTCCTCCTTGAAGCTTTTACCTTCCTCACTAAATTTTGGCTTTTTCCTTTATTAGAAATTAATGATTGTTCTCATTAGTTGTTGGTTGTGAAATGTGAAGTACTTTATCAATGGTATCCTTTATAAGTCCACTTTTTTGGGCCTCCTTTGGTTTAATTTGGATAATGGAACTTGTGTATTGCAAATATCACTATCTTCTCTTCGCTTTCCCTTATATTTGTTTGAAAAGCGTGTAATATGCTTTGTGAGGCATTCTCCTTGATGAGGGGGATTTTTTTCATACATGTGTACCTTGCCTTTTATATTTAAACATTACAAGCATTCTTGTATTTGAAATTAAAGCTTTTCTTTAATTGCAAATATGTTATATTGAATTCTCTTTGTATTGTACATGAAGTTTAAGGTAAGCTAATGGCCCGAAAAAGAAAACGCAATGAGGACCATAGTGATGAGGGAAAGAGCAATGGAGATGGGTCTTATACTAGAGCTAAAAGAGGTAGAGGGCCTACAAATTGCAACGATCTTTTGGAAATGCGTATGAAGGGGAAAACTCTTGAGATTTCGTTTGATTCCAAAAATGAGCCTAAAAATTATCATACAAAGTGGATTACATTCGTAGTTGATGGATACTAATGAAACTTGTTCATATTATAGTTGTACAAATATTTTTGGATATGCCCCTGTAATATAATAGCGATTTCAATTTGTATCTTGGTGATATTTGTATTAAATTTCAACTTTTAGCAGCAGGTTTTGCTTTAAACCAGATTAATTTTCTCTTTTTATCGCGGTTTGGGTCTGAAAAAGAGACCTTTCTACCGCGGTTTAGAACTAAACAGCCGTATAAAGTGTAGACTTTACGGCGGTTCAGAACCAAACAGCCGTAGAAAGTGGTGACTTTCTACGGCGGTTCACACTTGAACCGCCGTAGAAAGTGGTCACTTTCTACGGCGGTTCAGTGTGAACCGCCGTAGAAAGTCACCACTTTCTATGGCGGTTCTAACCGCCGTAGAAAGTCCGCTAACTTACTACGGCTGCCAGATAGATGGCGGTTCAAAAAAGCCAAGAACCGCCGTTAAAAGCCCTTAAAAACCGCCATTAAAAGCCCTTTTTGTAGTAGTGCCACCTCCAAATATAGAGTATTTCCAAACCCGCCTCCAATACTCCAGCCGTGCCCTTCACTATTGGAGGCAGGTTTTCGGAAACGAGAAAATGAAAAACTGAAAGTTTAAAAAAAATTTGAAAATTTATCGAGGTTCGAGCAAGGACGAGAAATTAGTAGTTTAAAATAAAATCACAACTTTTATAGAAAACAAATACGATGGATATTTAAAAGAGAAATTAGTAGGTAATAAAAACCCACGAGTTTTAAAAGGAAATATATAAATACATACTTTCAATTTTGACTTTAAATACATGAGTATATGTAGTCGGTTGTAAATTTAATGTGCAAAAGTCAAGTGCTGCAGGCAAGGGTTCGATCCCTACTGGAGCCATAAATTGAAGCAAGGGAAACTACATTTAATTGAAGCAAGAGAAAAATAAAAAAAAATTGTAGTTGCACTGTTGGCGGGTGTGAAGGTAACCCGCATCTGATACTCGGAGTTTTGGAGGCAGGTGTAGGGAAAATGGCCTCCTTTGTTCCGAGGCTATTGGCCGCTGGTGCCCGTATTGGAGGCGGGGGCGAGGCCTCAAAACCCGCCTCCAATGGGCCTCAAAACCTGCCTCCAATATGATGTTTTGTAGTAGTGATTTACATGTCAAAATAGCTATTTAAGCTTTAGATTTGAGTGATTTAGAAAGAAGCCTTTGTGCTCATCTATTGTATTTAAATTGTAAACTCCATTGTGGAGATTCTTACCTTTGTAAACACATTGAGGGAAGTCCTAAACATTTGAGAAGTATTGTTGGCACATTGTAAGTAAGGAAAAGTCCTAAGCTATTGTTTAGGAGTTAGGCAAGAAGAAAGGGGGAGCAAGGAGAGACCCAACTCTAGAGGTTGAGTGTGGGGCAGTGTACAAGTCATCACTTGAGGTAAGTTGGGTACTGGGAGTAAAGGGTAAAGGTTCTAACTTAGAGTTAAATTAGGCATTTGTCAAAATTCTTAATCTAGAGTTAGCTTAAGCAAAATTCCTAATTGCTAGGCAAAGGGAGTCTTCAGTAAGACTCAAAGTCTTTGAGGAAGGATAGGGCAAAAGATCCATTGGAAAAAGTCCTAATTGCTAGGCAAAGGGAGTCTTGAGTAAGACTCAAAGTCTTTGAGGAAGGATAGGGCAAAAGTCCATTACTAGTATTTGACAAAGAAATCCTATTCTAGAATTAGATTAGGCAATGAGAAAAGTCTTAAAATTAAGAGTTTAATCTTAAGCAAGTGTAAGGGATTGAAACACCCCTTTAGGTGTTTCCTAGAGTTAATTAAGAAATTTCAAGTTGTAGAACTTGTGGAATGGAGTAGGATTCAAGGAGCTAGAATCCGAACCTCTATAAATTTGGTGTGTCTCCTCTTCTTTGTTTATTTGCTTTTATTTTGCA
Organism: Leptodermis oblonga; assembly: GCA_016801395.1. Classification (NCBI taxonomy): domain Eukaryota; kingdom Viridiplantae; phylum Streptophyta; class Magnoliopsida; order Gentianales; family Rubiaceae; genus Leptodermis; species Leptodermis oblonga. Next base: position 21,766,793 of record CM028759.1, on the reverse strand, counting down.
AATCACCTTTCACACTTCACTTGTGCAAAATCGGTATTACACTTGTCTTTGAAAATGATTTTTCGAAGTTGTTTTTAGAAGAAAATTTTAAAGGGGTTAAGAACATAATTCACCCCATCTCCCTCTTAGGTTCATCTTAGGTTGTTAATTGGGATTTCCCCTATGAGCTTCTTTGTTTAGTTATGTTCTCCATTTAAAATAATTAAAATAATAAAATATATAACTCACATAAGGCAATCAATAATATAAATACAATACAATTAGGAAAGCAGTAAAGCAAATCCTAAAGGATACTCGCAATTTTTGTGGTGATTTCAATCACTTATTTCGAGGAACTTTTGCGCCCACACAGGGCTTCGATAGCGATCATCACCCACGATCAATAAACAGTACGTAGTCCGACTACTTAATATATATATTGGACTTCAAGTTACCCGACTCTACCAAGTCAGTATTTCATCAAATACCCAGGCCCTAGCCGGCACATCTGACTACGTAGATCATGGTTCATGGGATCCCATTACAATGATGCACAATTTGCCAATATTCTTCGATCAATCAGTAATACACAGTTTCTCAATATCATTCAGTTCATAGTACTCTCAATCATAATTTACAATCATTTAATCCTACATTTTCATTCATATTTCAATTAGTAAATTTTCGTGTAATGTAAATATCAGTTTATCATATTAGTTCAAAATTTGAGTCGGTACGAATAGTAGTCGGTCGCTCATTTTAAACAGTATAATTAAATAAGTAATTCATATGTTCTCTAATTTCGTTGAAAATCGATTAGATATTCATATATCATATTCACAATCATTTAAACACATAATATACCTTGTCAATCACACAGTAGTCAAAAGTAGATTTTCTGTGAGAACATTTACCTGAATCTAGAGTCTGAATAGGCTGGATCAATGTAATATGTAATAAATTTTTGTCAAAAGATTTTCTTTAAACAATTTGCTTTTATTCCTTGTTTTAATAAATCTCATATTTAATTTAAATTATAATAATTTAGTGTTAATATGTTTAATAAACATTGTAAATCTTGAAAATAAACTTTATAGTGAAGGATCGGTTATAACCACTGGGAATGTTTTTTTCACATAACAATTGTTGTGTCCAGAACCGTTGCCCAGTTGTCGACGGTCGCAGCTCCACCTTCGAAATAATTTCCGGCAATGATTCTGTCAGAACAAAGGGAAGAATCTCGACAGTGACTGAAGTTCATTCCACTACATCTGAGCTTCTTCTCCGTTCAGTTCTTAGATTTCCGTCAGTCAAAAAAAATGTTTTTCCCAGCGCCTGGTTTCTGTCGCTGGGTTTTTTGGAAAAAATTTGGCAATGACCAACTGGTCTTCAGTCATTGCCCTTTTTCTTGGTCGCCCAGGCTGGCAATGGTCGAACAGTTGATCAGCTATGATCGATCGAGCTTCAGGTTCCGCCATTGTTGAACCTTGAAGCTTCGGGTTCAAAATTTTTTTTCTAACAAATACATTTTCTAAACTCATAAAATCTTTGTAAAACTCATTTCTAATACACATAGAACATTTTAGGCTAACTAAAACATAAAACAAACATGTTTGGTTTAGTCCGAAATTTCTTCAATTTTTATGTCGATCTTCGGTTTGCTCGAAAGCAGCTTTCTGAAATCCTTAAAATTATGCATTCAATTTTTGTAGCACATTTATAAGTTCACAGTACCGAAAATAACAACAATGGTGCAAAACTAAAGATTCGGCAAGATTCCACCATTTCTTTTCACTTTCAGGTGTTCGAAAAATTATCCCATTTGATGTTTTAGGTGTTATGTTTTTCTTTCTAACATGCATATCTAACTTCGTACACTGAACAGGGCATATTACATTTTTTAGGAGCTAAATCATGTTTCATAATCCAAAAAGACGATGTTTACGGCACGCTTACGTCTTCTTACAGCATACTTCGGACACGAATCTATTAGTTATAGAGGGTGTTAAATGCTCCAAAGATGTACAAGTAGAGGTCGGGACTACGGTGGTCAACCGTGCGGTTTCGGATCGTCTCCCTCCTTTCCCGTTTTCTTCCTCTCTATTTTTGTTCCTTTTTGACTACTGTAAACTAAATACTGACCCAAGTTTCCCCTTTGTTTTCCCTTATTTCTTTTCTCTCTCGTTTTCTTTCTTTTTTCTTTTCCTCTTCTTTCGTTCTTGCCTTCTAGTCCGAACGGCTCATTCCCTCCTTTTATAGAGAACCTATCATTGGGGTTCTTTGTTTCTCATATGAGACCTGGCTCTACTCCCTTCACGCGTTCACAAATTTTCGGGATAGCAATGATGCTCTGTTGCAGTGCAATCTCGCAACTTTATTATATATATATTTGACCGGTGAGTGAGGATGGGTTATTACCGACGTAACTTCATCCATAACCAATCACTGTGCTTGATATTTCAGAGGCAGGAGTTAGTTTGGCAAGTGCAGGACGTCGGATCGGCCATTGCCAATTGACCTCTGTCGACTCTGCCAATCGGTTATTGCCGGGAATAAATCGGTTATTTCTTATTGGTCCTCTTTCTTTACTTTTTGTTTTGTGATTTAGAATTTCTGAAATCGCAATTTTTAACCCCCATAATTTTTTAAAATTTTTAATCTACATTAGTTTATTATTATTTTACTATTATATTATTATTATTATTATTATTATTATTATTATTATCACTATTTATTACCATTATTATCTCTACTAATTTTACTAAATTCTTAAATTAAGAATTTACTCTTTAATTATTTTATCTAGTTTTATAACTTTTCCTATTACTTTATTTAACTATTAATTCTTTGAAAAGTTTTGTGAGGACGCAAATTTTTTACCCAAAATAACACCATAAATAGTGACCAATTTAAAATCTACAAATAGAATAAATAAACAAGTAAAATGTAATTCAATTAAAATAAGTTTAGCTATAAATTACATTACAAGAAAAATGGCCTTTAGTGACCAAAATCGTAGTGACCAAATAAATATTGGTCACCCAAAGAACTTTTCGGTGACCAAAAACCGCTTGGTCACCAAATTCTATTAACACCTAAAACTTTGGTGACCAAAAACAAAAATGGTCACCATTTGGTCACTAAAGGCAATGGTGGGAATGCTTCCCGCCCAATTGGAAGTCTTTAGTGACCAGAATTGATGACCGAAAGAAATTGGTCACCAAATATATATTAATAATTGTTTGGTGACCAAATAATTGGTCACTAATTTATCAATTAAATGTGGTCACCAAAATTCAAGGCGGGAAGGCTCCCTCCAATTTAGCACCTTTTAGTGACGAGAAAATATGTCGTCACCAAATTCTTATGAAATATGTCATGCCATGTTCAAGTTCAGATAAAACTACAAATGTTATCATGAAATTATTTTAAGAAGTTATGTTATGGCATATAATTAGTATTATATTTACTTTAAATAGTGGAAAACTCATGTTAACAAGATTAAATGAAAATGTTTGAAGTTAGTTTATGAGTATATTTGAGTAGTATTATACTCAAAGGAGGTATGTACATGCTCTAATGGTTAGGATTTAGGAAGTGATTTTAAGAAGTTTGGTCCCGTTTCAAGTCCATTTAGGGGATTTTGGAGATCAAAAATTTTGTTTTCCCTATTTCGATAATTTTATTTTAAAAACGGATGATATTTTGCTAAATATCAATTCTCCTTTTGTTTGGAATTCATTGGTTTCTAATTAAATATACATACTATAATTATGATTGTTAAAATAATACATCTATTTTCTTTACAAAAATTGATCTTCATAATTGTTTGAAACACATTTTACTTAATAATAAATATAATATTTATTTGGGTGAAATGCATGAAACATCACTTAACTATGAACTTTTGGGAAAAATGACACTTTAAAAAAAAAAAAACTCTTTTTCAGACACTAATCTTAAAAAACGTTCAAAAAATAACACTCCGTCTGGTTCTGCCATTATCTCACTAATGTTGCAAAAAAGCTAGGGGTAATTTTGTTATTTCGCACGTTGCCGACACTGTTCATCTTCCCCAAATTTTTTTTTTTAAATTTTTCTGTAGAAACCAAAAGAAAAAAACTGAAGAAAATGATTTGAGTGAACTGCCCAAAATGTACCCTTACTTTCCTACCATGTCCGCTTTGGTTACTAAACATTTTTAATTTCCCGGAAATGTCACTATACTTTTTAAAACGTGCCAAAAATGTCATATTTGTGATTTTGGCTGTTAGTTTTGATGGAAGTGGTGTATTTTGAGGGGTATTTTTGTCCACTATTCATATACTCTCCTCCCTCTTTCTTTTTTTATTCCCTCCTTTTTTTGCCCTTTTTCTTCCCTCAAATTTACTTTTTTTTTCTTTCTTTTTTTGCCATTTTTCTTCCGTCAAATTTACTGTTTTTCTTCCCTCAAATTTACTGTTCATTTTTTAATTTGTAAAAATAGTTTTTTATTTATTTTTGTAATAACAAATAATTACAGTAAATTAAATACATTAAAAAAAACTATTTTTACTATAATTACAAATAAATTTAAAAGAAACTATTTTTACTGTAATTACAAATAAATACAGTAAATTACAAATAAATAAAAAAAAACACACAAAGTAACGATACTCTAGTTCATCTCTAAACAACACACAAAGTAAGGAGGAGGAGGAGGAGGAGGAGGAGGAGACCCAAAAAATGACCAGACTCGGGTCTCAACTCGGGGTAAAGAACAGGCCCTTAATCAGTCTGTGTTGCATTGATTATATGTTAAGAGGAGGTTGAGACCCAAAAAACGGCCAGACTCGGGTCTCAACTCGGGGTAAAGAACAGGCCCTTAATCAGTCTGTGTTGCATTGATTATATGTTAAATTAATATATGGTTGGTAATGTTTTGAAAATGGTGTGTTAGCAAACTAAAATCTGAAAATTGTATTGGTGGTTAGGTTTCTTAAATAATATATTTATGATGCCTCAATTATAGAGAAGCCAAATCCACAAAGAGAAAAATAGATCTACAATTAAGTTGTTTATTTGTACAAATTGAACTTGTCTGATTGATGAGCTTGTTCCTCTTTTGATTAACTCTATAGTTGATAGTTTAAGTGTTTGATATATGATCCTCTACCAAGCCTTGTTGTTGTGCATCAATAAGATGTGCTACCACATGCAGTCGTGCTAAATTTCATAAAGCTAGTAGTCTACGGTACTTTCATGCTCACAGTTTTACTTTCTTTATCATAAATTTTAACCTGTTAAATATATCTGTAAATTTCTTAAAAACCAATTGATACCCTGTTAAAGGGAACTTGATTGAGTGTTCAAACCAATCTGTGCATTTTGTAGTATCGTTGCTAGTGAAATATACTCTCCATTGTGTTTATTCCGACAATGATATGCTGCACATGGTTATTGATTTTTCTTAAATTTATTTTGGAGTTTGAGGATGTATAATTCACTGGTAGAGAGGTGTTTCACAGAATGTATAGACAACTTCAGAAGGAAAAAAATATTGACAAACTAGAGGAGACTTGTGGGTGCCAATGTAGAATACATGATGGCTATCTTGCCTTTTTCACTTTTTAAGTATATTAATTTATCTTGCAACACCCCTAACATTATTTCTGTGTATAATATCAGTGTTTAAAGAATGATTTTTTTATGACTTCAGAATGGTGGGATGGTATATTTTATGGTTTCTTTTTTCTTATTGTGTTTAGTACTGGTTTTCTTTTGGAAAAATATAATTCCTTTCATAACTGTTACTTCCTCCGTTCCATTAGAAGAATCCACTTTGTTGTACTATTTTAGTACAACAAAATGAACTCTTCTAATGGAACACAGATAGTATTATTTAAAGGTCCAAAAATCAAAGAAGGCTTGCTGAAAGTTTCTTTATGGAGTATGAGAATGATGGAGATAAGGCAATTGTTTTTCAATTATGTTTTCTTTCAAAACTGCATTCGTTGTATACAAATACAAATTTTAAGCAAGTTTTGTTAGAAAGGAAACTGTTTATTTTTTATGTAGGCTATCCAAGCCAGTTCTTGTGTTATCTGGAGATATGAGTTTTATCATGTGAATTACTCAGTTATTTCTTCACGTGTTCTTTCTTAACTGCTTGGTCAAATGTTTCTTAATACAACATGTTTGTAGGATTCAATATAGCTTAACTATATTGAGATGTTTGTAAAGGTTAGTATCGAAGTTTGTAGACGCTCTTATTAAAAAAACTCTCTCTCTTTTCTCAGGATTCTAAAGATGAATAGATGGATGGAAGTTAGCTCCAAATGCGTGGCATGCTTACGTTATTTTATTGCTCGAGACTTTTTTTTAGCTTTCTCCAAAATAGAAGCTATTATTTTATTTATGTAACAGTCACACTATTTAGATATCATTTTGATGAGTTGTCTCTTTAGCTTTTATCGAAGTAGTGTCTTGTGTAGTTGCGCTTATAAAATACACAGGGAATATTTAGATGTATAGTATTTGTATCAAGTACAAAGCATTTGTGGTGAATATTTATTTCCGTTTTGGAGATTACTTTTTATTTATAAAGAAATCAGTGTTTATTAGTTCTAAAATTAGCAATTAAATCCCTTTGAATAATAGCTTACTTTATAAATAACAATATATATGGTATATATATTTATGTATTTTAGCTACATTACTGCTGTCTCAATTTATATTTCTAGCAATTAACAATATAAGACATGATATTTAGAACGAACGACTATTGTCCTTAGTTCCATTTGAGACGACATAGAAGTGTCTCAATTTAGTGTCTCTAATTTTTAAATATTTAAGACGTAATATTTGAGACAGAAAATCATTGTCTCTAATTCTATTTAAGACAACATTTTGCTGTCTCAATTAAGTGTCTCTAATTTTTGTCAACTTGAGACACAATATTTAAGACAAAAAAATGAATGTCTAAAATACTTTTGAGACAGTTGAAAAACTGTCCCAACCCTGTCTCAAAAGCTATTTGAGACAGTTTTACTGTTTCAAATTTCTTTTGCCACGGCCGCAACGGAGACGCCACAGTTACTGTCGCAACACTGTCTCAAAATGAGTTTTGAGACAGTAAATGCACTATTTGAGACAATTTTGGTTGTGTCGCTAAAAGGGACTTTTTCTTGTAGTGACTATATTATTCATATGATTGCAAAGTGATCTTGGCATGTTCAATATGTATATATTTTGTTGCATATAGATTGATTTGCTTACAATTTTAGGCTCCCAATATATAGACATATGCACTTTGACTAATTTCATTAAAGAGACCGCTAAAAGAGTCTAAGCAAGATGGCATTTTCACTTCATGAAAAGAGAGAATAAAAAAAGAGGCTAAGAAATTATTAGCTTCAAAACAAGTGACATCTTAGGCTCCAATGTATAGACATATGCATTTTGACTATTTTCATTAAAGAGACCCCCAAAAGAGGCTAAGCAAGATGGCATTTTAACTTCTCATGAAAAGAGAGACTCAAAAAGAGGCTAACAAAGTATTAGATTCAAAACAAGTGACATAGGCTCCCGGTGTATAGACATGTGCATTTTGACTATTTTCATTAAAGAGACCCCCAAAAGAGGCTAAGCAAGATGACATTTTAACTTTTCATGAAAAGAGAGACTCAAAAAAAGGCTAACAAAGTATTAGATTCAAAACAAGTGACATTGTAGGCTCCCAATGTATAGACATATGCATTTGACTAATTTCATTAAAGAGACCCACAAAAGAGGCTAAGCAAGAAGTTTTCATGAATTGAGATACACCAATAGCGGCAAACAAAGGATTAACATCAAAACAATCAACACTTTAAACTCTCGATTTGTAGACACATACATTTTGAAGAGATTATAGGGTAAATGAGTGTGTTGTATTTCTTTAATGCTCGATAAATGTATAAACAAAGCCTTTTAAATAAATTTAATGAAAATAGAAACACAAAATAGCTTGGAGTAGACAACAATACATCCAAAACATCCAATTTCATAAGCACGAATCAAAACCAAAACAAACAAGCCATTCACCAACAACTAATATAACACTAACATTAAACCCTAGTCTATTTAAAATAATCAACTACCAATAAACTTTATAAAATTGAAATAAAGCAAGCTATCCCTTATAACGGTAACAAAACTCCCTGTCAAACAAACATAAATATGGAAGTTTTACACAACTCCAAACAATAACAAATTTAGTTTTATAGCAATTTCGACAGAGTCTCTCCGCTGTAAATGTAACAAAACTCCCTGTCAAACAAACATAAATAGGGAAGTTTTACACAACTCCAAACAATAACAAATTCAACTTTATGAAAAAAAAAATTGACAAGGTATCCTGATGAGGTCATCCAAAGTCAACATTCAGCTTCCCAGAAGGGTACAAGTCAACAAGTGGTAAAGAAGGTTCAGAGTCGACAGATGGGTACTCACAAATCCACGGGAAAGAACTTTGATCCAGTGAAGGAGAAATGGGTCATTAAAAATGGAGTCAAAAAGAAATATCACGACACGCCATTTCCAGCTGAAAAGAAGATTCTTGAATGTTTAATAAAAGTCTTGAAGGTAATTAAATCTCTTGATTTAAATTAAATTATTCTTAAGTTAGTTTATTCCACAAAATTCTAGAAGACTCAGGAAAGATCTAGAAACTTCTCAGATTTATAGATATAATACACAAGTTAAGACACCTCCGTTCAACATTCAAGAGGCGCGCAACTAAGGGGTTATTTCCTTGCTAGGGCAGCCAAGAATTAGGTAGTGTGTGTTTATGTGTGTTTTACTTTTCCTTCCTTGTTTTGGTTTCGTTATTTCTTAATTGGGAGTTTTCTGAAAAGAATTCTTGCATGATTTCTTTTAGGAAATGAATAGATTTCTCTTTTAATGTTTTTAGAAGTATTTTTATTCCTTTTCAAAGAGGAATTTCGTTCATTACCCTTCCCATAAGATGATCGAAATTCTCCTTTCCATTAACCTGGTTCCTTTAGGTTTCTGGTTTGTACAGTTTTCAATTCTGATTGGATTCTCTTTTTTATTTCTATTTTCTTTTCTACTTTGTAAAAGTCACACAACTCCCTTCTATTTAAAGGGGCTTGGGCAACATTAATAAAACATATTAAGAATATACATTCAGAGAAATTGTGGGTTATACAATTTTAAGATTTGAGCTTTCAACCTTTGGGTTTGGGTAATGTTCTGTGGGAACTTATAATTGTTCATTAGTGAACTTGTGATAGATTCATTAGTGAATTGTTCTTCTTTTTATGTTTAGCTAAGAGTAGCTTGATTTCAAAGGGGGTTTCAAAATACATAATTAAGTTAGGTGTTCGACTTAGTTTGTGGGGTATTTTCGAGAAATCATTAGTTTCTAAATTCAAGAGTGAATTCAAGAAGGTGGTTTAAATCAAAGACATCAAGCTAATCTCCGACTTAGCAGATTTTGGGATTCCGCAACGTGATTCAACTGAGAGTTCGCATCATATCCCTTATAACTGTAACAAAACTCCCTATCAATCAAACATAAATAGTGAAGTTTTACACAGCTCCAAGCAATAACAAATTCAGTTTTACATCAATTTCGACAGAAACAAACATAAATAGGGAAGTTTTATACAACTCCAAACAATAACAAACTCAATTTTACATCAATTTTGACAGAGTCTTCACTGTAAATGTAAAAAAACTCCCTGACAAACAAACATAAATAGAGAAGTTTTACACAACTACAATCAATAACAAATTTAGTTTTACATCAATTTCAATAGAGTCTCCCCTGTAAATGTAACAATACTCCCTGTCAAACAAACATCGATAGTGAAGTCTTACACAACTCCCTGTCTAACAAACATCAATAGTGAAGTTGTGTAAAACTCCAAACAATAACAAATTCGACTCTTCAACAACTCGCTATCTTCTTATCCATATAACTTTAACAAAACTCTATGTGAAACTAACATCAGTTATATCTCACAATTCAATACTTCATTCAAGTGTAACGGGACCTGTTTCATTCAAAAAATAAAAGAATACATGATGTTATAAACTTATATCGACCTAGTAGGATTACACTATGAAATGTATATATACACATACAAACAATATACTTGGATATAATTTTAAGATTTTCTCCTTCTTTTAGTGGACACTGGATCATCGAACCATAAGCCTTCATTGTGGTTATGATGAAGTATGCATTTATCCAGTTTGTTATGTTCATCAAGTGTAGAAAATTCTGGTAACGCACAAGAGAATGGAGCCAACTCGTAAAGCCCTACTTCTGTATCAATCCCTTCTAGTACATGTTCTTTTTTTCCATGAAGAACAATGGACCACTGTTTGTCACAAGGCTTGATGATATATACAACTTGTTTTACCTACGATGCAAGTATAAATGCTTTCCCCTTGAAACCCTCTCGATTAAGGTCTACCAAGGTAAATCCCATAAGATCATCAGTTCAGACCCCGTTACTGTTATCAACCCATTTGCAATGAAATACAACCACTTTAAAAAAACATAGTCAAGCTCCCAAATATCCTCAATGACCCCATAATATGACATGTTTCCATACAATGAATTTTTATCCTTTTTGTTAGAAACATGCAAACCCTCTGAGACTAATGTAACACCACTGTTTTGTGTCGTTCTCTTCTTGTCTTTCCACTGTGTAGAAAATGAATATTCATTTATGTCACAGCTTGAAAATGCTCGTACACCATGGCTGGGCTTACATGCCAACCATTTTAATGTATCTGAAATGTTTTTTTTCCCATAACAGCATTACTACGCGAATTGAAAAATGTTCGATTATGTTCATTGATCATAGCTAGGTCAGTCCAAGCAGGATGATATTTCCTTATTAAACTCATAGGGGTGGTCATATAGTGCTCAACTTCTGTAGAATTGCGTAGTATGTAGAGATGCTCATTCATCAATTCAACATTAGAAGGCATAAACAAACTTCCTCCATTTGTGCCCATACCTATAATTCTCTAATCATGCCGATTCTTAGATACTCCAATTGCATCTACATTTGACAAGTACCCAATGCAAAATTCAATCACCGCCTTAGCTATATAACCTTCAACAATACTAGTATTAGGACAATAACAATTCTTAACCTACCGCTTAAACACTTTCATATATCGCTCGAATTGGTACATCTATTGCAAATAAACAGGCTCACAAATTTTATCTCTCTAACCAAATGAACCACTAAATGCACCAGAATATCAAAAAATGCAGGTGGGAAATGTATTTCCAACTAACACAAGACAGCAATGGTTTCATCTTGCAGCTGATCAAGTCTTTCACGAACGATAACCTTGCTACATATTGCATTGAAAAAGAAACAAAGTCTAGTTATAGTATACTTAACATGCTTTGTGGCGCCTCGACCCGACCCCCTGCCTCGAATAACCATTCCTGACGAGAAGGAGTTGGACGGTTGGGGTAGCGTCATACAGGGCCCTCACCCAACAATCGATACAGAATAAAATAAAGAGTACCATACATTATTATTATTATTCTAGCATGTCAAGATAGTATTACAGTGGAATTAAACAAAATTGTCTGAGGACGGCCACAGGCCAAATTATCCTCCCCAGGCATATTCTCAACCAACTATTACACTTTGTTTAGCTTTATTCCATCATGGCGGCTGTTGGCCTTACCTCTAGCACCACTCAAGTCAAGCCCCTAAAACAATATATATAGAGGGGAAAAATGAGCTTAATAAGCATAGTGAGAGACCTATACAAAATCCCATCATAAGTTTTTTGCACAAAGGTCGAGTGACCAAGTACAGAGTTAAGGTATATGAACTCATAGCATACATTCCAAAATGCAGCATTCTAGTATCACAATACAATCATGTCATACTATCACTATATCACAACGGAAGAACAAGCGATCATATCAAGCAAGTCAAGCGAGTCAAGTATGTCAAGTAAATCAACCAGTATAGGCCTGCATACTGTTAATACTGAAAACAAGCATGGCGCATAGAAAAAACAGTTATATGCAACAAGTTTGAGTCACTAGACCCCCCTAGCGGGTAGATTGCACAGTTGAGATTTCTCATCTAAAGCTAAGTCGGAATCTATTCATGTTTTGAGTTGTTCATATTTTGATGGTTTGCAAAGTACATCGCCCCCACGGCAGCCTTACAATGGTAGAACCGGGTACGCTCGACGGCAGGGGTTTTGGATCCTGGCATTTTCTTACTTTAGGCCATTAGGTGTTCCCCTTGTAAAGAAAGAGTGTCAGCTAACTACGACACAGTTTTTCACTGACAAGCCCTACATAACTGGTAAGTAGCTACTATCCAGTCATGCTAGAAAACTCAGAGCCCAAGTCTTATCTGGTAGGTCCCTAATATATTTCACGCTAAGGTGTTCATGGCAACCCTAGCATGCTTCATACAATTCTAGATGCATCATGCAGTCCTAGATGTCATGCAACTTACCCTGAGAGATGTATCATCCTTCGTGTTAGTAGGTCATGCTATTGTATTATAAATAGGCATCTCTAGTTGCATGTAAGCATGTTAACATGTCAAGTCAAGTATGGTACACAATAAGCAGTTCATGGCATTAGCATGTTACGTTAAGTAGGATACTTAATAATGGATTCATGGCATTATTATGTCAAGTAGGCATATAGCACTTAAGCACACATACTCCAAGTCAGGTTTAATCTTAAAACAAGCAAGTAGTGAGGTGTGGGAAACCTCGTTAAGAAAACAGACACATAATAGTACGTATTTATACACACAAGTACTATGTAGATAGTCCATTTATGTCTTATGAAACTAGCGAGTAATCCCTCACCTTACGATATGTAAAGTGCATGCGTTTGATGTCGATCTATCTTCAGTCAATGCTCAACGATCAGCTTTTGTAGATAACGTGAGATTAGGTTATTAGCTTGTGAGAAGCTGGTTGGCATTTTAAGTAAGTTTGGCTTTTGAGTTAACTACGATTGACTCTAACTCTTGAGGTTAAGTTTGCCTTTTTGGGTCAACTAGGACCCATTGGATCATCTCGGGTTAGGTATGGTCTAGTTTGGTTCAAGTCCGGTCTAGTATGGTTCAAGTCCAATCGAGTTCGATACCAGTCAGGTCTGGTTTGGTTCAAGTTGGGTTTGGTTTAAGTTAAGTCTGGTTTGGTTTAAGTTAAGTCTGTTCGGTTCAAGTTTGGTTCTATTCTAGTGAATTCTAGTTCGGTTCGAGTCAAGTTTGGTTCGGTTCAAGTTAAGTCTGGTTTGGTTCAAGTTGAGTTTGGTTCAAGTCAAGTCAAGTTCAGGTCAAGTGGTTCAGATCAAGTGATTCAGGTAAAGTCAAGTTCAGGTTAAGTGGTTCAAGTCAAGTGGTTCAGGTTAAGTCAAGTGATTCAAGTCAAGTGAAGTTCAGGTCAAGCGATTTAGGTCAAGTGGTTTAGGTCAAGTCAAGTTCAGGTCAAGTGTCTAGGTCTTGGTGGCTAAGTGAAGTGTCTGTGTGAGTACCTATGCGAGTCGCACGGTTGCTCGCACCTCTGGCCTCGTCTGAGTTCTCGTGCGAGTAGCACGACAACTCACACGCCTGGGCTTGGTCCGAGTTCTCGTGCGAGTCGCACATGAACTCGAGTTTTGAGTAAGAACTTGCCCAAAATTTCTGTTTCGGGATAGCTTCTTCGAAGCCATCGTTTTTGCATTTTCACATCATTTCTAACCATTCCAAATATACCAAATCGAGGACTAACATACAGGCTAACGTTAACAATCAAAACATGGAAATTTTGACCACTCTAATTACTTTTAATCTAGTCCCGAACATGCTTACGGACACGGATTTTAACACATGAAATTTCCATATTTCCTTGATTCTTTAAATTCGTGATTCCTTTAATTTTAGACTAGAGGCATAGATTCTACCTGGTATACAACGCATCTGAAACACATTAACATCCTAACCTCATGCTTACTACGGATTTAACATGCAAATCCATTTGATTTCGTCTTATAATAGCAAGAAACCTACACTGTCATGCCCCTTGCTTTCACTACGGTGATTACTACACATACTTACAGTAGTCCTACGGCGATTTCTTGGACTTGAGAGTCACTTGTTCCATTTGAGTTATCAAAACTCCCATTTTCATTATCATAACCTTCACTTTCTCCATTTTGACTTTCAGCAACCATAGTTGCTGGGAGTGGATCCTCATAAATAATCCCCTGTAGTGCTGCAGTGTGCTGCAAAGAATGGTTTGCCCCTTTATGAATTTCTAGAGCAAAAGATGGCCTAAAAGTTGTAGTCGGATTCAACCGCGACCCCAAAAAATTCATCCTTTCACCAAAATTACTTTTCGAAGCTTTTGAAACCTTCTGTAAAAATTTGTCTGCCCATAAAAAATAAACACCTCAAAACTTGACCAGAATACAACATGATGCAAACGAGCAAAAAATGCAAGCCCGCTCAAGAACTCATAACAATTAAGCTAATTTCCCATAACCATACATGTTGTTAGAAATTTTCGATTCAACACATTATCATTCAAACTTGCCTTTGTAGATTAGAGTTTAAATTAAACCTTTCCACCATCATCGTAAAGTTCTAACACTTAAAAAAACCCAATACATTATAAAAAAATTTATCACAAAAGCGAATTATAAACACATTCGCAACCAAAAGAGCTATCTTTTAATCATTCTAAATGACTTGAATGTGTTTAGCTCTACAATCACATGCTCAAAATGGAATCTCAGTAGCAACACAAGGCAAGCAGTACATAACCATCTCCAAAATCCAATGATAGCTTTCATGAATTTAAAGTCCCAAAGAAGTACACAATGAACACACAAAACTTCCCTATCAACAGTATTTGAAACTCAACATTAGTATTATCTTTAATAAAGACTTTAAAGTCAACTTTTTATAGAAATTTAAACTGAACTGTAGCATTATCTTTGATTGACTATAAAGTAGAAGCTCTTAACACAACACACTCAAAATCATGTTTCCAACCCATTAAATTCAAGTCAATTCAAGAAGCATGGTTTGATTAAAATATAAATTGAAATCATTCATCAAATCCCAAATTAAATTTAAGGCTCTTTGTATTTTAAATTTCAAATTTTCTACCCGCATGACCAAATTCTAAAGTTAATGACAAAAGATGAAGGAACCCACCTCTTTGAGTGACAAAATCCTAGGCAAAGTTCCCTCATTTCAGTTCCTAACATTGAGTTACACGCTGAAACAAAGAAGCAGGGTGGAGTTGTGCACTGAAACGGAAGAGGATGGAAAAGGCAGAATCACTCTGTTGGGGGAGAAACTCACTGGAATAGGGGTGGGGATACAGAGAGGAATAGGAGTAGGGGAATAGAGGTAGGGGTGCGGGGGAAGATGGGTGGGGGGAGACGTTAGAGAAGATAGCGTGGAGGAAGAGAAAGAAGGTTCCGCAGGGGAAGAGAGGCCAGGGAGACATCTGTGAAAGAAATAGTTAATGGGGTGGGGGTTATTTCAAATGAAAGAAAGAGGCAAGACAAAGCCACTAGGCGTGAAAAAACACAAATGGCAATATAAATGAAAGCCACAGTTGTGGCACTAACCTGCGGCTTTCCTGAAGCATTTTCGTAGAAAGCCACCGGGTTTTGATTAATCGGTGGCTTTATCACGCATTCTGAAAGTTATGTTCACCATTATTACAAAAATGCCACCGCATTTTATAAAAGCCACCGGTTTAAACAATACCGGCGGCTATAATGCAGTGCCTTTTACTCATTTTGTATACTGAATTTTGGGCAATTTCATAACCCAAGCCATGCTTATTACTTCTAACTTGCCTAACAACTTTTCTAAGTTGTCTTTTCCTAAAGTCAAAATTTCAAGACTTGTACTCAAGTCTTCAAATTTCTTTTTCATGCATTCGTACTCATTTTTCAATAAGTCATGCAATTTCTCATTTTCATAATACATTTTCAAATCAATGTACTTTGCATCTTCATTATCTAACAAAGTACTCATTTCATCTACTTCGTTTTTCAACTCATCATTTTCACACTTAAAAGTAGAGTTTTCTTCTTTTGATGATGCAACATTAATTTTTAAAAATTTATTTTTCTTTTCAATCATAACATTCCTTTTCATGACATCTATACACTTATCATGCATTTTAGTGACATACTCATAAGTATCAAAATCATCATCATTATTACTACCATGCATACTACCACATAAAGAAGATTTTAAAAATTTTGTTATCTCATGTAGATCACTTCCAACTAAGCATCTTCTTGTGGTTTCTTTCTCTTCCTCACTTGAGGAATTATCCCAAGTCTTAGCTAGCTTGGTCACCTTCTTGGTGGCTTTCTTACCTTTAGCCATTTTGTGCAAAAGTGGGGAAAAAAGGCACAAGTAATCAAGCAAACAAATAAGACTCTAAAAATAAAAAAAAATGGTTGCCTTTTAACTCAAAAGGTTATTAAATCTACAAATTTGAGCTCTCTCTCTGATACCAATTGAAATCTCAATTAGCAACCTAAGATGAACATAAGAGGGGAAGTGGGTGAATTAGGTTGTATGCCAAATAAAAATTTCTTCTAAGGAATAACAACTTTGAAAACCTTTTCAAGGACAACTATAAAACTAATTTTTCAAGTGTGGAGTGTGAAGTATATTTTGTTGAAACAATTTGTGAAGTAAATTAAAGAAGAAAAAACAAAAGCAATTATTGTAGTTCAGATTCCCCTTGAATTATTGTCCACTTTCCAAGTTCTTCAACTTGAGATTTCGTAATCCACTCTAAGAAACACTTAAAGGTGTGTTCCAAATCCTTACACTTGCTTAAGATCAAATTCTTAATTTTAAGACTTTTTACAAGGCAATCCTATCTTAACTCTAAGATGGGATTTCTCTAATTTCCTAAGATTAGGAATTTGATCTTTTGCCCCAATCCTTCCTCAAGGACAGTAGATCTTACTCAAGACTCCACCCATTCTTAGGAAATGAGTCATTAGCCTAATCTTTCGCAAGGAATTAAGACTTACTCAAGCTTCCCCCTTTCTTCAATCTCCCCCTTTTACCTTGCCTATCTCTTCAACAAGAGATTAGGACTTTTTACAAGATGCCTCAACCACTCACTTGGTTAGGACTTACATAAAGATGAAGAGAATGCCTTGCTCAACCACAAGTGAGCTTGAAATGAAACTCTAACACATGGGCATAAAAGCCTCTTTCTAATTACTCTCAAATCCTGCTTCAAGTAGCTAATTAATTTCTAGATTGATGAATTTATGCTCACAAATGGTGCTTAAGAGTGTAGGAGTTGTTAGGGGATGATTTGCCATGATTTTGAGGCTTTGGCAGACTTTATAGAAGTGGAAGAAAGCTTTCCAAAAACTTCCAACAGCTAGAAATGGCTATATTCGCGTTCTAAAAATGAGCTTGCTACAGTAGTTTGATTCTGAACCTACAGCTTATGATATCAGAAAGTAGCCAAAGTCTGAAATTTAATAGCCAAATTCTGAAATGCAATCTTTGGATTCCGAAGAGGTAACCAAAGTCCTCACCGAATCATGTTCGGTTTCCGAACATCTTCCTGAACTTAGTTTTCAGTCTTTTTCTTCTTTAGCTTTATTATTTTCTTCAGTGAGCTTTCTAGACTATTCGAAGTGATCATCCAAATGCTACTGCATGACATCTCAATATCCAACTATTTATATAATCACTCATTTGTTAAACATCATCAAAACAAATCAAATAATAGACCATAGGTCTAACAACTTTGTTTTTTCAAAATGAAAATAGAGAGAATTCAAGCTTGGCATTAAAGCCTTGCATTACAGACTCATGTTTTTGTGCAATCAAATAAACATAGAGTGTGACACCCCATATCCACCACCCCACACACAAGGGGTTGGCTTCACCGAATGTCTGTCTGGTTCACACCAGTACTCAGAACATGCAGTGCAAAACAATAATAACTTCTCTTCTTATTATAACGGCCAAACCTCAATGTACATAGATCATTACTTAATATAAAAGCGGAAGCAGGGCTAAAAATAACCCTTCTATGTACAATCTTATCCAACTAATATAATAGGTTTGGCCCTCATACAGTCCCTGTGACACCCCAGATCCACCACCCCGCATACAAGGCATTGGCTTCACCGAATGCCTGCCTGGTTCGTACCAGGACTCAGAACTAGCAGAACATGATAATAAATTTTTTCATTTATTATAATATAATAAAACTTACACAGCCCTATAGTACATGAGGTATCAGAGTATGAGCCCATCTAAACAATCCCACCTTCTAGCCGTATCCAAAATTTTCAAACTCTGGGTGATCCTAGTGAGCATAATTATCTCCGTACCAAGGATCTGTAATGCAATTGTGAAAATAGGAAAATGGAATGAGCCCTTGCCCAATGAGAATCCACCATTTCACAAACATTTACCAAGTTGCAGATATTACCCATGCATACAATTCAAGCATATCCTAACTGAAAACCCAATTATCAATAAGCAACCTAAGATGAACCTAAGAGGGGGAGGGGGTGAATTAGGTTCTTGACACTTTTAAAAATATTTCTTCTACAATGAAGAACAACTT
The DNA here is from genome assembly GCA_016801395.1 of Leptodermis oblonga. Taxonomy (NCBI): domain Eukaryota; kingdom Viridiplantae; phylum Streptophyta; class Magnoliopsida; order Gentianales; family Rubiaceae; genus Leptodermis; species Leptodermis oblonga. The sequence continues at coordinate 21,748,181 of CM028759.1, read as the reverse complement.
TGAAAAACCATTTTCAAAGCAAGTGTAAAAACAAAGTTTACAAATTAAGTGAGGTGTGTGATTAGTGTTTTGCACATCATAAAAGCAAAGTAAAGGAAGACAAAACACAACCGATTTATAGTGGTTTGGATTCCCCTTGAATCTTAGTCCACTACCCAAGTTCTACAACTTGGGATTTTCTAACCCTCTCAAATGAATCACTTAAAGGTGTAATTCAAACCTTTACAAATGCCAAAATTCTACCTCTAGAATTTAGGACTTTTTGCTTAATCTAACTCTAGACTAAGACTCCTTTGCCTAATGGCTAACAATGAATCTTTTGGCCCCGCTCCTTCCTCAAGGACTTAGGGTCTTACTCAAGACTTCATTGACTAGCTACAAGGACTTTCTCCCCTTTGCCTAATTTAACTCTAAACTAGGACTTTTACAATTGCCTCAACCAAACTCTTGGTTAGGACTTTTACAATTGCCTAAACTCAACCTCTTGAGCTAGGACTCTCCTTTTTACTTGCTCCCCCTTTCTTCTTGCCTAACTCTTTACTCAAGAGTTGGACTTTTCTTAAATACAAATTGCCTACACTCAAACTCTTGAGTTAGGACTTTTCTAGACGTGTTTACAATGATGAAATACTCCAGAAATGGAGTTTACAATTTGACACAAAAACAGGGCACAAATGCCTCTTGACAATCCTACCTTAACAAGCTAATTTGACATATAAAAGATTGAAATGAAGCTTGAACGTGTTGTTAAAGTGTAGGAGATGTTGGGGAGTCATTAGTCTTCATTTTGCAGCTTGGGGGGTATTTATAGGAAAAAGACGGCTCTTGAAATGATTTAAAAACGGACAAGAAATAGCAAACCCGAAGCTCTCGCGACAGCCTCTGCGACAGCAGCGACAGTCGCAGGCTTCTGTCGCAGGCACGTGGCTGCTGCGCGCTGTCGCAGGCGTGCGGCATGGGGCTGCTCTGCGCGAGGTCTGCGCGCGGCGTGGGGCTGCTCTGCGCGAGGTCTGCGCGCGGCGGGGCTGCTCGGCGAGGTCTGCGCGCGGCATGGGCGTCTGGGCGTGCCTCTGCGCGCGGCTGTCAGCGCATGTGCGCGACTGTCTGGGCGTGCTCACGTGGCTGTCAGCCCTTGTCGGCCAGATTTGACATCTTTTTCGTTTGCTTGCCGTTTCTTCATTTTAACTCCGTTTTCTTCGCCGTTTTTTGCGTTGGTTCACCCGTGAACTCTTCTATTCATTTTCTGACTTAGAAACACCGTGGGTCCCACCTTGGGACGTACTCGGGTCGTATTTTTCTTCTTTCTTCATTTCCTTTTCGTTTCTACATTTTTCACTTAGAAGAACCGTTAAATTAATTCTCATATTTGTTAACTCATCAATCAAAATAAGGACTAAGACCAACCGGGTCTAACAATCTCCCCCTTTTTGATGATGACAAAACAAATATGGAATTCATGACAATAAATCAACATTTAAAATTTGAGTAACTTCCCCTCAATTTATAATCTCCCCCTCAATTCCATAATATTTTCTCCCCCTTTTTGACATCACAAAAAGGACTTAGCATGCATAATAAAATGTGAAAGATGCATACAAATAAAGAAATGTACAACTCAAAAATAGATAAAATCGATTAGGTCATGAGTTGAACATTGAATTTGCTCTCAAATATGAAAATTTTGCCTTTGACATTTTAAGCAAAATCAATCGATTTTGACAATTAACCAATTTTAAGATCTAATGTCAATGCTAGTTCAAAATTTTTCTCCCCCTAAATTCTAGCACAAACATTTCAAAGAGCTTAACTAATCAATTAAGAAGCATACAAGCTTCATTCAATTTAAGGAGCAAGTTAAGCTATGACAATTAAAGGATTCATTCTCACTAAAGAATGACCATTCTTAAACACATGAGTTTTTAAGAATTTTGAAATATGACATTAACTCATGTTCAAAACAAGTTGAAGATATGCAAGCAACTTCAAATGACCCTAATGATAATCATGCATACATCTAACACACATTAGGATGCATCATGTCAAAGTCAACGTATTGGATAAGCATGCAAAATTTTCAACTTTTCATGAACTTTGCTTTTCTTAAGTTTAAAAGCTTCATTTATTCGTGCAAGCAAATTCCATTAGGCATATAAAGTATTTCAAGAATTCATGTATTCACTTTTCATGCATACTCTTGAAAGTTAACAAAAAGTCAAACTTTTTCTAAAATAATGCCTATTTTCTTAAAACTTGTCCATTTCATCATGTAAATCCAAACTAAGCACATGAGCAAGTTTTAATCAACATATGCAACATGTCAAAGGAATGAAAATTCTAGATCATGCATATGTGTGGAGTCAACCTACCGGTCAACACTTTTCAAGCTTAAACACATTAAGCTAGTAATTTTGAAAGTTGCAATTTTCCAGTTTCTATAAAATTTTATCATTCATGCAACTTTAAATACTCAAGTAGTTTATGCACATAGTTTCAAACCATTGAAAGCATGCATATAAGCAAAGTCAACTACTTTGTCAAACTTATTCAATTTTAAGCATACAAAGCATTCATTTTGATAGTTGCATTTAAACCTTAATTTTCTCAAGCAAGCAACTTCAAATCATCATTTAATTCATGCTTAAGTATCAAATAAGCTACAGCATGTATATTTCAAAAGTCTAAAAGTCAACATAAAGTCAAACTTCTAGCTATTTTCAAATAAAGCTCATAAAGTCATAAAGACTTTCATTAACACATGCTTTCAATCAAAATGATTCAAGGATATGAATTTAACATACAATTTTTATTTAAGCATAACATACATTTCATATCACATATCCATCATTTTGAGCACAAGTCACACATGTACATCATATTCCACTCAATTGACATATAATCATCAAATCAATTATGGAGCACTCAAAGTGAGTTAGAGATGATACATGTTTCCTCAAATGAGCATCCATGTGCTCCTTACCATTTTTGAAGCCATTTTTGCAATTTTAGCATTTTTCACCAATTGGCTCCAATTAACCATCCTTGCTACTTTTCAAGTATCTCTTCATTGAGATTTAATTCATAAAGTAGCATTAAGGACCTACAAGGAAATCAAGCACAAGATTTTGGTACCCAATACTTATTGGGTCCTAAAGGGTTAGCTTGTTCCTTTACTTTCCATACCTTTCTTCCTTTCTTCACATTTTTCTTATCAAAGCATTTGGAAGAAATATGACCTTGTCTACCACAATAATTACATATAATAGATGCATTTAATGAAAGAACTTTCCTAACATTTCTTCTATAAGCATATGGCATACTATTATAATTTACTACATTATGCCTATACAATGGCATATGAACAAAATGATTCTTTCTAGAATAGGAAGCATTATATCTCCTAGAATCATTCTTTCTATCATGATATCTCCTAGGTTTGTTACTAAATGAACTATGCATATTCATATATCTAGGAGTATGATGAGCATTTAACATACACATATCCCTCTTTGGGCACATAAGGAAAATCATGAAATTGACAATAAGTTTCACTATGCCTATGGGGACCATGCATTTTTCTAGACATATAAAATGAAGAATCAATTAAATTCACATCATTTTTAATCTTGAAGACTCTTTTTCTTTTCATACAACCATGCATGATTAGTCTTCTTTTTAGCTTCAATAGTTGGATAGGCAAATTTAACATCACTATTGAAGCATTAACAAAGGTAGTAGAAGTAGAAGGCATTTCACAATTTTGGTTACTTTCATAACCTAAGCTATGTTTATCATTTCTACCTTTTTTTACCTAACAACTTTTCTAAGTGTGTTTTTCCTAATGTCAATTTTTCAAGACTTGCACTCAAGTCTTCAATTTTCTTTTTCATGCATTCATACTCATTTTCAACACATCATATGAACTAGCCTTTTCATGCAATTTCTCATTTTCATCTAAGGCATTTTCGTAATACATTTTCAAATCTATGTACTTTGCATCTTCATTATCTAGCAAAGTACTCATCTCATCTACTTTGATTTTCAACTCATCATTTTCATGTTTCAAAAAGAGTTTTTTCTTTTAAAGATTTTAAATTTCTAAAGATTCTAAAATTTTCTTTTCATGCATAACATTCTTTTTCAAGGCATCTATACATTTGTCATGCAATTTAGTGACATATTCATACATATCAAAATCAAGATTATCACTATCGTGCATACTACCACTTAAAGAAGATTTGGAAGATTTGGTTACCTCTTGTAGATCACTTCCAACTAAGCATCTTCTTGTGGTTTCCTTCTCTTCCTCACTTGAGGAATCATCCCAAGTCCTTGCTAGCTTGGTCACCTTCTTGATGGCTTTCTTACCTTTAGCCATTTTGTGCAACTTGCGGAAAATAAAGCACAAATAATCAAGCAAGCAAATAAGACTTTAAAAATCAAAAAGGTTGCAAAAATGATCTTTAAACTCAAGGTTTTTAAACCTACAAATTTGAGCACTAGCTCTGATACCAATTGAAAACCCAATTATCAATAAGCAACCTAAGATGAACCTAAGAGGGGGAGGGGGTGTGAATTAGGTTCTTGACACTTTTAAAAATATTTCTTCTACAATGAAGAACAACTTTGAAAAACCATTTTCAAAGCAAGTGTAAAAACAAAGTTTACAAATTAAGTGAGGTGTGTGATTAGTGTTTTGCACATCATAAAAGCAAAGTAAAGGAAGACAAAACACAACCGATTTATAGTGGTTGGATTCCCCTTGAATCTTAGTCCACTACCCAAGTTCTACAACTTGGGATTTTCTAACCCTCTCAAATGAATCACTTAAAGGTGTAATTCAAACCTTTACAAATGCCAAAATTCTACCTCTAGAATTTAGGACTTTTTGCTTAATCTAACTCTAGACTAAGACTCCTTTGCCTAATGGCTAACAATGAATCTTTTGCCCCCGCTCCTTCCTCAAGGACTTAGGGTCTTACTCAAGACTTCATTGACTAGCTACAAGGACTTTCTCCCCTTTGCCTAATTTAACTCTAAACTAGGACTTTTACAATTGCCTCAACCAAACTCTTGGTTAGGACTTTTACAATTGCCTAAACTCAACCTCTTGAGCTAGGACTCTCCTTTTACTTGCTCCCCCTTTCTTCTTGCCTAACTCTTTACTCAAGAGTTGGACTTTTCTTAAATACAAATTGCCTACACTCAAACTCTTGAGTTAGGACTTTTCTAGACGTGTTTACAATGATGAAATACTCCAGAAATGGAGTTTACAATTTGACACAAAAACAGGGCACAAATGCCTCTTGACAATCCTACCTTAACAAGCTATTTGACATATAAAAGATTGAAATGAAGCTTGAACGTGTTGTTAAAGTGTAGGAGATGTTGGGGAGTCATTAGTCTTCATTTTGCAGCTTGGGGGGTATTTATAGGAAAAAGACGGCTCTTGAAATGATTTAAAAACGGACAAGAAATAGCAAACCCGAAGCTCTCGCGACAGCCTCTGCGACAGCAGCGACAGTCGCAGGCTTCTGTCGCAGGCACGTGGCTGCTGCGCGCTGTCGCAGGCGTGCGGCATGGGGCTGCTGCGCGAGGTCTGCGCGCGGCGTGGGGCTGCTCTGCGCGAGGTCTGCGCGCGGCATGGGCGTCTGGGCGTGCCTCTGCGCGGGTGTCAGCGCGGTGTGCGCGCGTGCGCGGTTGTCTGGGCGTGCTCACGTGGCTGTCAGCCCTTGTCGGCCAGATTTGACATCTTTTTCGTTTGCTTGCCGTTTCTTCATTTTAACTCCGTTTTCTTCGCCGTTTTTTGCGTTGGTTCACCCGTGAACTCTTCTATTCATTTTCTGACTTAGAAACACCGTGGGTCCCACCTTGGGGACGTACTCGGGTCGTATTTTTCTTCTTTCTTCATTTCCTTTTCGTTTCTACATTTTTCACTTAGAAGAACCGTTAAATTAATTCTCATATTTGTTAACTCATCAATCAAAATAAGGACTAAGACCAACCGGGTCTAACAATCTCCCCCTTTTTGATGATGACAAAACAAATATGGAATTCATGACAATAAATCAACATTTATATAAATTGAGTAACTTCCCCTCAATTTAATCTCCCTCAATTCCATAATATTTTCTCCCCCTTTTTGACATCACAAAAAGGACTTAGCATGCATAATAAAATGTGAAAGATGCATACAAATAAAGAAATGTACAACTCAAAAATAGATAAAATCGATTAGGTCATGAGTTGAACATTGAATTTGCTCTCAAATATGAAAATTTTGCCTTTGACATTTTAAGCAAAATCAATCGATCTTTTGACAATTAACCAATTTAAGATCTAATGTCATGCTAGTTCAAAATTTTTTCCCCCTAAATTCTAGCACAAACATTTCAAAGAGCTTAACTAATCAATTAAGAAGCATACAAGCTTCATTCAATTAAGGAGCAAGTTAAGCTATGACAATTAAAGGATTCATTCTCACTAAAGAATGACCATTCTTAAACACATGAGTTTTTAAGAATTTTGAAATATGACATTAATCATGTTCAAAACAAGTGAAGATATGCAAGCAACTTCAAATGACCCTAATGATAATCATGCATACATCTAACACACATTAGGATGCATCATGTCAAAGTCAACGTATTGGATAAGCATGCAAAATTTTCTTCTTTTCATGAACTTTGCTTTTTTAAGTTTAAAAGCTTCATTTATTCGTGCAAGCAAATTCCATTAGGCAGTATAAAGTATTTCGAATTCATGTATTCACTTTTCATGCTACTCTTGAAAGTTAACAAAAAGTCAAACTTTTTCTAAAATAATGCCTATTTTCTTAAAACTTGTCCATTTCATCATGTAAATCCAAACTAAGCACATGAGCAAGTTTTAATCAACATATGCAACATGTCAAAGGAATGAAAATTCTAGATCATGCATATGTGTGGAGTCAACCTACCGGTCAACACTTTTCAAGCTTAAACACATTAAGCTAGTAATTTTGAAAGTTGCAATTTTCAAGTTTCTATAAATCATTTTATCATTCATGCAACTTTAAATACTCAAGTAGTTTATGCACATAGTTTCAAACCATTGAAAGCATGCATATAAGCAAAGTCAACTACTTTGTCAAACTTATTCAATTTTAAGCATACAAAGCATTCATTTTGATAGTTGCATTTAAACCTTAATTTTCTCAAGCAAGCAACTTCAAATCATCATTTAATTCATGCTTAAAGTATCAAATAAGATACAGCATGTATATTTCAAAAGTCTAAAAGTCAACATAAAGTCAAACTTCTAGCTATTTTCAAATAAAGCTCATAAAGTCATAAAGACTTTCATTAACACATGCTTTCAATCAAAATGATTCAAGGATATGAATTTAACATACAATTTTTATTTAAGCATAACATACATTTCATATCACATATCCATCATTTTGAGCACAAGTCACACATGACATCATATTCCACTCAATTGACATATAATCATCAAATCAATTATGGAGCACTCAAAGTGAGTTAGAGATGATACATGTTCCTCAAATGAGCATCCATGTGCTCCTTACCATTTTTGAAGCCATTTTTGCAATTTTAGCATTTTTCACCAATGGCTCCAATTAACCATCCTTGCTACTTTTCAAGTATCTCTTCATTGAGATTTATTCATAAAGTAGCATTAAGGACCTACAAGGAAATCAAGCACAAGATTTTGGTACCCAATACTTATTGGGTCCTAAAGGGTTAGCTTGTTCCTTTACTTTCCATACCTTTCTTCCTTTCTTCACATTTTTCTTATCAAAGCATTTGGAAGAAATATGACCTTGTCTACCACAATAATTACATATAATAGATGCATTTAATGAAAGAACTTTCCTAACATTTCTTCTATAAGCATATGGCATACTATTATAATTTACTACATTATGCCTATACAATGGCATATGAACAAAATGATTCTTTCTAGAATAGGAAGCATTATATCTCCTAGAATCATTTTTCTATCATGATATCTCCTAGGTTTGTTACTAAATGAACTATGCATATTCATATATCTAGGAGTATGATGAGCATTTAACATACACATATCCCTCTTTGGGCACATAAGGAAAAATCATGAAATTGACAATAAGTTTCACTATGCCTATGGGGACCATGCATTTTTCTAGACATATAAAATGAAGAATCAATTAAATTCACATCATTTTTAATCTTTGAAGACTTCTTTTCTTTTCATACAACCATGCATGATTAGTCTTCTTTTTAGCTTCAATAGTTGGATAGGCAAATTTAACATCACTATTTGAAGCATTAACAAAGGTAGTAGAAGTAGAAGGCATTTCACAATTTTGGTTACTTTCATAACCTAAGCTATGTTTATCATTTCTTACCTTTTGTTAACCTAACAAACTTTCTAAGTTGTTTTTTCCTAATGTCAATTTTTCAAGACTTGCACTCAAGTCTTCAATTTTCTTTTTCATGCATTCATACTCTTTCAACACATCATATGAACTAGCCTTTTCATGCAATTTCTCATTTTCATCTAAGGCATTTTCGTAATACATTTTCAAATCTATGTACTTTGCATCTCATTATCTAGCAAAGTACTCATCTCATCTACTTTGATTTTCAACTATCATTTTCATGTTTCAAAATAGAGTTTTCTTCTTTTTAAAGATGCAACATGAATTTCTAAAGATTAATTTTCTTTTCATGCATAACATTCTTTTTCAAGGCATCTATACATTTGTCATGCAATTTAGTGACATATTCATACATATCAAAATCAAGATTATCACTATCGTGCATACTACCACTTAAAGAAGATTTGGAAGATTTGGTTACCTCTTGTAGATCACTTCCAACTAAGCATCTTCTTGTGGTTTCCTTCTCTTCCTCACTTGAGGAATCATCCCAAGTCCTTGCTAGCTTGGTCACCTTCTTGATGGCTTTCTTACCTTTAGCCATTTTGTGCAACTTGCGGAAAAAAAGCACAAATAATCAAGCAAGCAAATAAGACTAAAAATCAAAAAGGTTGCAAAAATGATCTTTAAACTCAAGGTTTTTAAACCTACAAATTTGAGCACTAGCTCTGATACCAATTGAAAACCCAATTATCAATAAGCAACCTAAGATGAACCTAAGAGGGGGAGGGGGTGAATTAGTTCTTGACACTTTTAAAAATATTTCTTCTACAATGAAGAACAACTTTGAAAAACCATTTTCAAAGCAAGTGTAAAAACAAAGTTTACAAATTAAGTGAGGTGTGTGATTAGTGTTTTGCACATCATAAAAGCAAAGTAAAGGAAGACACAAAACACAACCGATTTATAGTGGTTTGGATTCCCCTTGAATCTTAGTCCACTACCCAAGTTCTACAACTTGGGATTTTCTAACCCTCTCAAATGAATCACTTAAAGGTGTAATTCAAACCTTTACAAATGCCAAAATTCTACCTCTAGAATTTGGACTTTTTGCTTAATCTAACTCTAGACTAAGACTCCTTTGCCTAATGGCTAACAATGAATCTTTTGCCCCCGCTCCTTCCTCAAGGACTTAGGGTCTTACTCAAGACTTCATTGACTAGCTACAAGGACTTTCTCCCCTTTGCCTAATTTAACTCTAAACTAGGAAACTAGACTTTTACAATTGCCTCAACCAAACTCTTGGTTAGGACTTTTACAATTGCCTAAACTCAACCTCTTGAGCTAGGACTCTCCTTTTACTTGCTCCCCCTTTCTTCTTGCCTAACTCTTTACTCAAGAGTTGGACTTTTCTTAAATACAAATTGCCTACACTCAAACTCTTGAGTTAGGACTTCTAGACGGTTTACAATGATGGAAATACTCCAGAAATGGAGTTTACAATTTGACACAAAAACAGGGCACAAATGCCTCTTGACAATCCTACCTTAACAAGCTAATTTGACATATAAAAGATTGAAATGAAGCTTGAACGTGTTGTTAAAGTGTAGGAGATGTTGGGGAGTCATTAGTCTTCATTTGGCAGCTTGCTGGGGGGTATTTATAGGAAAAAGACGGCTCTTGAAATGATTTAAAAACGGACAAGAAATAGCAAACCCGAAGCTCTCGCGACAGCCTCTGCGACAGCAGCGACAGTCGCAGGCTTCTGTCGCAGGCACGTGGCTGCTGCGCGCTGTCGCAGGCGTGCGGCATGGGGCTGCTCTGCGCGAGGTCTGCGCGGGCGTGGGGCTGCTCTGCGCGAGGTCTGCGCGCGGCATGGGCGTCTGGGCGTGCCTCTGCGCGCGGCTGTTCAGCGCATGTGCGCGACTGTCTGGGCGTGCTCACGTGCTGTCAGCCCTTGTCGGCCAGATTTGACATCTTTTTCGTTTGCTTGCCGTTTCTTCATTTTAACTCCGTTTTCTTCGCCGTTTTTTGCGTTGGTTCACCCGTGAACTCTTCTATTCATTTTCTGACTTAGAAACACCGTGGGTCCCACCTTGGGACGTACTCGGGTCGTATTTTTCTTCTTTCTTCATTTCCTTTTCGTTTCTACATTTTTCACTTAGAAGAACCGTTAAATTAATTCTCATATTTGTTAACTCATCAATCAAAATAAGGACTAAGACCAACCGGGTCTAACACTAACAAATAGCATTCATGAAGGGCAATCGCTTAAAGTTCTATGTGAACAGTAAACGAAATAGCCAGTTCATCTCAAGAATAAGGGGCAATCACTAGCATGTACCTGTACGCTCAATGATGGCTAACTTATCTCGGCATACATAAAGAGGATGAGGGGCGTTTGCCAACGTGTACATGTACGATGAACGAAAGGCTAGCTCACCTCAGCATACTTATAAAAATCATAATTATAGGTATCATGTTCTCCATATCGCCAATACTTGAGTTAGCTGAGTAATAATAATCTCGAGATTATGAACGCAGATAATCCAGATGACCAAGCCCGATGCTGGCTCGCGTGATCAAATCGCAAAACAAATAATGGATGTGACATGACTTATGCTCAAATAACTGATTCAATGTCCAAAGAAAGTACAACTGAAGCATAACAAATGCATATGCATTCCAATAGGTAAGTAAACACACCTGGCAGTTTAAAACAAAAAGCATTTCAAGCATTTTTCGCAAATATTTCAAAACATGTCGAAAACAAGATTCAGTGCAGTTCAATTATTAATTGCACTAAAACAGAATCCATTTTTAGTGATAAACTCACATCGGTCCGAAGATCTAAGCTCACGTACTAACCATCTAATCGATCTGCATATATTTCAGGTTCTGAAAATTCAGTACTATTTCTAACTAATAGAATTCTAATTTTTAACTTATTTCGGAATTTTAACTAATAAGGGCATAATGGTAATTTACCTATTTTTCTTATTTAAAACATGTATTTCTAGAAATTAAGTATTCTAAAAAGTATCCATCCGGAAAATAACTATAAAAACTAATAGTTATAACTTTAAGAAAATATAATCATTATGCCGAAAAACTAAAATTTGAATAATTTCTCAATATTATTTTATAAATAGTCCAAAATTGGACAAAACCTATAAAAGTGATAACTTAAGAAAATACAACTATAAAATCTTTAAAATACTCGTTAAAATAATTTTAACAAGATTTTATAAAATGATTTATAAAGAGATGATTAAAAGAAAATGAAATTGCGGAAAATCAATTTTCCTTCTTTGGATCGGTTTTACCAGATGGTAAATTGGTCAAAACCGATTCAAAATTTCCCAGAAAACTCTGGATTGGGTTTTACCATTTTCCGATCGGTTAAAATGGTCCAGTGTTTACAAAATAGTCCCTGACAATTTTTGAAATTCCAAAATTGCGAAAACCATTTTTCCCAATCGGTTTTCCTTGTTCACAAACGGGTAAAACCGATTGTTTTTGGCTAGAATCGGTTTTACCCGATTCTTTATCGGTAAAAACCGATGCATGCCCAAATTTTGTGTTCATCCAAGTTTTGGGTTTTACAACAAAAGTGCATCTAGATTCATTTTTCTTTGATTCTTTTTGCCAAAAATCATTTCTACAACACTCCTAGAACATGTTTAAGATTTCAAAACATTTTTTCTAACGTTCAAAATTTGAAGAATAAATTAGATTCTAATAAAACCTTGTAAACTCTAAAATCTAAACTTATGCATTATAATTACACTTCCTAATGTAGAATTCTTACCTTTTTTGATTCCTTATGCTTCCTAGATGAATTCCCTTGGATTAGAATGAAGTTTCCACGTCCAAATCTTGCTCGTTCTTCTCCTTGCAAGCTTTCCTTCCTATTTATAAGTTTAGAGAAATTTGTTCATAGTTTTGGCAAGAAATTTGCACAAATGGAGTTTATGAAGGAAGGGAAGTGGTATTTATAGAGGTTTAGGCTGTATAAAGCCAAAGGAAAGAGGTTAAAAGACTTCCATGCCCGTGGCTTGGGTGGCAAGTCTTAAATTTTATCTTCTGGCAACAAATCAGTTTTACCTGATTGGCGAATTGGTACAATCGATCATAATCAGTTTCACCCGACAAATAATGGTTCAAACCGAAAAAGGCGGTAAAACATTTTTTTATTAATTTACCAATCTGTTTTATCAATTGGTTAAAAGGTCAAAACCGTTTTCCTAAATTCTATCTGCAACGAATCAGTTTTACCAGATTAGGAATCAATAATTTCTATCCAATTGCCTATCGGTTTTACTCGATTGGAATTGGGTGAAACCGATTGTCCAATCGGTTTTCCCTTTTTCCAAATGGTTAAAACCATTATAGGCGGTGAGAAACTTCCATTTTTACTGTTCGAAGCGGTGCAATCGGTTTTACTCTATTTGAGGGTGGGAAAAACCGATTTCCCTATTTGTTTCTACTATTTTTCATTTATTTTCTAATTTCTTATCTTCTAGTTCCTATTTCCAAAATTTTCGTAAATTTCTAAGTCATAATATTCTTGAATAAATAGGATATTATGTATTTTAGAATCAAAGTTATTAACTAACTCACATAATTAAAGATTTGAAATTAAAATAAGGAAATTCTTTTCGAAATAGAAGATCCGAGGACATTTATAAAATTTCTTTAAAGAAGCATTTTTAGATTGAAAAATTCCTTTAAAAGAAAATCTTATAAAATATTTATAAATACCTTGATCTATTTTGGAGGTGAATTTTAAAATATTAAAATTTTACAGGGTTCCTTTTGTGCCTTCTAGTTCTTCTCGTTGTCGATTTATCATCCGTTTGTATTTTTTATTCTTGGCTTGGATTATTTTTACCGCATACTGAGTTTTAGACAACTGTTGTTCCTTCTTAACTAGTTTATCCTTAACAACAGCTAATTTTAGTTGATATTGATTGCTTTCATACTCTATAGCACCAACTATCCTATTGGTAAAACACTTTCTCCATGCAGGTATAGCTTCCGTATTTTCAAAGAGAGGTGCATATATCTCTCTTGGTGTATCCATTGAATACCTATTGAAGATAAGCCTACAGTATTCCAAATATTTTATTTCACCCTTGTCCATAACGAGCCTATAACTAGGATTAAGAATCAATAAGTTCTATGAAGAAGTACACGAAAAACATGTATTCAGAATCTTAATCATATAGGGCCACAAAAGTATCTATATGCCCAAAATGCAAACCTAAGGGTTACTATATGCCCCGAGTTTCGAGTCTCTAAATTCTTACTAGCTATCCTAAGTTTTATTGCATTTTATCCCAAGTTTATGCTCTGATACCATGTATGTGACACCCCATATCAACCACCCCGCATACAAGGGGTTGGCTTCACCGAATGCCTGCCTGGTTCGCACCAGGACTCAGAACATGCAGAGCAAACCAACAATAACTTATCTTCTTATTATAACTGCCAAATCCTTAATGTACATAGATCATTACTTAATATAAAAGTGGAAGCAGGGCTAAACATAACTCTTCTATGTGCAATCCTATCCAACTAATATAATAGGTTTGGCCCTCATGCAGTCCCATCCTAGGATTGATAGTGAGTGAAGTCCTCTTCATGCCAATGATTTGTTAAAAAAATTTGAAAATAGGAAAAAACAGAAAATGGAATGAGCCCTTGCCCAGTTAGAGTCCACTGTTTTCGCAAATATTTACCAAGTTGTAAAGTTTACCCATGCATATAATTTAGGCATGTCCTAACAAATAGCATTCATGACTCATGTAGGATTTAGAGAACATATAAGGAGAATGAAGGGCGGTTGTTTAAAGTTCTATATAAACAGTAACGAAACTAGCCAGTTCATCACAAAAATAAGGGGCGATCGCCAGCGTGTACATGTACGCTAAATGATGGCCAACTTATCTCAGCATATATAAAGAGAATGAGGGGCGTTCGTCAATGTGCACATATATGATGAACGAAGGCCAGCTCACCTCGGCATAATTATAAGCATATACCTATCGACAGCCACTCCCAAACGTATACATGCATATATGGGCCCTTGTGGTCAGGACTGATTTCGAAATTAGGAAAGCAGATGATCTAACCAAGCTCCATACTGGTTTGTGGGATCAAATCGTATCAATATAATGGATCAGACACAACTTATGCTCATATAACAAATTCAGTGTCCAAAAAAAGTACAACTGAAGCATAACAAATACATATCCGTTCATGCCGGTAAGTAAACACAACTAGCAATTTAAAATAAAAAGCATTTCAAGCATATTTCGCAAATATTTCAAAACATGCTGCAAACAAGATTCAGTTCTGTTCAATTATTAATTGCATTAAAATGGAATCTATTTTCAGTGATAAACTCACCTCAGTCCTGAGATGCTTGCTCACTATTTTCCCAATTATTTACAATTTATAAATATCAAAAGGTTCAGTTTCTATTCTATTCCAAATAAAGCCAAATTTCTTATAAACCCTAATTTTCATTCTTAACCCTAATTTTTCCCAAAACTAGTTCCATAATTCTATAATTCCAGAAAGGCATTAATTCAACTTAAGTACAGAACAAAACTACTATAGGCATTTATATAAAATTTTATGAAAAATCCAAAAATAGGATTTCTTACTCCAATCGGTTTTTCCGGATTGAATATCAGCAAAACTCGATAGGAATCGGTTAAAACCGTTTGGAAAATGGTTTCCAAATTTACCTATGAGCATGAATCGGTTTTTCCAGATTCCAAAACGGCTAAAACCGATTTGTGCCCAGAAAACTTGGTTTCCAAGTTTCTTTCGGGTTCTTTGCTAAAATCTTCCAAAAATCTAGTTTTCTTGCTTCCTTTTGTGCAAAATCAACCTAACAACATATTGGCATTATTTCTAACATCCTCTAACAACTTATTCATACCAATAAAAAGATCAAAACCTAAAATTTCTTAAGAATTCTTAAAATCTCAAAACATGCAATATTTTCTATAAAAAAAATTGATTCCTAGCTTTGAGCTTGGTTCCAAGCTTTTCCTACTTTCCTTTCCTTTCTTCTTCTTCTCCTTCCTTCTCTCTTTCCTTGTTCTAGGTTTTCTTTAGTTTGGTTTCGGTTTTGGTAGCAATTTGGTAGAGGTTTGGTGCAAAATGAAGGTAGGGGAGGGAGTATTTATAGGCTAAGACGGCCTAATAACCAAGGGTTCATTTTTATCTCGAAATTAAATTTTTTTTTTCAAATCCAGGCCCGAATCGGTTATAACTGATTATGCTAAGTTTTTCCCACCTTAAAATCGATTTTAACCGATTTATTCAATTTCCAATCGGTTGTGACCTTTTCCAAATCGGTTACAACCAGTTGAAGGGTGGTTAGATATTTTTTCTACATTTTCAAATCGGTTCTACCCTTTTAAAAGTTGGTAGAACCGTTTCAGGAAGCAGTGGAATCGGTTTTACCCGATTTAAAATCGGTATTACCAATTCCCTTATCTCCAAGAATTGGTTTTACCCATTTAGAAGTGTGTAAAATTGGTTATAGCCCTTGATCAATCCCGATTCTGAATCGGTCAACACCGAATGGTCCCCTTTTTACTTTATTTTTCTATTATTTTCTAATTTCTTTATTCTTATTACTTAATTACTTAAACATAATTCTAACCTTATTCCTAATACACATAATCCTAATAAACATTAAGATTCTATAATCTAAATAAATCATCTTATTAAATACATTTTTTTAAAGAAAATTGCACAAGTTGATAGCTATACATACTTTGAAAAATTAAAATAATTTACAAAAATACAACCCTACGATTAATCCTAGGGTAAAATATACGAGATCTCACATGGACGGAAAAAAATTGATCATTTTGAAAACAACTTTAGTTCCTCAATCGTCGTCATTCTAACGAACAACTAGGGAACCTTTGCCGAAGCTTGTAAACAAACTACCGAAAAAGAGCAGTATTCAAGCGTCTTCCAAAAATACCCTTAAAAATGTGCTTTAAACATTTTCTGTCAACACTAAGGGCAGAAGGAGCGAATATGACATTTTTGGCCCATTTGAATAAGTAAGGTGATGTTTGTGAGAAATAAAAAAGTTTAGTTATCAAAGCGGACAAAGTAAAAAAGTAAAGTAATATTATTGAAAGTTCACTCATTTTTAAGACAAATATAATTCCACAGCAAGATCTGAAAAGTAAAAACGTAAAAAACTAAGCATTGTTGAATCAAAACCAAAAAAAAAATAATAATAATGTTATTCCTACAAACATGGTTGAAATTGCCCGCTTTCTCTGTATGTGATGCCCCCGCCCCGACCTCATCTCCCGATGAGCCATTCGTACAAGGGAGTCCGGGCCAAATCGTAGACAGCATCATTCAGGGCTCGCGCCCAACAAGTCAATACAGATATTAGTAAAAACATAGTATTACTTTTATCTAAAATTAATTTAATCAGTAGTTTTTAAAGCAACTTATCCAAATATAGAAGCTAAAACATTATTTGGGATAGTCAACCACCAAATTATCCCTTAATCAAAGCAATCATTGTCTAGGCCTACTTATTACAAAATAAATGCTCAGCACTGCTACAGCGAACGTCGACCTCACATCTAACGAACAATAAGCCATACCTAATTAAGCACCTACAAAAATAGGTTTATGAAAGGGCTGAGTTTCAGTAAGCTAGTGAGAGACCTCGGCTTCTATATAAAATTCCCACCGTGGTACTTAGACAAAAAGGTCTCAATTATCAAAGCAATCACAGAGACATGGCATTATAATTTATGCATCAATATTCATAGTACTCATAGCATATATGTTAAACCTATGGTTTCAATCCCTAAGATTTTGAATGAGGATCAAACAAATATAAGAAAGGTATTTAACAAGTTTGATTGAGTTGAAAGTGCAGGTTTCAACAGGTTCAAAGCTGACTCTCGATAGGCTCTTGAGTTCGAAGATCAACCCAGAAAAGCTTCAAGTTCAAGTATCGACAGGCATTCTCCATCGAAGACAAAACCCAGAAATTGTTGAAACTCAGCATCGACAGGGTCTCGACATCGAGCCTACATTAAAGTCGGAGTCACGGCTGGCACTCGACACCCTTTGAGCTCTCGGGTTAGAAATTACATAAAATAACTGAAGCGTCGACACCGGTAGACGACAGGCTCTCGACATCGAAGCTCACCCAGAAAGTGTCCACCTTGACAAGATCGACAGCAGTCAAGCTCTTGGGTTGGAAAAATGCAAAGTGTCGAGCTTAAGATCGACAGGCCCTCGACGTCGAACCAAGTGGAAACTAGGGAATGGCCGAAATGAATTAATTACGAGCCACAACAACTCTAGTAGCTGTTGAAGGAAAGAAGTTGAAATTTGTGAAGGCTTCGAAGTCGAGTATCGACGTCAAACCTGGGCTCGAACCAGGAAAGCTGAAATAGAGACAGCGACTGATTTGTCTCATTTCTCAACGGGAAAAACAGAGCAAATTCAAAAACTACTCCCAGCCATAAATACAAGCTTTGGAAGACTTTCAATCTACCTCTTTTCATATCAACTTTCTGATTGTTAAAAGAAAAATTGAACTAATCTTTCAAGTTATCTTTTATTGTAATAGTTAGCTAGTTTACTAGCAATCTTCTTGTTTTGTAAAACTGGTCAACTCTTGATCTTTTCAGGAAAATTGAAAATAGTCAATCAAGTTTTTAGGTCTTAAGGAATCACTTGTAGTTTGAGGAAGCTAGAGTGTGATTCCTTAGGATTTTGTTTGTAAAGGTTTTAGATTCACCTTTAAGAATATAGAGTTTTAGTGAAAACCAAACGAGTTATTTTGGAAGGTGGATGTAGGCTTATCTTGAGGAAGATAAGTTGAACCACATTAAAATCTGAGTTATTTTCTTGTTCTTGCTTAAATTTTCAAAAATATTTCATTTCTTATTTAAATCTTTAAATTATTTTATCCTTGCAAAGAAAAGTTTTCAAAAGGTCTAATCCAATTCACCTCTTCCCTCTTGATTGGTGTTGTTGCTTTTCATTTGGTATTAGAGCTAGGACCTCAACAAAAGGCTAATTACCTTGAGGTAGCTCCATGGCTTCTAAAACAACTCCCTTCAATGAAGGAAACTCCACCACTCGCCCTCTACTATTTTGTGGAACCGACTATAGTGGTTGAAAGGACCGGATGAAGACTTTTCTTATCTCAGTGGATGATGAACTTTGGTGCATTGTTGAGGAAGGTGATATACCTGTCCTTATTACCAATGATGATGAAACCACTAGAGATAAGCTTAAGAGTGAGCTTGATAATGATGACAAGAAAAACCTTTCTTTAAATGTAAAGGCCTCGAATGTTTTTTTACAATGCATTAAACATTCAACAGTCAAGTAGCATAAAGGGGTGCAAAGATGCTCATTCTCTATGGTTAAAACTCAAAAGAGTATCATGAGGGAAGCGCTAGTAATCAAGAGGAAAGGAAGTCTATCCTTATCTCTCAATACAAAGCTTTCAAGATAGAGGTAGGTGAAACCATAGATAGTATGTTTTGCAGATTTCATGGTCTTGTTAAAGATTTTGAAAGTCATAACAAAACATACCCTCTAAATGAAATGAATCAAAAGATTCTTCATGGTCTCACAAAAAAATATAACGCTAGAGCCTTGGTCATTGAAACCTCTAAAGACTTGAAAAATCTCCCTCTTGATGAGCTAATGTCTATGCTCAAAATTCATGAGTTGAGATCACCGAGTGGAGCAAGCTCTAAAGTTAAGTCTCTTGCACTTAAAACTTCTAAAAGTGAAAGTGAGGATGATAATGATGACAGTGATGATGAAGTATCTCTTGAAGAGATGAATCTTCTAGCTAAAAATTTTAAGAAGTTTTTTAAAAGGAACAACTTTCAAAAGAACAAAACCTTTGAAAAGAAGAGAGGTGGCCTAAGGTGATGAGGGCATCCAGAGTCACGCAACAAGTCAAGATGCAAGTGGTTCCGGAGAAGTTGAGGAGGAGGTTCGAATTCTACATCGAGGCCCGACAATGCTTCAGGATCCAAGCCCATATCAGAGGGATCCACTTGGAGACATCACTGGGCCCATGACCAGAAGCAGAGCGAAGAAGGTTCGAGACGCACTCAACAACCTTGTTCAAGCTTGCCATCAGGATGCTCAGCTGATTGTAAAAGCCCATGCCTTGGAGCAAAATGAAGGAAATGTGCAACTTGCAACTCTTCTAACAATCTTTGAAGAAGAGGCGCAAATCACCAAGTCCTAATGAAGAAGAAGGCTGTTTCTTGGAAGTCTTGAAGATGCCGGAAGGATCTTGGGCTTTAAAGAAACAATTCATGAAATTCCCTACACATTGGGCCGACCCAAACTCATGGAGCCAAGGTCCACAAGCTTCGGCCAGCCCAAGAAAGCAAGAGGAAGCTCACGGCCAGCCCACAAAGCAAGCCAATGGCTACTTAGATTAATTAGGGAATTCTTTTTAATTAAATTTTATCTTTTTAAGTTAGTTTCCAAAAATAGTTCCTTCTTGATCTCTTTTTGGGAGTAGGATTTTTATTCTTTCCTTATTGTTTTAAACTTGTTTAATTCGGCAATCACCAAAAAGAATAGGTGACCGAATTCTTTTTTCCTTTTCTTACCATTCCTACTTATTTCCGGGTTTGGTAAAGGAAATTAACCTCTTGGTTAATTTCAGATTCTACTTCTTTTCTTTTTCTAATTCTTGTACCAAATTCGGCCATCCCTTAACTCTATAAATAGGGGCCGAATTCCTTCAATAAAATTCAGAGTATTCAGATCATAAAACTTAGTGTTTGAGTACCCTCCTTTTATTGCTTTATGTATTTGCATGTTGTAGTTTACATAATTGCATGAAACTTAGCTAATTAGGTTCTTGCTCTACCTAATTATTCGCATGTTTCAAATCTCTTCCTTGCACTTGGTTCGACTATAAAATAAAATTAGCTTAGGTTAGTTTTGTTTCTCTTAGCCGAAAGTAAGTAGAGAATTTTAAGAGCTCGCCGCTTAATCACAAGGTCCTTGGCAACATTATCCGCATGTGTACAGCCGTCCACATCACAAGGTGCTATGAATGCCCAAAGAAGAAGAAGGAGCTTCTAAAGAAGAAAGGAAAGAAGCAAACCTTTGTGGCTGAAACTTGGGATAAGGCAAATTTTGATGTGGAAGAATCAAGCAATGAGGAGGAAGTCCAAATGTGCTTCATGGGACTCCATGAAAAGGTAAACTGTTCATCTTATTCCTCATTATGTGATAGTGATAACCATGAGAGTGACATTGATGATTGTCTTGATAACATGAAGAAATGTGATCTAATTGCTCATGTAGAATCTCTCACTTTGAACTTTGATAAATGTACTAAACTATGCATGAATTTGAAGAAAAGAAAGATGACTTAACTAAATCTATTGATGAAAAGAATGTTGAGATTGACATGCTTAAAAATAAACTTCAAAATGCTAAAACTGAAAAAATTAACTTGCAAGAGAAAGTTAAAATTGAGCATGTAGTTTTAAGCAAAAGGGTCAATTGATTTGAATGAAACTTTTGGAAAATTTACTAAGTGTAAAGAAAATCGAGACATGATCTTAAACTCACAAAGGTCTTTTTATAATAGAAATGGTCTAGGATACCATCCCAATAATCATGCTTCTTCTAGCTCTTCAAACTTGATAAAAAACAAGCATGTATCCTATAAGTTTGGGTGCCTTCAATTAAGAATTCTCATCTTTCATGTAACTATTGTGGTGCATTTGGTCATGCCTCTCTTAGGTGTTTCTCTAGGAAGTTAGTATATATTGAAAAGATGAAATGGATAGTTAAACCTAACTCTGAAGGACCCAAAAACAAAAGGGGACTAATCATGTTTCACTCTTCTCATGTAGGATCAAGTTATTCAAGTGAATCCTTCAAAGCTATCCAAATGGTACATATGACAAGTCACTTCTTTGCAATGTCAAGAAGAAAGGAGGACATGTCACATTTGGGGATAACAAGAAAGGAAAAATCATCGGTATAGTAGCATCTCTTCTAAAGGGCAAATTCTATTTAAAAATGTGCTACTTATTGATAATTTAAAGTTTAATTTGTTAAGTGTGAGTCAAATTTGTGAAAAGAATCTTGGTGTTCATTTTAAGAATGATACATGTTATGTGGTGGATTCTAAGTGTGATGATAAGATTATTTGTAGTGCAAATAGGAATGGTAATATTTATATTCTTGATGTTGAAACCTTGCTTGAACAACATGACCATTGCTTAGCTATAAATTGTAATGATGGGTGGATTTGGCATAGAAGACTTGCTCGTGTTAGTATGGATCATTTGAATGACCTTTCTACGAACAACTTAGTTGTAGGATTCCTAAGTTGAAATTTGAAAAAGACAAATTGTGTGATGCATGTCAACATGGTAAACATAGAAAATCATCGTTTAAATCCAAGAAGCATATTAACACTACTAAGCCATTAGAACTAGTACATATGGATTTATTTTGTCCTACTCAACATGCTAGCTTAGGAGGAAAAAAATATGCATATGTGTTAGTTGATGATTTTTCTAGATACACTTAGGTTATCTTTTTGGCACATAAGCATGAAACCTTTCATGATTCTGAAATTTGGGCTAAGAAAATTCAAAATGAGTTTAAATTGCATATTGTGAAGCTAAGAAGTGATAATGGCACGGAATTTATGAATGAAAACGTTGTTAACTTTTGTAATTCCTTTGGTATTACTCACAACTTTTCAAGTGCTAGAACTCCCCAACAAAATGGGGTTGTTGAAAGGAAAAATAGAACATTGTAAGAAATGGCTAGGACCATGCTTAGTGAACATAGCTTGCTAAAATATTTTTGGGCTAAATCTGTAAATACAGCTTGTTATGTGATTAATAGAGTGTTGTTAAGACCACTTTTGAAAAAGACTCCTTATGAACTTGTTTTTGGAAGAGCTCCCAACATTGAGTATTTCAAAGTCTTTGGTTGCAAATGTTTTATATTGAAAACAAATGAGCATCTAGGTAAGTTTGATTGTAAATCAAATGAAGGCATTTTTCTAGGGTACTCATAAATAGAAAAACATATAGAGTTTTCAACAAATCTTCTATGAAAGTTGAAGAAAGCATGCATGCGAACTTTGATGAAAATCCTCTTTGCCGTGCTCCTTTAGAAGATGATGATAACACTCATACCTTGCCTACAAATTTTGGAAAGAGTGTTTCTTTGAATATTGCTAATGATATGCCCAGTAATACTCCTTCTACTTGTGATGCTTCTACTTCTACTTGCATATCTCAATCTCTTCCTAAACCCATGAAATTCATTAAAGACACCCTTATGACTTAATTATTGGTGATCCATCCATTGGGGTTAAAACTAGAAAGCAACGTTGCATTTCTATCTAGAATTGAACCCGAAAATGTAAAAGATGCTTTGCAAGAATAAAATTGGATTCTAGCTATGCAAGAAGAATTAGAACAATTTGTAAGAAGTAAGGTATGACAACTAGTGGAGAGACCTACTCATCAATCTATAATTGGCACAAAATGGATTTTCAGAAATAAAATGAATGAGTTTGGGGAAGTAACTAGAAACAAGGCTAGGTTGGCGGCACAAGGGTATAAACAAGAATAAGGTATTGATTATGATGAAACCTTTGCTCCCGTAGCTAGACTTGAGTCTATAGGAATGTTGCTTGCTTTTGCATGCTTTAAAGGTTTTAAATTGTATCAAATGGATGTTAAGAGTGCTTTTCTAAATGGCTATTTGAATGAAGAAGTATATGTGGAACAGCCTCTCGGTTTTGAAGATGTGCAATTTCCTAATCATGTTTACAAACTTGTTAAGGCTCTTTATGGTTTGAAACATGATTCTAGAGCTTGGTATGAAAGGTTGACATCTTATTTACTTGATCATAACTTTAGAAGAGGAAAAATTGACACTACATTGTTTACTAAAGTTAATGAATATGAAAATTTGCTCATTGTTCAAATTTATGTTGATGATATTATATTTGGGGCCACTCAACATAATTTAAGTGATGATTTTGCTAGTATAATGCATAGTGAGTTTGAAATAAGCATGATGGGTGAGTTAACTTTCTTTTTAGGTCTTCAAATCAAACAAACTTCAAAAGGTACTTTCATTTGTCAATCCAAGTACACTAGAGACATCATGAAAATGTTAAACATGGAAAAATGTAAAGCCATTAGCACTCCAATGTGTAACACTTCAAAGTTAGAAAAAGATGAAAATGGCCATAGTGTTGATCAAAAACTGTTTAGAGGCATGATTGGTAGCTTGCTTTACCTAACGGCTAGTCGGCCGGATATTATGTATGTTGTTTGCTGGTGTGCATGTTTTCAAGTTGCTCCTAAAGAATCTCATCTTTGTGCTATTAAAAGAATTCTTAGATATTTGCAAAACACTCTTGACTATGGTTTGTGGTATTCTAAGTTTTCTTCCTTTGAATTAATTGGTTTTAAGGATGCCGACTTTGGTGGATGTCTTATTGATCGTAAAAGCACAAGTGGTACTTGTGAATTTTTAGGTCCTTTCTTAGTTTCATGGTTTCGTAAAAAGCAATCTAGTGTCTCTCTCTCTATGGCTGAATCGGAATACTTAGAGGCCGGTGCATGTTGTCAACAAATTCTTTGGATGAAACATACCTTATTAGATTTTGGTTTAAAGTTTGATTGTGTACCCATTATGTGTGAATATACTAGTGCAATCAACATCTCCAAAAACCCCATCCAACATTCTAGAACTAAGCATATTGATATTAAGAATCATTTTCTTAGAGACTTAGTTCAAAATAGGGAGATTTGCTTGGTGTATGTTTCTCCTAATGAACAACTTGCGGATATTTTCACTAAACCTCTTGCTAAAGAACCATTTTGTTACTTAAGGGATAAACTTCATGTTCAATGCATGCTCTAAAATTCTTTTTGTTGATGTCAAAAAGGGGAAGAAAAATGGAACAAAAAATAAATAAAGGGATTTCTCAAACTTAGGGGGAGTTTTAAGCTTTCAAAGAAAGGGGGAGTTTTACTTGCATATTTTTTCAAATTCCTATATTTGTTTTGTCATTATCAAAAAAGGGGAGATTATTAAACCTATGGTTTCAATCCCTAAGGTTTTGAATGATGATCAAACAAATATGATAAAGGTATTTAACAAGCTTGCTTGAGTTGAAAGTGCAGGTTTCAACAGGTTCGAAGCAGACTCTCGACAGGCTCTCTAGTTCGAAGATCAACCCAGAAAAGCTTCGAGTTCAAGTATCGACAGGCATTCTCCATCGAAGACAAAACCCAAAAATTGTTCAAACCCAACATTGACAGGGTCTCGATATCAAGTCTATATCGAAGTCGGAGTCATGGCAGGCCCTCGAAACCCTTTGAGCTAATTGGTGAGAAATTACATAAAATAATTGAAGTGTCGACACTGGTAGAGGACAGGCCCTCGACATTGAGGCTCGTCCAGAAAGTGTCAACCTTGACAAGGTTGACAGGTAGTCAAGCTCTCAGGTTGGAAAAATCCAAAGTGTCGAGCTCGAGATCGACAGGCCCTCGACGTCGAACCAAGTGTAAACAAGGGAAGCGCCAAAATGATTTAATTACGAGCCACGACAACTCTAGCAGCCGTTGAGGCCAAGAATTCAAAATTTTTGAAGGCTTCGAAGTCGAGTATCGACGTCGAACCAGGGCTCGAACCAGAAAAGTTGAAACAGAGACAACGACTGATCGGGAGAAACAGAGCAAATTCAATAACTACTCCCAGCTATATATACAAGCTTTTAAAGACTTTCAATCTACCTCTTTTCATCTCAACTTTCTGATTGTTAAAAGCAAAAGTGAACTAATCTTTCAAGTCATCTTTTATTATAATAGTTACCTAGTTTAGTAGCAATCTTCTTGTTTTGTAAAACTGGTCAAGTCTTAATCTTTTCAGGGAAATTGAAAAGAGTCAAGCAAGTGTTTAGGTCTTAAGGAATCACTTGTAGTTTGAGGAATCTAGAGTGTGATTCCTTAGGATTTTGTTTGTAAAGGTTTTAGATTCACCTTTAAGAATCTAGAGTTTTACTGAAAACGAAACGAGTTTTTTTGGAAGGTGGATGTAGGCTTATCTTGAGGAAGATAAGTTGAGCCTCATTAAAATCTGAGTTCTTTTCTTGTTCTTGCTTAAAGTTTCAAACAGATTTCCTTTCTTATTTAAGTCTTAAAACTATTTTATTCTTGCAAAGAAAAGTTTTTTAAAAGGTCCAATCCAATTCACCCCTCCTCTCTTGATTGGTTTGAGCTGTTTTTTTTCATTTGGCAATTCATGCCTTAATGCGGAAACAATCAATTAATCAATCATCTCTATAATCATGTAGCAGAGAAATTCATATAGCAACATAGGATACTCTTAACCATATGCAACAATTAATTTAACAATTCACCCTTAGGTATTCAATCCATCTAATTTCTATCGAAAGCTAAGGCGATAATCAGGAATACGATCTTGCGATGGGCGGTAGTTTGATCAATCTGGCATTTAGCCCTTAGGCTTCAATCAATCTGGCGTTTAGCACTTAGGTTTCGGTCAATCTGGCATCTAGCCCTTAGGTCTTAATCAATCTAGGGTTAGCCCTTAGGTTCCGATCAATCTGATTTTCATATTGCTCTCGCATCTAAAGTTACAACATTAATCCAGAATACAATCTAGCAAGAGGCCGTGTAGTCTTAATCAATCTTTCAATTTAGATCAATCTAGTTGTAAACATACAACCCTTAGTTTTCCCTTTAGGGAGGCTTCGACTAACTACAACGCAGCCTCACTGCGCACAGAAATACATGCAGGTGATTACAATTGATCAATTAAGACTAAACGCTCACCGTCTTGTATCTGGCTTAAAGGTGTCATACCTTATCTCTTTACTAGGCAAACCTGGCATCTCTAATAAGCTTTCCTAAATCCTCAACAATTCAATATGCAATCAATCACCTAATCATGGCATCTCTTGTATGATTTCCTGATCACTAAACATGTCAATATGCAATGCAATAACCTATTTGTGGCATAGGTATTAGGCATCTTCTATCTACACCTCGAAGTATGTCATGCTCCTCTATAGTGTAAAAATAATCATGCTCTCAATCAATACAATTCATGCGATCAATCATCAATCAATAGGCATACATGCTTGTACTCATATTAAGCAAGTAATCAATTCAAAGAATACATCTCATGTATAGCAAGTCAGCAATCAATCATGGTATACATCTCATATGTAGCAATTCAATTCCAATTACATGTAAGTGAGGCGTGGGCAACCTCTTAGTTTAGCAGATCAATCAAGTTTATAGTTCACTCATACTATCTATAGTTCAATTAAACCTTTGCAAAAATATCGAGTAAATCCCTTACCTTTCTTAAGGCGTGAGCGGTCAACGGTTGACAAGTTCTCTTCTCGATCAACAGTCAACTCCTGCATTACGAGTGTTCTATTATAAGTCAACTACATTTTGACTTTAAGGTTTGACTTAAGGTTTGACTTTTGTTTTGACTTTACGGTCAACTAGGGTTGACTTTGACTTTTAGTCAACTGGGTCAAAGGTCAAAGGTCAACTTTGGAAAATAAGGTCAAGGTTTTATGAATCTAGTATTATTAGGTATTTTTGGGGTTATTTTAGAATTAAGGTAGACTTTAGGGTGAAAGAGCAATTTCAGAAATAAGCAAAATTCAGGTTCTAGAGTACGTCCGGGTTTCTGGTCGACTCGTATGGAAACTTGCACAAGGGTTTTCATGTTCTTCAATTTTCAGGTTTTAAAAGGTTCAGAAAATCGTCTTCAGAGGGTTGTACGAGTTACTGTCCGACTCGTATCACATCTCGTACAGAGGCTACAATGTTCTTCGGGTTTCAGGTTTTGAAAGTTCAAAAAAATCATTTTCAAAGGCATGCCCGAGCTTCTGTCCGACTCAGACACTAACTCGCACGACTAGTTAAATTTTTCAGAAACTTGTAGTTCTAGATACTTCTTTCAGGCCACGTTTTAACACTGTTCCAGATCGTTTTTAACCAAACTAAAGGCATAGATTTAAATTCTAGCATACAGACAATACCTAGAAGCTTTTACTTTGCATAACGGATTACTCTAACGTATTTAAATCTTGCTCCGAACTAGGCTCAAACCACAGTTTCTGAACATGCATATTTTTCGGTTTCGACTTTTCAACTTAATTACTATGGATCGTTTAAACGCTATAGGCATCAATCTTAAACATGTTTAACATTCATTAAAGCTAATAACATCCTAAAAACATGATTTCTTCATATTTATTACATGCAAAGTGAATTACTTGTTCTTCAAGTTTCATAAAGACTCAAGCTTTCTTAATTTCAAACTCAATCTAATACAAAAATTAAGACTCATCGTGAGGTCCTAAGATTACCACGAACTCACAGAACTTCAGTGGAAGTGACGGAAGTGGCGGCGGCGACAGTTCACGGCAGTGGCTGCTACTTCTCCCTCACGGCTTCTTTATTTCTTTTTTCTAGCTTTTGTTTTGAGAAGTTCAAGCTTAAAATTCATGATTTAAGGTTGTATTTATAGGCAACCATTAGGTTTAGGGTAATTCAGAATCTTGGGTAATTAAGGTATGTTCAAATCCGGTAGTTTCCTTCTATCAAATTCATCTCAATTTCTCATTCCTTATTTACGGATTCTATTTCTATTTTATGCTGTCCGAGTTTCTGTCCGACTCGGACAGAAACTCGCATGACTCAATTTCCAAATTCTTTTCCTTTTCGTTTTTCCTGCTTTCCTTACAGACGGAAACTCGCACGACGCGATTTCTAGATTCTTTTCCTTTTCATTTTTCCTACTTTCCTTATGTTATTTTAAGATATCTTTTATACGCACTTTAACTCTCAATCAATCAATTTATGCAATCAATCGGTCAAATCAATCAGGCAATCAATCAATTATTCAATCGAGCAATTCAATCAATCAATTATTCAATCGGGCAATTCAATCAATCAATTAAGCATTCGATCACTACGTAATTTTCTCTAATTACGTTACACAATTAAAAAACAAGTAAAGGTCTATTTTACCCTTTATTTGTTTTAAAATTGATGAGGGCATCCCCAGCCCTACGCCAAGTCAGTATGCAGAGGATCCCAGTTCAAGTAATGAGGACTCGGAAAGTGCAGCAGAGGTTCGTGTGCTCCATAGAGACCCGCCAATGCTCCAGGACCCATGACCATATCAGAGAGATCCGTTCGTTGACATAGTTGGGCCTATGACCCAAGGGCAAGGAAGCTCAGATCAGATCTTGAAAACCTTGTTCAAATGAGTGCTACAGAAGCCCAGCTCGTTACAGACACCAACGCCCTTGAAATGAATGCAAGGAAGGTTAAAAACATCACTTTACTCTCCATCACAGGGGAAATGGTGCCTACTAATCAATCCAGCTGAAGGAAAGGGTATTTCTTGAAGTTCTTGATTTTCTTGAAAATCTTGAATTTTGCGGTTTACTGAATCTTGAAAAATCTTGAAATTCTTGATTTTTGACGTTCCGAAATAATTCCGGGAGATTCCAGAACCTCCCGACATCATCCACCTCATGCGCCATCATCATTGGGCCGAACCTCCCTTGAAGTCCACAACTCCAAGTTCGGCCAGCCCAACAACCGGCCAAGGACAACCCAATTCACATAATGGTAAGGTTTGGAATTAAGGGTTTTAGGGTAGAGTAACGGATAAGGATTTGTACATGTTTCCTATTCCTACTCCTTGTTTGTTACAAGTTGGTTTGGTTGTTACAAGTTTGTTACAACTAGATTAGCTTGGTAGTTTCCAAAAACGAATCCCTTCTTGATCTCCCTTTTTGGATGGTATTTTCCTACCTATTTTATTTGTTAATTTCGTCCATATGCCATTCCAAGTGGCAGACGAATTCAGCAACTACCAAAGCCTAGTTCCTTTAGGTTTCGGCTTTGTAAGAAATCAATCTCTTGATTGGTTTCCAATTTTAATTCTTTTCCTAGTATAAATAGGTTAGAATTTCGTTAACCCCTTTCCATAAAGGTGACTTAATTCATCCACCATTGTCCTTGCAGATTGGTTTTCACTTTTGCTGCTTTCGGTTATTCTTTTCCTATTGTAATTTGGACACCCCCATACCTATAAATAGGGGTGCCAACCACGAAATTCTTTAGTTGATTAAATGATTTAAGTTATAGTTTTATACTTCTTTAATCACTCACCTTATTTTGAGCTTATGTAATTTGCATGTTTGTTAATTGCTAAAAGCTACGGGAACTATAGGCTAATAGATAATTGCTCTGTCTATTGCTAAGCTTTGTTTCGATTCTATTATTCTCCACTTGGTTTGAATTGCGTGTTTAATTTACTTTGTAAATTAGTAGTCTGCCGAATCCAAGGGTAAGGATTCTGGAAGTTAAGAGCTGCGTCTTGCATTCAGACTTTCCTTGGCAATTTCCGCATCGAGTTCTTGGATTTCCCGGCGTGGAGTTCAGGGATTCACATCAAAAATCCTAGTCCAAAATTCTGGGTTCTCACACTGTATGAACAAGAGAGATGGAATTTTCTTCTCCGCCTAGAAAATAAAACAACATAGTGTGAAAAAAGTACGTTGAAAAAAGTAAATAACCAAAAAAAAAAAAAATCCTTTTTTGGACCTATGTCAACAGCGATGATCGATCTTGTCTCGGCGACAGCTTAGAATACTGAAAAATATAGGGTTAAGTTCTAGATGTAAAATGCGAACCAGAACTAAAAATATAGGCAAAGTTCTGATTCTTCGTATTCGCGTGCACTTTTTGATAATATTTAACACAAGTTATAATCATAATTGTTATTAAAATGTATCATTAACACCAGTTATAATCGAAACCGGTGTTAAATTGTATCATTAACATCAGTTGCCATCTGGCCGGTCTTTGCTCCGTTCTCCTAGCCTTAGTAGTTCGTACTGAGAAGGAACTTTTGGTCAAGGCCTCTATTGGTGGGAGTGGATCCCCTATTGCCTTGGGCTCGTGGGTTGTCTTTTATCCAGGAAGTCCTTGCGCCTGGACTAGGGTCCGGCAACTGCTGTAATTGCTACTTTAGTTCTCTGGCTTCTTTTGTCCTTTGGTCTCCTCACTTCTCGGGGCCATGGGTCCTTTCCTTTGGGTTTTTGGTGGGCACTTGCTTTCCCTTTTCGGCCATCCTCATAGTCGCTACATAGGACTCTCAGCCTTGCTTAATGTCCGCTCTCATCTTGGCGACTCCTCCTTATGTCAGGAACTTGATCATCAATCGGTCTTGTAGTTTTCCTCGTGTTCTCTCAATTTTCTCTATGTTTACCTCAAGGGCCTTCCCATTTTCACTTAGGCGACGTGTCCCCTCGAAGGGATCACTTGGCCTGGTCTGCTACATCTCCTTTAATGTAGTGCTGTGCCATAGTGATTGTGTCTTGCAGATTCTTAGGAGGATTTAGTGCTAGCTTCTGATGGAACAGCCCTGGGTGGACTTCGCTAATGAAGTAGGTGAGAAGAACATCATCACTCTTCTTCACCACCGTTCCCACCTCGGTGATGTAGCGCTTCGCGCACTTCTGGAGAGTCTTGTCTATTTTTTGGGTGATTGAGAACAGCTGACAGGTTTTCCAAATTTTTTGCTCCCCAAAAAGTTTTTTTTAATGATTTTCTTAGTGAATTCTTCGTTCGAGGATATCGAGTCGGGTGAAAGGCAGACGTACCAGGTGTGAGAAAACCCCCAAAACATATTAGGGAGGGCTATACACTTATTCATCTTGGACATCCTGAGCATGTTCATTACTCCTTCCTCGTACTACACGTGGTGCACAGGATCTTTCAATTCATTGTACATATCGATCCAGACCACTCCCTTAAAACCATGAGGCCAAGGGGTGGTACAAATCTTCTATGCGAAGGGGCAGATGGTTATATCGAGCTCGACTAGCCTCCCCATCTCCTCCATCAAGTCTTTCTTTAGTTCACCGTACAGATATTGGAACATATCCTGTAATGGGGCCTATTCGCTGGTTTTTCTCCAAGAAGCGCTTGTGATGCCAATCGTCAGTGTTTGACAACAACTCTTCATCGTCCTCCATCACCTTTTTCCCCTACACCTTCTCTTTCTTGGCCAACATTTCCTGCACCTCCTCGGCATGCTTCATTGAGAACTGGAACTTCTTTTCGATTATGGCATGGTCACAGTCTGCGGGTACGTACGTGCGAAATTAATGCATAGGTTTTAGGTTTTTGCTGTTGTCATCCATGATAGTGTGTGATTCACGAAAACCTTTAGGACAAAAAAAAGGAGTTGTTTAACATAAATGTCTCCACATACGGCACCAATTGATAAGCGTCGAATTTGGGGCCCACTAATTGTCGAGGCCGCAAATTGGTTTCCGAAGCTCTTCGAACATGTACCTGCATATGGCAGGGACTAATTCCCTTAAGAAGGTCCGATACTTAAGTCAACATAAGCGATTCAGTGTATATAGTAATTAGGATTTCAAAATATTGTGTACCTTTGGTATAGCTCATAACTATCTATTTATAGCTGAGTGATTTCTCGGTGTAGGTGGGAGAATCCTGTGGTGATCCTACCTTGATCTTCATGATTCCTTCCTTATCTAGTGGGTTGGAAGGTAAATCCTGTAGATATGGTAGTGATCTGATTGTGTGACACCCCAATCTCACCACCCCGCATATAAGGGGCTGGCTAACCGGATGCCTGCCTGGTTCGCACTAGGTCTCAGATGCAGAACATAACATAAATAAATCTAAAATTTCAAACTATTGTTATAATCGAAGTTCTTACAAGTATTACCCTTAAGTAGGGTCAATTACAGAGTGAAACTATCCAACTTCTATTCCCTTGCCAACTATTATAATGTTCAGGCCGTCTTAATATCGATGTTGAGCACAACCACCATGTTCATCCTATTTGTAACAATTTCATTAAAAACAGAACACAAAATAAGGAAAAGGAATGAGCCCATGCTTAGTGAGGCCACACCGTTTTCGTAAATATTTATTGAGTTACATAATTACCCGTGCATGTATGTTCAGGTAATCCTAACAAAGAGCAGTTATGACATAAATGTAAAACACATGAAGAAGGATACAATATAACAAGAAGTCGACACAGTTCTATATGAACTATGAACAACTTTTTAATCAACTCCAGATTCGGAGTAATAGCATCGTCAATAATAGCCATATAAGATAATGGCCAAGATATAAAAGCAGCTCGAGACTGCTGACTAACGAGAATGACCCAACGACCAAGCCCAAGCTGGCTCGTGAATCATTCAGTACATTGTGAATTCACGACTCAACACAGATTGAGAATAGAATACAAAAGATATGTAGATAATCACAGATATAATATAATCAAGTGCATAGAACAGTTCAACATGTTATAATTCATATATCATATAAGGATGAACTCCTAACACATGGCAATTATTAGGGCTGTTCATGATGATCCGAAATGACTGATCCGATCCGATCCGAAATTTTTGGATCGGTTCGGATTGGATCGACAAGATCAGATCAGGGTTGATTTTCGGTTCGGATCGGATCAATTTTTGATCCGATCTGATCCGAAATATTTAAAAGAGAAAATTCGAAGCTCAAACAATTTATCAGCACAGTGGGTCGAAAAGAAATTTGCATCAAGAAGAAGAAGAAAGATGCAGAGAATCCATGAAGTCACCCATATATGATCTGAACCAATTTTTTAATCTTGGCGCAGTGAATATTTTGAATCCCAAAGGCAGCAAATGGACGAAAAGGCTCACGGCCAATCAAAACCAAAATCCAAACTTTTCAATTTCATCCTCTTCTTCTCTTGCTCTGTTCTCCCTTTCTTCTCATCTAAGCACCTTCTTCTTCAATCTCTCCTCATAGCTTTCGAAAAATCCCAGCAATTTCGCCTCGATCAAGCAACCAGTTATCACAGTTCAAGAATTCTCTTTTGATGGCTGTCATTTTCAACTGAACCCTAACTTTCCCCCTATTTTGATTCACTATGTTGTGGCCCTCGGGAGTTGTCCTGAATTTAGGACTTTGAATCCTAAGGAGGAGAGATTTGTTGTATGGAATCACTCACTCGATCTCCTTAAAAATGGTTGGTAGCAGCAAAGAAAAGGAAGAGAAAAAAGAAAAAAAAAGAAGAAGAAGAAGAAGAAGTGTACGGATTAGTTCGGATCGCTCCGTTCCGATCCGAATTTTTGGATCACTGATCCGAATCGATCCGATCCATTCTGTTCGGATCGGATCGGGTCAGATTTTGAGTTTTGAACAGCCCTAGCAATTATGCATGATGCAATCTGACATTCAATTAGTTACAAATTAAAACAGTTTTTCCTATTTTAGTGAGGTAACTCACCTCAGTCTGTAGGCACTAGCTCACGATCTAATTATCTGACCTGCATATATTTCAGGTTTCGATAATTTAGTAACTATTTCTAACTAATAGAATTCTAATATTCTTTCACTTCTGATGTATTTCAGTAATTAACGAAATAAGGGCGTAAAATAATTTTTCCATTTTTCGTTAAAAAGACATATAGCATAAAAAGTACTTAGAAATTATTTATATCTAACTTGAAAATAACTAATTTAATAAAAACATATTAATTATAATTTTAAATAAAATATAAGTTTCATACCGTAAAATTAATTTACCCATTTCCTTAAAAATGAGCTTTATAACCCTAAACCCTAATTCCAACTTATTGTAAAAATAACAATTTAAATAGATACAAAATATAGTAATTATTAATTTAAAAAAAATAAAATTTTATACTTTGCAAAAATCATAAAAATATTTATTCCCAAAATTATAAAAGAAGAAATCATAAGAAACAAGTAAAGAAAATAAAATTATTCAAAAATCCATTTTTCAACAGTCGGATCGATTTTACCCTCTCTGAGATCGGCAAAAACCGATCAAAACTATTTCAGGAATTCTCAGATTGAATTTAAGATCGGTTAAAAATCGTTTCCCGAAATTGTGTTCTTAAGTTTTTGCTTCGGGTTTTAGGAAAATTTTGCTAAAATCTTGTTTTGCTTTGGTTCTTTTTGTACAAATCATTTATACAACCTTCCTACAATACTCTTATCATTCCATAATACCTAAACAACACTTCAAGAATCCAAAATTCACCTAATTATCAAGAAACTAAAAACTTAACCATTTCTTCATTTTTGCATTATTTCTTCCAAATC
Source organism: Leptodermis oblonga (assembly GCA_016801395.1). Classification (NCBI taxonomy): domain Eukaryota; kingdom Viridiplantae; phylum Streptophyta; class Magnoliopsida; order Gentianales; family Rubiaceae; genus Leptodermis; species Leptodermis oblonga. The sequence continues at coordinate 21,713,516 of CM028759.1, read as the reverse complement.
TAAACGTAAAAAGTGTGTTGAATTCATTACCTTTACATTCCGAATCCTTCCTAGCATTGAATCCATGCTTGTGGAATCAACCTCTAGCTCCCCAAGCCTTGATTTCCTAGCCTTCTCCTTCTTCTTCCTTCTTCTCCTTCTCTTTCTTTCCTTTCATTTCCCTTTCTCTCTTGTTTGGTCTAATTTTTGGCAGCATTTGGATAGCAATTTGGTGAAGGAAATGGCTGGGGAAGGGGCTATTTATAGGCAAAAGTTTGGAATACGTCCAAAAATTTTATTTTTTTTCATTTCCATAAGGCAATCGGTTTTACCCGATTGCATGACCGGTAATACCGATTGAAATCGGTTTTAACCAGTTGCATGAATGGCCGTACCAATTGGAATCAGTTTTACCTGATTATTAATCGGTTAAAACCAATTCATTAGGCAGTGAGAATTTTTTATTATTTTTCCAATCAGTTTTACCCATTTTGTAATCGGCAAAACCGTTTGCCCTTGTGATGAGGAAATCCAAGGCTAAAACAACCCAAGTTATGAGTCAGTATCCACGAAGACTAAGGAAAGCTTTAACGACCTTAATGAGAAGGAAATAAAGATTACAAGAGTTACCCTACTCGCCATCAAAGTGGAAATGGTGACTACTAATCATCCCATCTAAGGAAATGGTGGAAATGGTATTTCCAAGCTGTGGAAATGGTGGAAATGGTATTTACGAGCAAAGGAAATGGTGGAAATGGTAATTACAAGTCTTTCTAGTGAAGAAATGGAGATTTCATAAAGTTTGAAGAATTTTAGAAATGAAATGTTTTTTGAGCTTCTGAAATGATTCCGAAAGCTTCCAGAAGCTTCTTACATCTACATCATCATGGTACATCAATTGGGTCAAATCCATCAAGTCCACTCCATGAACCCACATTTTGCCAAGCCCAAGCCCAAGGATAAGCAATTCACAATTAGGGTTAGGGTTAGGAGGAGAATTAAGGTTTTGTGCATGTTACCTAATTCTCTTCATAGTTTTCTCTTTTTCTGATGAGGGCATCCCTAGTCCATCGACAAGTCCACAGACAAGTGAGTCCAGAGAACCTGCGGAGGTTCGTGTTCTACACCGAGGCCCAACAATGCTTCAGGATCCAAGTCCATATCAAAGGGATCCACTTGTAGATATTATGGCCAATGACACGCACTACTACAAAAATGACTTTTAATGGCGGTTTTTTAGGGCTTTTAAAGGCGGTTTTTGGCATTTTTGAACCGCCATCTATCTGGCAGCCGTAGAAAGTTTACGGACTTTCTACGGCGGTTGTGAACCGCCATAGAAAGTTCGGACTTTCTACGGCGGTTTTGAAGACTTTCTACGGCGGTTATCTTCAAAACCGCCGTAGAAAGTACCAAATTTGTAGAAAAAAATTTAATATTTCATTTTTTTCTCTAAATTAAAAAAATATATATAAAAAACAGCAGGAACAGCCTTAGAAAGGTTTTGATATATATATATATATATTTCAACTTTATTCAAAATATATATCAAAAACTTCCATGCTAATAAACCGAACAACCACCAAACTTCACAAAATTTTTGCGTGCATCCATCAAATTATAATTAATTTAATCATTAACAGTATGAACAATACAATAATCACCGATAGAGCACTAATCAAACCCGAATTTAATCATTCATCATCTCACCAAACCCGAATTTAACACTAATAATAAACCCTAGGCCAATCACAATAATCAAGTAACAATAAAATTTGTAAAGCTTAAATAAAGTTGAAACTATTCTATATTATCTTTTTTATGATTTGAAGCCCACAACAAGGACCGATTGTGGTGAAATTATGATGGGGGATTAACTCCAAGTGGTGGGTGATGGCCGATTAAGAAACCATATCCGGAGTTGGGTGATAGCGGATCTTGTTATCAACGCTACCGGAAGAACGACTTCGGGGGAAAACAAGAGAAAAAACCAACGGAAAAAGGATGGGCATCGGCAACGAGAGAATGCTTCGGTTTGCTGGAGATGGAAACAGGGGGAAGCCACGGCCGGTTGGAGATGGAAACAAAGGGAAACCCTTAAAATTCAAACAAAATCAAGTTTCTATGGCGGTTTTTATTAAAACCGCCATAGAAGTAACTTTCTATGGCGGTTGTATCAAAAACCGCCATAGAAAGTAACTTTCTATGGTGGTTTTAATTACAACCGCCATAGAAAGTTACTTTCTATGGCGGTTTCAATTACAACTGCCGTAGAAAGTCCATTTCTACGGCGGTTTTAATAAATCCGCCGTAGAAAACCCGTAATTGTGAATTCCCGCCCATTCCTCTATTCCTATTAATTTCTAGTTTTTCTATTTTTGTAAATTAACCCCCAAATTTTTTTAAATTTAATAATAAATATGTATTTTACTATTTATCAATTTTTATAGAAAAATTCATCATATTTATTAATTATATGGCGATTAGAAATACAACCATCTAGAAAGGGACTTTCTACGGTGGTTAGAAATAAAACCGCCGTAGAAAGTCCCCTTTTTACGGCGGTTTTATTTCTAACAGCCGTAGAAAGTCACCTTTTTACGGCAGTTTTAGAAACCGCCGTAAAAAGGTGACTTTCTACGGCGGTTTATTTCTAACCGCCGTAGAAAGCCTTTCTACGGCGGTTTTATATAGAACCGCCGTAGAAAGTCCGTACTTTCTTTTTAATGGCGGTTTTGGTCTTTCCGCCGTTAAAGCACCGCCGTAAAAAGTCCATTTTGTAGTAGTGACGGAGCAGAGCAAGAAGAGTTTGTGAGGATCTCAACAACCTTGTGCAAGCTTGCAGACAGGATACTCAATTGATAGTAGAAGCCAACGCCTTGGAGAATAAGCTGGAAAGGTTCAAATTGCAATTCTCCTTACAATTCTTGAAGAAGAGGCGCAATTCTCCATTCCACAATGAAGAGAAGGCTATTTCTTGAAGTTCTTGATTTTCTTGAAAATCTTGTATTTTGTATAATCAGAATCTTGGAAATCTTGAAATTCTTGATTTCGAAATGATTCCGGGAGATTCCAAAAGGTTCCGGAAGCTCCCTACATCAAAACCACCATGCGCCATTACAATTGGGCCGATCCAATCCATGGAGTCCATTCCACATCATCAGGTCCACCAAGCCCATCAAGAAGCCAACCGAAAGTCCACTTCACCAAGGGTTTTCGCATAAGGTTTAGGGTTTGGGGGAGGATAAGATTTGTGCATGTTTCCTAATCCTACCCTTAGTTTGTTAAAAGTTAGTTAGGTTGTTACAAGTTTGTTACAACTAGATTAACTTGTTAGTTTCCAAAAAGGGATCCCTTCTTGATCTTCCTTTTTAGATAGGATTTATATTTATTTCCTACCTATTTTAAGTGTGAATTTCGTCCTTAACCATATCCATATGCCAGACAAATTCAGCAACTACCAAAACCTAGTTCCTTTAGGTTTTGGGTTTATAAAAAATCAATCTCTTGATTGGTTTCCAATTTTAATTATTTTCCTAGTTTAAATAGGACAGAATTTCGTCCACCTATTCATATAAAGGTGACTTAGTTCGTTCACCATTGTCCTTGTTCATTTAGGACTTGGTTTGTAAGGAAAATCCAATTCTGATTGGTTTCCACTTTCGCTGCTTTCAGTTATTCTTTCCTATTGTAATTTAGATACCCCCATACCTATATATAGGGGTCATCCACGTAATTAAAAAGTAGTATTCTTATCTTTAAACTATTAGTTTGAGTACTCTCCCTTTATTGCTTTATGTATTTTGCATACTGGTAATTTATATATTGCATGAAACTTAGCTTAATTAGGTTATTTGCTCTACCTAATTAAATTCGCATGTTTCACCTCTTTTCTTACTTTCGAATTCCTTTAAGTAAATTAGCTTAGGTTAGTTTATTTTTGTTATCTGGATTTCGGGTAAGTAAAGAGTTTATATGAGATACGCCGCTTCATCAGACTTTCCTTGGCAATTCATCCGCATGTGTATCTTGGTCCACATCATTTTCTTTTCTCCTTTATTTTTTGGTTTTCCCTTTTCTTTAAAGGTAAAATCTGAATTTTTCCTTCCTTTTTCTTGTGCGAATTTCGTGCATTGCTTACCTTAAAGCAGCCAAAATTCTTCTTCTTTTCTTTTACTTTTTCAGCAAGTAAGTTCCTTTTTCTTGCTGATTTTTGTGAGTTACTTAATCTCTTGATTAAGTTCCAATTTTTTGTTTCCTTTCCTTATTTTCTTGTGCAAATTTCGTGCTCCCTATACCTATAAATAGGGGTGCTGCACTTCATAATTCTACAGTGATTAATTGAATGAAAGTTTATACTTTATTATTCACTCTTCTTTATTTTGGCTTAAGTAATTTGCATGCTTTGTTAATTGCTAAAGTACAGAAACTATAGGCTAATTAGATAATTGCTCTATCTAATTGCATGCTTTGTTTCGCCTCTATTATTCTCCACTTGGTTCGAATTGCGTGTTTAATTTAACTTGTTAAATTAGTAGTCTGCCGAATCCAAGGGTAAGGATTCTAGAGTTTTGAGAGCTGCGTCTTGCATACAGACTTTCCTTGGTAATTTTCCACATTGAGTTCTTGTTTTCACAAGTTGAAATCAAGGATTCACATCACCTTGGTTCTTATGCTCTCCAATTGGTTTTACCTGATTGGAAAATCGGTTTTACCCACTCTTTCAATTGGGTTAAACCACTCTAAGGTGGTGGGATATTTTCCTTCATTTTATGATCAGTTTTGCCCACCTTTTGATCGGGTAAAACCGATCCAATTAAATTTTTACCGTTTTTCATTTATTTTCTAATTTTCTTATTTTCTAATTCCAATTCTAAAAAATTCCATACTTTGCTAAATTATATTATTCTTAAACAAACAATATATCATGTAATCAAGAATCACTTTCTCGAATTAATTCACATAGATAAAAATTTGACATCAAAATAAGGAATTTCTTTTGAAATAAAATATTTTATGATTTTGTAAAATCTTCTAAGGGAATATATTTTTAAATTATTTTATAAGAAATTCCTATAAATTAGTAAAGGTTCGTAAAAATATTTTCAAATACCTCGATATACTTTTCAGATTTTAGAGGTGCATTAATTACTAAAAATTTATGAGGTCTCGCAGATTGAGGGAGATTCATTCTTATGTGACTTCTTCTTACTCATTTCCATATCCATTTTCAAGTGGGTCCCCCTTACACCGTCATCTTGGGACGAGGAGTCGGCCCTCCAATGGCTTCATTTCTGGGCTCCGAGTGGCTGTCGGGCTGCTCCAAGCCGTTGGGCTGTCTCCTTTTAACTTGGGTTGGGTTGCACTGAATCTATGTTCCATCATCGGTAATAGAGCTTCTGGGTTTGTTTATGATTTTAAATTTTTTTATTTTTGTTATATCTTAGTTTTGGAACTCCTAATGGGAAATCTTAATGATTTGACTTAAACTCCGTATTTTCACCTTTTTCAGTTGTACAAATTGCTTGGTTTAGCGAGGTAAAATTTGGTTCATTAGACCTTTGTTTTCTTTTTGGAATAGTAAATGAGTCTTCTATCTTTGCTATTCTTTGATCTAATTCACTAATAAACTTATTTTGCAATTGTCTTGAAATTCTTGGACTTAGAACACTCCTTTTTTTGAGAAATTTTTTTTATTTCTTGAAATTAATTAATTTCGGTTTTGGTACTGTTTTCCATCTTTGAAAACCAAAATTAAGATAAAAATAAAAAGAAAAAGGCAACCGAAGATCAAGAAGAGGTTTTTGCAAAAAGAAAAAGCCTTTCGGTTTTGACACTTGTTTTTGCTACTTTGGACTGGTTTTTGCAATTTTTGTTTCCTTTTATGTGTAATTTTGGTGAGTTTTGCGGCTGATGTTAAGCAGCTCACCTTGTGTTGCAATTGTGAATGGTATGCCTATGCTTGATACATTAGTTTTGAATTCTTGAAAATATATTGGATTCTTGATATTGTGTCATAGTGCTGCCCAAATTTTCTTAAAGTTGCAAAAGGGATTTTCGCATAAACCAAAGTTAAGTCTTTTGTGGCAAATTTGAGTAAGAATTGTTTCTTGGCGGTTTAAAGGTGTACTTGCAAAGTTGATAGTGTTCGATTACCGACACTACTCCCCACAGCACTACACCTTCTAACCAAAGAGAGATCTTTTCTTCATTGGAAATCTTCTGATTTTTTTGGTGTACTTGCAAAGCTGATAGTGTTCGATTACCGACACTACTCCCCATAGCACTACACTGAAATTCTGAGGAATTTTTCCGCCATTGCTTAAAAATTAAATTTTCAAACCTTCGAGTAATAAAGTGGGGATTGGTTTCTGGATTACCTATTGGTTGGGTGATCACTTCTTGGGTAGTTTTAGTACTTCCTAAATTGTTTCAACTCTGCTTATTACTCTTGTCTCGTCACTTGAATTGCCCAGCTTCTTAAGCCTGTTTATGATCTTTCGTGCTACCTTGAACATTTCCTCTGAAAATATAGCTTGAATTTTGTCTTCGTGCACTGTCAATATCTCTGCACTTTGAGGGCTTCTCCCTGAAAGTTCCTTATCGGTGTACTTCTTATTTGAGCTATACTACAAAATTTCTTTTTTGGAAAAGGTGTTTTTTTTCAAAAATAGAACTAAGTGTCTATTTCGAAAATGTTTTGCTACTTTCCTATATAGTTGTTGTGCTTGTGTGATTAACTGTTGCTTGTTACCTTTGCCAAAGTAATCTATAAAAACTTTCTACAGGACTGAGGTAAAAGGCTGAGTGTTAGAGTATACAAGGGCCGCCAACCCTAAATAGCGATACACAGGGTTTGTGTGTAGTTTGTTAGGAGGGCACTAGGGGGACAAGGGAGTAAGGTTACTTTTACTTGTTCTTAGCAGGATATTTTCTGGTATTTTGAGAATCGGTCAGCCTTGAGCAAATTGACCCCGCTAGGGAGATTTGGTGCCATGGTTGTCCATGGTTCTTTGTGACCTATGTGGGTTCCATTCTATGAAACCCATACAAACGGTGTATAAAGCTACAACTTTGTGCAAATTGACACCTATAGGGAGATTTGGTGCCATTGTTGTTTCTTCTTACTTGGCCTCGGAAGTCCAAATGAGAAGTTCTTAGAACTCTATCAGATTTCCGCTCATCTACAAGAAGTCGTGCCCACTGACATTGGACGGCATGATCCTTGTACCATTCAAGTTCCAAAGCAGTTTCTTTGCTTATTTAGAGAACGTGTATAGCGGTTTGATATGCGTGTGAAGTTTACTCTTGTACTTCATATGTCTTGCTGAAAATTTGTTTACAGATTTTTTGCTCATTAATTCATTTGTCGGGATACCTCCGAGCAACATTCTTCTATTTGTTTTGTAGGGATTCCACTAGTTGGATTAGTGCTTCTACGACGCATAGCAAGTTGATGGCGGTTCCACGACGGATTCTGGCAACTCTTGCGCCTGGGAATCGAAAGTGTAAGTCACAGTATAAGATATATTTTAGCTCTTGCTTCATGAAGGTACACTTTTACTTTTACATTGATTCTCTTTCTATTGATTACCATTCATGTAAAGATTTTACTAACTCTAGGGTTTGTCAATCTTAAGCATGTGCATTGTTTTACGGGATACATCTTTTAGTTTAAAAACTGCATACTTTGTAGTTCACTATTCCTTAGGATGTCTTTCTCAGAAATTGTCTCTGTTATCATTAATTGGTTCTCATATTAGTTATACATGCAATTTCTATTGGTTACAATAACTTGTGAGTATGAGTCATGCAATTCTTGTGATTATGGCTCCACAAGTTTCATCAAAGGACTTTCTTGCGTCCAGGGATCAAAGGTAAAATAAGTATCAGGGTATCCTTCAGGTATGCCTTTAAACTATTTCTCCTTTTGACTCCATTATTTCAGGTTATGAGCATGACTAAGAAATTCCAATTTCTGAAATTGTGACTAACCTCTGTTTGGGCAAATCGACCGTAGGTATCTTTTCCTTCTTGTTGATGTTAACGCTCGAATGGTTTTCAAAGTGTTGGATTGCTTAACTGGTGACGTCTTGTGTTCCCCACTTTTGCAATTCTTACTTGTTTTGACATGAGGATGTTTTTCTACTTAACATGCCATATTGTCTGCCTGAAAAACTGTGAATTATTGTGTAACGTGTTATCTTTAGTTTGCATGTAGGACAGGTTTTTCTTCATTTTAGGATCTTATTATGCTAGTTTGTATGTCATACATATGATGCATAAATTTATCCTAGTTAACGTGGTAAATTTTGCTTATTGCATATACTTGGCTAAAATGTTGTATTTCGTGTTGATAAGTAATTATTCTTGGAGAGTATAGATAAATTCATGAGATTTTAGATGCTTCCTGATAGTTTCTTGGAAGCAACTAAAAGGTTCTTGAGAGGTTCTTGAAGAATTACGAATGATTATCAGTGTCCTTAAAAGCAATGTCTGGTAAGTATGATTTATGTTCATGTGGTAATAGTATTGATTTGTTCTGTTTGTGTTTGCAGCAATTTGGATTCGAGGACAAATCCTTTCCAACTGGAAGGGAATGATGAGGAAATCCAAGGCTAAAACAACCCAAGTTATGAGTCAGAATCCACGAAGACAAAGGAAAGCTCCAATGACCTTAATGAGAAGGAAATGAAGATTACAAGAGTTACCTTACTTGCCATCAAAGTGGAAATGGTGACTACTAATCATCCCATCTAAGGAAATGGTGGAAATGGTATTTCCAAGCTGGGGAAATGGTATTTACGAGGCAAGGAAATGGTGGAAATGGTATTTACAAGTCTTTCTAGTGAAGAAATGGAGATTTCATAAAGTTTGAAGAATTTTAGAAATGAAATGTTTTTTGAGCTTCTGAAATGATTCCGAAAGCTTCCAAAAGATTCCAGAAGTTCCTACATCTACATCATCATGCTACATCAATGGGGCCGAATCCATCAAGTCCACTCCATGAACCCACATTTTGCCAAGCCCAAGCCCAAGGAGAAACAATTCACAATTAGGGTTAGGGTTAGGAGGAGAATTAAGGTTTTGTGCATGTTACCTAATTCTCTTCATAATTTCCTCTTTTTCTTTTCTCCTTTATTTTTTGGTTTTCCCTTTTTTTAAAGGTAAAATCTGAATTTTTCCTTCCTTTTTCTTGTGAGAATTTCGTGCATTGCTTACCTTAAAGCAGCCAAAATTCTTCCTTCTTTTTTTTTACTTTTTTAGCAAGTAAGTTCCTTTTTCTTGCTGATTTTTGTGAGTTACTTAATCTCTTGATTAAGTTCCAATTTTGTATTTTCTTTCCTTATTTTCTTGTGCAAATTTCATGCTCCCAATACCTATAAATAGGGGTGCTGCACTTCATAATTCTACAGTGATTAATTGAATGAAAGTTTATACTTTATTATTCACTCTTCTTTATTTTGGCTTAAGTAATTTGCATGCTTTGTTAATTGCTAAAGTACAGAAACTATAGGCTAATTAGATAATTGCTCTATCTAATTGCATGCTTTGTTTCGCCTCTATTATTTTTCACTTGGTTCGAATTGCGTGTTTAATTTAACTTGTTAAATTAGTAGTCTGCCGAATCCAAGGGTAAGGATTCTAGAGTTTTGAGAGCTGCGTCTTACATACAGACCTTCCTTGGCAATTTTCCACATTGAGTTCTTGTTTTCACAAGTTGAAATCAAGGGTTCACATCACCTTGGTTCTTATGCTCTCCAATTGGTTTTACCCGATTGGAAAATCGGTTTTACCCACTCTTTTAATTGGGTTAAACCACTCTAAGGTGGTGGGATATGTTTCTTCATTTTATGATCAATTTTACCCACCTTTTGATCGGGTAAAACCGATCCAATTAAATTTTTACCGTTTTTCATTTATTTTCTAATTTTCTAATTCCAATTTTAAAAAACTCCATACTTTCCTAAATTATATTATTCTTAAACAAACAATATATCATGTAATCAAGAATCACCTTCTCGAATTAATTCACATAGATAAAAATTTGAAATCAAAATAAGGAATTTCTTTTGAAATAAAATATTTTATGATTTTATAAAATCTTCTAAGGGAATATATTTTTAAATTATTTTATAAGAAATTCCTATAAATTAGTAAAGGTTCGTAAAAATATTTTCAAATACCTCGATATACTTTTCAGATTTTAGAGGTGCATTAATTACTAAAAATTTATGGGGTCTCACCGATTGAGGGAGATTCATTCTTATGTGACTTCTTCTTACTCATTTCCATATCCATCTTCAAGTGGGACCCCCTTACACCGTCATCTTGGGACGAGGAGTCGGCCCTCCAATGGCTTCATTTCTGGGCTCCGAGTGGCTGTCGGGCTGCTCCAAGCCATTGGGCTGGCTCCTTTTAACTTGGGTTGGGTTGCACTGAATCTATGTTCCATCATCGGTAATAGAGCTTCTGGGTTTGTTTATAATTTTAAATTTGTTTATTTTTGTTATATCTTAATTTTGGAACTCCTAATGGGGAATCTTAATGATTTGACTTGAACTCCTTATTTTCACCTTTTTCAATTGTACAAATTGCTTAGTTTAGCGAGGTAAAAGTTGGTTCATTAGACCTTTGTTTTCTTTTTGGAATAGTAAATGAGTCTTCTCTCTTTGCTATTCTTTGATCTAATTCACTAATAAACTTATTTTGCAATTGTGTAGACTACTTGAAAAGGATCTCATGTGACCTTAAATGTGGTTTATCGTGAAAGGGGGAGAATGATTGAGTGCTGAAACTGTTAGGTTTTGAAAATAGGTAATCACCTAAAGTTTTGAAATACTTGTTGGTATAGTTGTTTTGTTCAAAAATACTTTGGATATCTCTTGCATTTCGCTAGCTTTTTTCATCTCTATGTTTGAAGGGCACTAATTTGATAACGACAAACTTACAAAAAGTTGTAAAAATAACTCAGGGAGGAAACTCTGACTGAATTGTTTCCCCTTCTACAAGTGTCAATTTTTGGTGACATGTAGTTCTTTTTACAAAATGATAGTCAATTTGAATATTATTAATAGCATAATTTGAAAACCAATAAAAAAATGGAATATTTTGTTCAAATCTATTTAAGAAACTATAATAGGATTCTTAAAATTCTTTTATATTATTTTCTCTAAAATTTGTTAAAAATCATTTTCGTTTCGCTTTGTTTTTCTTAGAATTAAAATCATCTATAAGCAACGTTTTATCTATTTGGAATTCAACTTTGAGCATCTAAGTTATCCTAACATTTCTTCTATATTGTCAGTCATTATAGAGTAAGTTGGAGATCTGGAAAGTTTATTATGTTCATCTTGCTCATAAGGGTTGCTTATGTTTCTACCATATATCTGGCACGAGATATTCGAGAATTATTATCTAAGTCATAGTTTTGAGTTCTTACAGAAGAGACTGAATTCTTAGGAGGTTGCTTAGACTGGACTTCAAATGACCTTTTGTAATGCTGAAGATATTCCATTCTAGAGTTTTGTGATGTATTAGAGATAATTTGGACTGTTTTGTTTAAAAGTTCTCTAATGTTTGATAAATTTGTATTTTGAGAACCTATTCAAGGGATCGCTAGTTCTAAACTCTAAGGACTTAGAAATGTTACTTGAGACCAATTTACTGGCATAAGAATTTGTATTCTAAATTTGGTCAAATCTCTTTGAAATAAAACTGTTTCTCCTTTTTTTTTTTTTTTTTTAATTGTTTCATATCACGTGTTAAAGGCTGAATTCACCTTATATTATATCCTAAAATAAAGTATCTTTTTTTTGGGTAGAAATTAAAGTATCTAAGATGTTTTTATCATTTAAAAAAATAATAAAGTTTCGAATATATATATATATATATATATATATTCATTCAAAATATGGAGGAGATCGATATATAGTTTCAAGCAAAATTATTGTCTGAGAAATTAATTAATACTGCAATAGTGTTTGAAGAAAACTTTTCTACCTTCATGAAACATTTAACATGATTAATAAAACTTGAAACACAGCAGAGAGGCTGCATCTAAACCCCTGGCTAGCTAGCTAACTTCGAAATGTTTAAATCTAGATGGCCACGAAGTCGACCTTTTAAACTCCGATGGCCCTCAGAAACCTCAATTCTTCACCAACAGAGATTTATTTATTGAAAACTACAAACCAAATTATATAAACTTGAGTGATCACCAATATTAATTCCTCCTTGATCGATCATGATCAATATGTTGCCCAGTAACCATCCAACTCACCGCAATGATCCATCTCCACGAATCTGTTACTCATTGCACTTGCATTGTTCAGCCCGGCCGCCCCATAACCGCCATCGTTCCCAATGACGCCATTAGGCATCATGGTAGATGCATCGTGCTGATGCATAGCTGGTTGTGCAGGCCCCCGCAGGATCGGTTGCGCTGCAGTGGCGCCGAAGTTGATATTCAATCCGGATCTGGTAAAGCAACCACCTCCAGCTCCAGCGCCGCCACCACCTACAGCTGCATAGTTCACTTGGGGTGGGACTTGTAAGTTCATGCCATTTAAGCCTCCTCTGTAAACCCTGGAAAACTCCTGCATTTCTGCGTGGCTAGGATAGGTCCTTCCCATTGTGAACTGGAAAGCATCGGCTTGCATCATTTGGGATGGAATAGAAGTAGATCCTATATCAGGATTGTAGGTGTTGACCGCAGCCCTAGAATGGTTTGAAGGATACTTCTTTCCACCTGCACTCTTCTGAAACACACGGCAGACTACCCATTCATCCTGCTGAAAATTGTAAAAACAACAGTTTTAGAAGATCATTCATTCAAATGCGAGTGTGGATGGTTTTGAAAACATATTTTTATAAATAGATTTCTTAAAGTAAAAAATATATTGAAAATGTAAAAATATATATTTGAATAATAAACATTGTATTGGAAATAATAAAAAAGTATTATAATTATTATAAGAACTTACAGCATAACTAAAACGCAAATAAAATCAATAAAAACCAACAGGGCTAATTTTCTTTCAAAATCAGCCGTTTATTTTGCATGAAAATTCACTTGATTCTATACCATCATGACCAAAGAACACATGCAGTGGAGAATCGCAACGGAATATTATGGAGCAAGAACTCTTAGGTCCACGAAGCAAAATTTATAGCACCCGGCCATGAAAGGAAAACCACCAATAGTTAATGCAAAATGTTGTAATTGTATATTTCTGTTGCTTATTTAACCTTTCCGTTTCAGAAAAGTACTAATTATTAATACAAGTCTTAAAAAATATTACAAGTGGTTAAAGATACTCTTGTTTTATTGGATGGATTAAAACTGACTCTATTGAATTTCTAACCAATATATATGTATACCACACTAAGAAACTACAAGTGATTATTTTGTCCTAGAAGATGCACAAAATTATCAAAATATCAAGAAAGAACTTTAATGGCGTTGCAGAATCTCAAAACTAGTTATAATTAACTTTAATATGCATACTTCAAAATAATTGAAATTAATTTGAGTACTTGAATCAACTATGATAGCTATAAGTTATTGCAAATATATGCTTTGGGGAGTTTAAACTGAATATCTAATTTTTCTCCTCCATCATGTCTTAGACTATGAGTAGTTTTTTGAAAATATTTAGTAGGTATTAAACCTTCTTGTATTACACTAATATCTGCACCACTATCAATTAATGCAGTTAATTCAATTTGGAAATTATTATCTATTAAAAGCATAATTTTCGTATACATATACCACTTTTGAATAGTGATAATGTCTAAAGAACTGAGAAATTGTTCTTCACCATCTGGTGGTTTTTCTTGAAAAAGTAATTATTTTTTTTCCTTTTTCTGTTATTTCTAATTTAGAAATTCTTTCTTCAAAACCAATATTTTTTATTTTAAGAAATTGAATTTCTTTTTGCAGATTTTTTACCTCATTATTCAAATCATTTATTGTAGTACTAGAAGTATATATGTATATATATATATATATATATATATATTATATCTTAATTTAGTATAGCAATTACTATGTCTTGTAAATAAGAAGATCATAATATTTACAACTTCATGCTGCAATCAGTATGTATAACTGTTCGCATTATAACATTTTGCATCATAAATTAATGTGTACTTACAATAGGGGCTAATGCCAAAGCATGCAAAATTCATTGGAGAAAACAAATTATATGGAGCATTATGTATTACATGTCTATACATGTTTTCTAGAACTTTCTTTTAGTCCCTGTTTGTTTTTAAGAGTTTTGAAAACATGATTTTAAAATTTATTTTTAATGTAAGAGTATGTTAAAAATACCAAAAAAAAAAAAAAAAATTTGTTGTGCAAAAGCAAAAATTTATATGAAAAATGATTAAAAATTAGTATAAAATTTTCCACTCAAAAATTATGTTTATGAAAATACGGAAATGAAGAAGGCCTTAAGCTTTTAAGACTTAATTATTGATTGATCAAATACGAAATTATTTTTTGAACCCCTCTGGTGGACTTTAGAAATATACCAACGGGATCGCATCCTAATTGAATGTAAAAATTTCTCTGATTTCATTATAAAGACTGTTTCATCTTCAATCTATAATTTATTAACTGAAATAAATTAGATTCTGAAGATCGATATCGTGTTTAATTGACAAAAAATAGTGTACAAGTTTGAATTGCAAAAAAGAGTATGCAAAAATATTTGAGCGATTGGTCAGTATTATATTGATGCATGATTGGAGTAGTACTGTTAAAGATGAGAAAACTAGTAACGAATTATACATTGGAAATAATATTTATAGTCAAAAGTCTTAGTAAAATATTATAGTGAAATTATATAATTTTTGAAATATATATAACATGAAAACTTAGGGAAATTAAATCCTTATCTTGATCTCAGTTATTTGAGAACCACTACAATACATAGAAATCATAGGTCGTGAAATGTTAAGTACCTTAGTTGTCCGATAAGAGGATTTAGCATGAATACGATATTCATGCATGACCCAGTTTGTTTTTTCTCCTCTAGGAGCTCTCCCTCTGTAAAACACCAAAGTTTTCTTCATGCCAACCAGTTCTGTAGTAACACTGTTGAAGATTTCCTTGTCTTTCCCAGTAGTTTTCCAGTAACCTGTATTTGTAGCTCGATTCGTTCGCACTCCTGTCGGGTACTTTCGATCCCTAAGGCTGAAGAAGTACCATTCTTTTTCTCCCATTTTCGCCTTTGCTGTTTTTCAAGAAAAACAGATCCAAAAGCATATAAGGATTTGACATAGAAATTAGACAGTTTTCCATTATTTATGAAGAAAACCCTAGATCTGAATTTTTATCAACTTTTAAGTATGAAAATGAAGTATTTTTGCTTTTGAAGACTTTAATCAACAAGAAAACACATATCTATGCTTTTGGGAACCTCATTAAAACTACCTGGAAGATCCCATGGCTCGCACTTATTGAGATCAACATCACCAATAGCTCTTCCTGTAAAACCTGAATCTGAGATCTTGTTGATGAGATAATAGGTGATCAGCTCTTCATCGGTCGGGTGAAATCGGAATCCCGGGGGAAGTTTATCTTCTTGCAGTGCTTCTCCTTCCATTTCTAGTCCTCCCCCTTATTTGAGCTACTTGATTAGCTGGTCCTTTTCAACTACTATGCTGAAACCCTCAAGAATGTAACCTATTCTAACAATACCCTAAAACCTAAAAACTTGGTAAATAATTAACAAAATTATTGTTTTCTCTCTAGAACTTCTTCTTTCCAGCTGCTATCCAACCACCACAGGGCATAATCGTTTGGAAATAGGTTTCAACACTATGAAATTAATTAGTTACCCAAAAAAGGGGGGGAAAAAAGTATATTTTAATTGCTTTATAAGTAATCAATAAGAAAAATATAATCTTCTTACGTGTATGAAGAGGGATGTTTAGGAAGAACGAATTCTTTCATCACTTGGAATATGATTTGGGACAAACCAAGTTAACAAGGCAGGGTAAGAGGATGGGGTTCTTGTGGAGGATGCTAAGGGTTTTCTTGCTTGACGCTTGCAAGAAACTGGTCTTTAATATATGTGAGATCAGGATCCAATTCAGAGGTGTGAAGAGAAATATTTTATGTTTGTTTCTGAGGCTCTCACCTACTATGGGTCTTCAGATACACGATATTTGACCATGACAACGGGGATATTGTGATAATGTTAATTAAAAAGTCGGTAGACATCTAATTTATTCTAAAACCCTAAGCCCCGCCCCCTGTATATTTGGTCCGTCTCATATGAATTATCATGTTTCAAAGAAGAAAAATATATCAATAAAAGAGTCTAATTTTTATTTGTTTATATATTACATATCCTTGCTAATGTAATGATGCACCTGTAGTTCAGAATTAACTCTTAGAAAAGAATTAACTCTTAGAAAATATGGATATAAATGAAAAATATGGCAAATTACTTATTCTGGATACTTGATCATCCGTATTAAATTGTATATATTTTAAACTAAACTCTTTCCATAATTAATGATACATGTGTAGTTCATAATTAGCTCTTGGAAATATGAATATAAGTGAAAAATATAATATCAAATTACTTATTCTAAATACCTGATCATCTGTATTAAATTGTATATTTTTTGAACTGAACTCTTTCGATAGTACGGGGTGAGTGTATATATGTGTGTGTGTGAATACATAAACCATTGTATAGTAACAGTGATGGTGAATCCTCTGCCAAGTTGTTGGTTTCCACTTTCAAATATTGATGTACTTCTCAGTCTTATTAGAATAGTCCATTTTCAAAAGTTACTTTTGTTCTAAAAGAGTAGTTCGACCACTTTCAAATATTTTACTCTTCTTAATTATTCTTATTAATATGATAATGTATGGTCCATAACTAACGCACATTAAAAATAAGGATATTAGTGAAATAAATTTTGATAAATTAGCAAAATTTTGTTTGTTGTACATTGAAATCCATAATAAGTTTTAAGTTTTTTAAACCAGACTCTTATAATGGAAAGGATTGATTACATAAGATCCCTTTTGTTTCCTAACTTCCTTCTATAAAATTTTTTTTATTAGCTTATTAAGTGGTTGGTGAGTTTAGAGTCTCTGTATTAAAATTAAAGTACTCCCCCGTCCTAAAATAAGTGTCACTTCAGATTTAAAGATTTGTCCAAATAAGTGTCATTCTCACATCCCAAGACTTAAATTGTACTTATTTTTTCAAGTTTACCCTTTTTTAATACCTTATACTATTATATATTCAATGTGTTATTAAAATTATGTATTATCTTGAAAACATAAGAAAACTATTATTGTCTTTGAACTTATTAATTTCATCCAGTAGAACTACTATATATCAACTACTACGGCCAATGTCCATCACACACAAAACGTTTTGGGATAGTAAAACATTCTTTTATTGAAATCTATAACATAGTAATAAGTTAAATTAAATATTACGGACGCTTCGTGAGAGTTCCGGAGACTATCTGTTAGACAGGCAGGGACTCCCGTCACTCTGGCTACAGTGAGTAGCACAGGTCTAGCATTATTTATTTAAATATTGCATCATGGCTTGCATCACACTCACACACAGTTGTACACATGTTTTAATGAGGGTAAGGCACATTATATGTCTCATTTCCTTGTAAATTTGCCACTTTTTATTTAATAAAAGGGTTGTCAAGCCCACCAGCCACTTAATCGGTTGTTCCAAAAAAAAAAAAGAAATAGTTAGAGTAAATAAAACTAATATAATCATTTTAGCACTTTTCTTTTATTTATTTACTTTTAAAAGTAATTTTAGTATTTTTCTTAATTTGTATGAAAAGTGCTTAAATATCAATTATTTTGAGACAAAGGGAGTAAAAAAAGGGGACTGGTCATGAGGATAACCTTACTTCAGGTCCCCAGCTTATAGAAATGAAATGCATATGAATATGAAATACTCTCTTCCTTTCTAAATAAGTGGTCAATATAGAAAAGTCACATAAATTAAGGAGATGAGTAAATTTCTTATTTTACCTCTATTTATATTTTCTTGTTTAACTACATTTGAAATGGAAATGTGTGTAATGTATGTGCATTTAAAATGATATTGTAATTAAGATCATTAAATGAGATCAATTATAAAAGAGATAATATATTGGAACTTTTTAGTTTTTTTTGTATTAAAATGTGTAAAGGTACACTTATTTGAGAACCAAAAAAATTTCCAATAGTGACCACGTATTTAAAAATGCAAACTACAATTACACAAGTCTTATGGGCCTGTTTGGTTCACGGGAAAGTAAAGTTTTTGAGAAATATAATTTCTGGGAATTTAATGATAAGGAAAGTAAGGTAAAAAAGAATATATTTTTGTGTTTGGATTGGTTAAGAAATGTATTTGGTAATTTAGACGTGAACTAAACTAAATATCAACAATGCCCTTGTATTAAATTTAATGACTTTCTCATAAAAATATTATTAACCTAAATAAGAGGTAAATAATATTTAATTATAAATTAAACTACAACTTTAAAATTAAATTACATGTCAATTACTCATCAAAAATTAATTTAAAATTCAAAAAATATTATAGATTTAATTATTGATCTTTAATGTAGTTTTTAGTCTAGCGAGAATTCAGATAAGTAAGAAAGTAATTGGAGAAACAAATTTTCTTGTTGTAAAATAAAGTATTAAATTTGACACTCGATTTTTTCCAAATTTAAAAGAAAGAGAAATTAGAACTTTAAATATGATATATTAATTTTCAATAATATATGGCCCTGTTTGGTAACATGACTCAAATCATGTTTTGAAATCACTTTTGATTTTATAATATTAAAAGTGTATTGGAAATGTAAAAAGGTGTGTTGGAAATGTAAAAAGGCTTATTGGGAATGTAAAAAGGCTTATTGGGAATTCCCAATAAGCCTTTTTACATTTCCAACACACCTTTTTACATTCCCAATACACTTTTAATATTATAAAATCAAAAGTGATTTCAAAACATGATTTGAGTCATGTTACCAAACAGGGCCATATTATTACGTCCCCCTTGGAACTTTTAGCCCCATTTTGCCCTTTCCATTTTAATAAAGGGTCCCCATGCCCCAGCCAACTTTAAAGAATATTATATATGAAAAGTATATATATGTTGTTTTACGTATATATATTTGGAAATAAAATTAAAATAAACAAAGTTTAAATAGATACAATATATACTAAAGTAAATTGTGATATTGTGGACGAATAGTTGCAACCAATTAGTTAAACGACTTTTATACGTATATAATCTTTTACCTTTTTTCAAGAAAAATATATATATATATATATAATTCCTTTTTTCATTTTATGATTTTTTTTAAATTTTATGGTTGATATAACAAAAATATAAAATATTTGAAAATAAATAAAAGTAAGGATAATGAGCATCTTTTCTAAAAATCTGTGACCCGGGAAAAAGAATACCAGATTAGAACAAGGATTCTTTTTCCAGGAAAATAATACTTATTTTCCCTGCAGCGTAGAATTATTTTTTTTCCCAACTAATTAAAATCAAATCCAAACAAATGATTTTAATATTGAGGAATCATACCAGAATCCCTGTAAACCAAACAGGCCATATATTCTTTTGAGAGAAAACATGCATCACTGTTTCAGTCATCACTGATTTGCGAAAAAAACTGTTTGATACAATATGGGAGGTTCACTGCATCTATATAAGGCGATATGATTTGTCTTTGCAAATTGAGTAGTATATATATATGAGCTGCCCAATTACAATTAATAACGACGGAGCCAAATATTTTGTTTCACCCCAAGCTTAGGGCTTTGTTTCTTTTTATGGGTTTTGAAAAGAAGTTATCAAAACTTGGTGTTGAAAATGATTTTTAAATGTGAAAAATGTATTAAAAATATATAATTGAAAGGTAAAATGTTGTATTGAGAATGATGAAAATTTAGTATAATACTCAAAACTATAAAAACATGTTTTTGAAAATAAAGTTAAAAACATTTATACTCTGGGTATTTTTCAAGAATTATGCCTTGAGAAACAATTCGATGAAAGCAATACATGGAAGTTTTAATTTTTTATAATTTTATTTCGGAACTCTTTTATTATTCGCCCTAAGGCATCCTAAAGTTTAGAACAGGGACTGTTGTTCCAACAAATAATAAGTTTTTGAGTTGTGATCAACACCCTCCCTCCCCAAAGATATGTCACATCCCAATAAGAATTCCTATTAATGTGAGTCTTTAACTTCCTCCCACTTCAATTTAACTTCCAATTTCTTCGCATGCATTCACCTCACCAACGAAAATCTTTCGTTCAATCTCCCGTGGTTCGGTTCTCTCCTTTTAAGTCATTAAGTATCAGATTCAGGGTTGCTTAAATTGCATTCGATCTAGAATAGATCTGCCTTTTTGTATATATATTGTAAGACCCCGTAGTTTCTCGCCCTAACTTAACATTTTTGTAATCTACATTTTATTATACCGTTAGCTTTTAGTTCAAGGTCAACAATTAGAGGTGGCAATTGGGAGGAAAAGGGAGGGAATTGGGAGGGAGTTTATTGGGTGGGAAATTATTGGGTAGAGGTAATTAATTATCCATCTAATTTTAATGTTGGGAGGGATTGGGATGGAATGGGATTTAAATTTCCCAAGTCCCATTGGGAACTTAATAATAGGGATCCCATTTAATTCCCATTAATTACCCAAATCAATGCACCTTGAGTTTTTTTACCAATTTTTTTGTGTTCTTTTTTATAATTTCATTAGTATTTACTTTTACTTATTAATTACGGTTCACATTTAATAATTTCATTAAATTATTTATTTTAAAATTTTTTGTGTCATTTCTCTCTTCTTTTTCTCAATTATTTCAGTTATGACTAATAAATTAATATATATATATATATAATATAATATGTGTGTGCATTAGCGTGTGTGCGTGTGTTGTGTGTGTGTGTTAGTATTTATGTGCGTGTTAATGTTTATATGTGTGTGTGTGTTGTGTGCATATCTATATGTGTATGCGTTAGTGTGCATAACTTATGGGTTATAATAATATATATATATATATATATTTTTTTTTTTTATTTCCAATCAAAATCACGTCTCAATAATATTATAGATCTAGCTAATAGAGTTGCAAAAAAGAAAAAAGAAAAAAAATGGTTCAACCCAGGTCCTACAAGAGTAGAGTCGACTAAAATAATAAGGCGGCAGCAAAGAACACTTGGGTCATTTCCTTTCATTTCATGCACCATAGCTACGATCTCCTGCATCTCCAAATCCAGGAACTATAAACCCTTTGTCGTTAACAGTGGGGTCAATGATCCGTGTATACACATGGAGTCCAGGGAACTTATCGCCGAGTTTCTGAAGGGTGGGAGGAATATATATATATATATATATATATATATGCACGTGTTATAAGTTATGACTTATTTGTTTTTATCGATTTTACTTGCAAGTCAATTTTATTTTTGTAAGAAAAAATATTTAAAATTAGTGTAGTTTTTATTTTTAATTACCTCTTAAATTAAAGTTATATGAACGGGTTTGGTCAACGGGTCACGACCCATTTTGACCTGAGTGACCGATCCACTTAACTGCAATTTATTCAATTTAATTTTTCTTAAAAAATTTGTTACTTAAAATTAACGTTATTTTTTAATTTTTAAATAGATTTGACTCTTGACTCATACAATCCATAACCGGTGCGATCCAAAATAACTAGTTACATTAGATTATATATATATATCTCAATAAGCGAATAAAGAAAACTGAAAAAAAAAAAAAACTGAAACAAATTGACAAAATAAAAGTAAAAGAAATCATTTAAAAATGTGAAAAAATTAAAAAGGGATTCATTGGGAAAAAAATGTGTCCCATTTGGGTACCCATTATAGACCCAATAATATGTTCCCATTGGATCCTAATGGTACCCATATATATCCTCCCATCAATTTTCATTCTATATTAATTTTCCTCCCAACCAATACCCAATGAAAAAAAACAATGGAAATTTCCTCCCAAAAAATATGGTCCCATGAAACACCCAATGAGATTGGAAAAAATTTCCAGCTCTATCAACAATATATTTATATCTTAAATAATTGAGCCGCATTCGTCCCAAATCTGAAATTATAAGCCAAACATACGTCCTACATTCTAAGATAGGGAACTTGTTCCAAATCTGAAATTAATTAACTAGGAGCCCTGATAGCGCTGCCGGCCGGAAAGCTACCAATGGTGCTAATGGTGATCGGTTCGCGTTGAAAAGGCAAGTCTAGCCAAATAGTCAGCCAGGCTTTCGCCTTCCTGAAAATTGTGCCGAACTTCCAAACCTTCAGATATCATCATCTGTATGATTCGAGTAACTTAGCAAAGATCCCACTGTATTCTCCATTCTCCACGAATAGCTTGAGCAAAATACTTTGAGTCCGTCTCAAAACAACTTTCCAATGCTTACAAGCTTGGCCTATATTTACGAAACATTCATATCTACACAGGCTTTCCAATGTGTGTATATATATATATAGGTGGTGAGTGAGAATTATATGTTTCAGTTTTAGTGTTGTTTTTCACATGTTACGTACAGTTATATATATCGATAGACAAGTGTGTATACATTCTGATAAGAATACAATTAAATCACTACGTATATAGATATTAATTACTCTTTCCATCTCACTCAAAAAGTTCACTTTAAAAAATATACAACTTATTATGGGTGATGAGGTACAACACAACACATAAAATGAGTAATTTAATAATATATTTTTCACTTATGTCCTTACTTTATAAGTAATGGTATGTAATGTAAACAAATTCAAAATAGACTCTTATAATGGGACGAAATTTTTTTAAAAAAAGTGAACTCTTTGATTGGGACAGAGAAAATACTGTACTCCTTCCGTTCCATTAGAAAAGTCTATCTTGGCAAATGTATAACTTATTATGAATGCTAAGGTACAACACTTAAAATAGCAAATTTGACCTCATTTGTTTTAATTATATCCTTACTTTTTAAGTATGGGCTAATTGTGAACCATACATGATTACAATAGTAAGGGTAGGTGGAGTAAAAAAATTAAAAATAGACTCTTCTAATAGAACAAAAAAATGTTCTCAAAGTGAATATTTTTCTAATGAAAAGGAGTGAGTATTATATATGAAACACAGATGGTATGTAGATTTATTTGACAAATGATCCACACTATATATTTAGGTGGCTGTTAGCAGAATAATTTTATGGCCTTCAAACGTAACACAATTAATGGTATTCGTTGGGAAGGACTAATCAGCCTACTAGTAGAATGCTAAAGGGCTTCCTGCAGTAACGCGGTCGATTCCTATGAGGAGGGGAAATAGTACTTAAATTCTTACCGGCCAGGTGCAGTGCTTTGACTTGAAAATTCTCAAAAAGGTTCCGTGATGAATTTAGAATGTTTGATCTTTCTCAAGATTATAACCTCTGAATTAATGAACCAAAGTACTTCATAATAATTAGAAAGAGTATAGTATTAATGCACGCATGCGTGGTTTTTGATCAATCGAGTTCTTTAGGATTAATTTAGGTGGGGTGTTTTCTTGCTTGTACAGTATACTACAATTCTTCTGAACTAATTGCTCGTCGATGAAACTTCTTCCAGACATACTTGTTATACATGCTGATTGAATATATATATATATATATATATATTCTTAATTAACTTAATATAGTACATATACTGTTGGAGTATTTTAACAAAATAATTATAATTATTATTATATTAAATGTGTAAGTTACAAATTTCAATTGCAAATCAAATTATATTTATGTGCTAATCGGTTACAAACTTGATTTATGATTGGTTTAAAAGAATAAACCGTTTTCTAATGTTTAATATTCAGAATCAGTTTCTTACACTTATTTAGCTATATACTAATATTCCTCCATAACTTCTTTTCCAATATATATGCCTTACGTTTTAAATGGTAGCAAAGTTTGAGGAAACGGATTTCAAATAATGAAGGGGTTTAATATTGTGAATTAATGGTTGGTGGAATAATCACTAGCCGACAACCAACCTTATATATAAGGATGACCTGTGATGTTTTGAAAGATGAGATATTCTTTGTAAAACTAATTCATATATTATTTGAGAGAAATTTCCTTTACATATTTGAGATATGTTTAGAAGTTAGAAGAGTTAATCTACGGTATTTTAGAGATATAGCAAGACGACATGGTGTATATCCGAGTTACCCTCTATTAGCATAACAGGCTTATGAGTGGTGTACAACTAGTGTGCTAGGCTGTTGAATCCTGGAGTGACAAGCTAAGAGATTGTTATCTGCTGCACCGGATTCTTCCGCAGAGGCACTTGAATCACCTAAGAATAGCGATTACGCGCTTCAGTCCATGCCGCACTAGTTTTCTTTAAATTATTGTTTTTGCTTTAATTTATTTTTATATTATTATTTATACTAATCTTTTGATTTTGTTCGAGCAGGAACAACATATACTCACAGTCAAAAGTCAAAGTAATATTGGACAAAATTACGACACTCAATTGACATCAATAATTTGCTTAGTTAATTAAACATTTATGAAAATTATTTGAATTTCTTTTTTCTAAAAAGGTTTTTAAAGTTTTTTTTAATAACAATATGTGTAAGGATAAAATGTTTTACAAAAATATTTTTCTGGTCAAAAATAGTTTAAAAGGTGTTTGAATTAGTATTTTATAAAATAATTTTACAATTAAAAATATGTATTCATATAAGAAAAAATTTAAATAAAATAATTTTTAAAACAAGTAATTATATATAATAAATTTACATTCTGATCAATTCAAAATTAGAATGAGAATTTATATTATCTTAACAAAATATAAAAAAAATTTATTTGTATTTCTGTGAAAAAAGTTTAAATATATAAATTTAGAAAAGGGGGAAGAAATTAAGGGTGGAAATGTGGAACCGGGGCTGGGGAGAGGCTGGGGCAATGGGTGGGTGGGGGTGGTTAAGCGAATGGGTGGGACCGGGGTTGCTGGGGCAAATTAAGCGAGTTTGTGTGTTTGGGGTGTTTTGTGTGCAACAGATTCCTAGCTCCCCCCTCATGCACTTGTCTCATGTATCCACTCAGTGGATAAAAAAATTAGGGCTGCATGAGATCAAAAACAGTGGATCTAATATCGTTATTAGGGTTGGTGTGGGTGTGGGTGTGGGTGTGTTCGTGGGCGTGGGTGTAAGAGGGGGAATGAGTAGTAGATTCGTTGCATTATTAAGAAGGGTGAAATGCACCAAATACCATTTAAAAACTCCAAATACAAGCACTTTACTTTCCAAATGTGCGCCCAGTACCATTTTCGCCCTAACGGCCGTTAACTCGATGACGGGATGAAAAATGCAAGGGCAAAACCGTCTTTTCACTGTTCATCTTCCCCAAAAAAAAATTTTAACAAAAAAACTGAAGAAAATCAGAAACTAGGAGGGAAAAAAAATGAAGAAACGTTTTCTTCATAAACCAGAAGAAAAAAAAATATGAAGAAAACGATTGTTCACAACTAACCCGAATTGGATTCTGAAGACGTTTTCTGGTTTTTGAAGAAAACGATTCATATTTTTTTTTCTTTTGGTTTCTGAAGAAAACGATTTCCTGGTTTTTGGAAATCGTTTTCTTCAAAAACCAAAAAACGTCTTCATAAACCAATTCGGGTTGGTTGTGAATGACGGTGGAGACATACCCATTTACAGAAACATGCTCAATTCACCAAAATATGCTCGAACGAGTACTCGGAGGGCATCGGAAGAAGAAGAGGAAGAAGAAGAAGAAGAAGCTGAAGAAGAATCGGAAGAAGAAGAAGACCCGATTTTCAGTCCTCGGGGGCATCGGAAGAAGAAGAAGAAGACTCGATTTCTAGTCCTCGGTGGGCATCGGAAGAAGAAGAAGAAGCTCGATTTCCACCCTTCTTCTTCTCTGCAAATCCGTTTTTTACTTTTTCTGGTTTCTGAAGAAAACAATTTCTGGAAATCGTTTTCTTCATATTTTTTTACCTTCTGGTTTCTGAAGGAAATAGTTTTCTTCATATTTTTTCTTTCCTCCTGGTTTCTGATTTTCTTCAGTTTTTTTGTTTAAATTTTTTTTTGGAGAATATGAACAGTGAAAAGACGGTTTTACCCCTGCGTTTTTCGTCCCGTCATCGAGTTAACGGCCGTTAGGACGAAAATGGTATTGGGAGCATGTTTTGAAAGTAAAGTGCTTGTATTTGGAGTTTTTAAAGGAAAGTGATATTTTTTGCAAAATCCGATAGTTAAGTGGTATTTGGTGCATTTCACCCTATTAAGAATTAAGAATAGTACTGCTCCAAATTAATAGTTAGTAAAATATAAAATAAAATTTTTCTTTGTTTATATGCACCTTACATGTTGTTATCCTCCCACGAAAATAATACTTATCTACTAGTTGATTTGGCTTTTTAAGAGGTAACACTATTATGTCCCCCTAGTCTTTGTGTGCACACTTTTTCTTTAATTTTTAATAAAGGATCCCCATACTCTTCAGTCATTTAATCGGCTGCTCTCCAAAAGGAAAAAAAAATGCTATTCTTCTTGTGTAACAATAGATTTTTAAATTTTTTTTAGTGCTACTCCTGAAGAGTGGCAGTAATACTCTTGCTACTCTTCTAGGGTAGCTTTTTTCCTTTTTCTTTGCTTTGATTTTTTTCATCCTTAAAGTGATACTTTTTGAGAGTATGATTGATATTCATGAACAATATCACGGGTACTGTTCACAGGTATCGAACTTTTTTATACTTGTTATTCATTTATTTGGGTTTTTTACTTAAAGTGTGATACCCTTCAAAAGCATCACTACTATTTGTGAACAATATCACTGGTACTATTAACAACTTTTTTTTTCCCTTCTTCTTCGATCTTTTGTATCAGTTTAAAGGTAGTCATAATTAAAAAGGAAAGAAAAAAAAAGCACACATATTTATACAAGATTAATTTGTACTTATAATCTAGCTAATACTTTGTCATTAATTGGATTACAGTTACTTGTTTATCGCACTACCCCTAGTAAACTACAGTACTTCATAGTTTATTAGTCATTTTAAGACAATTCTCAAAAACAGTAGGCAATCCTTAATTAACGTCATTTATTCTTATTGATTAATTGGAGTATATATACATTAAATCATCGATCCAATCTATACATAAAATATCATGGGACAAAAGAAACATTTTAATCAAAATAAGAGTGCGCATTCTTTTGCGTTACACTAAATACCAGTTCATTTTCTCTTGGTAAACCATGGAATATTTCTCCTTTGATCGAGCTTGGTTTCGACAAGTAAACAATTGAAGTGCGGAGTACTCTAAACATCAATTCATACTTAACATAGTAGATATCGACAATAATCTGAAACGCAACGATATATGGATAAGTTGTTGGCACAAGCAATGTCGAACTTTTTCTACAACTTATAGAGACCAAGGTCCTGTTTGGACAAGTACTTTAAAAACATTTTTAGTGTTTTAAGAGTATAAAATGGTGTTTGGATAAGAAATTGCAAAATATTAAAAAAAATAATAATTTTAAGTAAAATATTTTTAAAATACACTTTTCGAAGTACAAAAAAACATGTTTTATAAAATATTTTAAAAATTTTAAAATATTTTTAAATAAAACTCAACTTCTACCTATAAAAAGAATTCTCTCTCACCACCCACCTCCCCCAACCCCTCCACCCCAAAAGAAAATTCCCCCAGACCCATCCCCAGCCCGGAACACTCACTCCCTCACCCCTCCACCCTCGCCCCCCATCCTCGGACTAGACCCCCCCCCCCCCCCCCCCCCCCAAAAAAAAATTCCCCCACCCCTCAACTCACCCAAAAAAATTTTCATCTTCATTTTTTTCTTTTTCATTTAAATTTAATTTTTATTTTATAAAATTATAGATAAAATAGTTTCAATTATTTTATTCCTTAAGAAAGAAAAATATTTATTATCATTCTATTTTGAATATATGAAAACATAAAGTTTATGTTACTTGCATCATAAATAATTTTAAAATGTTTTTATGAGATACTAGTCCAAACACTTTTTAAACTATTTTTAACTCTAAAAATGTTTTATAAAATTCTTTTCCAAACGCATGTTTCTTTAAAAAAAACTTCAAAAACAAATTTTATAAAATATTTTTGAAAAGCACTTTTATAAAAATATTTTTAAAGTACTTGTCCAAACGGAGCCTAATTCTTTTAGGAGTTTAGTTTAATTCCAGTATACTCATATCCATTTATTTATTAGTATATGTATGGAGTATTAATCATTTGAAGGTCCACTGAAATCGCTACAAGGAAAGCAACTTGCATGCAAAGTATGCGAAGAAACATTTTCTATTTCCCTGCGAGGCCTGAAAATCCTCGGCGTGATGAAAAACCATCTAAACGAGCTAAGAATACCACCACAATTTCACACAACCTTCCTACAAGTACTCTAGGTTGATCAAAAGTCACAGCACAAGAATCAAGCAAGAAAATTTTAGATTTCAGAATTTCGATAGTATTTAGCCCGGGAACCTTCAAATTTTCAAAACAGGCCTTATCACTACTACAAAACACGCTATTGGAGGCAGGTTTTACGTTACCCCCGCCTTCAATATGGGCGCCACCATATTGTTGGCCGCCTCCAATAAGAGTATTAGAGGCAGGTCCTTTGATACCCACCTCCGATACTTCGCATATTGGAGGCGGGTGCGTAGAAACCCGCCTCCAATAGGAGTATTGGAGAAGGGTCCTTCAAAACTCGCACTCCAATACTGTTATTGGAGGCGGGTACCAACAATATGGTGGCGCTCGCATTGGAGGCGGGGGCATTGCAAAACCCGCCTCCGATAGCATGTTCTGTAGTAGTGTATAGTGCTCCAAAAAATTAACACAACCATCCCCTAGTACCTGTAAACAGATCGCACAAGAGAGAAGAGGAGAAAATATTTTGGAGCCTTTTACAAATACAAACCCTAATCGGCGGCTTTTGAAACCTAGCTCGGTTTAACCGATTTTTGCCTTTTTCAATTTACTCTTCAATTTCTTTCTCAAAACAGCAACTAAAACTCAAGATACTTAATTCTAAGGATTAAGAATTTCAAAAAAATAGTAACCAATTTTTGAAGGAGCAATTTACCTAAGAAGAGATCAACGCCAACCTTCTCCGGATTGACACTTCACCGTGTGTCTCACCGGCCCCCTTTGATTGGTAGGCTCCTCCCAAGGTCGCACGCTATACTGCTCTGATACCAAATTGATGCGGATTCTCTGTTGAGAATTGCAGTGTGCAGAAAGTATCCAAAACTCTAATTAAAATAACACAGTATAATCCCTTGAAACCCCAATCACTACTTGCATTCGATAGAACAATCAAGTTGTTTTTAAACTATAAACCGAGCAATGAATTGAAGCGAAAAGCTAATTTAATGGCAAGACTATAAACCTAATTAACATGCAATTCTAGAAACTAATAGGTCGAAATCATGTAAGATTGACTACAATTCAATGAGTAGCATTTGAAAATAAAAATATGGGTATTAACCTTACACCAAATTATATCATGTTTGAATTCTCTACTTTATTCATCCGCATGGGAGCCTTTTAAATAGGGGGTTGTGCGCCTATAAGAAGTAGAAAAGGAATAGGAAATAAAAGTGGAAACCAATGAGAATTGGAAACCTTACAAAACCCAAAACCTAAAGGACTAGGTTAAGGGGGAAGTAGAATTTCAGTTACCTTCCAAAAAGGATGTGGCCAAAATTCCCTTTTGAAAAATAAAAAGGAAAATATAAAAATAAGATAATTCCTATTTCTTAAAGAAAACATGCAAGAATTTTTTTCAAGAAACTACTATTAAGTAATTACCTTAAAAGTAACAGAACTTAAAAGTAATGGCGTGTAACAAATCAAGAACTCTAATGATTTTCAAGACTTGTAAAATTCACTAACTTAATACTTTTAATATTCAATCTGGAACTCTCCCAAATAAATGACCCTTGAAGGCGCTGGAAGCAAAAAGACCCTTTTACCCCTGGCGGCTATTTGAGCTTCTTTAGGCTTGTTCTGGCTTTTGGTCCTTCCAACTGGAACCTTAGCTGGAGGCTTTGATGCAGAACCCTTGTATAAACTTGGATTCACCTTAGGCTGAACTCTAGTCCTTCGAGTCCTGACCTTCTGAACACTTGAATCAAATCCACACCTTAAGCATGCCCGACACTTGTGTTTTGTAGTAGGGATGACCTCATCATAGTGTTTTTTAAACTAACACTTTGCTCTTTGACTAACTGTCAAATGAAAAAAAAGTGCTAGTTAATTGTAAATTAAAAAGGCGAAGTGTTAGTTATAAACAAGAGTTAATTTTGAAAAAATAAGGGGGAGGGGGGATTCAATAAATAATAATAAGAAGAAATTGCGAATATATTGGGGGTAAAATGTACTATCTCGGTTTTATTAGAAAAGTCTATTTTAAAAAATACTTTTTGCTCTAATAGAAAAGTTCACTTTCAAATTTTTTAGTCATCAGAGCCATATTAATATAATCATGTGTGGTCTATAATTAGATCATAGTTAATAAGTAAGGATATAAACAGAATAAATGGTGTCAAATGAGCTATTTATGTGTTGTACCTTGACACTCATAATAAATTATACCAGAGTCGTTCGTACATAATTAAGGGCCCCGTTCAATAATACAAATTTGAGCCTTTTTATATTATCGTAAATGTAAAATAGAATTATCAGGTTAAGAGCCATTCATGTCAAACGGTCTAACTGTTCACCATGAGACTGCATTGTGTGTACACACACGCGCAACACTACTTTATCTTTTTAAATTTTATTTATTTATTTTACAAGCAGTGCTTATAACATTAAAATTGAAATTATTATTATTTTTATTTTATAAATATGTACTACTTTTATCTTACATACACTACTTATACCCTTAAAAATCAAAACTTACTAGGGCTTGTTTGATAACCCAACTTAATGCTTAAAATTCTTTGATTAAGAGATAGTGACTTTTTGTGTGTTTGATAACGAAAATTCCAACATCTTAATCGTTTAAGCATTGCTTTTTTCCTTTACAAAAAATTAAGCGGAAAAAGTCAACTTATTGCTTATCGCTTAATGCTCCACTTAATAATTCTTTAAATAATTCATATTTGATTTTGGAAACTATCCATTCTTTTTATTTATATTCATTTAACTATAATTATTATTTTAATTTTTTCTTCATTAGCATACCACGTATTTTAAACTTTTTCATCATAATATTGTCAAATAAAGTTTAAATTATTTTTGTTATTACATTTTGGTATTAAAAATTTATTTAATAAATTATATCATTTACATGCTTTCATAAATCTCATACAAAGGATATGTTTTATATTACCTATATAATTTATAATCATATATGAATTTTATTGTAAACATTTTAATTTCTTTTAGACTCCAATAATGGATTCATTTTAAACTTTTAGGGGTTTTAATAAATTGTAATAATTATTTTTTTGTATTTTAATCATTCAATTTAACGCATTTTTTCTTATTTTGTTTCTTTATTTTTTTAGTAATCATAATTGATGTTTTATTATACAATTTGACATTTCGCATATATAAGTATTAAAAATTATTAGGGTAAAATGGTACATTTCAAGATTTCAGCAATAAGATCAGCATATTTATCAAACAAGATCGAGTGATTAAGTATTATGATTCAAAAAGGTTCGAAAAATATATTTCAGAATTAAGATGTTAAGTGATTAATCAATTCAGCATTATGGTTTCAGTATTAACCATTCAGATATAAGTATTAATTTTTATCAAACGGGCCCTTAGTATAATTTTTTAGAAGTAAGCACAACTATTTAGATTGCATGTATTACATTTTTAAAGCGGCATTTCTTTCACCCTTAAATTTTGTACATTTTACTGTATATGCACTGTTTATACCTTTAAAGTAAATTTTATCATTTTTATTATTTATCTTTTAGAAATAGGTACTATTTTTATTATTGCATGTGCTACATTTTTAAAGAGGCACTAGTTCTACCCTTAAATTCGATACTTTTTATTTTACACATCAAAAAGTTTAATTATTATTTTTATAAATATGTACTACTTTTTATATTACATGAATATCTTTTTATATAGACTATTTTTATGAGCCTATTTTAAGAGTAGAATTGTTTTCTCTTTAAAAGTATCAATTTAAATATTATCTCTTTAAAAAATATCAATTTAATATAAAATTGGGCCGTACAAAATTGAGGGCCCTGAGTGTGTGCACACCTCGCACGTGCCCAGGGTTGGCACTGAGTTATACATTGGTCAAACTGAACTTTTCTAATGGAATTGATGGATGGTGTAATTAAGGCTATCATTAATCATGGTTGGATGATTGTAACAAACACGGCAAAAATTGATGCAAACAGCTGATGAAGACTTTTTCTTGTTAATTTACGTTGAAGTGGTTGACAAGTAGCAGCCAGAAAAAAACAAGGACGGAAAAGGTCTCTAGGGTTCTTCCTCTGCTTCTAGATCAGTATTGAGAAAGACCCGCCAACTAATTAACCATGATTCATCATTCACCATTCGATCACCACACGAGGGTTGACTAAAAGTCGTCCTTAAATAACTACAACAGCTGGGATCTAATCAAAAGGAAGTCATTATATATATGCATGGAGGCTTCACTCTTACGATCGATCGATGTTCATTTTCTGGCCCATTGAAAGGATCAGATATTTATATTAAGTTTTGCCCAGATGAGTAAGTAATCGTTTACAAACCAGCTGGCGTACGTCGATTAACTGGATTCATTTTAACCAGATTTTTCAGGATGATTAATTTTGCTCTGTAGACTAATCATTGGAATAAATATTTATCTATGGATTGTGTTGGGCAGAACCAGAAAACAATTCCTAGAGCCAAATGTATGAAGATTATTATTGTTATTATTATTATTTTTTTTATGCATGATGCAATAAATTTCAGGGCCAAAAAATTAGTATGCATTCCCTTAAATCTTTAATAAGTGTTGCTTAAGCCAAAAAAATTTGTTAATTCCTCTGTACTCTAAAAAGTGTCTCCCTAAAAAAATATTTGTTATTAAAAGGGTGTTCCTTTTCAAACTTTAATTCAAAATGTTCCTTCTCAAACTTTCATGCAAAAAAATTTAAAAAGTCTAGATTTTACTCCCAATTTAAATGATCTCATATAATAGTACTGTTAATTACATTATCTTTCCAAATGTACATACTTCCTTTGATCCAAAATAAGTGTCATTTTAGAAGTTTTCAAACAAATTAAGAATTCATTACAAATTCATTTAAATGACAAATAACCCCCTAGTTGCTGTAATATGATAACTACAAGGAGTCTAGAAGTTGTAATCTAATTGTACTAATTTTAGTATCTAAAATAATCACAAACTCTAAAAAAAAAAGGTTAAGACAAGGGCAAATTAGGAAAAAATTTATGTTTTTTCTAAAACATCACTTATTTTGAAGATTTTTACTCCCTCTAAAATGACACTTATTTTGGATCAGAGGGAATACATTGCACAGATTCTCATTAAGTTTATAGTTAAACAAGAAAATATAACTAGGGGTAAAGAATTTTTTCTCTTTCTTAATTTGTATGTCAATCCCTAATAAGACACTCTTTAGAGAATGGTGAGAGTATTATCAACTAAGTGTCATTTTCTGAATTTCGATATAAATAAGGTTCAATTACTTTTTGTTTTTTTGCTCATTTGTGTTTAAATTGTTATTTGACTTTTGTCGTGAGTATTTTTAACCACATCTTTTTTCCTATGAACTGTGATTATTTCACAAAAAAATGGCACTTTATCACCATTTTTTGCCTCATGGTCATGAAAATTAACATTATTATCATAATTGTCCTTAGAAGTTACTGTTGACGTACACCAGCAGAAAAGATGACAAAAAGATATTTTTTTGTGTCAAATAGTGAAAATTCAAAAAGTAAAAAATGTATTTTGAAAATATATAGGGCAAAAAGTCAAACAATCATATAAACACATGAGAGCAAAGAGATAAGACTCAACTAAAAAAAAAAAAAAAAAAATCCAACTTTAACTCTATAATAATAAATTGAAAGAGAAAATATTTCAATAATAAAGAAATAAAGTAGTGTACCAATAAATTGAGTGACCGAGAAAGAAACACACAACATTTAACAATAATAATAATGAAAGACAAGCAAGACAATTTGAGTTTTTTTGTGATAATTGTAAACTTCTTTTAAATAACAATTATTAAAGATCAGAGAAGTAGTACTATTTTATCACGTAGAAAACCTAGGATTTTGCTACTCCTGAGAATGAAGCTTTAATTTCAGACAAGTCTAGGTTCTTGCTGTAGGAAGATGATCGAACTTGTTTAATTTAGCTCAATATAAAGTGGTCAAGATGTTGGAATCACTTCAAA
Source organism: Leptodermis oblonga (assembly GCA_016801395.1). Taxonomy (NCBI): domain Eukaryota; kingdom Viridiplantae; phylum Streptophyta; class Magnoliopsida; order Gentianales; family Rubiaceae; genus Leptodermis; species Leptodermis oblonga. The sequence continues at coordinate 21,679,025 of CM028759.1, read as the reverse complement.
TATTCCTCTAGGATTGTTGGATCATATGTGTGAACAGCAAGAAGATGATGATGCAGAAAATTGATTATTTCAAATTAAATCTCTCGTCAGGATGATTGTGACGTGACACACGAAGTCTACTGACTCAATTCACAGAACCTGATCGAGAATTGTGTAAGCATATATAGATATTTTTATTTATTCTATTAAAAAAGTTTACTTTCATCATTTATTTTTGTTTTAATAAAATAATTTATTTTTTAATCTTTCTACTATTATTAGTAATAGTAATAATTTATGATTCATAATTAATTTACTATTAAATAGAAACAATATTGATAAAATAAATATTGAAATTCATAATAAATTACCAGATTTTTAATCGAATAGAAAGAGTATACATCTATAATTACTTCTGCTGATTCTCAACTTCAAATATGAACGCAGTTTAGACATTAGTTTAATAATAAGTTTGTTTGAAGGTCGACTGGGCATCCATAGAATCTGACTCAACAAGTCAAAATTTTGGTTGTTGGATTGACCTTGTCATGCATCCTGCTGAGATGAAACTCCCTCGAAGGTGGATAATATTCTTCCCTGTGAGTAAAGTTCCTGGGAAGTGAAAACGTATGATCTTTAAAGTTTAGAGGATTCTTGTTAGACTATATATATTTCAAAAATTCTTTTTATAAAAATTGATAATATCAGTTAAATTTGAAATATTAATGACTATAACCGATATATGAGATTTTTTTTATCGATTCTTGCATCAGTAAAAACAAATAAAAAACGCTGGTCAGACAAAAGTTTTTGCATGAATTTTAAATGTTTCCCTAATTCCAACAAAAGGTCGTATTTGGTCATTATTTATCCCTTAAAAAGTTATGTTTTAATTTTTGTAACAATATACAATTAACGAAAACTAGAAGGCAAAAAAAATTTGTAATTTTATATATATATATATATATATTACGTCATAAAATTTATTAAAGAAGGTTATAAATTCTAAAATAAGGTTATATATATATATATATATATATATCGCTCACTGCTGTGCTGATGATGTTTTCCGTTCTTCATGCATGATAAGCACTAAAGTTTGACTTGGAGAGTATCTGAGTCAATATTGGAATACGTATCCATGCGGTGATAGATTGAAGTGTCGCATTTGGGTTAGGTTTACCTGGTCTCACATAGCTTGAAGTGCTTGACAAGAAAGCCACTAACATTTCTTTCAATGCTTAGAATTAATTAACCACTCGTCTTTTCCTTTGAATTTTTGGTTTCTATCTGTTTCTTGAAATTTTAATATATCGCTTAATTCTCACATGATATCAGTGTAACCGATCATTATCCCATGCATGTATAAGCCGAATTGTTTGAAGTTTGAACGCACGCAAAATTCGTGGAAGAGGGAAAAGGATCATTAAAACATTAATTATACTCAATCCATTTATCAATTTTATTAAAAGAGTACTGTTTGTGATCGATTCCTATAAAAGAGAGATTTTTTTTGTTTAATCTTTAATCTCGATGTAGAAAATTAATGTTTTATCTTTTTAATAATGCATGATGTACAACTAATTTATATTCAGAAAGTAGGGTAAGTTAAGTTAGAAAAAAATAGTTTTTAAATTACTTATTTTAAATATTATTCCTTCAATCTCATTAAAAGAGTTGCATTTTAAAAATGTATAATTTATTATGGATAGTAAGGTACAACACTTAAAATAAATAATTTGACATCATATTTTCATTTATATCGTTACTTTTGATGTAAGAGTTAATTGTGGACTACACGTTATTATATTATAAAAAGAGTATGTGTAAACAAATTCAAACTCAACTATTTTAAGGGTACACAAATTTATTTTGGAATTTAACTGCTTATATAAAATGGAGAGAGTACATCTTATCACTCATAAAAAGTTATACCTTTTGAAACTAAACGGACATATTACCTTCTTTTTCTTTTTATATTTTTATATGTTTATACTTTTTAAGACACAAAGACAATTCAATTGTGTGTTTCCAGTTGAATTAGCTATTGTATTGTATGGCCGGGTAGAATTAAGGGTGTGTTTGTTTCCCATGGAATTGGGATATGCTATTGGAATTGGGGCTCCAATTCTAATTCCATTGTTTGTTTGTAAAATAATTTTAAAAATTGGAATTGAATTCCAATTCTGTATACCTTCAATTCTACAATTTCAATTCTTTCGTTAGAACTAAGAATTCTAATTCTATTGATATTTATTGTGTACTTGTGTAGTGTGTGTAGTGAGTGTGTGTGTTTTATGTGTGCGTGATATATATATATATTATATAGTGTCCTTTTTTTTTTCCTCTTTTAAATTTCTTTTTTTTTTTGTGTTTCTTTGTTCAGTTTTTTTAATTAATATTTTCTTTTATTTGATTTTTTTTAGCCCATATATGCTTACGTTAGTATTTTTTTTAAAAAATAATTTTTTCCCCCTTGTGTTTGGACAAGTATTTTAGACTCAAAAAAAAAATTAAATGAGAAATAGTTAAAAAAGTGTTTAGGCTAGTATATTGCAAATGCATTTTATATTTTTATAATGCGTGTAATTATCTAAAATTATATTTTAAAATATACGAAATATAATGATGATTAATATTTTCTTAAATAAAATAAATAAACTTATTTTATTTGTAATTTTAAAATTAAAAAATTAAAATTAAAATTAAAAAAAATCGAGGTTGGGGATTTAATTTATTATTATTATTTTTTTTTTTGGTCTGGGGTGGGTGGGGAGAGGGGGCCTGGGATCGGGGGTTTTATTTTTTTGTTTTGGGCGGGTGCTATGTGTGCGGGGGTTGGGTGGGGATCGTGGGGTTTTATTTTTTTTTGTTTTGGGCGGGCCGCTGCGGTGGGGTGGGTTTTCTGATGTGGGTATAGGCATTGTTTTTTGTTACGCTTGGGTGAATTTTTTTTTTTTTTTTTTTTTTTTGTGTTGACCATTTTCAGTTTTTTTTTTTTTTGTACCAACCGAATTGTCATTTTCGGGGCATGCACCAAATCTAACCCGAATTGTTTGGTACGTGTCATAACACAAAAAGATAGTAAATATAACAATTTTATAATTATAAATGAATTCTAATTTTACATAAAATTTTAAGCATCCAAACAAAAAAATTAGAATTGCAATTTAATTTCTACACAATTCTATCATTTTACCAAACAATGAAATTCAAGTGGATTTGCAATTCCAATTCTAAACTTCAATTTTATAGAATTTCAATTCCAATTCAATTACATTTTTGTTCAACCAAACGGACCCTAATACTTTTTCATCTATACTTTTGTTTTGATTTTGTTAATAGTGAAAAATGTACAAAAGTTCACTAAAAAAAGCAAAGTTTTTTTTTTTTTTCTTTCAAAAAAGTAAGTTATTTGTAAAATGAGAATGGCCGGGAAAATGTAAAATAGAACATTGGCCATCGTTTAAGACTAATTAATTAACAATATTTCACACATTTTGGGCTACTTACGTCAGCAATATTGTTTTCGTGCTGTTCTAGATCTCTAACAAAAACCGATTCAATTTTATGTTTATTTTTATTTTTATTTTTATTTTTTTTAAGGGAGAAAAGAAGCGGGGATTGTTGAGTTGCATGCTCTGATTTTGATTTAAAATTCTTCATAATTTTTCAAAAAATAAAAAAAAAATCTTACTAAAAAGACATAATTACCAATTTAATTTTTTAAAATGACAATACTAATACATAGTTTTGGTATTTTTGTTAAAAATTAAATGGATAAATATGTATTTGTATGAAACATTTTCCAAATCTAAAACAATCTTGATTTACGTTACAACAATTCGATAGTTAAGAGGTTAATTATTGAATTGAAAGTTCATGAGCAATTGACAATTGGGACAAAAGTTTGGGGCAGATTTTGGCACTGTACTCAGCTAGCTAGTATATATATATAACATAAGGAATTTCCAAAATAATTAACCAAATGGTAATTTTAATTTCATTTTTATTTTATTTTATAATAATAAAATTTAAAATATTTTAATTTGACAAATTAGCAACAATATATTGAACAGTTTTTCTCTTCAGTTTTGAGGGAAAAAATACTTCAATGTTCCGAAGTTTGATAACTATTTTATTTTGGTACGCAAATAATTTAATTTGCCACTTTTAATTTCTAATATCAGTAATAACTTTTTAAAGCAATTCTAGCAACTAACTAATGGAACAAAGTATATATTTTAAAAATACACACGACAAAAACTTACAAACCATTATTTGAAAAGAATCGACTCCATTTCTTAAACAAATTATAGGTTAATTACTAGTGCAGGATCCAAACATCGTAAAACCTGGAATTAATCTAGAGCTAGCTTGTTTACGTAACATATCCTTAGTAATATAATAATGTGTCATAGAAATTTGGCCTTACTTAAAAAGAAGCATATAAATTAATGAAAAATATAAGGGTAAATACACAATTACCCCCCTGTGGTTTCGAAAACTTATGCATCACCCCCCTTATAGTTTAAAAAGCTACCATGGATCCCCCTTAACTTTCGCGAACTATGTAAAGTGGACAAAAATGACCAAAATACCTCCAAGATGCCCTTATTCTAGTTGTGAATTACAGTTTAGACGCGGGAGTATTTTGGTCATTTTTGTCTACTTTACATAGTTTACGAAAGTTAAGGGGGTGCATGGTAGCTTTTTAAACCATAAAGGGGTGATGCATAAGTTTTTGAAACTACAAGGGGTAATTGTGTATTTACCCAAAATATAATGTAAAATTACTTATTTTAGACTTGTCATCCATAAAACTATACATTTTTTTAAACCCCATTCTTTCAATGGGACGAAAGTAGTATGTAACTTTCTTTTCATATTAACATTTTTCCAGTAAAGTGCAGGGGACTAAAGGGAAAATAGGAGGCAGATTCACACCTTTATCCTACCCAGAGAAGACTTGCGCACAGTGACCAACTGGCTTTGGCGCCCATTGTCCAGCCATGGACGTCTCCTTCCTTGCCAAATTGCATTAACTTAGATTATTTGAACATGCCAAATCCTTTTAATTTATTCTAATCAAAATTTGTCTTTTCTGCGGCCACCCTGTAATTATCACCTGCGAAATTTCGAACTTTTTTGACTGCAAACATCATACATATAATATAAGTTTGTCCAATAATTTGGTTAATCCTGGAAGGATGCATGGTGGTGCGTTTGTTATTGTTCTCCTTTCACACTTCACCTCGAAGAAAACTAATTTTAATATATTATTTTCTATTGTGACTTGTGCGATTGATGCGGACACTTGCGAAATTTAACGTTGAAGTGCCATGCAAGTTAACGCAAAGATTGCGATGGATGGAAACCCTTCGATTTGATATTAACACAAATTCAGAAGTTTCATGGCCCGATTACACTGTTAAATTTGCAGGATCACAACTAACCCATTATCTTTATTACGTATCGCTAAAGTACAAAAATGGTCCATGAAAATGTATCAGAAAACATAAACATTGCAGAGCAACACGAAAACCAAAAGCCAAAAGCAGTTGCATGATCGCAGGAGGAAAAAGGAATTCGTTATTTAACATCCATAAAAACGGATCTTGATCACGTACCCTAGCTAGCTAGATAGTCAGCACTTGCGAATTTGGGGTCGAATTAATGCTGCAGGTAGAAATTAATTGGGTGGTAAGAATTAATGAAATTACAAAGAGGTGTTTCCCGGCCAGCCTTATTAGTGCAAAGAAGATGGAGCATAAACTTAACTTCTTACAAATTTGTAGAAAAATTAGTACACATGCGGAGAATATATTTAGGCGCGATATTTTTTTTCTTTTTCTGATATATAGGCGCGATAACTTTTTTTTATTTATTTCTTTTTCTGATATATAGGCGCGATAACTTTTTTTTATCTATGTATATCTGATAGTGCTAGGCTGCTAGCATTTTATGGGTTTGGTGTTGCTCAGCAGTGTGTCAGTGACTAATGTGCAGAGGTGGAACCGGGGGGTTTCATAGTCCCCTCAAAGCTCCTCGTTCACACATATTAGCAATATATTTTTAACTGTAAGAAGAAATTATGTACATATTTAACTGTCAAAAAAATTATTCATATGTTGGATCTCTCACAAAATATATTTTTTTTTCCTGGTTTTGCCACTGCTAATTAATGTGGCATCACATGGTTGTTATAATTTTGAGTATCTATTAATTTTTCTTCACATACCTGCCAGTCACGATATGAGAATTCGTTGTGCTTATCATCACCGTTTATATTACTCCCTCCATTACAGTCAAAGAGTCACTTGAAAAATGTACAATTTCTTATGAGTTGGAAGGTATAACACCTAAAATAAGTAATTTGACACTATATTTTTCACTTACATTCTTACTTTCTAAGTAAGAGTTAATTTTGAACCACATATTATTATATTAGTATGTATATGTAATATAAAAAAATTCAAAGTAAACTTTTTTAATGTAGCAATTTTTTATTTGAAAGTGAACTTTTTGAATGGGACAGAAAGAATATTAAATTAATTATTAAATACTACGGGCTTATGATCTATTGCTAGGTGGACTTTACTCAATAGGCCAACCTGTTTGGTTTGGAACTATTAATTGTGAAAAGAATTAACAAAGGATAAGTGAGGTGAATTGACATGAATTATTAGAGAAGAGAGGAGATTACATTACAACTACTCAAATAGTACAACTCTTGCCCTCTAATCTTTATACGCAATCTCTATACGTAGCTTACAGTCAACTCCCTAACAACCAATTAAAGAAAAACCCTTTGTTTCTTTGAGTACATGCATTCTGATCCAAATGACCCCCAATGGTGATGCGTGTAAAGTCTGATTGTTGGCTCAATCCTTTACAATTCCCCACACAAAATTTTCCTCCCTTTTTAAGGATTCCCCGAGGTCTTAGAGGGCCATTCAATCCGAAGTTAGCAATGGATCTGCCAAAAAATCTACAGGACGCTACATCCAAGGAGTGGTCGTAGACCAGGATAATTAAGCCCTACAAGGGGACACCCCGCCTAAGCAAAAATTGGAAAGCCCTCAAGGTGATCGCAGAGAATACCAAGAGACCTGAGGAAAACTACAGGACTAATTGAAGATGGCCACACAACAGGAGGAACGACCAAACCAATTAGGAGAGATTCTGAGAGAGCAAGCCGTTCACGAACGACTTTGAGCTGACCCCACCCAACACCACTAGGAACGAGCTGTATTAGGTGGCTAGGGAAGGTTTCCGAAAGCCTCGGCCGATGAACGCCCTGGAAGACCAACGGGACCAGTCAAGCACTACGCGTTACACAAGACGCATTGACATGACATGTAGGAATGCCACAAACTTAAGGAGGAAATCGAATTGGCAACAAGGTGAGGAGAGCTTAAAGAGTTCATCTTGAAAGCCTCGGCGAAAAGAGAACCAAGGAGGCTTGGGGAGGACTCCCGTGCCAAAAGAGATTGAAGCAGCAGGAAGAAATCCCATGTGGCGGGGGTTGTGGAAATGATTAGCGGAGGTCCCACTAAAGGAGACTCTCCCAATCAAAGGAAGAAGCATCCGAGGGAGCCCGCAGGAGGAAGCAGAGGAAGCCATAGTGAAGGGCTTCAGCAAGACATCTCTTTCTCCTCAAAGGATTGTTTCACAGGGAAAGGGGTCGGATGACCCGCTAGTGGTGGAGGTCTAAATGGCTAATTTGAATATCCAAAGGGTGCTCATAGACAGTGGCTCGTCTGTGGACATCATCAGCCAGAAGGTTTTCGAGAAGTGCAGATCTCCCGGGAGCTGATTATGCTCGTCAAAATGTTGCTGGTCAGTTTCAGGAACCAACCCACCTACCCCTTAGGTAAGGTCAACCTACCGGTCACGTTGTGGGACGGGAAGAGATATCACATTGTCCCTGGAGTTTTTCGTCATAGACAAACCCTTGGAGTATAATATATTCCTCGGCCAACTTGGACTGAACCGTTTCGAAGCTATAGCACCGTTCATATGATGGCCAAGTTCCTGATAGAATGAGGAGCTGCTAAGCTAAGGGCAGACGTCAAACAAGGTTAAGAGTGCTATGTAGCGACTATGAGAATGTCTGAGAAAGGGAAGCAAGTGCTGGATATCATCGCCGAAGACCCAAGGGGAAGGACCCCAGTCACCTAAGGGCCCGAAGAGTAGGAACCCCGAGGACAAGAGAGGCAAGGGAACTAAGAAATCAATTACAACGGTCGACGAACACTAGTCAGCTCAAGGACAACCCGGACGGGCGACGATCCGCAACCAAGAACACCAGGGGATCAGTCCCAACCAATCAATGCCTCGGTTAGATACTTCTGGGAACCCTTCCAAAAGTCCATTCTCGAAGCATACTCCTAAGGCCAGGAGAACGGAGCAAGGATACGCATCTGCCTCACAACGAAGGGGTCCATTCAGGAAAAATAAAGGTACCCTTCGACCCCTGACACCAAAAGCTAGACCAAAGGAAAGAACTGGGGTATAACTGCACTAGAGGCAAGACGATGGTATGAGATGTGAGGACCCAAAAATTTTGAGCTAGGAACCGTAACATAATAAGGGTAAAATGGACATTTTGCATGCTCTTAGATTACGGAAACTGAATAAATGAAGTGCTTGATTGATTGCCTGAGTGATTGTGTAATTGATTGCATGATTAAGTGCTTGAATTGATTCCTAGATTGATTGCCTAATTGATTGCTAGAATTAATGTTGCGTTGTAGTTAATATAGAAGTGATAATTACCTAAAGCGAAACAAAGAAAGGAGAGAAGCATAAAAAGGAACGAATATGAAAAATAGCGTCGTATGAGTTTCCATCCGAGTCGGACAGAAACTCGGACAACAGAAGAATTTGAAAAGGAAGGAATTTGCAGAATTAACCTATGCTAGTTACCGTCCGAATCGGACGAGTACTCGGACAGAAGAAAACGAAAACGGGAAACAAAATCTTTAATTAAGGAATCCGTAATCACAATCAATCGGTAGAAGGAAACTATCCAAAATTACCTTACCTTATTTGAAGAAGATTCTGATCTTCTTTAACCTATAGGATGCCTATAAATACATTCTTAATTTCAAGAATTAAACATTTACAAACACTTAAGAAAAAGGTTAAAGAAGCAGTGTAGTGCAGCGCCGTCGCTGCCGCCGTCGAACCGCCGCCTCCTTGAAGTCTTTAAGTTCGTGGTATTCGTAGGATCTCACGGTAAGTGTTTGATTTGGGATTTAAAATCGAAAAAGAATTAAAAGCTTGAACATATATAAAAACTTGAATAACAAGTAATTAAGAAATTCATGTTAATTGATGGATAGAAAGCATGTTTAGGATGTTGGTTGAGCTCTTTATATGTTATTATTCTTAGGATGCATGCCTCTCTATTTTTGTTAGCCGTAATGGTTTAGATCTGAAAATCAAAATTCAGAATTATGCATGTTTTTAAATCAATGTTTAGAGCCTAGTTCAGGACAAAATTTAATGTAGTTAAAGTACTTGTTTTCACGTGATTTAAGTTCCTACCAATAGCCTGTATGTTAGACTATAGATCTATGACTTTGGAACGGATTAAAACGGATTAGAAACCTGTTTAAACCAATCCCGAAAGTGGTACCCCGAACCAATTGTTTCTGGGGAAACAAAACCAACTATCCAATTTTTCATCCAAGTTGGACAGCAACTCGGACGAGACCCAGAAAGCCTTTTCTTGAATTTTTAACCTAAAAACTTGAAGAACACGAAGAACACAAAACCTAGGTGCAAGTTTCCACTCGAGTCGGACAGCAACTCGGACACAGCCCAACCCAGAACCGAAAATTTGCCTTGTTTTTTTGAAATAGGTTTTAGCCCAAAAGTTTACCTTATTTTCAAAAATGACCAAAAGCTTAACTCGTTTTCGAAACTAACCAAAAGGAATTGAGAAAGACCATTAGTTGAAACTTGACCTTAATTTTAAACTAGACCTTAATTGTGGAATTGACCTTAATCGAAAACTTGACCTTATTTCACAACTTGACCTATTGACCTTTGACCATTGACCTTTTAGCTTTGACCTTGAACTAAAGTCAAAGTCAACCCTGGTTGACTCAAAGTCAAAGTCAAACCTAGTTGACCTAAAAGTCAAAGTCAAACTTAGGGCCTGTTCTTTATGTTAGTTTCAAACCAATTTTGAAAACAAGTTTCAAACAAAACTTCAAAACTATGTTCTCTAACTTAGTTTTAAAAGCAATTCCCAAACCCAATTCTCAAACCACAGCAGCCGCCGCCCGCAACTTTCTCAATCATTAATCGACTTCTTTCTTCTTCTTCCTCTTCTTCTTCTTCTTCTTCTTTTTCGATCCGATTCGGATTCCGATTTTGGCCTCCTTCTTCTTCTTCTTCTTCTTCGATCCGATTCGGATTCCGATTTCGGCCTCCTCTTCTTCTTCTTCTTCTTCTTCAATCCGATTCAGATTCTGATTTCTTCTTTTTTGATCCGATTCGGATTCGAATTTCGATTCTTCTTTGATTTTTTTACTTTTAGATTCTTCTTCTTCTTCTTAGGATTCGATTTCAATTTTTCTTCGATTTCGTTTCCGATTTTAATTCTTCTTCTTTTTTGGATTTTGATTTCGCTTTTGTTTCTTCTTCTTCGATTTAGATTAAAACCCAAACTAATTTGGCTTCCAGTCTTGCTGTTGGTGGCATCGAGGAGAGGGAGGGGGAGGGTGAGGTGGTGGTGGGAGGGGGGGGGAGGGGGAGGTGGTGGAGGGGAGAGGGAGGGGGCCGTGAGGTGGTGTTGCTGAATGGGAGTAGGAGGGGGAGAGGGTAGTACGGGTGTATGTTTTAAAATTTAGTTTTAAAACTTTGTTTCTTTGCTTTGACTTCAAACTAATTTTGTTTTGGTTTCAAACCCATTTTGTTTGAAACTTATTCTCAAACCAAGTTTCAAAACTAGCAAGAGAACAGGCCCTTAGTTGACCTAAAGTCAAAGCCAAACCTGGTGGGCCTGAAGTTAAAGTCAAACTTTAGTAACTCACGCTGGAAAGCTTGCTTTGCAAGAGTTGACTGTTAACCGCGAATTAACCCATTCAACCGTCGTTACGCGCACACCTAGAAAGGTGAGCGATTACTCGCTATTTTTATAAGACTTAATTGGACTATCTAATTAGTACTTGTGTGTAACTATACCTACTTGATTGCTTGATTTTCTAAAGAGGTCTCCCACACCTCAGCTCTTGCCTATTTTAAATACAACTTATTGCTAAGTGTGTATACGTGTTTGCTTAACATGATGCCACGATTGATTATGTTATGTCATACTTGACTTGACTCGACTTGAATGTACGTGATTTGCCATAATCAATTGAATGTCTATGAATGTATGCACCTATATATGAAAGCATGACATAGTAGCCATGAAGGGTGGTGCCTTCTCAGGGTTAATCACATGTCATCCAGGATTGCATATTTACCTCTAGAGATGTATGCCTATGAACACATACAAACATCATGCATCGGCCAAGAAAGGACTAGGCCCGTACCAGGATTATGACATCTAGGATTTGCATGATTGCCTCTAGAAATGTATGAAGTATGCTAGGGTTTACCATGATCACCTTAGCGTAAAATAGGTCAGAGGACCTATGTGAAAAGACTTGGGCTCGGAGTCTTCCCGATTGAATAGATATTAGCTGCTTGTCTGCTAGGTAGGGCTTGCGGGTGAAAGTCGTGTCACTGATAGTCGACACTTCTTCTATATGAGAGGAACCCCTTTTGGCCCGAATAGAAAAAGGTCACGGATCCAAAAACCCCACTTTTGAGCATACCCGATTTTATCGATATGGCTGCCGTGGGGCGATGTACTTTGCAAACCATCAACATGAGCGAGTGAAATGTGAATAGATACAAACTTAGCTTTAATTATGAGAAAGCTAGACCGCGCTATCTAATCGCTAGGAGTCTAGTGGCTCAAATGTGCTGCATATGAATGTTGTGTCTGTGCTGCCATGCCTACATTAGTATTTGCTATATGCTTGCCTATACTATATGACATGCTTGACTTGATTTACGCACTTGATGTGATTTACTTGTTTACCTACTTACCATGCATGCCTACAATTACGCTGTTATTTAGATATATACATGAACTCTTTACTCGCTTACTCGACCTGTTACTTAAAGATTTACGGTGTGAATTTTCCTAAGGAAAACCCGAGATCTCTCACTGAGCTTAGTGAAGCTCACCCTTTTCCATCTTATTATTTTACAGGGGCTTGACTTGAGTGACGATAGTGGTAAGGCCGATGGGCATGAACGAAAGCAATAAAGACAAGAACTCTGTAACAGTTAGACTAAGTACAATTATGGTTTTGGGAGGATAATTTGGTCTATGACCGTCCTTAGACTTTATCTTTACTTTTCCGCTGTCATGAACTGCTTGAACTGCTAGGGTAATAAATACAACTTTATGGTAATTCTTATTTATTATATGTATCGATTGTTGGGCGCGAGCCCTGAATGACGCCCACTCGACCCATCGCTCTTCCTCATTGGGAATTGATCCAAGGGTACGGGGGGTTGGGGCTGGGTGTCACACGAAAGCCCGGGGGTCAGCTGTTATCCAAACCAAAGATTCATTATAAAGACACAGTGCTCGACCTTTTGAGTCGAGCCGGGGCCTTGCAAGAAGAATCAACTAGGAGGGAGCTGCCCCACGACTCGGCCCTAATGAAAGGCAGGAAGGGCCTCTCACATTGCAAAGGAAGGACTACTATGATGCTCCCTCACAAAAAGGGGGCAAGCACACTTCAAAGGTTTTGTACTAAAAAAACTCCCTGAATAACTGCCGTATGCATGTCAGGAAAGGGATACGAAACATATGGGTGTCTTTCAACTTATGTTTATTTGCAAGCATGACCAATAGAACAAGTGCTAAATAACGCCTCATAGGAGTTTTGTTTTCTCGTTTTATTTGTGCTGTTTTTTTTTTTTTGCCCACGCATGTGACTTAATTAAGAATAAGGTTCCATGGAATACGAAGGCTTACAAACCCCACTCTACAAATCACATTGCCAAGAAGCAAATAAAGACGAGATGTGCTTTGATCAAGCAACGTATCACAACAAAGGCCGTTTGCTAAAAGCTCCGAAATGGGCACAACTATGAATAGAGGAAACAAGTACGTATAAACAAAAGTGCTAAAAGACACATTTGATCAAAAAATAAGGGTCGACTCTAGGCCGCCGAAGCAACACTGACCCTCGGCCCCTATTGCCCTAAAATGTCTGAAGGCTAGCACTAAGCCACGCCCAGACAGGAGAGGACTCCCTTTGCCAATAAGGAACAGTGGCAACAAGCCTCCTCCAAAAAGCCACAAACATGGCCCAGAGATGAGAACATATAGCCCAAGCAGCAAGCCTCGGCTCGTCAATAGATGAAAGGAGGGAAGAATAGCGAAAGATGTAAAAGCAGCACAAACAAACAAGTAGGAAGAGTCCAGCATGACAGAAGAAATAAAAATCCTTCAAGGAGGAGCAAAAATAAAAAAAAGTAAGGCCGAAGCCAGCATTCACACAGACCTTGATAAAACGGGGAATAAAAAAATGACCATAAAACAACAAAAGAAAAAGAACTACATGTCGATATCCCTAGGAAGAGAGGAAAGGTCCTTGGAACGAGCAGCCAAAGAAGATGCACCAGCCACCATAGAGGCATCAGGGTCCATATAGAGGCCAAAGGACCGGGCCCATTGGTCAAAGTTGGCAAAACCAATGGCGGAAGGCTCCTACCACTATTAATTATGCTCTGGGATCACGGATGGTTCAAGATCAAGCACAAGCTGATGAAAGCCCTCAATTGTCAGTCTCAAGGCTTAACGCTGAGCATGTCGTCAAGCTTCGAGTAAGCCCCAACCCTTACATCTCCTGTGCACCCCGAGAAAAAAAGACAAACTCAGCGGAGCTAAGGAAGTCCCTTTGCCACTGCTCATTGGTTTGTAGGCACTCTAAATGAAGGTGACAGATGTCCTGCTCTAAGTAGGCATAGTAGCTAGCAAGGACCTCCTTCTTCGACTGTAGGTGAGCAGTCTGATCCTGAGTTGAGGTCATCTAGGAAGTTGCTTCTTGCACCTTCTCGCTGCTTCAGCCTGGGACCCGACCACAACCCCTCGAAGAGTGGACATGTCAGTCCTAAATTTCTCCTCCATAGCCTCAATTTAACTAATTCCTTTAGTAGTTCCAAAGAAGTTTCACTTCTTGAATCCTTTTTGTGAAAGTTTTGCAATTTCCACTTATTTCTTTTTCTTGGAAAATTCGGCCATCTCTATTTCTTTGAGAGGGCAAAATTTCCAACCGAGTTTCTTTTTCCTTTAGGAAACTGGATTTTGTAAGGAATATCAACTCTAGTTGGATTCCACCTTTTATTGTATTTTCTATTTCTTTTCACTTTCAGCTGCTAAAATCGAGCTAACTGCTTTCCTATGTAAAGGGGCACTCCAAAATAATAATAGCATTCAGACTAGTTATATCTTGTGGAAGGTTTAATATTTAGCTTAAGAGTTCTTTCCCTGAACTTGTGTATTTTTGCATGTGTGTTCAAATTACATATGTGAAACTAATAGGTTAAATTTAGATTACTTGCTTCGCCTAAATTATGCTTTTTTCAATTCAATTCTTGCTAGGTTTAGTTAAAGTAGCTTGTCTTACTAAGTCTAGGGAGTAATATTTGAAATTCATTGAAGAAGGTAAGTTTGTGATCAGCAACGATTCATCTTCCTTGGCACTTTCCACATCCTTGAGGAACAACTCACATTAATTTTGGTATCAAAGCCGAGGCAAATAATTGTTGGTAGAAGGTGGTGGGGGTTAGACGAAACTTGCTTGCAAATTTTTGAAGAAGTTAACGCTTAGATTTTGCCAGGATAATTCAATTGTGCATATTTTGAATCTTTATTTTGGATTATAATTCTTTGTGGCAAAAAAGTGAAAGTAAAGATGTAGAAAATTAGAAAAGAAAACTGAGGGTGATCGCAAAAAGGGGGAGATTAAAAAATCAAAAATTAAGGAACCCCTAAGGCTACCTTCGGCAATGATTAAAGGGATAGTCAAAAAATGGGAGACTTTAATCTAAGTAAATGTAACGAAATTCCATCCATAGGTGAACCCACAAAAAATATTTGTCCCTTCGGATCGACTGCCTTAGGCTTCTCGGGAGAATCCATGTGTGGCTGGTGCTTCTATCCATCTTGTATTTCATATCTTATGAAAGATAGCTTGCTATCACATTCTGACTCTGGACGATGAGGTTATCATTTTGTATAGATCCATCAAAATCTTCATCTTTTCACAAATTTTTTCAGCTGCCTTGCAGTAGTAGAATTCGGGAGTTTTGAGAACCTTAATGAAATATGGATGAGGGTCTATAACAATAACACGCATTTTGTAGTAAGGGGAATCCTCCAAGTGGACAATGTGGTCAAGAGGCTTCTTTCTACTGCTACTAACATTATGCAGAGGATGAGAAGAACCCTGCGAGTGATGTTGCGGCAGGTTCTGATTTACAACGGTGGTTTGTGCAGTTTCTATTGCTCAAAATCTTATTCATGACAAATTACTTCCAGCAAAAGGAAATTTAAATTTTAACAATTGCTAATTGTCAAATGGTACCATTTAGGAGATTCTTTAGGACATTTTACTTTAAAAAAGTACTTATAACCTATTACGAAATTTTATGGTGATTCCTAATATGTAATAAATAAATGTGCAGTACATTTAAAGGTGATGTGCAGTGACCAATTTCACGTATAAAAAATTATTTTTTCTTAAATTTAATATCAAAGAATACTCAACTACTATATGCTACGAATTGTGATCTTTTTTTTTATGATTGCTTAATTATCCTGTGATAAGGGCATCCCTAGTTTATCGACAAGTCCAAGCCCACAGACAAGTGAATCCAAAGAAGCTGAGGAGATGCGGGTGCTACACAGAGGCCCTACGATGCTTCAGGATCCAAGTCTTTATCAAAGGGATCCACTTGTAGATATCATTGGGCCAATGACGCGGAGCAAAGCAAGAAGAGTTCAAGAGGATCTCAACAATCTTGTACAAGCTTGTGACAGGATGCTCAATTGATAGTAGAAGCCAACGCCTTGGAGAATAAAGCCGGAAAGGTTCAAATAGCAACTCTCCTTACAATCCTTGAAGAAGAGGCGCAAATCACCATTCCGAAATGAAGAGAAGGCTGTTTCTTGAAGTTCTTGAAGACGTCGGAAGGTTCTTTGACTTTAAAGAGACATTTCTTTGAGTTCTTGATTTTCTTGAAAATCTTGAATTTTATATTTTGCAGAATCTTGAAAATCTTGATTCCGAAATGATTCCAGGAGATTCCAGAAGATTTCGGAAGCTCCCTACATCAGATCCACCATGCACCACTGATATGGCCCGAACCATCCATGGAGCCCATTCCACTTGAAGAATTCAGCCAGCCTAATCCAAGAAGGCCATGCGCAAGTTGCTTGCCAATTAGGTTAAAGGACAGTTGGGGAAGGATAAGGATTTGTGCATGTTTTCTAATCCTACCCTTAGTTTGTTACAAGTTGGTTTAGTTAGTTACAAGTTTGTTACAACTAGACTAGTTTGTTAGTTTCCAAAAAGGATCCCTTCTTGATTTCCTTTTTGGAATAGGATTTCCAATTCTTTTCCTTCTTGTTTTCCACTTGGAATTTCGGCTGCCCTTTCATATAGGATGACGGAATTTCTTTTACTTTATTCCATTACCTACTTCTTTCAGGTTTTGGTATTGTAAAGGAAATCAATATCTTGATTGGTTTCCAATTCTAATTCCTTTTCCTATTTCTTTTAGGTTAAGAATTCGGCTACCTACTCCCCTATATATAGTCATTCGAATTCTTCAATAAGACACATTATTCATATCTTTAAATTATTAGTTTGAGTACTCTCCTTTTATTGCTTTATGTATTTTGCATGCTTGTGATTTATATATTGCATGAAACTTAGCTTAATTAGGTTATTTTCTCTACCTAATTAAATTCACATGTTTCAATCTTATTCTTTACTTAGTTCAAAATTTCATGTTAAATTAGCTTAGATTAGTTTACTTTGTTTCTTCAAATTTCGAGTAAAGGGTAAGAATTATACGAGCTGCCGCTTAATTAGACTTTCCTTGGCAATTCATCCGCATGTGTACTTTGGTCCACATTATCTGGGAAACATATATTTAGGATGTACAATGTTTTCTTTTTAATTGAACTAAAATATAATAGATACAAGAGTTCTGAATAATTAATACCTTCATAATTCACATAGCGAAGATATAAGGAGAAAGATTCTGCAGAAATTAGAAAAGTCTTCCAAAAGACTGTAAAATCACACACCATTGTCAGTTAATCAGACATGAAATATTCATTGAATCCATACTTGCATTGCCAAAAATTTGGGAAAAATATCAAATATCAAATTATTATATCTTTCCTCATGCTGCCGACAACCGCCTTTCTTTGGATTTATAGTAAATAGGTCCACTAGCAGTAAACAAACTCTATCCAGAGAGAGTCAAGAGCAACAATATCATGATTCTTATAATTGGAGACAAGGCAATCCAAGATGTGCCAATTTGCGGTGGATTTGGTTGTTTTTGTTGCGCCCTTTAGACATAAGGGTCCAGGCCGTTAGCAGTAAAAGTGGATGGGCGAATGGTGTAATTGGGGTAAAATGAAGTGGATGGCGGTCAGGGAATTGAGGCTCTGGGATTTGGGAAATTTGGGATGATTTCAATGGGAGGTGGTTAGGTAGTATCTAGGGTTTATGATCAGTGAAGGAGTTGGGGAAGTAGAAGAGTGTGAGGTAAAATGGGAAATGAGGGGTTAATTTGGGTACAGGTGAAGTGGGGTCGAAAAGGGGATTGGACATGCACACTTACAAATAGCCTAAAACATATTTGTCACCAACTTACCTGAAGCCCGAATCCCTTAAGTGTGTCACTGCCCCAACTCACCACTTATGCGAGAATAAGCCTTGGAAAATTGTCTTAAAGTTACCTTAATTCCTTGGCTATCAACTTGCCACTTGGGAAGTGACAACCCTTGTGAGGACCCAAATTTCAAACTAAAAAATCGAGTCGTTATAAGGGTAAAATAAACATTTTGCTTACTCTTAATTGCATAACCTGAATTATGGAATACATGAACCAATTGCTTAATTAATTGTTTGATTGATTGAATGATTAATTTTTAATATGGATCTAGGAGTTATACTAAAATGAAACAAGGAAATTAGGAACGAATACGGAGATCTACGTTGTGCGAGTTAACGTACGAGTCGCACGGATCCTCGCACAGCCGTATAACTCGAAAAGGAAAGAATCTGGAAGATTGAGTCGTGCGAGAACCAGTGCGAGTCGGATAACTCCTCGCACGGATTAAATCGGGAAATAATCTTTAATTAAGGAATTGGAATCAGGATTAATCCGGTAGAAGGAAATTACCCGAATTAAACTTAACTTAATTAGGGTAGGATTCTTATTCAAATCTAATCTAATAAGTGCCTATAAATACATCCTTAAATCATGAATTAAACCTTTAAACACTTAAATCAAGAATTTAAAGAAAAGCTCGTGAGAAAAGCTTGTAGTCATCGGCGCCGTCGTTGAATTGCCGCTGCCACACCGCCAACTCTGTTGAAGCCTTTTAGTTTGTGATATTCGTAGGACCTCACGGTGAGAGTTAATTAGTGGTTTTGAGTTAGAATTAGAAATAAAAACATGAATGTTCAAGAAAACTTGAAGAACGAGTAATCAAACTCTTGCTTGAAAATCGATAGAAATTATGTTCTTAGGATGTTGAAGGATTCCTTGTATGTTAAACTAACTAGGATTGCTACCTCTCGTGTTTAAACAAATCATGACGATTAAATCTAAAATCAAAATATTGAAGAATATGCATGTTGAGAACCTATGTTCCGAGCCTAGTTCGGAGCAAGATTTAATTTAGTGAACGTAATCGTTTTGCTAAACTAATACTTCTAGCTCTTGTATGTATGTTAAGTTTTGGATTCGTGCATTTAGATTGATCTAAATCGAACTAGAACTATGTTAAAACAGCTCCAAAAGTAGTTGCCTGAACCAAAAGTTTCTGAAAAATATACCTGTCATGCGAGTTATTGTGTGAGTCGCATGAATTATTGCACCAGACCCAAAATCACCTTTTCTAAAATTTTAAAACCTGAATAACACAAAAATCCCGTGTGCGAGGAACCGTACGAGTCGTACCTCCTTGGGCATAGCCCAAAACCAAAAATTTGCCCTATTTTCGTAACTTGATTTATTCCTAAAAATATACCTTATTTTCGAAATTGACCCACAAGAATTTAGAAAAGTTATTTCCTGAAAATTGACCTCATTCCTGAAATCGACAATGCTCCCGACTTTGACTTTATTTCAAAAGTACCTTTAAACCATGACTTGAACCTTGACTTAAACATTCGACTTAGAGTTTTGACTTGACATATACCTTGATCCTTGTCCCATAGTTGATCTATAGTTATAGCCAAACATAGTTGACCTAAAGTTAAAGTCAAACGTAGCTGACATAAAGTCAAAGACAAACATAGTTGACCAAAAGTCAAAGTCAAACATAGTTGACCAAAAAGTCAAAGTCAAGCTATTTGACCAAAAAGTCAAAATCATTTAAAAAGACAACAAGTACCCATTAGTTAGTAACCTACTTCACGTTATCCACAAGAGCTAAACGTTGGCCGTGGACCGCTGTTGACCGACGTCGAACGTACCCAATTCACGATCCCAAGGTGAGGGATTACTCACTAGTTTCATGAAATTTAACTGAACTATCTACGTAGTAACTATGTATACTATACATACTATTGCTTGCCTATTTTTTCCAAAGAGGTTTCCCCACGTCTCAAACTTGCTTGTTTTCGAAACTTGATGCTAAGTATGTATACTTATCTGCTATGTGCCTGTTTGACATAATAATGCCATGTATAATTATTATCTACCATGCTTGAGTTGACATGATAACGAGAGTACTTGCAACTATGTATGCTTATTATAATAATATGAAAGCATGACTTAGCGGCCAAGACGTAGGATGCATTCTCAGGGTAAATTGCATGACATCTACAATTGCATGATTGCCTCTAGAAATGTATGAAGCATTCTAGGGTTTCCATGATCACCTTAGCGTGAAAAAGGTTAGAGGACCTTCCAGATAAGACTTGGGCTCTGGGTCTTCAAGCATAACAAGATAGTAGCTGCTTGCCCGTTATGTAGGGCTTGCCAGTGAAAGTTCGTGTTGCTGGGAGTTAACACTCCTTCTATATGAGAGGAGTGTGGCCCAAAATGTGAAAAGGCCAGGATTCAAAACCCCTACCGTAAAGCATACCAAGTTTTACTGATACGACTGTCGTAGGCAACGTGCTTTGCGAACGATCAAAATATGAACAACCCGAATATAAATAGATTTCGACTTAGATTTAAGATGAGAAAGCTAGACCGAGCAATCAGCCCACTAGGAGTCTTCTTCATATGAAAGTGGTATATTTGCTGCCATGCTTGTTTCAATATCTGCTATGTATTTGCCTATACTGTCTTCCATGCTTGACCTGCTCGACTTGTTTGCCATAATTGCTTATACTTCTGCCATTATGTAAGAACATATGCATGAACTCTTTACTCATTTTTTGGCATTTTTATAAATACTTAAGGTGGGATTTTCCTAAAAAATCGCCGAGGTCTCTCACTGAGCATAGTGAATCTCACCTCATTCCCCATATCATCTATTTGTTACATGGGCTTAACTTGAGTGGCGATAGAGGTAATAGATGGGCACGCATGCAACGAATAAAGATAAGAAATTTGTAATAGCTAGACTCAGTACAATTTTATAGTTTTGGAAGAATAATTTGGTCTATGACCATCTCAAACATTTATCTTTACTTTCTGTTGCTATGCTTAGCTTCAACTGCTAGATTAATAATAAGGATTAATGGTATTTCTCTATTATTATCTGTATCAATTGTTGAGAGAGCCCTATATGATGTTTCAACCCGAACCGGCTCAGATTTCTTCGCAATAATGGCTCCTCAGAAGAAGGGTCGGGTCGGGGTGGTCACAACCCCACTCGCTCGATTTAGGAGAACACTGACTACCACTTCCTTCGTACATGAAAAATGTATCTTTGAACTTTGGAGAAATTATCCTAACCTTGACAATGTTAACTTGAAAAATCTGCACATGATTAAACACACAAAATCACAAAAAAATTGATAATAAAATAAAGCAGAAAATTCCTTACGTAACCTCCCAAGTAACGCCTTGTGATCATCAGGGTAGTCACGATAGTGTGAAGCAACCCCTCCTTCCTTCAGTTTATTGAAAGTTATTATGATTTCCTTTGTTTTTATTTGAAAATTGGTTCTCGCGATCCTTTCATTCTATATTTGCACTAGTACTATAGACTGTATTGCGCAAACGTCTTTCAGTCCAAAGCCATTACCTAGAATTTATCATTCTTGATGACTGTCCAAAATTTTTTGAGTGATGTACGAAAATGAGCTCCTCCCCAAACAACATGGACTTCCATCCTATCAAAGATACATCAGTTGAGTGATTTTTATCCCTTATGAATCTTGCTCATTAGTACTCATGATCACTATTGATGCAATTTTTTGAATGGAAATATTGTGGAATATCACATATGAAGTGAAGTTGTTCAGATATATGATTTGCATATATGATTTGGAAGAGAGAGGCCATCTCAGAGTTATTTTTTGTACATATAGATATCCTTCTATTTTTAGAGATGTGCAACATATATCTTCAAAGTTGGTTTGCAAATGTTAAACTTAATGCAAAACAAAAAATTATGTAAATTTGAAATTTTAAAATTTCGTAACTGTCAAGAAGTATATATAATTGGAGACTTATTTAGGATTATTTACTTGAGAAAAATTTTATTTTTAATTATTGGCAACTTTATCGAGATGTGCAATATGTATTAAGTGGAGGTACAATATTCTGAAAATAGATGTGCAGTATATATAAAGTTAAAGTTCAATGTTTATGAACATGTAAAAAATATTTTTTCATAAATTTAAAAAGGCCTAATTTTCTGCACAATCGACTCCAACAATCACAATTGTTCTCATGCATTGAGCAAAGTGATGTGGACCGGAGTTCACGATGCGGAATACTTGCCAAGGAAAGTCTGGAAATTGCGAGACGCAGCTGTTAACCTCTAGAATCCTTACCCCGGATTCGGCAGTCTACTAAAATTAAGCTAAGCTAATTTTAAACATGCAAATCGAACCAAGTTTAAGAACAAAAGAGTTGAAACAAAAGCATGCATTCTAGGCAGAGCAATTACCTAAAAAGCTATAGTTTCTAAGCCTATAGTAATTCACAAAGCGTGCAAACAACGAAAGTTCAAAATGAGAGAATGATTCAAGAAGTATAAAACTATACTATTCTATTACTTGAATCAAAATTGTGTGTTGAAAAGTGAAGAAGAGGACCCCTATTTATAATTATAGGCAGCCGAATTCTTCAGTACAAAGTAGTAGAAAGCAATTAAAATTGGAACTCAATCAAGAGATTGATTCCTTACAAACTGAAACCTAAAAGAACTAGGTTTAGTTGATGATAGGGATTCGGATTTCACAAGGGTGAATCTAGCCGAAATTCTATACTAAATAACAAGTAGAAATGAATCAGAACTAAGAAATATAAATCAATCGAGAGATTGATCTCTTGAAAAGAAACAAACCTAAAGGAACTACGTTTGTTAAGAGATAATAATTTGGGTGAATTATTGGACAATTTCAGCCGAAAATTATCTTAAAAATAAGAAGTAAAATTAAAATACAACAAGAGTTTAAGAAGGAACTCTCATTGAAAACTATTACTAGAATTAACTTAAGTTGTAAACTCTAACTAACTCCTTAATTAAAACCCTTCACAATTTCGGATTGGGCTTCTCAATTTCGAAATTTCCTCTCCTTCTCTTGGTCTGGACTGGCCGAATTTATGAAGGTGGGTTGCAAGGGGATTCAGCAATGGCGTGACTGTGAAAAGTGTAGGAAGCTTCTGGAATCATTTTTGAAACTCAAATTTTACAAACTCTTCATTTCTTCATGATTCTTCAATTCAGACCCCTTTTCGAAAATGGTGAGTAAAATGACAATTTTACCTTTCTGACTCTTCTGGGCTTTATCTTCAGGGGTTTGTGCATCGGATGCCATCTGGGATTGCCGGGAACACTCTTGGACTAGGTTCTCAAGGCCGGCCTTGAGTTTCCTTGTCCTTCTACGTGTCATTAGCCCAATGATATCTATTAATGGATCTCTCTGGTATGGGCTCGGGTCCTGGAGCATAGCTGGGCCTCGATGTAGCACACGAACAGGCTCTGCTTCCTTTCTCGAGTCCTCTGCCTCAACTTGCAGATCCTCTCTGCTTGGACTTGTCGATGGGTTGGGGATGACCTCATTATTCCCTCCCGGTTGGAAAGGATTTGACCTCGAATCAAGATCCTGGTCAAAATTAAACGGAGACAAGTCATCAACATTAAAATATGTACTAAGACTATACTCACCTGGTAAGTTAAGCTTGTAAGTGTTATCCCCCATCTTAGCAATAACTTGAAAGGGCCCATCGCCTCGGGGATGTAACTTAGTCCTCCGGGCAGCTGGAAATCTCTCATTTCTCATGTGAACCCAAACCCAATCACCAGGTTCAAAGCTCACTATCGTACGCCTTTGATTTGCAGCCTTGGCATTACGTGCGTTCGTTTTCTCTATATTCTGACAAACCTTCTCATGCAACCGTTTAACAACTTCGGCTTTCTGTGCTCCATCAAGACTTGTCTGATCCTTCAGGGGCAGTGGCAGTGGCAGTAAATCCATCACTGATGTAGATCCTATCTCCATCAAGCCTCAACAAGAACCTAAGCAACACATGACTCGTCTTCAAACAAAGAAATTGAAGGAAGCAATTAATGGATACGTTGATCAAGCACTAGAGGACCGCAAGGTGGAAGAAGCAAAACCGTGGGTGACCATGATCACCATGAACAATCAATTTCAACCATCAAATCTCACATTGGGACTACATTCTCGGTCAAGTGAAAGGATAGGAGGTCAATCTACCTTTGATCACAATTGGAAAGGTCAAAATGCATTTAAGGAGAAGTTGGAGGGCAAGATGCCAATTTGAGGGAAACCTTATTTGAAAATTCAAAGGTGGAAGATATATAATTCTTGGCCAATAATCAAATCCACCAAAACATGGCAGCCAACTAATGATTTTCGGCCATGAAGAATCAAAGCCACAAAACATGGCTGAAAATGAAACCCACCCACAAAACATGAAGAATCAATCCCACTACTTTAAGTATTATATTGTATTTCTTTATTTGGTGTGAACTTTAGCTTTGTATTTCTTTATTTGGTGTGTACTTTAGCTTTGTTGGACTTATTCTTGCTGGCCTTCTATATAATGTGGTTGAAACTACAAGGAATCAAAAAACCTACATGAAAATTCAATCCAAATTTGAGAGCTTCTCAACTTCAATTCCAACTCCTTGGTGGTTTTGGTCATCATTGCACACTTGTGGGCATTGGTAAGAAGTTTACAAGTCTTCTTTTGAGTATTAGAAGTCTTGGTTAGCTTGGTTAATTTCAAGGTTTTGTAAGTAGCTAGGTGAATTTAATGACATATGTTCATTAGGGGTGCCTAGTCTAGATTCGATCTTGTAATGCCTTCGATAATACTCTTTGTTTCCATTCTCTATCTCTCCATCATTGTATCAATCTTGTTGTATTTTTGATAATCTATATGTGAAGTGTTTTCTTGTGTTCATCACTTTGCAAATCCATGATTATCATTGTTCCATTCACTAAACAACACCGAACTAGAGCTTGAATTCTCCAACTATGTTGTATGCTCACTAAACCAATCTTGGGAACTTATTCAATTGCTTAAGAAATCTACATCAATCACTGTCAGTGGGTTGAAGCCGTAGGCGACTTCGAAGGGCGAAAACCCTGTTGAGGAATGCTTAGAGCGATTATAGGCAAATTTTGCAATCGGTAAGACTTGTTCTCAACTCTTCAAGTTCTTCTTAATTAGTGCCCTCAGTAGATTTCCTACTGTGCGGTTGGTCACCTCAGTCTGACCATCCGTTTGTGGATGACTGGTGGTCGAGAACAGCAACTTAGTTCCTAACCTAGACCACAATGTCTTCCAAAAGTAACTCAAAAACTTAACGTCTCTATCAAACACGATGGTTCGCAGAAGGCCGTGTAGCCGAACTATCTCCTTGAAGAATAAGTCTGCAACATGCTTTGCATCATTAGATTTCCTGTATGGGATAAAATGAGACATCTTAGAAATCTGTCGACGATAATGAAGAGAGAGTCATTACCTCTTTGCGTCCTCGGTAACCCTAAAATAAAATCCATAGAGATATCAGTCCAAGGAATAGAAGGTACAGGTAATGGTGTGTAAAGACCATGGGGCTTAGACGTAGACTTTGCTTTTAGATATTCAATGCAGCGTGAGCAAATAGACTCTACATCTTTATGCATTTTAGGCTAATATAAGTGTTCTTTAAGCATATCAAGTGTTTTATGGACACCAAAATGACCCATTAGCCCCCCATTGTGCGCTTCACGCACCAGTAGCTCTCTAGTTGAACTACGTGGTATGCATAACTTATTTTTTTTAAACAAAAAGTCATCTTGCCTAAAGAATTTCTAAAATGCACCAGATGCACATGCTTCATACATATTGGAAAAATCTAAATCAGAAGCATATAATTCCTTAAGATATGCAAACCCGAATGATGAATGATCAAGTAAAGTAAGGGCTTCATACCTCCGAGACAAACCGTCAGCTACCATATTCTCCTTTCCCTTTTTATACTTAATGATATAAGGAAAAGTTTCAATGAAAGATACCCACTTAGTGTGACGTCTGTTCAACTTACCCTGTCCCTTCAGATGTTTAAGGGACTCGTGGTCTGAGTGCACAATGAACTCCTTGGCTATCAAGTAATGCTGCCAAGTCTCTAAAGCATGAACCACTGCATAGAGCTCCTTGTTGTAAGTCGGGTAATTCAAGGCAGCTTCCTTCAACTTCTCACTGAAGTAGGCGATAGGCTTCCCTTCTTGCACAGCAAAGCGCCTATACCTATACCTGAAGCATCACACATAAGTTCAAAAACTTGATCAAAATCTGGCAATGCTAAAACAGGAGCATGAGTGAGATCATGCTTTAAAACAGTAAAGGCATTTTCTTGAGCTTGACCCCACAAGAACGGTACGTGCTTCTTGCACAACTCATTCAGGGGCGCAGCCTTGGTAGAAAAGTCTTTCACGAACCTCTGATAAAAACTAGCAAGACCATGGAAAGATCTCACATGAGAGGCTGATGTTGGTGTAGGCCATTCACGAATAGCCTGAACCTTGGCGTCGTCAACTTTCACGCCATCCTTCGAGACAACAAAACCAAGGAAGACAACTTCCTCCACACAGAATGTACACATTTTCACATTGGCATATAATTTATTATCATGTAACTCAATTAATACCAATCTCATATGCTCTATGTGTGACTTCATGTCCCTACTATATATCAATATATCATCAAAATAGACCACAACAAACTTTTCTATAAACTTTCTAAGCACATGATTCATTAATCGCATGAAAGTACTAGGTGCATTTGTAAGGCCGAAGGGCATAACCAACCACTCATATAAACAAAATTTAGTTTTAAAAGCAGTTTTCCATTCATCACCTTCCTTCATTCTAATTTGATGATAGCCTTGTGTTAAATCAATTTTAGTATAAACAGTTGAGCCATATAGATCTTCTAGCATGTCATCAAGTCTAGGGATAGGATGCCTAGACTTAATCGTGATTTTATTAACAGCTCTACAGTCCATACACATTCTCCATTACCATCTTTCTTAGGAACAAGTATAACAGGTACAGCACAAGGACTTAAAGATTCCCTTACCTGGCCATTGGCGAGTAACTTCTCCACTTGATGCTGCAATTCCTTTGTTTCCTCAGGATTTGCTTTGTAAGCTGGACGATTTGGGATCGACGAGCCTGGTACGAAGTCGATCTGATGCTCAATTCCACGAAGAGGGGGCACTCCTACCGGCAGCTCCTTCGGAAAGACATCATCATATACCTGCAATAAAAACTCGACTTCCATAGAGAGAGCCTCAGCAAGGTTAGTAGAGTCATTTTTAGCAACAAGTACAAGTATTAAACCCTTAGACTCTAAAACCTACTCGACTTCCCCAAGTGTAGCAAATAAGCTACTTTTACTATCTTTTTTTGAAGGCTTATCTGAGTTCACCTTACTACTCTTTACAATCTGTTTCCCCTTCCCCTTTTCTTGTTTCTTCTTAGCTTCCCATTCGGGAAGCTTATCCTTCATCCTGAGAGACTCAGCACGAACATCTTGGGGTGGCAGTGGTATAAATGTATGGATCTTGCCCCGTTGGCAGACCGAGTAGGTGTTGGCAACTGCGTCATATGTCACCTGCATATCGAAGAGCCATGGGCAACCCAATAGAATGTGGCATGCCTCCATAGGATGCACATCACAAGTAACTTCCCCTTCAAACTTCCCAATAGCATATGGCACTCTGACCTACTTGTTGACTCGGTACCCTTCTGAGTTGTCGAGCCATTGGAATCGGTACGGATACGGATGGTTGACGGTCAGGAGATTCAGGTTTTTGACCATGTATGCACTGGCGACATTCGTGCAACTTCCCCCATCAACTATCAGAACAACAACTCTACCATTTACCTTAACACAAGAATGGAAGATGTTGGTTCGTTAACTTGAGTCCAGGACGACGGATTTAGTCAAGGAGCGGGCAACTATGGAAAGGTGAGTGTCACCGTCAGGTTGGTGAATGTCCTACTCTGTCTCTGACTTACCCTCGTCAGTTAAATCCATGAAGGGTTAACAGGTTCTTCTTCATCCTTCTCAAAGATGTAGTCGACATCATGCCCAAGTAGAACTTTTTTGATGTTAGGGCAATCGCGCATCATATGTCCACGCCCGGAACAAGTGATGTCGTGAATTGGCTTCCTAGGAGTGAACGGCGTTTTAGCTCGGATGAAGATGAAGATGAGGTGGATGGTGCAGCCTGGATAGCTTTGCGTTCAGAGTTGAAAGGCTTCTTGGCGGGTGACGAATACACCGGATTCTTCCTCCAGGTGGTTGGGGCGCTGGATGGCGTCCTAACCGGTTGGACAGTTTTCATGTACTCCTCCATTACCCTAGCTTTGCGCAGCATGTCTGTTAGGCTGGTGGCATTCTGCAATTCCACTGCTAACGCTATCCCTCTGTTAAGGCCGGTTAGAAAGCGAGCCATACTGGCGGCGTCGTCCTCGTAGACATTGGCCCTGATCTTGGCCATCTCTAACTTCTTGTAATATTCATATATAGTCAAAGAGCCTTGTACAAGTGTATGTAATTTCTTATACAACTCTCTAAAATAATACACTGGAACGAAAGTCATACGCATTGCTGTAGTCAGATCAAACCATGTTAGAGGTGGAGCTCGAGCTCTCATAGGCCGAGTGTTGCGCCTTTGGTCCAACTCTTGATTCCACCAAACAAGTGCATATTCAGTGAAATTGACCACCGTGAGTGGAGCCTTTTTGTGCTCAGGAATCGAGTGGAGCTCAAAAATTCTCTCCATCTTAATCTCCCAGTCTAAGTATTCTTCAGGATTGGTACCGCCTGCAAAGGATGACACCATTGTCTTTAACTGACTTAGACCGTCGTAAGGGTTGTCGTTGGCACCGGCGTTGGGGTGAGGGATGTGTTCCTCCTCTGCTTCACGCCTGGCGTCTTGGGCAGCCTTAATATCTGTGACCTCACCACTGAGGTCTGCGAATTACACTAATAGTTTCGCAATTGCAGCCAGAAGTTGCTCGTTTCCGACAGGTCCGGAACTACCTCCTAACATTATAGGTAACCAAAAAAAAGGATTCCTACTAAGAACAAGGAAAAATGAGTAAAGTAACCTTACTCCCTTATCCCCCAAGTAGTGCCCTCCTAACAAGCTACACACAAACCAGTGTATTCACTCATAGGGTTGGCGGCCCTTGTATGCTGTATCGCTCAGCCTTTTACCTCAATCCTATATACAAGTCAAAGTTCTCAGATATTGAGCAAAGGTAATAAGCAACAAGTAAATCACACAAGCAGGAAACTATATAGGAATGTAGCAAAGAAAATTTCAAAAACAGAACTTGGTTCTATTTTGTTTGAAAAACTTTTCCAAAAGAATTTTTTTTTTTTATGGTATAACTCAAATAAGATGTGCACACAAAGGAACTTTCGGGGTGAAGCCCTCAAAGTTCAAGAAATTAATGTAATGCGCACGATGACAAAATTCAAGTTATAGTGCAGAGTAGGTAGCACGAAAAGTATTCAGTTTAAGAAGAAAACAGGGCAATTCAAGTGAAAGAAGCAAGAAATAATTAGCAGATTTGAACGAATCAGGAATATTACTACCCTAGATGTGATCACCTACCTAATAGGTAATCAAGAAACCAATTCCCACTAATTAAGAGCTTCTAGAAAAGTTTACCCCAAAGTTGCTAAAATAGTAACCCCCCTGCAGAAATGCGAAATTCCAAAAGTTTGGCTACCCCGAAAAAAAACGTGATTTTCTCTTTTTTTTTTTTTTTTTTTTTCCCTTTGCTAACCATGGATTTAAGAAGAAAGGGGTAAGAAGTAGCACAGAGAATTCACAAATTGCATAAACAAAGTGAGCTGCTTTACTTCAGCCGCAAAACTCACTATAGAAGTTGCACAAAGGGAGTAACAAGTTAAATCGCAAGTTAGCCTTGTTTGGTTGCTAAAAGAAGGTCGAATGGACCCTAGGATTTGTAGCAAGCAAACCCTAGTGCCGCTAGGTGGTGACCCTTTGTGCTGTTGCAAAATCGAACAACTAGAAGGACTCTAGGATCCGATTGAAAGCAACACCTTGTTGTTTTTTTTTTAGCGGTTTTGAAAAAAAAACTGAAAAATTCTTGGCTTTCTTTTTCTTTTCCAATAAAAAATTTTGGTTTTATGTTTAAACAATAGGGTGGTACCGAAATATAGTTTTCTTTAAAAAAAAAAATTTTCTTAAGAAGGAGCCTTCTAATTCTGAGAATTTCGAGAATAAATCAAAACTAACAAGGATTAGAAAACACCTAATGATTTGGCCGAGTTACTTCAGCTTCCTCTTGTCACGCAACCAGCCTTGGCTCTGATACCAATTGATGTGGACCGGAGTTCACGATGCAGAATACTTTCCAAGGAAAGTCTGGAAATTGCGAGACGCAGCTCTTAACCTCTAGAATCCCTACCTCAGATCGGCAGTCTACTAAAATTAAGCTAAGCTAATTTTAAACACGCAAATTGAACCAAGTTTAAGAACAAAAGAGTCAAAACAAAAGCATGCATTGTAGGCAGAGCAATTACCTAAAAAGCTATAGTTTCTAAGCCTATAGTAATTCACAAAGCATGGAAACTACGAAAGCTCAAAATAAGAGAATGATTGAAAAAGTATAAAACTATACTATTCTGTTACTTGAATCAAAATTGTGTGTTGAAAAGTGAAGAAGAGGACCCCTATTTATAGTTATAGGCAGCCAAATTCTTCAGTACAAAGTAGTATAAAGCAATTAAAAGTGGAACTCAATCAAGAGATTGATTCCTTACAAACTGAAACCTAAAAGAACTAGGTTTAGTTGATGATAGGGATTCGGATTTCACAAGGGTGAATCTAGCTGAAATTCTATACTAAATAACAAGTAGAAATGAATCAGAACTAAGAAATATAAATCAATCGAGAGATTGATCTCTTGAAAAGAAACAAACTTAAAGGAACTTAATTTGGGTGAATTATTGGATAATTTCAGCCAAAAATTATCTTAAAAATAAAAAGTAAAATTAAAATACAACAAGAGTTTAAGAAGGAACTCTCATTGAAAACTACTACTAGAATTAACTTAAGTTGTAAACTCTAACTAACTCCTTAATTAAAACCTTTCACAATTTCGGATTGGGCTTCTCAATTGGGCTTCCCAATTTCGAAATTTCCTCTCCTTCTCTTGGTCTGGGCTGGCCGAATTTATGAAGGTGGGTTGCAAGGGGATTCAGCAATGGCGTGTCTGTGAAAAGTGTAGGAAGCTTCTGGAAGCTTCCGGAAGCATTTCTAAAACTCAAATTTTACAAACTCTTCATTTCTTCATGATTCTTCAATTCAGACCCTTTTTCGAAAATGGTGAGTAAAATGACCATTTTACCCTTCTGACTCTTCTGGGCTTTATCTTCAGGGGTTTGTGCTTCAGATGCTATCTAGGATTGCCGGGAACACTCTTGGACTAGGTTGTCAAGGTCGGCCTTGAGTTTCCTTGTCCTTCTGCATGTCATTGGCTCAACAATATCTACCAATGGATCTCTCTGGTACGGGCTCAGGTCCTGGAGCATAGCTGGGCCTCGATGTAGCACACGAACAGGCTCTGCTTCCTTTCTCGAGTCCTCTGCCTCAACTTGCAGATCCTCTCTGCTTGGACTTGTCGATGGGTTGGGGATGGCCTCATCACAAAGGGTTCCAATTTCTCATCCATGGATTGGCCCATTATCAACTCTTCTATTTCTTATAAAATTTGGGTATAAACTCCAATTAAAAAAAGGAAGACAATACATTTTTGAGAAGAAAACATAACCATAATGATTAATTATTCATGTCACGGTGCCAATATCATCCCTTTTGACATCTTGCCATCGAACTGCTTTTATCTCACTAGATTTGAGAATATTTGGTTCAGGCTGAAACATCACGAACCTTTCTGAATCCCAAAGTTGAACTAGCGGAAACGGCACCCAAAGGCCAATAGCCAAATTATTTCCTGGATTAATCATATGCGACTCTGTCTCTGGATGCAACGTCATTGATTTTTTCAACAAACTTAAATCCTTCTATGAGCTCCAATCTTATCAAATTCGTTACCATGAAAACCAAACCTGGAAAACTAAAGAGAAGAAAAGCTTCATGTTTAGCTTTCTTCCAGGCTTCATGAAAAAGTTCAACCATTTTGAATGATAGCTCAAGGAAGCCCATCAAGTATCATCATATCCTTCAAAGTACGTAACAGTCGCTCCAAAGTACCTCTTATATTGTTCTTCAAGCAAGTTATTGTGTTGACTGGAGATATGAGTTGTGAATTACTCAGTTATTTCTTCATACGTTCTTTTTTAATTGCTTGGTCAAACGTTTCTTTGTAGCATGTTTGTGGAATTGAATATAGTTTAATTATGTTGAGATGTTTGTAAAGGTTAGTGGTGTACATAAAATTGAACTTCCATTGGGCCTGGCCCAATGGACTAAAGCAAAGGTAAACAGTTAAGATAAAAAGATGCCCGAGAAGTCCAGAATCCTGCTTAGGTCGGATAGACCCTTAAAACCGAGCTAGATAGTACATCAGCCAAAGGTTTAGGTCGGACCAGGACACCGGTATGTCTTGTCAGTTTCCCTCATCTATATCATGACAATCGGCCTAACCGAGCTAAGACAGTTAGGTCGGATTACGTTATTTCACTGACACAGTAGGTACAGATCATCATAGGGTTAGGTATGTATTTTGAAATCTATGCAGAGATCTCCCAGATCTTCAAAGAAGAAGAAGTCCATGAAATCCGGTCAGAAACGTACACGCCGCGCTAAACAGATGGGAGCAGGTGAGCATGTCAATCATGAAGGTTCAACGGACATATCTCAGTCTGGAGGTACATATACTAAGTCTTCAGACTTAGTGAGGTACGCAACATTTACCATTTTGAGCTCTTTGTCAATACTATTCATCTTCTGCTACCTCTCTAACTTGACCGTCGGAGCCTATACAGGGGGAAAGCCCCGCTCTTCTCTTGGTTTTATTACAGTTGTTGCCGGAACAACCTTCAATCACAATTCTCTTCATCATTCTTGCTGATCCGAGCTACCCAGCTCGGTCCCCAGTCGTTTATCTCCCTTCGCCGTGAAGTCTTGCATCAATTTGGGCCATGCTATTCGAAGGAATTCCTTGGGCTACAAGAAGCATCACTAGACGAACATTTTTTGCGTCACATCAGTTAGTATAGAAGTGTGTAGATGATCTTATTAAAAAACTCTATTATTTTTCTCAGGACTCTGAAGATGGATGAAAGTTAGCTCCAAACTCGTGGCACTTATGCTTACGTTATTCTATTGTTCGACACTTTTTTAGCTTTTAGGTAGTATTTTATTTATGTAACAATCAAACTATTATAATAGCATATTGATGAATGTCTCTTCCTTAGCTATTATCAAAGTAGTGTCTTGTGTAAAACGCTTATAGGAAATATTATGATGTATAGTGATTGTATCAAGTACGGTGTAATTGTGATGAATATTTATTCACATTATGGAGATTATTTTTATTTATAAAAAATAGTGCTTATTAGTTCTTAAATTAGCAGTTTAATCTCTTCAAAGAATAGTGTGTTTAATGAATAATAATTTTAATAATAGTTGTCTCAAATATTTCTATCTCAATATAGTGTTTCTAGCTATTAACAAAATAAGACATAATATTTAAGATAAATAACTACTGTCTTTAATTCTATTCGAGACATCATAGAACTTTCTCAATTCAGTGTCTCTAACTTTTAAGACGCAATATTTGAGACAGAAAACTATTGTCTACTATTCTATTTGAGATGGCATATTGCCGTCTCACATAAGTATCTCAAATTTTTAACAACTTGAGACACAATATTTGAGACAGAAAATGAATGTCTCAAATACTTTCGACACAGTTGAAAAATTGTCTCAAAAAAATATTTGAGATAGCTTTACTGTCTCAAATTTCTTTTGCGACGGCCGCAAAAGGGATAACACATTTACTGTCTCAAAAACCATTTCCAGACAGTAATTTTCAGACAGTAAATGCACTATTTGAGACAATTCTAGCGGTGTCTCTAAACGGGACTTTTCTTGTAGTGGAAGGTAGGAAAATTACTCTAAATTCCGATTAGGTTGTCTACCAAACATTAATTGTCCACCATGAGTTTTAATTTCTTTTATTTTTTAGTGGTTAACTTTCAAAACACCCCTGAAGTTTGAGCAAACATCAAAATAAACTTGAGGTTAAAAAAATTAAATCTACGATTAATTTATATAGAATTTCCAAAATGTTTACCTTCACATATCATATGCGTTTGTCTAAAACTCGAAGGCATTTTTTCCCTTTCTTACAAATTTTGGGAGTCACTTGTCTATCCAAGGGATTTACTTGATATTTACCAAATGAGGTGAACCTAAAATCTCCGTTTAGATTTTGGGTTGCACCGTGCGAAAGAATTCCGGAAAAGTTAGTCGAAGGATCACCCCAACTTGCTTGAAACAAATTCAAGCACCCAATCCCTTTTTCTATGATCGAATTTAACAAATATGCAATTGCAAAATATGAACCAAGAATTAACATGTATAAATTTTGAAATACCATAAATTAAGTGAAGCAAAACTTAGCTTAATAAAGTTTCGATGAACATGTTAATTGACTAATCTAATTAAAGCATTAAATCAACTAAACCTTCACAAAAGAATCCTTAAGTAAGGAATAAACTCACACGAGTTGTAAAGAATATAATCTATCAAATTGTATCTAATAATCAATGAAAGCATCCTATTTATAGGTATAGGATGCAATAAACAAAACCTAGAACTACTAGGAAGTAGAATACAAGAAATCTCGCCTAAAGTTAGAATTCTAAAACAAATAGAATTACAAGACTGCTAGCTTATCTAATTGGATTACAAATTTATGCAATTTCCAAAACAGACACTACAAGCCTAATTGGATTTCCGAAAGTGAAGCCAACTTGAAGTCTTTCTTTCACGGTCAGCTTGGTCCATGAATTTGGATCACATACATTTAAATGCATGCGGTCATTTTAATCAATCTTCAATTCATAGGTCATGCAAGGGCTGATCACCGTGGGCCTCACTTATGTAAAAGAGTGGATGCTTTGGGTTTGATCACGGGTTTCTTCAATTTGGTCAATTGCTTGACTTTCATCACCAGATTAACTATTGAGTTGACTTTAAATTTTTGTTTAGACTTTTAACCCTTTTGACCCTAGCACATAACATTTTTTGTAAATTAATTGTGTGGGGGGGGGGGGGGGGGGGTGTTAAAAGTGAAAAAATCTCAAAACACAAGGGAAAATATTATTAAGCCTATATGAAATAATAATTACAGAATCAAAACATTTCACTAATAAAAATTTACAATCACAATCATATATGAAATCATTACATGTATCGCGTTTCGACAACATGTATTGTATCATAAGATATATTCACATGCAATAATATACCATAAAATTTATACATTATTGAACCCTTTTTTTAGGTAATATACTATTGAAAATTGATAAACTACAAGTTTGTTTTTTCTTCATTATTTCATAAGCATAAATATAAATATTTATTTATTTTACATGACTTCTGTAATGTGAGTTTTATTA
This sequence comes from Leptodermis oblonga, assembly GCA_016801395.1. Taxonomy (NCBI): domain Eukaryota; kingdom Viridiplantae; phylum Streptophyta; class Magnoliopsida; order Gentianales; family Rubiaceae; genus Leptodermis; species Leptodermis oblonga. Next base: position 21,643,418 of record CM028759.1, on the reverse strand, counting down.
TTTTATTTGAGAATTATGAAAACTACTAGTATGAAAAGTATATAGGGATAAAATGTGATTAAGCCTAAAAATTATTTCACACTTATAACAGATCATTTGTATTTTCATCATAACTTTTCGGGCTTGCCACTTTATCAAGTACTATACTGAGCTTTTCTTGACAAATAATGATTCTTCAATTTTAAATTGAATTTTACATGAAATATAGCATATTGACTTTATACACATTGCACATCTCGTTTCAAAAGGTTATACTTCTATGTTGATACATTGCACATTTCTATGAAAATGGCTCCTTAATTCATTATGTTTTTGATTCTTTAAGTAAACAATCTTATAAAAATGTCAGGAATCATATTGTTAGAAAGGGAAAATTGCAATTTTGGTCCCTCAATTATACTCTCATTACACTTTCAGTCCCTTAATTATTTAAATTCGCACTTTCAATTCCCAAACTATCACTCTTTTGCCATTTTAGTCCCTCTTACCGGCAAGCTTACAGATTACCGGCCATTTGGGATCAAAATAAAAAACTCATAAAATATTTGGGCCAAATCATAATAACTAAAAAAATTTTAAAAAAAATTGAACAAAAATAGCTCTTCTTTTTTTTTTTAGGGCATGATATTTGCAGCGACGGAATCGATATTTGCAGCGACATTTTTTTGTAAAAAGACTAAAATTTCCTTGGAGAAAAAAAATAAAAAAAAATTAAATTTTCATTCCTACTACTACTAAAAAAAAAAAAAAAAAAAACTAAAAGTGTCGCTGGCGACATTTTTGTGCAAAAGTGTCGCTGGCGACATTTTTGTGCAAAAGTGTCGCCGGTCGCCAGCGACACTTTTCCAAAAGTGTCGCCGGCGACACTTTTGCACAAAAGTGTGACCAGCGACACTTTTGTGCAAAAGTGTCGCCAGAGTCCGGCGACACTAACCCAGAAGTGTCGCCGGGCGACGGCGACACTTTTGCCCAAAAGTGTCGCCGACGACCGGCGACACTTTTGCCCCCCTTCCCAACTTTCTTATTTGCAGCGACCACCGAGCGGATCTTCCTCATTCCGGTAAAAAATTGCACAATTTTGACAAAACTACTAATAAATTCGGACATAATACAAGTAAAATAATAAATAAAACTACATAAAAGAAGGGAAAAAAAAACCAAAGTGCTGGAATAATTTAAAAAAAAAAAAAAATTTCCGGAACCATCGCCGGAAACCGGCGATGGTTTTACACAAAACCATCGCCGGTTTCCGGCGATGGTCCCGGAAAATCATTTTTTTTTAAAAAAAAAAATTTATTCCAACAGATTGAAAAATTTTAATTTTTAAAAATTTTTTTTACCCCAAGGGCATTTCGGTCTTTTCACGCAAACATGTCGCTGCAAATATCGAAATCGTCGCTGCAAATATCAATTCCGTTTTTTTATTAGTTGCTGCCTTGAATTTGCTTTAACTTTTTTCCACTGAGTGATGTTTTGAACTGGATTGAGCACAGAGAAGGCAGATTGGCTTCTTTTCCTACCATTTTGGTTTGATTCATCTTTGTTAACATCTTGATTTAGAGGTTGTTCAAGCTGCATAATTACATGTCTATCAACAAAATCAAGTTCATCTTCATCGTCTTCCAAATCGATTTCCTCGAGCTCAATCTCATTCTCTTCATCATCATCAAATGAATCTCTACAATTCTGATACCTATGATTTGCAGGGAATGATCCATGGTTTGAAGCCATCAAATTATCTTCATAGTTCATATACATCATGCTTGCTTCAACTGTTTCTTCCTCCTCAATCTCCTCATTTAGTAATGGCTCATAAGTCTTGACATTCAAATTGAAGCTGACTCTTTTTGTGGCTGTTGATTAGTTAGGCTTATTATCTCTAAGCACATCAGCTGAGGCCTCTTGCATCTCATCATTGTCAAGTTTAACTGTAACAACAGAGTCCAGAGGTACATACCTTCCATATTTTGACAGAGCCCAGCCCCACCCATTACCACTTCGTTTGGACAACTTCAGAAATTCTGCAAATTCATTTGGAGAATTCCCTAATATCTCAGCTATCACAAAAATCAGCACATCCTACAATTGCATTATCCCTAAACTAGAGAATATCAGAACATTAATAAAGCAAGAAATTGAAAAAAGGAAATTGGATAGAGAAAAAGGGGAATGATGAAAAACGGTTGCCCACGGGCTAGTGGATGAATCCAGTCGGTGATGGAGGAACTAGTCACTGGGATGGAAGCTGTAGAAAACCCCCCTTAAAACAAAAAAAAAATCTTGCACATGCCAGTAGAATTAAACCCAGAAAAAAAATAAATTAGAACAAAATGTGAAATAGAAATATACTGAAGAAAAAGAGGCAGCCGCCGTTGGTGGAGTGAGCGGCAGTCTCGATCTGGTTTGTGGCAGTGTGAAGAAGGTGAGCAGGCTGGTGGATCTAGTGGTCGTCGTGGATGGCTGTGAATTCGGAGGTGGCGGCGGCGCAAGATAAAAAGACCTAGGGTCGCCGGAAAACATGGAGGAGCGGCGGTGATTCGGAGGAAGATGAACATCGTTGTTAGTGGCAACAACATTAACATTAATCTTCCCGACGCTCTATTCTTTTATGGTTGGTGTGATAATGGGTTCCGCCGCCGCCTCCTCCTTCTTCTTCCTCTTCTTCTTTACGGGTTTGATAACCAAAACTCGTAGATTTGCTTTTTTTTTTCTTTTTTTTTTTAATAGAAAAAGTGAGTTTTTTGTTTATTTATTTTAAAGTTTTGAATTATTATGATTAGGCCTAAAACTTTTATAAATTTTTCAGTTGGGTTCCAAATTACCGTCTAGCTTGCTGGTAAGAGGGACCAAAATGGAGAAAGAGTGATATTTAAGGGACTAAAAGTGCGAGTTTTAATAATTGAGAGACCGAAAGTGTAACGAGAGTATAATTGAGGAACCGAAACTGCGATTTTCCCTTGTTAGAAAATTACTTATTTTTAAAATTTATATTTATGAAAAAAGATTTTTCTTACAAGAAATTGAACATTGCGCTTCAATTCTATATGCACTGCACATATCTTTTCGGAAAGTCACCTACACTTAGTACATATTGCACATCTCAATAAAATACCCCATAAATTAAATGGAAAAAAAATTCCTAGGTAATAATCCTCAAAAATGTATCCAGTTATATATATTAGTAAATGTCAATGGTTGGATAGACCCAAAAAGGTAATGGGTTAAATAGAATCATTGATGCCATCAGCTTCTCCAAGTATAGATTTTACATAAATGATGCGCGAAATACAAAAACAACCCCGAAGTTGTCGAAAGAACAAAACAAATCTCCAATTTTAAAAAGGTACAAATTAAACCCTTGATTGAGATATATAAATTGTTTAGACAATAATATCCCTAGAACTGCAATAAAATATATGATTCATCCATCTTCTTTCTTTGTTTTCCTGAACCATTACCCTTTATTCCCTCATCCTATTTTACAAAGATCCATCAAACAATGTTATTTCGGTCGCAAGGTAAATTTATTCGATAAAATTGCATATTCTAAAGGATTTCGATGAAGCAAAGAAAAACGGTGGCGAAGTAACATCACCCTGTGAACCTCAACATTAAATTGTGATCATCGAATGACTTAATCCAATCGTGTTGTGGTTCAATGGAAAATGCTGAAAAAATATGAGAAAGAGGAGGGTGTGTTCCATTGATTTGAGTGGGAATTAAGAAATGGGTAGGGATGGGGTGTGTGCGTTGGGGGGGGGGGGGGTTGTTCAATTCAAGATTCAATATTGAATTTTTAATGGTACACCCTTGGCTGCCCATATCATAAAATCAAGGAAAACAAATAAATTAGATATTACAGACCATCACAAAAGATAGATAATCATCGAGAAACAAGGGAAGAGAGATAGGCAAAGGGTATTGTTGTCTATAAAAAAAAAAGATGTATTAAACGTTTAATTTGTACCTTTTAAAAATTAAGAGTTTGCTTTGTTCTTTCCACAAACCTCAGGGTTGTTTTTGTATTTATCCCATTGATGAATTGATTCCTGGATCTGCAGAAAGGTGGTGCTGTCATGTTCCCTTTGGGTGAAGCGACTGTTACTTTGAAGGATATGATAATCCTTGGTGGGCTTCCTTGCAGAATCATTCTAAATGGTTGAATTTTATTTTCTCATAAAGGGTGGAAGAAAACTGAACACAAAGCTTTTCTTCTCTTTGCCTTTCCAAGTGTTTTGCCTGGTTATGAATTTGATAATATTGGAGTATATATAAGGATTTGAGTTTTTTTGAAAAATCGACTACGTTGCATCCAAGGGTAGAGACATATGATCACTGTAGGAATCAAATACTATTAGAGAATACCCACCATCAAAGTCCAGGTTAGATAATCAATCTTTTCTTCCTATTTTTGGTTATATTACCAACCGATTTCTGTTAGTGAAAACGATAAAGGTGAACTTCATGGGTATTTGTAATTTAAAGCCTCATCATGTGTTGATAAAATTTTCAACTTCAATATAATTGATAATTTTTTCAAAATTTAGAGAAAATATTGGTAATTAACCTTGATGTAAAAATAAAATCAATCAATTTAATGGGTTGTTTGGAGTATTTGGATATCAATACTCATTTGACAGGAATTAGTGCTTAGTTACAATTAGTATCAATCTCATAGTGCCTTGCTTCTCGATATTGAGGTACATGCAGTCTTTTTGTTTTGTATCGTAAGATACATTTATTTATAATTTTCTTAGTTAGCTTTTCCTCTTATTTTAGACATTATTTTCCCCTCAAATTATAAAATAGATTTTTCACCCCATTTGACTACTAAAGGTCAAATGACTTTTTTTTTTTTTTTTCAGAGAATAGCCAATTAAGTGACTGGTGGATCTGAGCACCCTTTATTAAGATAAATAAGAGTGAATACAAAGAAAAGAGGGGGACATAATCACCTTACCTCTATTTAAAATTGAAAAACTTTTAGGTTTTGCATATTTTAAGGGAAGGGACCAAGCAGCTGTCCAAAATGACCAGCCCCTTGACCCATCTTGGAAGCTGGAGAGTAACCCAACAAAAAATGCCTTACAAAAAATGACGAGTAAGAGAATCCGCCACTGTGATGCCCACTCTGTGGATGTGAGAACCTCAAGGAGTCTCCAAATCTGCCTCACCAACGTGAAGACAACCCAGGGGACCTTAAAAACCTGCTGTGACATCTGTACTAGCGTAAGAGAATCTGATTCCACTTCCATACCGATCAAACCCAGCCTGCAGCATTCCTACAGTCCCAGCAACAAGGCTTTAGCCTCGGCCTCAAAGTCCGTGCCATAACCCAGAAAAGTAGAGCCTGCCACCAAGATTGTGCCATAGCCATCTCGGATTACATAGCCTGCACCAATATAACCTGGATTTCCCAGAGCTGATCCATCCACATTCAATTTCCACCTGGCAGTTGTAGGGACCCAGGCAATGGCCCTCCCAACCATACGTGGGGAAGTGGTGAAATGAGGAATCAAGCCCGCTTGAACCCAATCTCCATCATAGTCTAAGTTACCCTTTATTGGTCTAGCCTGGAATATTGACATAACCAAAAGCCTGAGCTCCCGCCAAAGTCCCATGGGGCTGGTTGGGAGTCCCTAAAAAAATGACCTGTTCCGAGCTTTCCATATCAACCAAATCAGGAGAGAAGGGAGGAGATGTACCAGCTTATGGTGCACCGAGGATCCCCCTTGCCACATCCAGAGCGAAGCTAGCCTATAAAAAATGAGAGGTTCAAGAACTGGTACATCCAAACACTCTGAGAACTTCCCCCATAAAGCCTCTGTGACATGACAGTCCAAAAAAAGGTGTTGTACAGCTTCCTCATGGTTACAAAGGGGCATTTGGATGCCAGCTGAAACCCAAATCCCGTCAAAATATCATCCAAGGGGAGCAGGCAGTTCCTAAGGTGTCAAACAAACACAGCCACCTTAGGAGGGACACTGGACCCCCAGACTGAGCCTGATGTAACTAGCCTTTGCTCGACCGGCCGTAACAACTCATATGCCATCTTGACTGAGAAATCCCCCTTCGCGAATGAGTCCAAATCAAGATATCCTTTGTATCCCCAAAAATAAGATCCTGTTCCAATCGAAGTACCCACGCCCTTGTTAGCCCACTCTTGAGAGTAGGTAGATAAAGAACAGCATTATCCCCAAATTCCTTCACCGAGATAATTGGAAAAGGAACATCAACCCTCAACCAGTGATCAAAAAGTATTCCTTTCCCCAGCCAGTTTGCATCCCAAAAATTGCATTCCCTGCTGCCGATCAAAACCTTAGTGTGCCTCGTGGCGACCTCCTCCACCAAAGAGATCCTCCGTCAAGTATCAAAGCTACGGAATCTCTTCAGGAGAGACCACATAAATGCTGCCCACAAAGTACCTTCGACCTGCAGTTTCCACCAAAGCTTGCAAGAGAAGCTGTCTACTATCATTTCCATTTGTCTCACCCCTAGTCCATTTTCCTGGACCAGATAAGACAAGAAATCCTAAGAACACCATCGCTTCCTTGGCCTATGGTCCCCTGCTCCCTAAAAAAACCTGACAAAGAGGCTCTCTAGCTATGAAATAGACCCCTTGGAAGGCCTAAGCACTGCACAAATAAGGAGAGGCATTGAGGCTAGGACATGCTTAATCAGTACCAATCTGCCCGCCTGTGAAAGCCATATGTTCTCCCAAAAGGACAAACGAGCCGATACTTTATCGAATAGAGGCTGAAATAAAGATTTCTTTTATGACCTAAATAGATAGGGTAGTCCAGATAAGTAAGTGGCACAACCCCCAATCTCATACCTATATACCTCTCAATCCTTCCCCACACCCTGGATGGTGCACTGGCTCCTAAGTAGAACGAGCTCTTAGCCCTGTTTATCTTCTGCCCACTAGCCTTCTCATAAGCTGATAGAAACAACATGAAGACCTTCAGATTTCTAGTAGTTGCACGCATGAGCACCACAGTGTCGTTTGCATAGCTCAAATGAGTGAGGGCCATTGCCCCTATAGGGACCCCATAACGCTGCATTCTCTCCTGATCAAATAGAGATTTGAGGCCCTTTGTGAAGGCCTCAGAAACTAGCACAAATAAGAAAGGAGAAAGAGGGTCTCCTTGCTTTATACCTTTGAATGCTTGAAAAAAACCCCGTGGAGCTCTATTGACTAGGATTGAGAACCAGCTGGAGAATAATCTGAACTAGGGAGCTATGAAAACCCAGCCTGAGCAGTAGACTATTTAGAAAAACCTAGGATACTTTGTCGAAGGTTGTCATCATGTCCAGCTTAAGCATCACATTCTGGCCCTGAACCTTCTTATCCAGATACTTCATCATTTATTACATAAGCAGCACATTATCCGCTAGTTCCCTACCTACCATAAAAGCAGACTACTCCTCTGAGATTAGGCGAGGCATGAAGGGCTTTAATCTTTCTATGACCAACTTGGAGAAGACCTTATTGAGGAAGTTACAGAGGCTGATAGGTCTAAAATCACCAAAAGATGATGGAGAGACCTTCTTAGGTATCAGAGTCACTATAACACTCAGAACAGCTCGTGGGATCGGAATCCCTAGCATGAATTCCTGAGGCCCTGAAGAAGAATCCAAGAAAGCCATCGCTCCCAGGAGCACTACTCGAATCCATCCCAAAGACCACTTGCCTTAGCTCCTCAAGGGTAACCAGGCGGAGGAGAAGCCCATCGTCCTCTGGAGTGAGAATAGGGCCAAGTTTTTTGAGGAACCATTCAGTGGCCTCACCATCCAAATCCTCACTCTCCGCAGCTAGAAGGTGCGAGGAAAAGCTCTCTGCTTACCTTCCAATTGAATCTGGGTATATTATTAAGTACATAAATAAATAATTCAAGCCAATATGGCTTACAATTTATTTGGACTTTGAATAATCTATTTTTGGCTTATTCCAGTTATGATAGTAGCTGCTCATTTTTGGGCCTAGAACATAGCGTTCCTCTTCATCGTCTGAGACCTCTTCTTCATCTTTGTTGTCTGTTTTCCAAGGGAATGGGCCATACTTAGGCTACTGGTCATCGTCATCTTGATTAATGGTACGTTCCTTTGGAGAATTTGGTAGGGACATTGTTGTTGGAATGTGTGGTTTAGTCGGCATCCTGTTAAAAAGCTGAGCATTTGTAGGCACACTATGCGTAACAATTGGAGTGAAATACTTCTGGAGGGGCTTTAACTTAGGAACTAGATGGGTTATTGGAGACTTCATTGATTTACCTCTATTATGGCTTGAAAAATGTTGGACCATAACGGTGCTGGAAGACTGGACTGCTGGGGGAATTTCCACTCCTTGGACGAGCTGGTTCACTTCTTGCCCGCCAAACATGCTTGAGGCGGGCTGTTGGTAATACATTGTTGTGATCTCTTGTGCAATGTGTTGCATCACGTCTTTGATCAATTGCTGGGAAAATGCTGCAAGTGGTGGGTGCTTCTTAGCCTTGCATGGCTGGGATCAGAGGTTAGGAGTTGTTAACTGCTCAGATGGTTAGGAAGTGAGAAAGGGATGGATTAATCCACGTTAGTGAATGGGGCATTTTGTTGAGCAGGTACTAGGCAGTTTGCTGGGCAATTTCGGGCTACTTCAGGCGCAAAGCTGACTGCGAATGGGTCGCTTGGATGGCTTGCAGAGGCCACGATTGGATCTAGGGCATTTTGTCAAACATATCCGTAGATTATTTTCTAAACAATCAACTTATTGTAATGTTGCTCTATTATCTTTAAATTTATCATTAAGAAATAACAATGTGATTAAAATTTTTTTTTACACACATACTTTAGAAGCTTTTGGTTACTCTCAAGTATATAATGCAAAGTAATTAATCTTTAGTAGTCAACCAATTCAATTATTTGACAAAACCTAATCACTAAAAAATTATGTGATTAAGAATTAATTCTGTAAGGGAACTTCGTGATAGAAATATTATAAATTTTGACTATGTAAATAAATGAAACTTACCGTTCCTTTTCTATCATAATTATTTTGATCATGATCAATTATTTAATTAAAATAATTTGAATACTAAAAATTGAGATATGTTTATCCCAAATACGTCATAATTTTATTTTAAAAAATTAGATTGGTAATAATGATCAATATCAATTAACAAATACGGAAATAATGATTAGGAAAAAGAAAAGTTTAAATTTATGGCATCAATCATGATATAAAAAAAAAATGTTTGTTGAATGTTATATTGAAGCGTCTTTTCTGGGTTGATAGCGGAAAAATGGATTTTATTGCTAAATACGGAGGAACAAATTTATTATTGTTTATTCAAAAAGTTTGCGGTGATGTGATATTTGTACTAAATGAATGTACAACCTTTTGAAGAGAGATTCACAATTAATTAAAAGTTAATTTCAACTAAATTTAATGCACGTAAAATAATCTCATCCTACTGCCTATGGCACCAAAGTATATCTTTTCATGATATTTCTTTATGAACGAGAAACTTGGGCTATCAATCTACAATGATGGGGTTATCATTAATTTACATGGGCATCTCATCCGGAAATCCATAGACATTGCAAGTATTAAATTGAGTTGTCGTGAAACGGCCCATGTTGCAGAAGACTTTGCCAAGGAAAGTCGAAACTTGAAGGCTACAAACTTACTCTCTTGAAAATCAAAACCTTTAGTCAATTTAAGTGAATCTAACTACTTTTATTCTTAAACTAACTAGAAAATTAAGAGGTGAACAAACATAAATCTAGGCGGAGCAAGTAACCTAAATTCTTCTAAGTGTGAAACTTGCAGAATTATCAATGCATGAAAATACACAAGATCATAAAGTAAACAAGTTGAGAATTCTAAAAGTAAAGGATAAACATCACAATTTTAAACTAATGAATTCTGATTAATAATATTTTGGCTGCCCCTATTTATAATAAAAGGGGCAGTCGAAATTCACAAGAAAAAGAAATAGAATTGGAAACCAAGAAAGAGTTGGAAACTTTTTACAAAGCAAATTCGAAAGAAGCACGAAATTGGCAAGTGGAATTTTCGGTTATCTTCTTTATGGGAAATCCAAAAATACCAAGAAAATGAAAAGAAAAGGAAAGCTTGAATTTGGTATCTTGAAAAGAAAATCCAAAATCAAGTTGTAAAAGAAATAAAGTAACTAAACCAAATAGGAAACTAATAATTAAGTCAAGTTGTAAACAATTTTGGAAACTTGACTTAAATTACAATCAAAACTAGAAAAGGAAAAGGAAAACATGCACTTTCCAAATCTCTCTTGGATTCTTCTGATCGCAAGTTGGACTTGCGATGTCGCGCGGATCCATTGAAGAGGCGGGCTGCGGCAGGGCCTGCGTTGGTGCGGGCTTGTGTCGCGGTTTAGGCTTCGCAGCTTACGTCTGATTCTGTTGGTCCAATTGGGAAAGCTGGAATGCTGTATACATTGGCCCAAAGTGAGATGGAGCATGAGTTGTGGGTGAAGGGTTTTGCAGAGTCCATAGACCCTACTAAACGGACCGCCATTCCTGTCACAGGACTAGGGTTTGTGCCTCTTCGTTGATTGAAAAGATGTTAATGCAGACATCCAAACCGCGACAATAGTAGGGCTCGTGAAAACAAGTGAAACCACTCCTGATCCTTCAAAAAGACATTTTCGCTACATGACAAGAAGCCGAAGTGCAGCTGTCCTGCTAGACCCAGGAAGTGACGATGGCTCAGCCAATGGATTATTCCCTAAAGTCCTTAGACTTTAAGGGGATCTCTGACTACATTCCACAACTCATGCTCCATCAACACTGGGCTGACCCATTTAGCATCCAAGCTTCACAAGTCTACCCAACCCTATTTTCGCACGCAGGCCACAACACAAGGACTACAACAGCATGCTTCCAGCCCACGATCGCAGCCAGCAAGCTCCATGGATCCGCGTAACTTTGCAGCCCAGTTTGTAGGGTTTCCCTGTGAATTGTGCAAGTTCTAGAATCTGAGAAGGAGAAGGTTTTGCATGTTACCTATTTCATTTTCCAATTATAGTTCTGATTAAATCAAGTTACCTAATCTAGTTACAACTTGATTTAATCTAGTATTCCTTTTTAGATTCTATTTTCCTTTTCTTTTACAACTTGAATTTGGATTTACTTCTAGTTACCAAATTCAAGCTTTCCTCTTTTATTTTAATAAGGATTTTTGGGTATCATAATAATGGTTCAACTGAAAATTGCCTTTTCCTTGAATCATGCTCCTTTTGAATTCAAGTTGTAAAAGGGAACTAACTCTCGTAGTTTCCAATTAAATTTTGATTTCTTTTCTAGTTCCCTGAACTTCTAGAATTTGCACCGCCCATCTATAAATAGGGGGTTTGACTTTCAAGTTTTGGGAGAGGTTATGAATTGAGTTTATAGGTTTATCCTTGCTTTAATTCTCCATATTTTTTATTAATTATTGAGCTTATTAATATTTTGTATGATTTATTATGCAAGTTCTGAAATTTAGAAGATTATAGGTTCTTGCTTCGCCTATGATTCTGTTAATTCAACCTCTTAAAACCTGATTAGTTAAAGTCTAAAGAGACTAGATCTTGCTTAAATTAATCTATAGTTTTCAAGTTTCAAGAGAGTAATTGTGATATTCATTGTTTGACTTTCCTTGGCACTTCAAAGTCTTCCGCATTGTGAGTTCTCACGAACTGCTCACATCAGATGTTCACCAATTTGTCCTTCTTAGATCAGGGATCTAGAGTGTGGCTTTTTCTATCTTGTGGGCTTGGGCTGAGCTGGAAATGATAAGGTTTTGAAGAGCCTCATTTACAGCCTTCTGTCTCTTTCTGGCCATAGGGCCCACAATATCAACTGGGGGGTCTCTTTGATAAGGACTTAGGGTCCTTCATGAATACTTGTCCACGATGTAGAACTTGTGGCTCCCCTTGGTCCTTTGGCTGGCTTGCTTAGGATGTCCTCATCATGTAGTAAGTTGAGGTGCCACATTTTGAAAAGAGATATGCAATGTGTAGATAGTTTATGTGTATTGTAGGATATAAAAATATCCACATCGCACAAAGAGATTAACTCATAGCGAAATAAACAACACACAATTGTAACGTGATTCGATCTCAACTAATTGTCCAATGTAAATGGGCTTCATATAAAGTACTTGCCATCAAACTTGACAGATTGTAAAGGAAACTAATATCCGTCCACTCCATTCTTTTCCTTAAACTCGCAACATACATATGTTTACTTCGATGATTCTGAAGAGGAGTACTACTTATTAATACAACTTTGTAATCCTCCGAGGGTTTAACATGTCAAAGTCCAGATGCTGTTTCATAAGGAAAATAGTGGAATCTCTCCTTGTCAAAAAATTATGCTCGGCAATTCTCTGCAGGCTCTTGTTGATGGATTCCACAAATGCACGCATCAGTGTAAAAGAGTATATAACCATTACAAGTACCCAAAAACAAAAGGAAAGCACAATCACGTAAGAGTTTACCAGAGCGCCAGGGAATGTTTTGGAGAGAAAGTTGTTGATCCAATGAATAAAACATTAGCAAGTGTTCCGAACGACACAACACCATCACCCTTTCTCTTTCGGCAGCAGAGAGATTGAAACTTAGCTTCTGATATCAATGAATACTATGATTTAGTGACAGACTTATTGAGGAAACTGACTTAACATTCCTTTTCTATCATAATTATTTTGATCATGATAATTTTTTTAATTCAACTAATTTGCGTACTAAAAATTGAGATATATCTTTATCCAAATAGATCCCTTTGGTCCATTAGAATTGTCCACTTTTATCAATGTACAACTTATTATAAATGTTGAGGTACAACACCTAAATTAGTTAATTTGACACCCTTTATTCTATTTATATCATTACTTATTTAGTATGGACTAATTGTGAACCACGCATCATTATATTAGTAGGGGTAAGAGAAGTAAATAATTTGAAAGTGGACTCTTCTATTGGAACAAAAAATATTTTTCAAAATGAACCATTTTAATGGAACGGAGGGAGTAATAATTCTTTTTCTAAAAAGATTAAATTGGGATTGGTTACCCGCCTTAATAATTGGATAAACTTAAAAAAAAATAAAAACAAATAATAATAAAGCACTAGGTTCACATTTTGTACCCTGGTTGTTGAATTTACGATAGGCTACTTTGGGTTGCTTCCGAATGTAATAATCAATGTAAGTCTCCAGCTTCTTGGTACCTAAAACATAAGGCTCGACTACGTCCTCATCTTCGCACTCGCCATGCATTTCCCAGGGGCCATACTGATGAGGTCATCCAAAGTCAACACTCGACTTCCCAGAAGGGTACAAGTCAACAAGTGGTTAAGAAGGTTCAGGGTTGACAGATGGGTTCTCACAAATCCACTGGAAAGAACTTTGATCCAATGAAAGAGAAATGGATCATTAAAAATGGAGTCAAAAAGAAATATCACAACACGCCATTTCCAGCTGAAAAGAAGATTCTTGAATATTTAATAAAATTCTTGAAGATAATTAAATCTCTTGATTTTAATTAAATTATTCCGGAGTTAGTTTATTCTAGAAGGTTTTAGAAGACTCGGGAATGATCTAGAAGCTTATCAGATTTATAGACATAATACACAAGTTAAAACACCTGCCTTCAACATTTAAGAGGCGCGCAACTAAGGATTGTTTCTTGCTAGGGCAGCCAAGAATTAGGTAGTGTGTGTTTGTGTGTGTTTTACTTTTCCTTCCTTGTTTTGGTTTCCTTATTTCTTAATTGGTAGTTTCCTGAAAAGAATTCTAGCATGTTTTCTTTTAGGAAATAAATAGATTTCCCTTTTAATTTTTTAGTAGGATTTTTATTCCTTTTCTTGAAGTGAATTTCGTTCCCCATTAACCTAGTTCCTTTAGGTTTCTGGTTTGTACGGTTTCCAATTTTGATTATGATAGATTCATTAGTGAATTATTCTTCTTTTTAGATTTAGCTAAGGGTAGCTTCATTTCAAAGGGGGTTTTCGAAATACATAATTAAGTTAGGTGTTCGACTTAGTTTGTGAGGTATTTTCAATAAATCATTAGTTTCTTAATTCAAGAGTGAATTCAAGAAGGTGGTTTAAATAAAAGACATTAAGCTAATCTCCAACTTAGCAGACTTTGGGATTCTGCAAAGCAATTCAATTGAGAATCTGTATCACATACACACACCTCCCTGCGTCATCGTGGTTTACATCACTATAGACCTTGGTGAATTGAGCACTGGTAATATAGTTGGAATGCGTGGCCTAGCCGTCATACAAGAGATAGTTAAGTGTCTGTAGGCATTCTATGTACTTTAATGTAAGTGAAAATCTTGTTCAGTGCCTTTACTTTAGGAAGTGGCAGGGACTTGTGTACTTTTTCGAAATTTTGCTGTGTCAAACTGTTCCTTGGACTATATCAGACCCCAAATGTGTGGTAAATACTTGAGTAGCGCCAGGAGTTGGAAATGCAGGGTTGTGGGAATATGTGGTTTGGGTATTTTGTCGAGCACCGTCTTGGTGCAATGGCGTACTGATGTTGGCTTGTGATTGTAGCGGTTGCTACTAGACATACCTTTTGGGGCACTTGTGCGTAGCTGGCTTGGCTTATAGCTATCCTTTCGGCTGCATCGGGGCTCATTAAGGAGACGTTGGGCTCGAGGCCTAGAGGGTAGCCTGGGTGTTGCGTTCTGTTTCCTGGCGCAGAGGTGTGGTGCTACTGGCTGGTAACTCTTGGGGACCTATCTGGACCAAAACTTCTGTATGTGCACTGCTTGCTGCTTGCTGCTTGGGGTGCACATGTTTATGCCTATGGGACGAGGGCCTACGCAGCTGGCTAGCATTTTTGCGCAGGCAGTTGGGGTGCTAGGCACGCTTGTTGGACTCTTCGCGGTGATAGACTGTGGCTACGAGCAAATGGCTGGTTCAAGAGGGAGGGGTGAATCGGTGATTGCAGGTGGGTTTTCAGCGAACACTTTTTCAACATCATTATATGTCTCTAAACCCATAGAGGTTGTTGCTGTGGGACCCCGTAATTTTTTGTTTTAGTTTAACCTTTATCATTTCTATTTTCTCATACATTTATATTTTTAAATTTAACAAGGCATGATTATAAGTTGTATAGCTTTCCCTGAGAATTTTGATTAGGAAATTTAATTTTTCGAATCATAATATTTGAGTTTAATTTAGAGTTATGATGATGTGAACCAAGGTATACATGCGGATGAATTGCCAAGGAAAGTCTGATTAAGAGGCGTAGCTCGTATAAACTCTTTACTTACCCGAAATCCAGATAACAAAAATAAACTAACATAGGCTAATTTACTTAAAGAATTCGAACCAAGTAAGAAAAGAGGTGAAACATGGAAATTTAATTAGGTAGAGCAAATAACCTAATTATGCTAAGTTTCATGCAATATATAAATCACTAGCATGCAAGATACGTAAAACAATAAAGGGAGAGTACTCAAACTAATAGTTTAAAGATATGAATACTTAATTTATTATGTTTTTCAGATGCCCTATTTATAGAGTAGGGGCAGCCGAAATCTTCACCTAAAAGAACTAGGAAAAGAGTTAGAATTGGAAACCAATCAAGAGATTGATTCCTTCTTACAAACCAAAACCTAAAGGAACAAGGTAATGGACAAATAAGGAAATTCGGTTATCTCACAAGATAAGGCAGTCAAAATTCCAAGCAAAAACAAGAAAGAAAAGGAATTGGAAATCCTACTCCAAAAAGGAGATCAAGAAGGGATCCTTTTTGGAAACTAACAAACTAAGGGTAGGAATAGGAAACATGCACAAATCCTTATCCTTCCCCAAACCCTAAACCTTATGCGAAACCCTTGGTGAAGTGGACTTTTCGGTTGGGCTTGATGGGCTTGGCCGTCTTGATGATGTGGAATGGACTCCATGGATTGGGTCAGCCCAATTGTAATGGCGCATTGTGGAATGGTGTAGGGAGCTTCCGAAATCTTCTGGAATCTCCCGAAATTATTTCGGAATCCAGATTTTCATGATTCTTCAAGATTCTGCAAAATATGAAATTCAAGATTTTCAAGAAAATCAAGAACTTCAAGAAACGTCTCTTCAAAGTCCAAGAACCTTCCTGTGTCTTTAAGAACTTCAAGAAACAGCCTTCTCTTCATTGTGGAATGGTGAATTGTGC
Source organism: Leptodermis oblonga (assembly GCA_016801395.1). Classification (NCBI taxonomy): domain Eukaryota; kingdom Viridiplantae; phylum Streptophyta; class Magnoliopsida; order Gentianales; family Rubiaceae; genus Leptodermis; species Leptodermis oblonga. The sequence goes on along the minus strand of CM028759.1, from coordinate 21,627,230 downwards.
CTCTTATTCAAGAATTGTAAGGAGAGTTGCAATTTGAACCTTTCCGGCTTTATTCTCCAAGGCGTTGGCTTCTACTATCAATTGAGCATCCTGTCTGCAAGCTTGTACAAGGTTGTTGAGATCCTTACGAACTCTTCTTGCTCTGCTCTGCATCATTGGCCCAATGATATCTACAAGTGGATCCCTTTGATATGGACTTGGATCTGAAGCATTGTTGGGCCTCGATGTAGAACCCGAACCTCCTCAGCTTCTCTGAACTTACTTGTCTGTGGACTTGTCGATGGACTAGGGATGCCCTCATCATATGATGTTTTTGTAAGTGTAAGATTGTGTAACAATATATTGAAATAGATATATTAGTTTAAATTTGGGAATTTATGGGAGTAAGAAAATTAAAAAATGAATGAAAAGTAAGGGAAAAGGCTAGGATTAGTTTTTACCACCATTGGAGTGTGTAAAACCGATTGAGCCACCCATAAATAATAAAGAAAATATCTCACTTCTTTATAGAGTCATTATACCCATACTTAGAGCAATTATTTTCGCTATTTGCTAGGCTGACCAAAGTCAGATCGGTTTTTACTAACATTGGAGCGGGTAAAACCGATCGTGACCTGGAGCTGAAAAAAAATATCTTTCTCTAAGTTCCAAAGTAAGGCTACGACCTAGGGGTCTACACCCCTACTAATTTGTCAAGCTAGGCACCCAGAAGACATATAAATATGTGTCCCTCATCCAGAAAGCTTAAAAACAAGAAGAATTAGGAAGGAGAAATAGAGAAAGGACAGGAAAATTAGAGAAAGAAGGATTTTGGTGTTTTGATCTGGATTCTAAACCATGAAAACTTGCCTAAGCTATCTCAGGAATAGAAGAGTAAGGAATTCAACATTTCCATAACGTTAATTTTCGGAGTTATGATTCATAGAAGTAGAAATATTGAAGTTTTTAGTTTTTTTTAAGTTTTGATTTGAATCTTTAGTCTTGATCGATGTAAATATGTTATAGGTTGACAAACATGTTGTAGGAATGATTTTGAACAAACCAATGAAAAACATGTTTTATAGTTGTTTTAATTGAAACCCGAAGCTGAAGTTTGAAGAAAATAAATTATAGAAATGGTCGGTTATAATCAATTTTTTTTGCTCAAGAAAATTGGCTAAAACTGCCTTTGGATTTGGTAAAACCGCTATTTGGAAATTTTGGATTTTCATGATCGATTTTTACTGAGAAAATGATGGGTAAAATCGGTCTCTATACTTGAGAAAGTATTCTGAGCAGTTATTACCAATCTAAGAGGGGGTAAAACCGCTCTGAAGGAATATTTGATTGGTTATTACCGATCAAACTGTAGGTAAAAATGATCCGAATCTAAAAACATGAATTTTTAAAAAATCAAACAAAAACCTTTACAACTTATTTTACACCTTTAAACCCTATTATAAAGTACTTGATTAGGATTCATAAAACACTTATGAATATACAGATTGAACACAAAAACTCTTAAAACCCTAGAAATTTGGAATTTATCTAAATAGAAGTATAAACCTTGATACTTACGTACTGCAGATCATTGGATATTCGTAAGCTAGTTTCCACAGACCAAGGTGAGTTACCTCACTAAAAAGGAAGAACCATTTTAATCTATAACTAATTGAATGTTGGATTGCATTATGCATATAGCATGTGATATGAGTTCATCCTTATATTATACAAGTTTAGGTATGAAATATATCATGTTTTGTACACTTGATTATGTTATAACTGTGAATAACTGGGTGTGCTTACTTTGCACCTTAGATTATTTGTATTTTTTTTTGAGTCTATACTGAGTCATGGATCCACAACTTTATGCGAAATGATTTGCAAGCCTATTTGGGCTCTGGCGTTGGGTCATTCTCATTGGTCAGTAGTCTTGAGCTACTTCTGAGCATGGGCTCATTCATTTTCTTGTATTTTTTTTTTTTCTATTTTCCAATATAACTGTTACAGATCTTTGGTACATGGATGACTACTTCTACTATCGGCATTAGGATGACCTGAACCAATTAGTAGCTGGATTAAAGCTAAGAACGAGAAGGTTTTGTTAGGTTTATTGATGTGAGTTGTTCGAAGAGGAGCTCATGGTGCGAAAGTTGCCAAGGAAAGTGGATCGGTGAAGGGCACAATCTTACTTACTTAAGATTTCGAAAATAACATGCAAGGCATATAGTGAGATAAACTACTTTAGCTATAACCTAACAAGAATTAATGAATTGAAACCAGCAGAAATTAGGCGAAGCAAGAAACCTAATTACCCTATAGTCTCGCTTCTGTTATCTAAACATAAGCATGCAAATTACACGAGTGCAAAATAAGAACTCTTAAGCTAAGGTATTAACCTCACAAGATATATCAATCTGAATTCTATTATTTTCTGTTGATTAATTTTGACTAGCTCCTCTTAAATAGAAGAGGTTGTGTGCCTTGTACAAAATCAAGAAGGAAAGAAATTGTAAAACAAAAAGAATTGGAAACCAACTAGAGTTGGTATTCCTACAAGAATACAAGTTGCCAAAAAGAGCATGCCAACTTGGTTGGCAATTTCGCCCACCTCAAAGAAAGAGGAAAACCGAAATTCCTTTGAATAATTAAAAGGAAACATAGAGCAAAAAGGATTCAAGAAGTGAAACCTTTTTTGGAAACAAAGAAATAAGGAAACCATTTAGTTGTAACAAACTTGTAACAACCTTCTAACAACCTTAACAAACTAGGAATAGAATTAGGAAACATGCACAAATCCTAATCCCATCCAAACACCTAAAACCCAACTCCAGTAGAACTGTGGTTTGGCAGAGGCGTGTAGCAGATGGCCAAATTTGGGGAAGCTTGAGTGCTGATGGATTCGGCCCTGTGAATGTAGCATTTTGAAGATGAAATGTGATGTAGTAAAATTTCACCAAATAGTTCGAATGATTCTAGATGCAATAAGAAGCTTTCTGAACCCGTTGGAAATGATGGAAATCAAGAAAATCAAGATTCTTGCAATTCTTCAAGATTCATAACAAGTAATTCTCCCAGCAAACCAAGAAGTTAAAAACCTCAAGATTCATCAAGATCCATTTCAAGAAGTTCAAGAAACCTTCCAAGAACTTCAAGAAATCCTCCTAGCTTCAAGCCGTGTCGTCGGGCTACTCGGTTAAGATCACAGAACTTTCCTCTGAAACTCTCGAACTAGGCACGGGTGCCATGCTGAGGCAGGGATCGAATGGCCAGGTGAAATGAAGCCACTGATGACCTCATCAGACCCTCCAGGTTGAAATGGATTCATCCTCGAATCCTGCTTGTGGCTTGTAAAAGGAAAAGGATTAGTGATGAGGACATCCAAGGCTAAAACAACACAATAAATAAATCAAAATCCATAAAGCCAACAAGAAGGCAAAGCCCTTGAGAAGAATGCCAGGAGAAGTAGAAGAGCATGCCATTCAAAGATTCTTGAAGGAAAGGCATCTCCAAACTCTCTATAATGAAGAAATGGTCATTTCTTAAAGTTCTTGAAGAAATCGGAAGGTTCTTAGACTTTAAAGAGACAAATCTAGAAGTTCTTGATTTTCTTGAAAATCTTGAAATTCATAAAATGGTGAATCTGAAGAATCTTGAAAATCTTGGAAATCTTGAATTTTGACATTCCGAAATGATTCCGGGAGTTTCCAGAAGCTCCCTACATCATTGTGACCATGCACCATCGAAAATGGGCCGAAACCCCTTCAGTCCACCATCACAATTTCGGCCACCATCTCAAGCCCAAGGAAGAGCCCACAAGCCACATAGGTTTGAGAAAGAGTAAGGGATAAGGATTTGTGCATGTTTCCTATTCCTAGTCCTAGTTTGTTACAAGTAAGTTAGGTTGTTACAAGTTTGTTACAACTAGATTAACTTGGTAGTTTCCAAAAAGGGATCCCTTCTTAATCTCCCTTTTTGATTAGCTTTTATAATTATTTATTAAGTATTTTAATGTGTAAATTCGGCCATATCCAATAGGGGGGCAACCGAATTAGGTAATAAACACCAAACCTAGTTCCTTTAGGTTTATGGTTTGTAAGAAATCAATCTCTTGATTGGTTTCCAATTCTATCTCTTTTCCTTTTGTATTTTGGACTTTAATTTTGTCTATCCAGTATCTATAAATAGAGGGGGACGAAATTCATTGTTCTTTAATTGATTAAATGATATAAATTATAGTTTTATACTTCTTTAATCACTCACTTTATTTTGGGCTTATGTAATTTGCATGCTTGTTAATTACTAAAGTACAGAAACTATAAGCTATTAGATAATTGCTTTGTCTAAGGCTAAGCTTTGTTTCAATTCTAGTTTTCTCCAATTGGTTTGTATTGCGTGTTTAAATTACTTAGTTAATTTAGTAGCCTGCCGAATCCAAGGTTAAGGATTCTAGGAGTTAAGAGCTACGTCTTGCAATCAGACTTCTCTTGGCAAATTTCCACATCGAGTTGGTTTCCATGGCATTGGTGAGGGTTCATATCAATTGGTATCAGAGCAAAGGCTGTTTGCTTGACAAGAGAATACTGAAGTAACTCAGTTGAATCATTAGGTGTTTTCTTTTTCCTTTATTTTACTTTAATTAATGAATTTGTGGAATTAGAACACTTCTTCTTAAAGGAAAGTAATTTTTTTTAAGAGAGCCAAATTTTTGTAATTGGTACTATTTTTAATCAGTGAAAATTGAAATTTGTTAAGAATCGAAAAAGAAAAGTTTTGGAAAATTTGCTAAAAGGTTTACTTTGGGTCCTAGGGTTTTAATTCTAGGGTTCCAGTGTTAAGGCTGAAACGTCAATTGTGACACTAGGGTTAGCTTTCGCAACACGCTAGGACAAATTGTGGTTGTATTGTGCCTTTCTTTTGGTGATTTTTGGGGCTGTTTTGCGACTTAAAATTGTCCTCGGTTTCGATTGGTTTTTTTTTTTGTCTCGGGTTTAGCAACAATTACGATTAAATTTGACACTGTTGTTTGCTAAATTTGTGACTGTTTGTAAAGGCCTTTTGTAACTGAATTTTGCAAGGTAATTGCTCCCTTTTTGCGATTTAAAAAGTTGGAGAGTTTTGCGGTTGAAGTTAAGCAGCTCAATTGTTTTGCAATTTGTGATTTGTCTGCACTTATTTGCATACTTTTCTTTCAATCCTTCAGAATTATATTGGATTCTTGACTTGTGTCATTGTGCTAGACTAAGTGTAGCCCTGGGATTGTTTCAAAATCAAAAGATTGAATTTTCAAAAACCCTAGGGTTATTGTTATTAAAATCTCATATGGTCTTTGGGGGGGGGGGGGGGGGGGGTTGATAATTTCACATAATCTTGCATTAATTGGTGTCTAAAATTGGGATAATTAGTTGGGCATTGGTTTCTTAATTACTCGCTGGGTAAGGTGATCACATCTTGGGTTAGATAGGTCTTTCCTAAGTTATTTCAAACTTGCTGATTATTCTTATTTTTTCACTTGAATTGCCCTACTTCTTAAAACTGAATCCTTTTCATGCTACCTTGAACTTTTACTTTGAACTATAGCTTGGATTTTGTCTTCGTGCACATTACATTAATTTCTTGAACTTTGAGGGCATCACCCCGAAAGTTCCTTTGTGTGCACTTCTTATTCAAGTTATACTACAAATTTCTTTTCAAAAAGGCTTTTAAAATAAAATAAAACCAAGTTCTATTTTCAAAAATTTCATTTGCTACTTTCTTATATAGTTTTGTTCTTTGTGTGATTTACTATTTGCTTGTTACCTTTGCCTAAGATTTTGTGAACTTAATTAAGTATGTAGGACCAAGGTAAAAGGCTGAGTGATACAGCATACAAGGTTTGCCATCCCTAAGAGCGATACACAGGGTTGTGTGTAGTTGTTAGGAGGGCCGTTACTAGAGGGACAAGGGAGTAAGGTTACTCTACTCACTTTTACTTGTTCTTAGCAGGAGATTTTCTGTTACTTTGAGAATCAGGCTACCTTGAGCAGATTGAGCCCATCAGGGAGATTTGGTGCCTTGGTTGCACGTGATTCTTTACTAGGGTTCCGTTCTACGAGACCCTTGCAAACAGCATTATATGGGTACAACTTTGTGCAAATTGACCCCTATAGGGAGATTTGGTGCCATTGTTGTTTCTTCTTATTTGGCTTGGGAATCGAGGTAAGTCACAGTATCAGGTATCTTTAGAATATGATTCACAAAGGTACGCTTTTACTTTTATATTGATTCTCCTGCTATTGGTTATCATAATGTTAGGGATTTTACAACATCTTGATATTGTGAATCTTAAACATGTGTATAGCATCACGGGATTCATCTTTTGGTTTAAAGACTGCATGCTTTTGTAGTTCACTATTTCCCTAAAATGTCTTTCTCATAAATTGTCTCTGTAATTATTAATTGGTAGTCACATCAGTTATACATGCAATTTCTGCTGGTTACAATAATTATGCAACTGTGATAGTCTTATACCTCACGTGCATAATTCTTTTAAGCTAAGTGTTGAGTATATAGTTCGGTTGATTTAACTATATCTTCCTGCAACTAATATTTGAGATTTCTTGTTGATATGTAATTGTTCTTGAGAAGTATGGATAATTTCATGAAGTTTTAGATGCTTTGCGATAGTTTCTTGCAAGCGTCTAAAAGGTTCTTGACAGGTTCTTGAAGAATTATGAGTGATTGTCACTGTCCTTCAAATCGATTCCAAAAGTACAGGGGGATACGAACTCCCCACATCAACTGAAAGGGAATGATAAGGACATTCAAGGCTAAAACAACACAAGAAATAAGTCAGAATCCACAAAGCCAACCAGAAGGCAAAGCCCTTGAGAAGAATGCCAGTAGAAGTAGAAGAGCATGCTATTCAAAGAATCTTGAAGGACGGCATCTCCAAACTCTCCACAATGAAGAAAGGGTCGTTTCTTGAAGTTCTTGAAGAAACCGGAAGATTCTTGGACTTTAAAGAGACAAATCTAGAAGTTCTTGATTTTCTTGAAATCTTGAAATTCATAAAATGCTGAATCTTGAAGAATCTTGAAAATCTTGCTTTTTGACATTCCGAAATGATTTCGAAAGTTTCCAGAAGCTCCCTACATCATTGTGACCATGTGCCATCGAAAATGGGCCGAAACCCCTTGAGTCCACCATCACAATTTCCCACCATCTCAACCCCAAGGAAGAGCCCACAAGCCACATAGGTTTGAGAAAGAGTAAGGGATAAGGATTTGTGCATGTTTCCTATTCCTACTCCTAGTTTGTTACAAGTTAGTTAGGTGTTACAAGTTTGTTACAACTAGATTAACTTGGTAGTTTCCAAAAAGGGATCCCTTCTTAATCTCCCTTTTTGATTACATTTTATAAATATTTATTAAGTATTTTAATGTGTAAATTCGGTCATATCCAAAGGGGGGGGGGGGTAGCCGAATTAGGTAATAAACACCAAACCTAGTTCCTTTAGGTTTCTAGTTTGTAAGAAATCAATCTCTTGATCGGTTTCCAATTCTATCTCTTTTCCTTTTGTATTTTGGACTTTAAGTTTGTCCATCCTACCCTCTATAAATAGAGGGGGATGAAATACATTGTTCTTTAGTTGATAAAATGATATAAGTTATAGTTTTAAACTTCTTTAATCACTCACTTTATTTTGAGTTTATGTAATTTGCATACTTGTTAATTACTAAAGTATAGAAACTATAGGCTATTAGATAATTGCTCTGTCTAAGGCGAAGCTTTGTTTCGATTCTAGTTTTCTCCCCTTGGTTCAAATTATGTGTTTAAATTACTTAGTTAATTTATAGTCTGCTGAATCTAAGGGTAAGGATTCTAGGAGTTAAGAGCTGCGTCTTGCAATCAGACTTTCCTTGGAAATTTTCAGCATCGAGTTCTTAGTTTCCACGAAGTTGGGGATCAGGGGTTCACATCAATTAGTAAAATATAGATCAATGCATAGTTGAACCTTTCCATGCCAAGTAGATGGATCCTGCTTCCAACCCCATGATGGAAACTAATATGACGCGATTTTCTAGATTCATTCCTTTTATGCCTCTCTCCTTTCCTTGTTTCACCTTAGGTAATTATCACTTCTATATTAACTACAAATCAAGCATTAATTCTAACAATCAATTAGGCAATCAATCTAGAAATCAATCAAGCAATCAATTTAAGCAATTAATCACGCAATCAATTAAACAATCACTCAGCCATCAATCAAGCACTTAATTATTCGAGTTTCCGTAATTCAAAAGCATGCAAAATATCTATTTTACCATTAAAACATTACGATTTCTAGCTCAAAATTTTTGGGTCCTCACAGCTGTCGTCTTCGCTTACATAGCCCCCATATTTAGTCATTAGGACTTTTCGCAGATTGGGGCACTGCGACATGATATGACCTCGTTTAGGATTGGGGACTTTTCGCAGATTGGGGCATGTGGTGAAACTGGCAGGGATGTGGGGAGCAATAGGTGACTTGGCGGCACTGGTAGGGGAGGGCATCAAAGCCCTTCGTTTAGGGTTGGGGAGTGGCGTGGGACGCTAGCCTAGGTTAGGGGACCAGGCAGGCTTCTTGTAGCTTGACGATGTTGCGCTGGAACTCCGGAGTGATTTGTTGTACGACTCCACAACTCGAGCGTAGTGAGTGTAGCATATCCACCAAGCTGGTGCAATTCTGTATCTCCATGGCCAAAGCGATTTCACGTTTAAACCCACCCCCCCCCCCCCACAAAGTGTGCCATGATGGCCTCTTCGTCCTATTGAATGCCTGCTCTAGTTTTAGCTTGTTCTAGTTCTTTGAAGTAATCATCTACTAATTTGTTTTCTTGTTTACAAACCTGAAGTCTCTTGTATAACTCCCTATAGTAATGGGCCAGAACAAATCTCCACCTCATTAAAACAGTAAACTCATACCATCCTAGTGTAGGTGTTAGGGTTCGTAGGAATCGTTGGGCCATGCGTTGCCGGTCGAGTTCTTGATCCCACCAGATCATGTGTGAGATCTCATAAACATTACCATAGCATTAGCCGTAGGATTGTATTTTGTAAACTATTTTAATCCTTCAAAGTATGTATAGCTATGAATTTGTATGATTTTCTTTAAGAGATTTTATTTAATAAGATGAATTATTTAAAATTACGAAATCTTAATGTTTATTAGAATTATGTGTATTAGGAATAATGGTAGAATTATGTTTAAGTAATAAAGTGATTAAGTAATAAGAATAAAGAAATTTCAAAACAATTGAAAAGTAAAAATAAAAAGAACCAATCGGTTTTAACCAATTGAGAATCGGGAAAAAAAATTGATCTTGGAATACAAATGGTTTTATCCGCTTCCAAGCAAATGATTGTTTAGATAAGGTAACCGGTTTTCTCGATTTAAAACTAGAAAAACCGATTTCCACCCCTTTCTGAACCGGTTTTACCGACCTTAAAACGGGAAAAACCAATTTCTAAAAGTAAGAAAAATATAACACTGACTATCAACTGGTTGTAGCCGATTTGGAAAGGGTCACAACTAATTGGAAAAGGAAAGAATCAATTTTAACCAATTCAAGAAAGGGAAAAACCGATTGTGATCGGTTTTGGCCAGTTCTGAATCGGATCAATTTGTGACTGGAATTAAAAAAAATGGAATTTAAAGATAAGAACGGGCATTTGGCTCATTAGGCAAGCCTTGCCTATAATAATCCCTTCCCTACTTCAATTCCTTACCAAAACCTTGCCAAATTCTGCCAAAATCAAGACCAAAACTAAAGAAAAACCTTAGAGCCAAGAAAGGGAAGACAGAAGAAGAAAGAGGAAGAAAAGCTTGCAGCCAAAGCTTGAAAGCTAGGAATAAACTCCATAGCCATGGATTTGGTGCTAGAAGGAGTTTGGAATATACCAGTAAGAAGATCCATGGATTTCTTTGGGTGAATCTTAAGAAAGTCTTGTATATTTTGTAGTTTGAGGTTTTTTTTAAAGAAAATTTAGGTTTTAATATGGTTCTTTACATGAAATATTGATTAGAGGATGTTATAAATAATGCTGACTTATTGTTAGGGTGGAATTGATAGAAAAAGAAGCAAGAAAATGGAGATTTGAGGATTTGAGCAAGAAACCCGAAAGGAAACTTTGGAAACCAAGTTTTTTGGGCACAAATCGGTTTTAGCTGATTTGGAATCGAGTAAAACCGATTCACACTGAGGGTAAAATTGAAAATGCTATTTCCAATCTGTTTTAACTGATAAAAGATCGGTTCAAATCGATTCCAATCGGTTTTGCCAATTTTCAAATCGGGAAAAACCGATTGGGACGGAAAATATTATTTTCATAATTTTTATAAAATTTTGTATAAATTCCTATAGTAATTTTGTTCCGTAAATAAGTCGAATTAATGCCTTTTTGGAACTATAGAATTATGGACTTAGTTTTTGAAAAATTAGGTTTAAAAAGGGCAATAAGGGTTTATAAGAAATTTGGCTTTATTTGGAATAGAATAGAAACTGAACCTTTTGATATCTATAAATTGCAGATAATTGGGAAATTAGTGAGCAAGCATCGCAGGACCGAGGTGAGTTTATCACTGAAAATGGATATCGTTTTAATGCAACTAATAATTGAACTGCACTGAGTCTTGTTTGCAGTATATTTTGAAATGTTTGATAAAAAGCTGGAAATGCTTTGGATTTTTAAGCTGCCAGTTGTGATTACTTACAGGTTGGAACGCATACGTAGTTGTCATGTTCAGTTGTACTTTCTTTGGACAATGAATCTATTAATTGAGCATAAGTTGTGTCGGATACATTATGTGTAATTCGATCTGATCCCATGAGCTAGCATGGGGCTTGGTCGTCTAGATCATTTGCATTCTTGATTTCGAAATCAGTACCGACCACCGGGCCCACATATGCACTTATAAGTTAGGAGTGGCTGTCGAAACATAAATAAGTATTATTATTATGCGAGGTGAGCTGGCCTTTCATTCATCGTATATGCCACATTGACGAACGCCCCTTATTCTCTTGACACTCGCCGAGATAAGTTGGCCTCATTGAGCGTACCTGTACCGCTAGCGATCGCCCTTTATTCACGAGATGAACTGGTTAGTTCAGTTTACTGTTCACATCAAACTTTAAAGCGGCTAATTCTTCATTCTTCTTATATGTCTGTGAATTTTACATAAGTCATGAATGCTAATTGTTAGGATATGCCTGAATTATATGCATAGGTAACCTTTACAACTTGGTAAATGCTTACGAAAATGATAAACTCTCACTAGGCAAGGGCCCATTCCATTTTCTGTTTTCCTATTTTCTATTTTTAAAATTTTGTAACAGATCCTTGGTATGAGGAGGACTTCGCTCACTGTCAATGCTAGGATGGGACTGCATGAGGGCTATACCTACTATATTAGTTTGCTAAGAATGTACATACAGGGGTTATGATTAACCCTGCTTCCACTTTTATGTTTAAGTAATGATCTATGTACATTAAGGTTTGGCTGTTTTAATAAATAAGAGAAGTCATTATTATCTTGCTCTACATGTTCTGAGTCCTGGTGCGAACCAGGCAGGCATTTAGTGAAGCCAATCCCTTGTATGCAGGGTGGTTGATGTGAGCTCCTGATCCAATTGATGTGGAATGGGGTACTCGATGCGGAATACTTGCCAAGGAAAGTCTTGAAATTGTGAGACGCAGCTCTTAGCCTCTAGAATCCTTACCTCGTATTCGGCAGTCTACTAAAATTAACTTAAGCTAATTTTAAACACGCAAATCGAACCAAGATCAAGAATATAAAGAGTCAAAACAAAGCATGCAATTAGGCAGAGCAATTACCTAATAGCCTATAGTTTCTAAATTTATGGCAATTCACAAAACATGCAAATTACGAAAGCTCAATAAAGGAGAGTGATTTAAGATTATAAACTAATACTTTCTTCAACTTAAATCAACTGTTGAATAATGAGAACTGAACCCCTATTTATAGTTATAGGAGATTCGAATTCAAGTACAAAAGAAGTAGAAAACGATTAAAATTGGAACTCAATCAAGAGATTGATCCCTTACGGAAACCAAATCCTAAATGAACTACGATTGGTGTAGGAAAAGAATTTCAGTTGCACTATATTTAAATATAACCGAAATTGTAAACAAAATAAGAATTATTAATCCTAATTGCAAAAGGAAATTAAAGGTCGGATCAATTCATGTAGCTGAAACTAAGACGCAAGCCAAGTAGATTCTAATGAGTTGACTTCCAATTCTTGCCTGTTAAGCTCGCAGAAGCACCTTGATTCCTAATCGGATTGAAGTAGCTGAAAACAAAACCCGGATGGATCACATTAAATTGATCATGTGATGGACGAATTCAATTTGATCACAATCCGTGCAAGCAAAGTTGATCATGTAATCAATTCAATTTGAATCTCATGCATCCACTTGACTTGGACCAAATTAATTAGTCACCCTTAGCCCATTTAATCTAATTAGCCAAGATTGGGCTTCGATCGATTGTCGCATCATTGGCTACTGGACTGATGTGAGTTGATTTATTGATCTGTCTACTGGAACCTTTGAACAGCAATATAATGATACTACAGTGTGCAAATTGAGCCCACCAGGGCGATTTGGTGCCATTGTTGCTTATTCTTACTTGGTCCCGAGAGTCGAAATGGAGAAGTTCTTAGAACTCCAGGAGAGTCCCGCTCAACTACCTGAAGTCGTGCCAATTCAGATTCGGATTTGAGGACGAATCCTTTTGAAGAGAGAGGGAATGATGTGAAAATTCAGAGTCAACATCAAAGTCAATTCTATTGGGCCAAATGGAGATCCAAGCTCATTTAAATGGGTTAATGAGAATTAAATGGGTTAATGAGAATTAATTTGATTAAGCCCATTTAATTTAATTAAATCAAGGCCCAATTAATTCAAGGAGGATGGCCCAAATATTTAAGCAGCAAATAATTAATTTGATGCAAAATTGATTTGATCAATTAATTATTTACATGCATGGCCGAGAATGATGTCATTGGAAATTTGTTGATTGGATTAATAAAGTGATCCATGCGGATTCAAATTGATTCAGTTTTATCATGTAATGAATTTTATCCAATTAGGATTCGTATTTCGTTTACAATTTTGGCTATATTTAAATATAGTGCAACTGAAATTCTTTTCCTACACCAATCCTAGTTCATTTAGGATTCAGTTTCCGTAAGGGATCAATCTCTTGATTGAGTCCAATTTTAATCGTTTTTGACTTCTTTTGTACTTGAATTCGAATCTCCTATAACTATAAATAGGGGTTCAGTTATCATTATTCAACAGTTAATTTAAGTTGAAGAAAGTATTAGTTTATACTCTTAAATCATTCTTCTTTATTGAGCTTTCGTAATTTGCATGTTTTGTGAATTGCCATAAGTTTAGAAACTATAGGCTATTAGGTAATTGCTCTGCCTAATTACATGCTTTGTTTCGACTCTTTATATTCTTGATCTTGGTTCAATTTGCGTGTTTAAAATTAGCTTAGGTTAATTTTAGTAGACTGCCGAATCCGAGGTAGGGGTTCTAGAGGTTAAGAGCTGCGTCTTGCAATTTCCAGACTTTCCTTGGTAAGTATTCCGCATCGATTACCCTGTTCCACATCAATTGGATCAGGGGCTCACATCAGTGGTAGATCTGGGGTGTCACAAGAGGTGGTATCAGAGCATAAAACTTGGGAAAACATTAATAAGACTTCGGATAGATAGTAAGGATTTAGACACTTGAAACCTGGGGCATATAACAACCTTTACTTTTGCATTTTATGGTGCATATTGATATTTTTGTGGCTTGATATGATTAACATTCCAAATATATGTTGGATATGAACTCCTTTATAAAATTGATTAATTCTTAATCCTGGTTATATGCTTGTTATGGACGAGGATGAAATAAAATATTTGAAATACTGTAGGCCTATTTTCTATAGGTATTCAATGGATAGACTAAGAGAGATGTATGCACCTCTCTTTGAAAATACAGAAGCTGTACATGCATGGAGAAAGTGTTTTCCCAACAAGATAGTTGATGCTATAGAGGATGAAAGGAATCAATATCAACAAAAATTAGCTTCTGCTGAGGATAAACTAGTTACGAAGGAACAATAGTTATCTGAAACTCAGTATGCTTTAGAAATAATCCATGCCAAGAATAAAAAATTCAAACGGATGATGAATCGGCAACGAGAAGAACTAGAAGGCACAAAAGGGATCTTACAATAATTTGATACTCAAAATAGTCACTTAAGGAAATAGCTCAAGAGGACCATATGCTAAGCAAAGAAGCTATAATGGATATCAAGATAGCTTGCAGCCATATTTTAGAATGGAATGCTAAAGCAATGAAAGAACCTACTCTGAATAATATAGACACCATATAATCAAATATACAAGCACTCCAATCTTGGATCCACACTGAACTGATAGGGTTGAAAAGACTACCGAAGCTGTAGAAGGACCAACACCAGTGGGAAGCTTGGATTCCGCCGATCAAAGCACTAGTATGTCAGGTTGTTCCTCTGGTTATGAAGCAGACATTTCGGGGAATTCTCAGATCTAAAAAGTAGTTGGAACAAAACAAACCTATGTAAAATATGTGTAAACTATGGTTGCTTTGGAATAATAGGAGTATGTTTGTTAAATAAATAAAGGTTGTGTTATTTTATGTTTGCTTCCCCCAAAATTTATCTTTTCAATTTTTATTTATATACTATATAAATAGATTTTCTTCTTAGTACCTCTGTTGCCCTATTTCAGGAACGAGCAATGGAACACGAGAGAGAAGATGTTAATCTAGGTTAAGGACAGGCCGAAGGAGAACATAAGGAGATGGAATAAGAACAAGAATATCAAGGACAAGAGGAGTCGGGATTACAACATTTTGCTGGTCAGGTTACTGCTATACTGCAGCAAGTACCCAATGGTATTACTAGAGAACAAGGTGAACTCATCGCCAAGGTGAGACTGAAGATGTCGTTTTGGAGAGGTTAAAAAATTTCATCCACCCAAGTTTAATAGCAAGATAGGGGATGAAGCTGTGAAGAACTGGCTAGAAGTTATGAGAACAACCTTTCACGCATTGGATTACTCTGAAGAGTGAAAAGTGAACTTCATTGTATTTCAGCTGGATGAGGATGCAAGAGACTGGTGGATATTGATTCAGACCAAGTGGTATGACAACCGAACCCCTAAGACTTGGGAGAACTTTGCGCTGGAGTTTTAAGGCAAAATATATTCCAGTGATTGTTCAAGAGAAGTGAGAGAATGCTTTCATCGGGCTACAGTAGGAAATGATGACTGTGTCTAAATACAAGGCTAAATTTACTTAACTTTCTAAGTACATGCCAGCCCTAGTAAGTACGGATGAACAAAGAAAGAAAAGGTTCATCCAGGGGCTTAGGACTGAGCTACGAGAGGCACTGGCTACATCACACCATAACTATTTTGTGGAGGCAGTGAAGAGTGTACAGAGGGTTGATGAGGCAAAATGCGCGACTCAAGAGAGGCAGATGAGGAGGTAGAACAACCAGGGTTTTGCACTGAGAAATTTCAATCCTGTTTTTGCTAGGAACAGGACCCATAAAGTTAACCTGAGACAAGAACCTAGAGGAGCAGTACCTGCCCGTATGCCTAACGTCTCTCCTGTTCAATGTACTTTTTGTGATCAAACGGGACATGAGGAGAAGAGTTGTTAGAGAAGGGAAAATGGTATTTTGCATGCGATAGTTTTGATCATCAAGTCGATCAATGTCCGAAGAGGAATCTGGACACCGATGCTGGAGCTGGACCATCTCGACCCGCTGGTCGACCTCAGCAGAGGAATGGTGGTGGCAATGAAAATAAGCCTCGAGTTCCTGCTCAAGTCTTGACACTGAAGCTCCTCCCAGCATTGATGTGATCGAAGGTATTTTTCCTATACTTGGACAATTGGCTAAAGTTTTAATTGATCCTGGTTCTACGCATTACTTTATTAGTATTAATTTTCTTAGCGCTTTGGATCCTAAAACTTACCTAATGCCTTAGAAGTAAGTACGCCCACTAATAATAATAAGCTTATTACAGATAGGGTAAGAAAAGACTGTAAACTAGAGATAAATGGGAAATCCTTGTTAGTATAGTTGATTTTATTGACAACTCAGGGATATGAGGTTATTCTAGGAATGGATTGGTTATATAATTGGATTGTTTAACTAAGACTTTTAGGCAACGACCATAAGGAGAACCTGAAATTAAGGCTACTATGCCTAAAAGAAATAAAGAAATCATAGTTGTCTCTGGAATTAAAGCCAGGAAACTTTTACATAAAGGAGCCACTGGATACCTAACTTACCTGATTAACCACCCAGCAGAGCAAATCAAAGCTGAGACTATTCCGGTGATTAGGGAGTACCCGAACATTTTTCCTGAAAAATTAACCACCCTACCCCCTGAAGGAGAGATTGAGTTTACTGTTGACCTAACTATAGGAGCGACTCCGATTTCTAAGTCATCCTATAGGATGGCTCTGATAGAATTGTAGGAATTAAAAACTCAACCCTAAGAATGTTGTCTCAAGGATTCATTCAACCAAGAACATCACCTTGGGGAACCCCAGTATTGTTTGTAAAGAAAAGGAACGGAACCCTAAGATTTTGTATAGATTACCAAGGTCTGAATGATGTTACGGTAAAGAATAAGTATCCCTTACCAATGATAGATGAACTTTTTGATTAACTACAAGGAGCTGTAGTTTTCTCTAAGTTTGAGCTAAGGAAAGGATATTCTCAGCTGAAGATTCGAGAAGAAGATATATGGGTATTTCAAATACTAGTAATGCCTTTTGGTTTAACCAGCTGCATTCATGGACCTAATGCATCATGTTTTTTGACCTTACCTAGATCAGTTTGCAGTAATCTTTATAGACGATATCTTAGTTTACTCCAAATCAGTCGAGGAACACGAGAGACATCTGAGAATTGCACTCCAGATGCTGAGGGAACATAAGTTATATGCTAAACTCAGTAAATGTGAGTTTTGTTGGATCGAGTGACTTTCCTAGGTCATGTTATTTCCCGAGAACGGAATAGCCGTGGACCCGACAAAGTAGAGGCAGTAACCAAATGGAAACAACCTAGCATTGTAATAGAAATCTGTAGTTTCTTAGGATTGGCTTGATGTTACAGATGTTTTATCAAAGACTTTTCTAAGCTAGCTGGACCACTGACTAGGTTAACCCGGAAGAATGTTAAGTTTGAATGGAACTCGAAAGTCGAGTCATGTTTCCAAAAGCTAAACGCCGACTGACCGCAGCCCTAATCCTTACCTTACCTCAAGGAAAGGATAACTTCATAGTTTACACCGATGCATCCTTAAAAGGACTAGGCTGTGTGTTAATGCAGAATGGATAGGTAATCGCTTATACTTCCAGACAACTTTAGACCTACGAGCAGAATTACCCAACTCCTGACTTAGAATTAGCTGCCGTGGTTTTAGCTCTCAAGAAGTGGTGACACTACCTCTACGGGATAACTTTTGAGATATTTACAGATCATAAGAACTTTATGTACCTATTCTCCCAGAAAGATCTAAATGTACGACAAAGACGATGGATCAAATTCCTAGAGAACTATAACTGTAGTATCAAGTATCACCCTGGAAAAGCCAATGTAGTAGCTAATAAGCTTAGCAGAAAAATGTATGTGGCTAGGATTCGAGTTAGGGAGATAGATTTGATATCCCAACTAGATGATTGAAAAGCTAATGTAAAAGGAAGTCAGACAATAATTTGTAACGTTGGCATTCAATCAACACTACATCTTGAGATCAAGGAAGCATAATTGAAAGATACCTCTTTGGCAAAAAGAAGACAGAAGGCTTCAAGAGGAGAATCGCCAGAGTACACTCTAAAGGAAGACGAAATTTTAAGATTTAGGAATAGAGTGTATCTACCTCAAAACCCTAACCTGATTCTGAGAATTTTAGAAGCCCATAGCACTCGTTACATGGTACACCCTAGAAGTACCAAGATGTATTGGGATTTGAAGTAATTGTATTGCTTGGACAATATAAAGAGAGACATCGCTCATTATGTAGTGACTTGTCTGACTTGCCAGTAGGTGAAGGCTGAACATCAATGACCATCTGGTCTGTTACAACCTTTACCTAAACCAGAGTGGAAATGAGAGCACATAATGATGGACTTTGTATCTAACCTACCCCGAACCCAGAAAGAACACGAGAGACTCTTTGTATCTAACCTAACTACATAGGAGGAATTGTGAGACTCCATGGAGTGCCATTAAGTATTATGTCCGATAGAAACCCTAGGTTCACATCGTGAATTTGGAAGCGATTGCAAGAATCCCTAGGCACTAAACTGAGCATGAGCACTGCGTTACCCCTACAAACTGATGGACAATCATAACGTACCATCCAGACCTTATAAGATAAGCTTAGGACTTGCGTTATGGACTTTGGTGGAAATTGGGATAGACATCTTCCATTAGTGGAATTGTGAGATAGCAATTGTGAGATATTGTAAATTTTGCCATAGGATTAGCCATAGGATTGTATTTTTGTAAATTATTTTAATTTTTCAAAGTATGTATAGCTATGAACTTGTACGATTTTCTTTAAGGGATTTTATTTAATAAAATGATTTATTTAAATTTCAGAATCTTAACGTTTATTAGGATTATGTGAATTAGGAATAAGTTTAGAATTGTGTTTAAGTAATAAAACGATTAAGTAATAAGAATAAAGAAATTAGAAAACAATTGAAAAATAAAAATAAAAAGGACCCATCGGTTTTAACCGATTGATCTTGGGAAACAAATGGTTTTACCGGCTTTGAAACGGGTAAAACCGAGTTTTTAGATAAGGTGACCTGTTTTCCTAATTTAAAACGGGGAAAACCGATCCTTGGAGATAAGGAAAATGGTTCTACTGATTGGAAATAGGGAAAAACCAATTTCCACCGCTTTCTGAACCGGTTTTACCGACTTTAAAACGGGAAAAACCAATTTCTAAAAGTAAGAAAAATATCTCACCGACCTTCAACCGGTTGTAGATGATTTGGAAAGGGTCACAACCAATTGGAAAAGGAAAGAATCAGCTTTAACCGATTCAATAAAGGGAAAAATTGATTGTGATCGGTTTTGGCCGGTTCCGAATCGGGAAAAATCGATTCATGACTGGAATTGAAAAAAAAATTTATGGGATAAGAACGGGTTGTTTGGCTTGTTAGGCACTTGTTGTTTATAAATAATCCCTTCCTACTTCACTTCCTCACTGAAACCTTGCCAAAGTGCTGCCAAAACCTGGACCAAGACCAAAGAAACTCTTAGAGCAAAGGAAAGGGAAGGAAGAAGAAGAAAGAATGAGAAAGGAAGAAGAAAAGCTTGGAGCTAAATCTTGAAAGCTAGGAATCAACTCCATAGCCATGGATTCGGTGCTAGAATGAGTTTGTAACGTACCGGTAAGAAGATCCATGGATTCCTTTGGGTGAATCTTAAGAAAGTTTTGCATATTTTGAAGTTTTAGTTTTTTTTTAAGAAAATTTAGGTTTTGATCTTGTTATTAGCATGAATTCTTAACTACAAGATGTTAGAAATAATGCCTATATGTTGTTAGGTTGGATTTGGCACAAAAGGAAGCAAGAAAATGGATTTTTGAGGAGTTTAGCAAGAAAGCTGAAAGAAAACTTAGATACCAAGTTTTCTGGGCACAAATCGATTTTAGCCGATTTGGAATCGGGTAATATTCATGCTGAGGGCAAAATTGAAAAAGCCATTTCCAATCGGTTTTGCTGATTTTCAAATCGAAAAAAATTGATTGGGACAGAAAACGTTATTTTTGGAATTTTTTTATAAAATTTTGTAAATTCCTATAGTAATTTTATTCTGTAAATAAGTTGAATTAATGCCTTTATGGAATTATAGAATTATGGAATTAGTTTTGGAAAAGAATTAGGTTTAATGGAAATTTAGGTTTAAGAATGGAAATTAGGGTTTTAGAAGAAATTCGACTTTATTTGGAATAGAATAGAAACTGAACCTTTTGAAATTTATAAATTGCAGATAATTGGGAAATTAGTGAGCAAGCATCTCAGGACCGATGTGAGTTTATCACTGAAAATGGATACCGTTTTAATGCAATTAATAATTGAACTGCAGTAAATCTTGTTTGCGGCATATTTTTGGAATATTTGTGAAAAATGTTTGAAATGCTTTTGTTTTAAAACTACCAGTTGTATTTACTTATCGGCTGGAATACATAAAAAACATGTTAATGTTTCAGTTGTACTTTCGTTTGTGCACTGAATTAGTTATTTGAGCATAAGTCATGTCGGATCCATTAATTGCTTTGCGATTTGATATCGCGAGCCATCATCGGGCTTGGTCGTCTAGATCATTTGTGTTCCTGATTTCAAAATCATCCCAAAATATTGGGACCCATTTCAATATAAGTTGTTGGGAGTTGGCTAACGATATATTTATATTGAGATGAGTTGGTTTATCGTTTAGCATATGCTGGCGAACGCCCCTCATTCTCTGAGGTGAGCTGGTTTGTCATTATTGTTCACATCGAACGTTGGCGTTCACCTCTCATCCTCTTTAATATATTTCAATTAAGATGAGTTGGTCTGTCGTTTAGCATTTCTGTACCCACTAGTGAACGTGATGAGGAAATCCAAAGCTAAAACAACACAAGTTATCAGTCAGAATCTACGAAGACAGAGGAAAGCTCCAATTACCTTAATGGGAAGGAAATGAATATTACAAGAGTTACCCTACTCGCGATCAAAGTGGAAATGGTGAATACTAATCATACCAGTTGTGGAAATGGTATTTCCAAGCTGTGCAAATGGTGGAAATGGTATTTACAAGCAAAGGAAATGGTGGAAATGGTAACTACAAGTCTTCCCAGTGAAGAAATGGAGATTTCATAAAGTGTAAAGAATTTTAGAAGTGAAATGTTTTTTGAGCTTCTGAATGGTTCCGGAAGCTTCCTACATCTACTTTACCATGCTACATCAATTGGGCCGAATCCATTAAGTCCACTCCATCTACAATTCAGCCAATCCGAACACTTCACAAGGAAGCCCACATGCGAAAACAAGCTAGGGTTTTACTTAAATTCTAGGTTTAAGAGAAATTAAAGTTTTCTGCATGTTACCTAATTCTCTTCTTTTTCTTTCCTTTACTTTTCTGTTTTACCTTTTCTTTTAAGGTAAAAGCTGAATTTTCCCTTTCTTTACATGGGAATTTCGTCCATAAGCTTTCCTTATGGCAGCCAAAATTTCCCTTTCTTTTCTTTTTGATGAGGGCATCCCCAGCCCTACGCCAAGTCAGTACACAGAGGATTCCAGTTCAAGCAATGAGGACTCGAAAAGTGCACCAGAGGTTTGTTTGATCCATAGAGGCCCGCCAATGCTTCAGGACCCGAGCCCATATCAAAGAGATCCGTTCGTTGACATAGTTTGGCCTATGACCAGAAGAAGGACAAGGAAGCTCAGAGAAGATCTTGAAAACCTTGTTCAAAGAAGTGCTATAGAAGCCCAACTCGTTACGGACACAAACGCCCTTGAAGAGAATAGAAGGAAGGATAACAGCGTCACTTTACTCTCCATCACAGAGGAAATGGCGCCTACTAATCAATCCAGCTGAAGGAAAGTGCATTTCTTGAAGTTCTTGATTTTCTTGAAAATCTTGGATTTCACAGTTTGCTGAATCTTGAAGAATCTTGAAAATCTTGAAGAATCTTGAGATTCTTGATTTTTGATGTTCCGAAAAGATCCCGGGAGATTCCAGAAGATTCCAGAACCTCCCTACATCATCTCCACCATGCGCCACCTCAAAATGGGCCGAAACCACCTTGAAGTCCATCTCACCAATTTCGGCCAGACCAAGCCTACAAGAAGACAGCCCACACGCCGCTTGGAAGCTTAGGTTAGGGAAGGATTAGGATTTGTGCATGTTTCCTAATTCTACTCAAAGTTTGTTACAAGTTAGTTAGGGTTGTTACAAGTTTGTTACAACTTGGGCTGATTTGTAGGTAGTTTCCAAAAAGGTTTACCTTCTTGAAACCTTTTTGTGATTTGTTTTTACTTCTTTATTTCCTTTTTATATCTTGTATTTTCGGCCAGCACCTTAAACCTTGCAGCCAAAATTTCCTTTTAATCAATCCTAGTTCCTTTAGGATTTGATTCTTGTAAGAAACCAATCTCTTGATTGGTTTCCAATTTCACTACCTTTTCCTAGTTGTTTTAGGATAGAAATTCGGCCATCCCTCCCCTATATAAGTGCAGCCAAATTCCTCATTAATTTTTAGTTGATTATTGATTAAGTTAGAATTTATACTTCTTTAATCACTCCTTTATTTTGGGCTTATGTAATTTGCATGCTTGTTAATTGCTAAAAGTCAAGAAACTATAGGCTAATAGATAATTTCTCTGTCTATTAATCAAAACTTTTTTTCGAATTCTAGTTTACTCCACTTGGTTCGAATTGCATGTTTAATTTACTTTGTAAGTTAGTAGTCTGCCGAATCCAAGGGTAAAGATTCTAGGGTTTACGAGTAGTGTCTTGCATTCAGACTTTCCTTGGCACATTCCGCGTAGAGTTCTTGGTTTCCAAAGGCGTTCGAATCAGGGGTTCGCATCACTTTTACTTTTTCAGCAAGTTCCTTTTTCTTGCTGATTTTTGTGAGTTACTTAATCTCTTGATTAAGTTCCGATTTTGTGTTTTCTTTCCTTATTTTCTTGTGTAAATTTCGTGCTCCCTATGTCCTATAAATAGGGGTGCATGACTTCATTATTATTGAGTGATTAATTGATTGATAAGTTTATACTTTATTAATTAACTCATCTTTATTTTGGCTTAAGTAATTTGCATGATTGTTAATTGCTAAAGTACAGGAACTATAGGCTCATTAGATAATTGCTCAATCAAATTGCATGCTTTGTTTCGCTTCTAGAATTCATCACTTGGTTCGAATTGCGTGTTTAATTTAACTTGTTAAATTAGTAGTCTGCCGAATCCAAGGGTAAGGATTTTTGAGTTTTAAGAGCTGCGTCTTGCAATCAAACTTTGCTTAGCAATTTTTCGCATTGAGTTCTTGTTTTCACAAGTTGGAATCAAGGGTTCACATCAATTGGTGTCAGAGCCTTGGGTTTTTGCTCGACAAGAGGAGGTTGGAGTAACCCGATCAACTCGTAAGGTGTTTTCTTTTCCTTTAACTCTACTTTAACTTCTGGATTTTATGGAAAAGGTTGCTCTTTTTTGAGAAAACTTTTTTTTTTCTTAAATCCATTTGATTTCAGTTTTTTTTCTGCTGTTTGTGATCTTTAAAACCAAAATTAAAAACACAAAAAAAAGGCTCCTGAACAAACAGAAAAACAAAATGCAAAAAGAATTTGAAAAAGCCTAGTTCGGTTTTTCTAATTTTTGTTTCGGTTTTTGGGCTGATTTTCCGATTGTTATCCCTGTGTTAAGTAGTTGTGGTGAGTTTTACGGTTAATGTTAATCAGCTCACTTTTGTTGCAATTGTGATTGGTATGCCTATGCCTGATATATTAGCTTTGAATCTTGAAAATATATTGGATTCTTCATATTGTGTCGTAGTGCTGCCCAAATTTTCTTAAATTCGCTTAAAGGGATTTTTGCATATAATGTGTCTTTTTGTTGCAAAAATTGAGTAAGAATTATTTCTTTGAGGGTTAAAGGTGTAATTGCAAAGTTGATAGTGTTCGATTACCGACACTACTCCCCACAACACTACACTTTCTAACCAAAGAGAGATCTTTCCTTCATTGGAAATCTTCTAATTTTTTTTGTGTACTTACAAAGTTGATAGTGTTCGATTACCGACACTACTCCCCACAACACTACACTGAAATTTTGAAGAATTTTTCCACCATTGCTTAAAAATTAAAATTTTGAAACTTTGAGTAATAAAGTTGGGATTGGTTTCTGGATTACCTATTGGTTGGGTGATCACTTCTTGGGTACTTTTTGTACTTCCTGAATTATTTCAACTCTACTTATTACTCTTGTCTCGTCACTTGAATTCCCCTGCTTCTTAGCCTATTTTATGATCTTTCATGCTACCTTGAACATTTACTCTAAAAATATAGCTTCAATTTTCTTCGTGCACTGTCATTATCTCTGAACTTTGAGGGCTTCTCCCCGAAAGTTCCTTATTGGTGTACTTCTTATTTGAGCTATACTACAAAATTTCTTTGTGGAAAAGGTTTTTTTACAAAATAGAACCAAGTGTGTATTACGAAAATGCTTTGCTACTTTCCTATGTAGTTGTTGTGCTTGTGTGATTAACTGTTGATTGTTACCTTTGCCAAAGTAATCTGTGAAAACTTTCTGCAGGACTGAGGTAAAAGGCTGAGTGTCACAGCAAACAAGGGCTGCCAACCCTAAAGAGCGATACACAGGGTTTGTGTGTAGTTCATTAGGAGGGCACTAGGGGGACAAGGAAGTAAGGTTACTCTGCTCATTTTTCCTTGTTCTTGGTAGGATATTTTCTATTTACTTTGGGAATCAGTTGGCCTTGAGCAAATTGACCCCCCTAGGGAGATTTGGTGCCACAGTTGCCTATGATTCTTTGTGACCTATGAGGGTTCCGTTCTATGAGACCCTCGCAACGGCGTATAAAGCTACAAAATTGTGCAAATTTACCCCCATCAGGAGATTTGGTGCCATTGTTATTTCTTATTACTTGACCTCGGAATTCCAAATGGAAAAGTTCTTAGAACTCCATCAGATTTTTGCTCATCTATAAGAAGTCATATCCACCGACACGGGACTGCATGCTCCTTATTGCATTCAGGTTCCAAAGTAGTTTCTTAGCTTAGTTAGGGGATGTGTTTGGCGGTTTGATATGCGTGTGATGTTTACTCTTATACTAAACAAATTTTTAGCTCACTAATTCATTTATCGAGATACCTCTGAGAAACATTCTTCTATTTGTTTTGTCGGGATTCCACAAGTTGGATTGGTGAGTCTCGACGCATAGCACTATTGATTGCAGTTCCACGAGGGACTCATGAGATGCTTGCTCCCAGGAGTCAAAAGTGTAAGTCACAGTAGAAGATATCTTTTTCTTTAAAAAGGTACGCTTTTACTTTTACATTGATTCTCTATTGGTTACCATTCATGCAATAGATTTTACTAACTCTAGGGTTTGTGAATCTTAAACTTGTGCATTTTTTATAGGATACTATTTTTGTTTAAACCCGCATAATTTTGTAGTTCACTATTTCTTAGGATGTCTTTCTTAGAAATTGTCTCTGTTACCATTAATTGGTTGTCATATCAGTTATACAAGCAATTTCTGTTGGTAACCATAACTTGTGATTATGGCTCCATAAGTTTTAGCAACGGACCTTCTTGCGTCCAGGGATCAAGGTAAGATAAGTCTACGGATATCCTTCAATGAGGTATGCCTTTAAACTATTTCTGCTTTGATTCCATTCTTTTGGTTATGAGCATGACTAAGAAATACCAATTTATGAAATTATGAACAGCCTCTGTTTGGGCACATCGACTATAGGTATCTTTTCCTTCATTGTTGGTGTTAAAGCTCGAATGATTTTCTAAGTGCTGGATTGCTTAACTAGTGAATTCTTATGTTCCAATTTCGCAATTCTTGCTTTGACATGAGGATGTTTTATACTTAACATACCATATTGTCTGCCTAAAGCACTATAAATTATTTTGTAACGTGTTACCCTTAGTTTGCATGTAGGACAGGTTTTTCTTCATTTTAGGATCTTATTATACTAGTTTGTAAGTCATACATATGGTGCAAAAATTTGTCCTAGTTACTATGGTAAATTGTGCTTATTGCATATACTTGGCTAAAATGCTGTATTTTGTGTTGATAAGTAATTATTCATAAGGAATACAGATAAGTTAATGAGACTTTAGATGCTTCCTGATAGTTTCTTGCACGCAACTAAAAAGTTCTTGAGAGGTTCTTGAAGAATTAAGAATGATTATCAGTGTCCTTGAAAGCAGTGTCTGGTAAGTATGATCTATGTTATGTCTTAATAGAATTGACTTGTTATGTTTGTGTTTGCAATAATTTGGATTCGAGAACTAATCCTTTCCAACCGGAAGGGAATGATGAGGAAATCCAAGGCTAAAACAACACAAGTTATGAGTCAGAATCCACAAAGACAAAGGAAAGCTCCAATGACCTTAATGAGCAGCAAATGAAGATTACAAGAGTTACCCTACTCGCCATCAAAGTGGAAATGGTGGAAATGGTGAATACTAATCATCCCAGTTGAGGAAATGGTGGAAATGGTATTTCCAAGCTGTGCAAATGGTGGAAAGGGTATTTACGAGCTAAGGAAACGTGGAAATGGTAACTACAAGTCTTTCCAGTGAAGAAATAGAGATTTCATAAAGTGTGAAGAATTTTAGAAGTGATATTTTTTGAGCTTTTAAAAAGGTTCCGGAAGCTTCCAGAAGCCTCCTACATCTACATCATCATGCTACATCAATTCGGCCAAATCCATTAAGTCCACTCCATTTACAATTCGGCCAATCCCAACACAAACAAGCTAGGGTTTTAATTAGGGCCTGTTCTTTTTGTTTCGTTTTGAAAATGGTTTTGGTTTCAACAGTAAATTTAATATATTTTAACCATATTCCATCATTTTCAATACAACTTTTTACTATTCAGCATCTACTTTTTATATTTTCAATACACTTTTTACATTATAAAACTATTTTCCAAAACTTGTTTTCAAAACCGTTTTCAAAATGTTCAAAAAGAACAGGCCCTTAAGTTCTGGGGTTTAAGAGAAATTAAGGTTTTGTGCATGTTACCTAATTCTCTTCTTTTTCTTTCCTTTACTTTTCGGTTTTACCTTTTCTTTTAAGGTAAAAGCTGAATTTTCCCTTTGTTTACTTGGGAATTTCTTCCACAAGCTTTCCTTATGGCAGCCAAAATTTCCCTTTCTTGCATATTTTTGTGAGTTACTTAATCGCTGGATTAAGTTCCAATTTTGTGTTTTCTTTCCTTATTTTCTTGTGTAAATTTCGTGCTCCCTATGTCCTTTAAATAGGGGTACATGACTTCATTATTATTGAGTGATTAATTGATTGATAAGTTTATACTTAATTAATTCACTCATCTTTATTTTGGATTAAGTAGTTTGCATGATTGTTAATTGCTAAAGTACATGAACTATAGGCTCATTAGATAATTGCTCTATCTAATTGCATGCTTTGTTTCGCCTCTAGAATTCATCACTTGGTTCGAATTACGTGTTTAATTTAACTTGTTAAATTAGTAGTCTGGCGAATCCAAGGGTAAGGATTCTTGAGTTTTAAGAGCTGCGTGTTGCAATCAGACTTTCCTTGGCAATTTTCCGCATTAAGTTCTTGTTTTCACTAGTTGGAATCAAGGGTTTACATTAATTGGTATCAGAGCCTTGGCTTTTTGCTCGACAGGAGGGGGTTGGAGTAACCCGATCAACTTGTAAGGTGTTTTATTTTCCTTTAACTCTACTTCAAGTTCTGAATTTTATGGAAAAGATTGCTCCTTTTTGAGAAATTTTTTTTTCTTAAATCCATTTGATTTTAATTTTTTACTGCTTTTTGTTATCTTTAAAACCGAAATTAAAAACATAAAAAAAAGGCACCCGAACAAATAAGAAAACAAAAGGTGAAAAGAATTTGAAAAAGCCTAGTTCGGTTTTTCTAAGTTTCGTTTCAGTTTTTGGGCTGAATTTATGATTGTTATCCCTGTGTTTAAGTAGTCGTGGTGAGTTTTGTGGTTGATGTTAAGCAGCTCACTTTTGTTACAATTGTGATTGGTATGCTTATGCTTGATACATTAGCTTTGAATTCTTGAAAATATATTGGATTCTTGATATTGTGTCGTAGTGTTGCCCAAATTTTCTTAAATTTGGTTAAAGGGATTTTAGCATAAAAATTGTGTCTTTTTGTGGCAAAAAATGAGTAAGAATTGTTTCTTTAAGGGTTAAAGGTGTACTTGCAAGTTGATAGTGTTCGATTACCGACACTACTCCCCACAGCAGTACACTTTCTAACCAAGGAGAGATCTTTTATTCATTGGAAATCTTCTGATTTTTTTTTGTGTACTTGTAAAGTTGATCGTGTTCGATTACCGACACTACTCCCCACAACACTACACTGAAATTCTAAAGAATTTTTCTGCTATTGCTTAAAAATTAAAATTTTGAAACTTTGAGTAATAAAGTGGGGATTGGTTTCTGGATTACCTATTGGTTGGGTGATCACTTCTTGGATATTTTAGAACTTCCAGATTTGTTTCAACTCTGCTTATTACTCTTGTCTCGTCACTTGAATTGCCCTGCTACTTAGCCTATTTTATGATCTTTCGTGCAACCTTGAACATTTACTCTGAAA
Organism: Leptodermis oblonga; assembly: GCA_016801395.1. Lineage (NCBI taxonomy): Eukaryota > Viridiplantae > Streptophyta > Magnoliopsida > Gentianales > Rubiaceae > Leptodermis > Leptodermis oblonga. The sequence continues at coordinate 21,598,792 of CM028759.1, read as the reverse complement.
ATATAGCTTGAATTATTTCTTCGTGCACTGTCATTATCTCTGAACTTTGAGGGCTTCTCCTCAAAATTTCCTTATTGGTGTACTTCTTATTTGATATACTATAAAATTTCTTTACGGGAAAGGTGTTTTTACAAAATAGAACCAAGTGTCTATTTTCAAAATGCTTTGTTACTTTCCTATATAGTTGTTGTGCTTGCGTGATTAATAGTTGCTTGTTACCTTTGCCAAAGTAATCTGTGAAAACTTTCTATAGGACTGAGGTAAAAGACTGAGTGTTACAGCATACAAGGGTTGCCAACCCTAAAGAGCGATACACAGGGTTTGTGTGTAGTTCGTTAGGAGGGCACTAGGGGGACAAGGGAGTAAGGTTACTCTGCTCAATTTTCCTTGTTCTTATCAAGATATTTTCTATTTACTTTGGGAATCAGTGAGCCTTGAGCAAATTGACCCCCTCCAGGGAGATTTGGTGCCATGGTTGCCCATGATTTATAAGGGTTCCGTTCTATGAGACCCTTGCAACGGCGTATAAAGGTACAACATTGTGCAAATTGACCCCTATCAGGAGATTTTGGTGCCATTGTTGCTTCTTATTGCTTGACCTCAGAATTTCAAGTGGAAAAGTTCTTAGAACTCCATCAAATTTCTGCTCATATACAAGAAGTCATGATGAGGACATCCAGGGCTAAAACAACACACATTATGAGTTAGAACCCACAAAGCCAACCTGAAGGCAAATCCCTTGAAAAGAATATCGAGTAGAGTGAAAGAGTTTTTCTATTCAAAAGGATCCTTGATGACAATGCATCTCCAAACTCTCTACAATAAAGAAAAGGGTTGTTTCCTGAAGTTCTTGAAGACACCAGAAGGTTCTTTGACTTTAAAGAGACGTATCAATCTCTTGATTGGTTTCCAATTCTATTTCCTTTTCCTAGTTCTTTTAGGACAAGTTTTTGAATTCCCTACTCTATAAATAGGGCCATTCAACCACTTAATTAATACAATATTCATATCTTTAAACTATTAGTTTCAGTACTCTCCTTTTATTACCTTATATATTTTGCATGCTTGTGATTTATATATTGCATGAAACTTAGCTAATTAGGTTATTTGCTCTACCTAATTAATTCGCATGTTTCACCTCTTTGCTTACTTGGTTCAAAATTCCTTAAGTAAATTAGCCTAGGTTATTTATTTTTGTTAACTGGATTTCGGGTAAGTAAAGAGTTTATACGAGCTTACGCCACTTAATCATACTTTCCTTGGCAATTCATCCGTATGTGTACCTTGATCCACATCAATTGGTATCAAAGCCTTGGCTAGTTTCATGGCTGGAGGAGGTTGGAGTAACACAACCGAATCATCTCAGGTGTTTTCTAATCCTTGTTAGTCTTGCTTTGTCCTGAAATTCTTGGAATTAGAACGCATCTTCTTGGGGGGAAATATTTTCTTTCCAGGTTTTGAATTTCAATTTTCGGTACTGTTTCGCACATTTAAAATCAAAATTCTTTTTGAAAAACCGACCCAAATTTTGAAGTACTGAAAAAAGCAATTTTAGGGTTATTTGGCCTTGTTTTTGCGAAAAACTTGCAGTGTTTTGGGGCTGTATTTTCTTAAAATAAAATCTAGAATTCCTTGCTGAAAAACCAAATTAGAACTTCAAAATTAAATAGGCTTCGGGTTTTGGCTGTGTTAGGGTTTTGGCTTTTTCGTTGAAAATTTTAGTCGCCTCTTGCTTTGCGACACTAGGGTTTGAGAGACACTTTAGTTGATGAGGGCATCCCTAGTCCATAGACAAGTGAATCCAAGAAGCTGAGGAGGTTTGGGTTTTACATCGAGGCCCAACAATGCTTCAGGATCCAAGTACATATCAAAGGGATCCACTTGTAGATATCATTGGGCCAATGACGCGGAGCAGAGCAAGAAGAGTTCATGAGGATCTCAACAACCTTGTGCAAGCTTGCAGACAGGATGCTCAGTTGATTGTAGAAGCCAACGCCTTGGAGAATAAAGCTGGAAAGGTTCAAATTGCAACTCTCCTTACAATTCTTGAAGAAGATGCGCAATTCACCATTCTGCAATGAAGAGAAGGCTGTTTCTTGAAGTTCTTGAAGACGCTGGAAGGTTCGTTGACTTTAAAGAGATGTTTCTTGAAGTTCTTGATTTTCTTGAAAATCTTGAATTTTATATTTTGCAGAATCTTGAAAATCTTGATTCTGGGAGATTCCAGAAGATTCCGGAAGCTCCCTACACCATTCCACCATGCGCCATCAACAAATAGACCGAACCTCCATGGAGTCCATTCCACATCACCAAATTCAGCCAGCCCATCAAGCAGCCCACACGCAAGGCCTACCTATCTAGGGTTTGCGAAATAAGGGTTAGGGTTTGGGAAAAAATAAGGGTTTGTGCATGTTCCCGATTTTGTCCTTAGTTTGTTAGTTTCCAAAAAGGATCCCTTCTTGATCTCCTTTTTGGAGTAGGATTTCCAATTCTTTTCCTTCTTGAATTCCACTTGTAATTTCGGCTGCCCTTTAAGGTAACTGAATTTCCTTTTCTTATTCCATTACCTACTTCTTTCAGGTTTTGGTATTGTAAAGGAAATCAATCTCTTGATTGGTTTCCAATTCTATTTCCTTTTCCTATTGCTTTTAGGTTAAGAATTCAGCTACCCTATTCTCTATAAATAGGCACTCGAATTCTCCATAATAAATCAGTATTCTTATCTTTAAACTATTAGTTTGAGTACTCTCCTTTATTGCTTTATGTATTTTCATGCTTGTGATTTATATATTTCATGAAACTTAGCTTAATTAGGTTATTTGCTCTACCTAATTAAATTTGCATGTTTCACCTCTTTTTCTTACTTGTTTCAAAATTCTTAATTAAATTAGCCTAGGTTACTTTATTTTTGTTTCTGTATTTCGGGTAAGTAAAAGAGTTTATACGAGCTACCGCTTAATCAGACTTTCCTTGGCAATTCATCGGCATGTGTACCTTGGTCCACATCATTAGTGCTGTTATTTTTGTGACTAATTGCAAGGCTCTTTGCGATTGTTTTTATACTTCACCGATACGGGACCACATGCTTCTTATTCCATTCAGGTTCCAAAGTAATTTCTTTGCTTAGTTTGGGTGTGGTATTTGGCGGTTTGATACGCGTGTGAAGTTTACTCTTATACTTCATACATCTTGCTGAAAATTTGTTTACAAATTTTTTGCTCACTAATTCATTTGCCTGGATACCTCCGAGCAACATTCTTCTGTTTGTTTTGTAGGGATTCCACAAGTTGATTACACATAGCACTGTTGATTGTAGTTCCACGAGGGACTCATGAGACGCTTTCGCCTGGGGGTCAAAAGTGTAAGTCACAGTATAAGATATCTTTTGCTTTAAAAAGTACGCTTTTACTTTTACATTGATTCTCTATTGGTTACCATTCATGAAAAAGATTTTACTAACTCTAGTGTTTGTGAATCTTAAACATGTGCATTTGTTTATGGGATACATCTTTTGGTTTAAACCTACATAATTTTATAGTTCACTATTCCTTAGGATGTCTTTCTCAGAAATTGTCTCTGTTATCATTAATTGGTTGTCATATCAGTTATCCATGCAATTTCTATTGGTTACCATAACCTATGATTATGAGTCATTCAACTTTTGTTATGTCTCCACAAGTTTCAGCAACGGACCTTTTTGCGTCCAGGGATCAAGGTAAAATAAGTCTACGGATATCCTTCAACGAGGTATACCTTTAAACTATTTCTCCTTTGGTTCCACTCTTTTGGTTATGAGCATGACTAAGAAATACCAATTTCTCAAATTGAGAATAGCCTCCGTTTGGGGAAATCGACCGTAGGTAACTTTTCCTTCGTTGTTGGTGTAATGCTCGAATGGTTTTCTAAGTGCTGGATTGCTTAACTAGTGAATTCTTGTGTTCCAATTTCGCAATTCTTGTTTTGAAATGAGGATGTTTTATACTTAACATGCCATATTGTCTGCCTAAGCAATGTGTAATGTGTTACCTTTAGTTTGCATGTAGGACATGTTTTTCTTCATTTTAGGATATTATTATGCTAGTTTGTATGTCATACATATGGTGCATAAATTTGTTCTAGTTACTGTGGTAAATTGTGCTTATTGCATATACTTGGTTAAAATGCTGTATTTCGTGTTGATAAGTAGTTATTCTTAAGGAGTATAGATAAGTTCATGAGATTTTAGATGCTTCCTGATAGTTTCTTGCAAGCAACTAAAAGGTTCTTAACTATTCTTGAAGAATTAAGAATGATTATCAGTATCCTTGAAAGCATTGTCAGGTAAGTATGATCTATGTTCATGTGTTAATAGTACTGACTTGTTCTGTTTGTGTTTGCAGCAATTTGGATTCGAGGACGAATCCTTTCCAACTGGAAGGGAATGATGAGGAAATCAAAGGCTAAAACAACACAAGTTATGAGTCAGAATCCACGAAAACAAAGGAAAGCTCCAATGACCTTAATGAGAAGGAAATGAAGATTACAAGAGTTACCCCACTCGCCATCAAAGTGGAAATGGTGGAAATGGTGAATACTAATCATCCCATTTGAGAAAATGGTGGAAATGATATTTCAAAGTTTTACAAATGGTAGAAATGGTATTTACGAGCTAAGGAAATGGTGGAAATGGTAATTACAAGTCTCTCCAGTGAAGAAATAGATATTTCATAAAGTGTGAAGAATTTTAGAAGTGAAATGTTTTTTAAGCTTCTGAAATTGTTCCGGAAGCTTCCAGAAGCTTCCTATATCTACATCATCATGCTACATAAATTGGGCCAAATCCATTAAGTTCACTCCATCTACAATTTGGCCAAGCCCAACACTTCACAAGGAAGCCCACATGCTAAAACAAGCTAGGGTTTTACTTAAGTTCTAGGGTTTAAGAGAAATTAAGGTTTTGTGTATGTTACCTAATTCTCTTCTTTTTTTTTCCTTTACTTTTTGGTTTTACCTTTTCTTTTGAGGTAAAAGCTGAATTTTCCCTTTCTTGGGAATTTCATCCATAAGCTTTCCTAATGGCAGCCGAAATTTGCCTTTCTTTTCTTTTACTTTTTCAGCAAGTAAGTTCCTTTCTCTTGCTGATTTTTGTGAGTTACTTAATTTCTTGATTAAGTTCCAATTTTGTGTTTTCTTTTCTTATTTTCTTGTGTAAATTTCGTGCTTCCTATGTCCTATAAATAGGGGTGCATGACTTCATTATTATTGAGTGATTAATTGATTGATAAGTTTATACTTTATTAATTCACTCATCTTTATATTGGCTTAAGAAATTGGATGATTGTTAATTGCTAAAGTACACGAACTATAGGCTAATTAGATAATTACTCTATCTAATTGCATGCTTTGTTTCGCCTCTAGAATTCATCACTTGGTTTGAATTGCATGTTTAATTTAACTTGTTAAATTAGTAGTATGCGAATCCAAGGGTAAGGATTCTTGAGTTTTAAGAACTGCGTCTTGCAATCAAACTTTCCTTGGCAATTTTCCTCATTAAATTCTTGTTTTCACAAGTTGGAATCAAGGGTTCACATCAGAACGCCTCTCATTATCCTAGGTTAGCTGGTTTGTCGTTCACTTTCTCATAGAATGTTAGCGAATGCCACTTATCCTCCTTATATGTCTTTTGAATCCTATATGAGTCATGAATGCTACCTGTTAGAATATGCCTGCATTATATGCATAGGTAAACTTTACAACTTGGTAAATGTTTGCGAAATGAGTGGACTCTCCTTGAGCAAGGGCTCATTCAATTTTCTGTTTTCCTATTTTTTGTTTTAAAATTTTGTAACAGATCCTTGGTATGAGGAAGACTTCTATCACTATCACTACTAGAATGGGACTGCATGAGGGCCGAACGTACTATATTAGTTTGCTAGGAATGTATATACAGGGGTTATGATTAGCCCTGCTTTCACTTTTATGTTTAAGTAATGATCTATGTACATTAAGTTTAACAATTTTAATAAATAAGAGAATTTATTATTATTTTGCTCTACATGTTCTGAGTCCTGGTGCGAACCAAGCAGGCATTCAGTGAAGCTAACCCCTTGTATGCGGGGTGGTGAATCTGGGGTGTCACAGGCATGGTATCAGAGCATAAACTAGGGATAAAAATGATAAGACTTAGGATAGATAGTAAGGATTTAGAAACTTGAAAACCAGGGCATATAGCAGCCCTTAGGTTTGCATTTTATAGTGCTTATAGATATTTATGTGGGCAATATGATTAAGATTCTAAATATATAGTTTATATGAACTCCTTCATAAGACTAATTAATTCTTAATCCTAATTATAGGCTCGTTATGGACGAGGATGAAATAAAAGATTTGGAATACTATAGGCCTATCTTCTGTAGGTATTCAATGGATACACCAAGAGAGATGTATGCACCTCTCTTTGAAAATACAGAAGCTATACCTGTGTGGGCAAAGTGTTTTCCCAATAGGATAGTTGGTGCTATAGAGGATGAAAGGAATCAATATCAACAAAAATTAGTTGCTGCTGAGGATAAACTAGTTACGAAGGAACAATAGTTATCTGAAAGTCAGTATGCTTCAAAATTAATCTATGCCAAGAATAAAAAATTCAATCGAATGATGAATTGGAAACGAGAAGAACTAGAAGGCACAAAAGGGATCTTACAGTACTTTGATACTCAAAATACTCACGTAAGGAGAATAGCTCGAGAGGAACATATGTTAAGTAAAGAAGCTTTAATGGATATCAAGATAGCTTGCGGCCATAATTTGAAATGGAGTGCTAAAGCAATGAAAGAACCTACTCTGAATAATATAGACATCGTACAATCAAATATACAAGTACTTCAATCCTAGATCCACACTGAACTGATAAGGGTTGAAAAGAATGCCGAAGCTGTAGAAGGACCAGTACTTGTAGGAAGCTTGGATTTCGCTGATCAAAGTACTAGTATGTCAGGTCATTCCTCTGGTTACAAAGCAGAAATATCTGGGAATTCTCAGATCTAAAAAATAGTTGGAACAAAATAAACCTATGAAAAATGTGTGTAAATTATAATTGCATTGTAATAATAAGAGTATAAATAGATAAAGGTTGTTTTATTTTGTGTTTGTTTCCCCCCAAATTTATCTTTTCAATTTTTATCTATATACGATATAAATAGATTTTCTTTTAGCACCTCGAACTAGAGTCCTAAAGGATTGAATTGAGAAGATAAGGGATCTAGTTAGAAAACCTTAACCTCGTTGCCCTGTTTCAGGAACGGGCAATGGAACACAAAGAGAGGATGTTGATCTGGACCAAGGATAGGCCAAAGGAGAGCACGAAGAGATGGAACAAGAACAAGAGTATCAAGGCTAAGTGGAGCTAGGACTACAGATTTTGCTAGCCAGGTTACTGCTATGCTACAGTAAGTAGCTACGCTATTACTAAAGGACATGGTGAACCTTATCGTCTTGTTGAGACAGAGGATGTAGCCTTAGAGAGGTTTCAGAAATTCCATCCACCCAAGTTCAATGGCAAGAGGGGGGATGAAGTGGCAGAGAACTGGCTGGAAGGCATGAGGACAATCTTTCATGCTCTTGATTACTCTGAAGAGCAAAATGTGAACTTCACTATATTTTAGTTGTATGAGGATGCAAGAGACTGGTGGACTTTAATTCAGACCAAGTGGGATGACAACCGAACTCCAAAAACTTGGGAGAACTCTACGCTTGAGTTTAAAGTGAAATATATCCCAGTGATTTTCAGGAGAAGCGAGAAAATGATTTCATCATACTACAGCAGGGAACGATGACTGTGTCCGAATACGAGGCTAAGTTTACTAGACTTTCCAAGTACATTCTAGCCCTAGTAAGTATTGATGGACAGAGAAAGAAAAGGTTCATCCAAGGGCTTAGGACTGAACTGCGAGAGGCACTGGCTGCATCGCACCATAATTTCTTTATGGAGGTAGTGAAAAGTGCACAGAGGGTTGAAGAGGCGAAGCGTGCAACCTGAGGGGGCAGATGAGGAGGCAGAACAACTAGGGTTTTGCACTAAGGAATTGCAATCCTGCTTTTGCTAGGAACTAGACCCGTAAGGTTAACTAGGGACAAGGACCTAGAGGAGTAGCACTTGTTCATGCCCCTAATGTCCCTCCTGTTCGATGTACCTTTTGTAATCGAACGGGGCATGAGGAAAAGAACTGCTGGAAGAAAAGAGATCGCTGCTTTGTATGTGGTAGTTTTAATCACAAAAATTGGCCAATGTCTAAGAAAGAACTTAGACACCAATGTTGGAGCTGGACCATCTCGACCCGCTAGTCGACCTCAGCAGAGGAATGGTGGTGTCATTGGAAATAAGCCTTGAGTTCTTGCTCGAGTCTTTGCTTTGGAGGACACTGAAGTTCCTCCCAGCACTAATGTGATTGAAGGTATTTTTCCTATACCTGGTCGATTAGCTAAAGTTTTAATTGATCCTGGTACTACGCATTCCTTTATTAGTGTAAATTTTCTTAGCACTTTGGATTATAAAACTGAAAGCTTACCTTATACCTTAGAAGTAAGTACGCCTACTAATAATAATAAGCTTATTACGGATAGGGTAAGGAAAGACTGTAAACTAGAAATAAATGGAAAATCTTTGTTAGTAGACTTGATTTTATTGCCAATTTAGGTCTATAAGGTTATTCTAGGAATGGATTGGTTATCTAGGTATAATGCACAATTGAATTGTCGGACCAAGACTTTTAGGCTAGGCCCACAAGGACAACCAGAAATCAAGGTTACTATGCCTAAAAGAAATAAAGAAATCGTAGTTATCTCTAGAATTAAAGCTAGGAAACTTCTACATAAATGAGCCATAGGATACCTAGCTTACTTGATTAACCACCCGATGAAGCAAGTCAATGCTGAGACTATTTCGGTAATTAGGGATCACCCAGAAGTTTTTCCTGAGAAATTAACTACCCTACTAATGTGAACCCTTGATTCCAACTTGTGAAAACAAGAGCTCAATGCAGAACATTGCCTAGGAAAGTCTGTATGCAAGACGCAGCTCTAAAAATTCTAGATAGAGCAATTATCTAATTAGCCAATAGTTCCTGTACTTTAGCAATTAACAATCATGCAAATTACTTAAGCCAAAATAAAGATGAGTGAATAAATAAAGTATAAACTTATCAATCAATTAATCACTGAAAAATAATGAAGTGCAACACCCCTATTTATAGTGATAGGGTGTGCAAAAATTACAAGGGAAAATAAGGAAAGAAAACACAAAATTGGAACTTAATCCAGAGATTAAGTAACTCACAAAATTCAGCAAGAAAAAGGAACTTGCTTGCTGAAAAAGTAAAGGAAAAAGAAGGAAGAATTTGGCTGCAATAAGGAAAGCTATTGCCAAAATTTTCAAAGGAAAAAGGAAGGGAGAAATTCGGATTTCACCCTTAAAAACCGAAAAAATAAAGGAGAAAAGAAAAGGGGAAAACTTAACCAAGAGATTAAGTAATCTGTACAAAAATTGGAAACAAGGAGAAAAGAAGCATCTCCTTATTTTTGGAAATAACAAAGATGGAAACTATGAAGAGAATTAGGTAACATGCACAAAACCTTAATTCTCCTCCTAACCCTAACCCTAATTGCGAATTTCTTCTTCTTTGGGCTTGGGCTTGGCCGAATGTGAGTTGATGGAGTGGGCTTGATGGATTCAGCCCAAATAGATGTAGCATGATGATGTAGATGTAGGAAGCTTCTGGAATCTTCTGAAAGCTTCCGGATTCATTTCAGAAGCTCAAAAAACATTTCAATTCTAAAATTCTTCAAACTTTATGAAATCTCCATTTCTTCACTGGAAAGACTTGTAATTGCCATTTCCACCATTTCCTTAGCTCGTAAATACCATTTCCACTATTTGCATAGCTTGGAAATACCATTTCCACCATTTCCTTACGTGGAAGGACTAGCATTCACCATTTTCACCTTGATGGAGAGTAGGCTAACTCTTGTAAGCTTTCTTTCTTTCTCATTAAGTTCATTGGAATTGGATATGAGCTGGGCTTCTGTAGTACACCTATAAACAAAGTTTACAAGGTCTGCTTTGAGCTTTGAAGTCCTCTTGAGAGTTAATATCAATGAACGGATGTCTCTGATATGGACTTGGATCGTGGAGCATTGGCGAGCCTCGATGAAGCACTCAAACCTCAGCTGCACTCTCTCCCCTCCCGATTGAAAAGGATTCGACCTTGAATCTACATCCTGACCATAATCAAATGGAGACAAGTCAGCAATATTAAAGGAAGTACTAATGCCATACTCACCTGGTAAGTCAAGCTTTTAAGCATTATCCCCTATCTTAGACACAATTTGAAAATGTCCATCGCCTCTGGGATGAAGTTTCGTCTGTCGAGCTGTGGAAAACCTTTCTTTTCTCATGTGAACCCAAACCCAATCTCCTGATTCCAAATTCATGGCTTTACGCTGACGATTTGCATCTGCGGCATACTTAGCATTTTTCTTCTCGAGATGAAGTCAAACTTTCTCATGAAGTCATTAGACGGTTTCTGCTTTCTTTTTGTCATCCAAATTGGTTTGTTCCTTCAGGGGCAGTGGTAGTAAATCTATGACCGTCAATGGATTGAAACCATAGGCAGCTTCGAAGGGCGAAAAACCTGTCGAGGAGTGTTTTGATCAATTGTAAGCAAACTCAGCAATCGGCAAGACCTATTCCCAACATTTAAGATTAGACTTAATCAGTGCTTGCAACAAATTCCCTACAATTTGGTTGGTCACCTTAGTTTGACAATTCGTTTGTGGATGACTAGAAGTAGAAAACAACAATTTAGCTCCAAATCTATACCACAAAGTTTTCCAAAAATAACTCAAGAACTTAACGTCCCTATGCGCTTACGAGGACTCTTTCTACCCTTTATCTGAAGATTTGCAGCTTGTTTTGACTTGAACGCTCCCTCGCCCGAAAGAGCGCTTTAACATACCTTAGATTCTCTTATTCATAGGCTAACGAGGCGGGAGGAATCTTTGATTCATGGTCGGAGATCAAGGCCGAGGCCTCACGTAGTACACTTTTTTCTCCTGTAAAGTTGAACCCGCACCTTTCATCTACCAATCAATCCTTTCAATATGATATTCTGAAATTTCTAGTTAGATCGGTTATAGGAAGAAAATTAGGTTATGGAGCTCTTGCTGTTCTCGCTTTTGTCTTCCTCGCGGATGGATTCTAAAATCCATCTTCTTTCCAGATACAATTGTGCGTGGAACTCCATGAAGTCAATCCATCCCATGAAAGAATAAATCTGCAACATGTCTAGCATCATCTGTCTTCCCGCAAGGAATAAAATGATCTATCTTAGAAAACTTGTGACCGCAATGAAAATTGAGTCATTACCTTTCTGAGTCCTCAGCAAACCTAGAAATAATCCATAGATATGTCACTCCAAGGCAGAGTTGGAATAGGTAAAGTTGTGTTAAAACCATGAGGTTTACATGTAGACTTAGCCCGCAAAAAATTAATGCAACCTGAGCAAATTTGTTCTACATCTTTTCGCATCTTAGGCCAATAAAAGTGACCTTTAACATGTCAAGTGTCTTAGTTACACCAAAATGACCCATCAACCCCCCATTATGTGCTTCACGAACCAGCAGTTCCCTAGATGAACTACGTGAAATGCATAACTTATTTTCTTTAAATAAGAAACCATCATGTCTAAAGTATTTTTGAAATGCACCATATTCACCTGCTTCATATAAAGTTGCAAAATAAGGAACAGAAGCATACAGATCTTTGAGATATAAAACCCTATGAAGAATGTTCAAGTAGAGTAAGAGCTTCGTACCTTCTAGACAGTGCATCAGCCACCATATTCTCTTTTCCCTTCTTATACTTGATAATGTAAGGAAAAGTTTCAATGAAAGCAATCCATTTGGTATGAGACCTGTTCAACTTACCTTGTCCCTTTAAGTGTTTAAGGGCCTCGTGGTCAGAATGCACAACAAACTCCTTAGCCATCAAGTAGTGTTGCCAGGTCTCGAGTGCCCTTACCACAGCATAGAGCTCCTTGTCATAAGTAGGATAATATAAAGCAGCTCCCTTTAACTTCTCACTGAAATAGGCAATAGGTTTACCTTTTTGCATCAAAACAGCACATCTACCAATACCTGAAGCATCACACATAAGTTTAAAATCTTTATCAAATCAAGCAATGCTAAAATAGGTGCATGAGTGAGATCATGCTTAAGAACAGTAAAGGCATTTTCCTAGGCTTGACCCCACAAGAACGGTACATTTTTCTTACACAACTCGTTTAGGGGCGCGGCCTTAGTAGAAAAATCCTTCACGAACCTCCTATAAATCCAACCAAACCATGGAAAGATCTTACCTGTGAAGCCGAACTTAGTGTAGGCCATTCTCGAATAGCCTCTACCTTGGTGTCATCAACTTTAACACCATCCTTAGAAATAACTAAACCGAGAAAAACAACCTTTTTCACACAGAAGTTACATTTATTCACATTGGCATACAATTTATGTTCACGTAATTCAATCAACACAAATTTAATATGCTCAACATGCTCAGTCCTGTTTCTACTATAGATCAAGATATCATCAAAATAGACAACAAAAAATTTCCCTGTGAACTTTCTAAGCATATGATTCATTAAACGCATGAAAGTACTACGTGCATTTGTTAACCCAAAAGGCATCACTAACCACTCATATAACCCAAACTTGGTTTTAAAAGTAGTTTTTCGCTCATCTCCCTCTTTCATTCTAATATGATGATAGCCCCTGTGTGAGATCTATCTTAGTGTAAATTGTAGAACCATACAAATCTTCAACCATGTCATAAAGTCTAGAAATAGGATGCCTATACTTAATGGTAATCTTATTAATAGATCTACAGTCCATACATATTCTCCAAGTACCACCTTTCTTAGGAACAAGTATAACAAGTACGACACAAGGACTTAGAGATTCTCTTGCCTGCCTATTGGAGAGCAACTTCTCATCCTGATTCGGAAATTTCTTTGTTTCCTCAGGAATTGCTTTGTAGCCTGGACGATTAGGAATAGATGAGCCAGGCACAAAATCAATCTAATGCTCAATGCCACGAAGAGGGGGCAAACTAGCTGGTAACTCTTCGGGAAAAACATCTACATATTCCTGCAAGAGAAATTAGACTTCCATAGGGAGAGCCCTAGGGATATCGTCAGGGTTAGAACAATTATCTTTAGCAACAAGAATATGTACACAACCATTCTGAGCTAACACTTGTTCAATTTATCTTACACTAGCAAATAAACTCTTCTTAACTTCTTTTGAAGAGTTATCAGAGTTCACCTTACTACCCTTTATGATTTCTTTACCCCTTCCCTTAGCTTGCAACTTTTCTGAACCCCACTGGGTGAGCTTGTCCTTCATTCGAACAGATTCAGCAAGAACTTCCTGGGGAAAAAGTGGTAGAAATGTATGAATCTTACCCTATTGACAAATCGAGTAGGTGTTGGCAACTCCATCATGCGTCGCCTTCATGTTGAAGAGCCAAGGTCGTTCTAGTAGAATATGGCATGCCTCCATGGGGAGAATGTCGCATGTCACCTGTCCCTCAAACTTACCAATAGCAAAAGTGATCCGAACCTGCTTAGTCACTCTGTAGCTATCTAAGCTGTCGATCGATTGAAGCCAATACAGATGTGGATGGTTGATTGTGGGAAGTTTCAGCTTCTTGACCATGTATTCACTGGCCACATTGGTGCAACTTCCGCCATGAATTATCAAAACACAAATACCTCTATTAACTTTAGCACGAGTATGGAAGATAGTGGTCCTTTGATTAGTATCTTGGACAACAGCAGTAGTCAAAGTACGAGTAACAATCGCCAGTTGAGTGTTGTCTTCGGGCCGATGAACTTCTTCTTCACTATCAGACTTACTGTCGTCAGTTAATTCAGAAAACGGATTGACAACATCATTATCCTCTTCTTCTTCGGACACATACTCACCATCTTGGCCTAACATAACTCTGCGGACATTAGGGCAATCTCGCATGTAGTGGCCACTACCAGAACATTTATGGCAAGTTATATTACTAATAGACGACTTAGGAGTAAAAGGTGACTTAGCTGAAGAAGCAGGAGTTGATTGAGCAGGTTGGATAGCTTTCTTCTCTGAGTAGAGGGGCTTCTTTGCCAAGAAGGATGGCGATGCTAGAGTCTTCTTTCATTGATTGCTGGCAGGTATTCAAACAGGTGGAACAGTCTGCAGGTACTCCTTCATCACCCTGGCTTTATACAACATATCAATTAAAGAAGCAGCATTATGTAATTCAACTGCTAAAGCTATCCCATGATTAAGCCCACTAAGAAAATGAGCCATACTAGCACCCTCATCCTCTATTACATTAGCCCTAATTTTGGTCATCTCCAACTTTCTAAAATATTCATCAACAATTAAAGTCCCTTGCACAAGAGTATGTAATTTTATATACAATGTGAAAATAATAAGCAATTACAAAAGTCTTGCGCATCTCTGTTGTGAGATCAAACCAAGTCATAGGGGGTGCACGAGCATGCATGGGCCTGGTGTTCCTTCTCATGTCCATCTGCTGATTCCACCAAATAAGAGTATAATCGGTGAAGTTCACGATGGTGAGAGAAGCCTTCTTGTGTTCGAGAACCAAGTGAAGCTCAAAGAACTGCTCCATCTTGATTTCCCAGTCTAAATATACTTCGGGGTTCATACCTCTGGCGAAAGAAGGCACAGATGTCTTCAGCTGACTTAGACCATCAAAGGGCGTGCTCGAACCGCCTTGAGGAGTTTCAATGTTCTCCTCCTCCGCCACGGGTTGATTAGCCTGGGTGGCCCTGAGTTCGGCGACCTCACCACTTAGGTCAGCGAACTGAGTGTTGAACTGATTGGTCAAGTTTCGCAATAGCAGCCAGGAGTTGTTCATTACTGATGTTAGAACTACCTCTTGATATGATAACCAGAAAAGATCCTGCTAAGAACAAGTAAAAGTGAGTAAAAGTAACCTTACCCATTGTCCCCCTAGTGCCCCTCCTAACGAACTACACACAAACCAGTGTATCGCTCTTTAGGGTTGGTGGCCCTTGTATACTGTAACACTCAGCCTTTTACCTCAGTCCTGTAGAAAGTTTTCATAGATTACTTTGGCAAAGGTAACAAGCAACAGTTAATCACACAAGCACAACAACTATATAGAAAGGTAGCAAAATTTTTTTTGAAATAGACACTTGGTTCTATTTTTGAAAAACACTTTTTTTCCAAAAAGAAATTTTGTAGTATAGCTTAAATAAAAAGCACACCGATAAGGAATGTTCGGGGAGAAACCCTTAAAGTTCAGATATAATGACATTGTACGAAGACAAGATTCAAGCTATATTTTCAGAGTAAACGTACAAGGTAGCACAAAAGGGTTAACAAGGCTAAAGAAGCAGGGCAATTCAATTGAAGAACAAGAACAATTAGCATATTTGAAACAAATTAGGAAGTACTTAAACTAACCAAGATGTGATCACCCTCCCAATAGGTAATCAAGAAACCAATTCCCACCAATTTATCCAAGTTTTTTGAAAACAAGAGTCCTTCATGCAACCAGAGCCAAGTGGCGGAAAAATTCCTTAGATTTTCAAGTGTAGTGCTGTGGGGAGTAGTGTCGGCAATCGTACATTATCAACTTTGCAAGTACACAAGAAAGAGAAGAAGATTTCCAATGAAGAAAATATTCCTCTTTGGTTTTGGAGTGTAGTGTTGTGGGGAGTAGTGTCGGCAATCGTACATTATCAACTTTGCAAGTACACTCTAAACCGTGGAGAAAACGATCCTTACTCAATTTTTTCCACAAGACATAAGCATGCGAAAAATTATCCCTTTAAGCAATTTTTAGAAAAATTTTGCCAGCACTACGACACAATTTTAAGAATCCAATATATTTTCAAGAATTCAAAGCTAATGTATCAAGCATAGGCATACCAATCACAATTGCAAAAAAGGTCAGCTGCTTAACATCAACAGCAAAATTCACCACAATTATTCAACAGAGGGATAAAAATCGCACAAATAGCAAACAAAGGATCAAAAAGAGAGCTAAAATATGAAAACCCTAGGCCAAAAACTTGTTTCGGTCTTTTCTTTAAATCGCAAATTCAGGCTTCTTTTTTTTTTTTTTTTTTTTGATCTTCGGTTGCCTTTTTCTTTAGTGCAATTAATTTGATTTTAGGAATTTTAAAACAGCCGCAAAACCAAAATTAACTTGAATTAAGAAAAAAATTCAAAAAGGTGCAATATTTTCTACAAAATCATAATTTAAAGTAGATTTTAAAGGAAAAGAAAACACCTTATGAGTTGATCGGTTACTCAAACCTCCTCCTGTCGAGCAAACAGCCAAGGCTCTGATACTTATTGATGTAAACCCTTGATTCCAACTTGTGTAAACAAGAACTCAATGCGGAAAATTGCCAAGGAAAGTCTGTATGCAAGACGCAGCTCTCAAAACTCTAGAATCCTTACCCTTGGATTCAACAAACTACTAATTTAATAAGTTAAATTAGACACGCAAATTGAACCAAGTGGAGAATAATAGGGCGAAACAAAGCATGCAATTAGTTAAAGCAAATATCTAATTAGCCTATAGTTCCTGTACTTTAACAATTAACAATCATGCAAATTACTTAAGCCAAAATAAAAATGAGTGAATTAATAAAGTATAAACTTATCAATCAATTAATCCCTGAAAAATAATGAAGTGCAGCACCCCTATTTATAGTGATAGGGTGTACAAAAATTACAAGGGAAAATAAGGAAAGAAAACACAAAATTGGAACTTAATCAAGAGATTAAGTAACCCAAAAAATTCAGCAAGAAAAAGGAACTTACTTGCTGAAAAAGTAAAGGAACAAAAAGGAAGAATTCCACTGCAATAAGGCAAGATATTGCCAAAATCCTTAAAGGAAAAAGGACGGGAGAAATTCAGATTTCACCCTTAAAAGAAAAAGGAAAAACCGAAAAAATAAAGGAGAAAAGAAAAGAGGACAACTTAACCAAGAGATTAAGTAATCTTTACAAAAATTGGAAACAAGGAGAAAAGAAGCATCTCCTTATTTTTGGAAATAACAAAGATGGAAACTATGAAGAGAATTTGGTAACATGCACAAAACCTTAATTCTCCTTTTAACCCTAACCCTAATTGCGAATTTCTTCTTCTTTGGGCTTAGGCTTGGCCGAATGTGAGTTGATGGAGTGGGCTTGATGGATTTGGCCCAAATAGATGTAGCATGATGATGTAGATGTAGGAAGCTTCTGGAAGCTTCCGGAATCATTTCAGAAGCTCAAAAAACATATTCACTTCTAAAATTCTTCAAACTTTATGAAATCTCCATTTCTTCACTGGAAAGACTTGTAATTACCCTTTCCACATTTCCTTAGCTCGTAAATACCATTTCCACAGCGTGGAAATACCATTACCACCATTTCCTTAGCTAAGATGAGTATTCACCATTTCCACCATTTCCTTAGCTGGGATGATTAGTATTCACCATTTCCACTTTGATGGCGATTTGGGTAACTCTTGTAATCTTCATTTCCTTCTCATTAAGTTCATTGGAGCTTTCCTTGGATTCTGACTCATAACTTGTGCTGTTTTCACCTTGGATTTCCTCATCATTCCCTTTCGGTTGGAAAGGATTCGTCCTCGAATCCAAATTGCCATTGTTTTTGTGCATTGTCATTGTCTTCGTGCACTTTCATTGTCTCTGAACTTTGAATGATTCTCCCGAAAGTTCCTTATCAGTGCACTTCTTATTTGAGTTATACTACCAAATTTCTTTTTGGAAAAAGTGTTTTTACAAAATAGAACCAAGTGTCTATTTCGAAAATGATTGGCTACTTTCCAATATAGTTATTGTGCTTGTGTGATTAACTGTTTTACGTGATTACTTTTGCCAAAGTATTGCTTAAGGTAAAAGGCTGATCGATACAGCATACATGCATGGACTGCCAATCCTATACACTGGTTTGTGTGTAGTTTTGGGGAGCAATACTAGGGGGACAAGGAAGTAAGGTTACTCTGGTCATTTTTCCTTGTTCTTAGTAGGATATTTTCTGGTACTTTGAGAATCGGTCAGCCATAAGCAAATTGGCCCCGCTAGGGATTTTTCGTGCCATGGTTGTCCATGATTCTTTGTGACCTACTAGGGTTCCATTCTACGAGATCCCTGCAATAACTTATAAAGCTACAACATTGTGCAAATTGACCCCTACAGGGAAATTTGGTGCCACTGTTGTTTCTCATTACTTGGCCTTGGAAGTCCAAATGGAGAAATTCTTAGAACTCCATCAGATTTCTGCTTATCTACAAGAAGTCGTGTCCACCAATACTGGACGACATGATTCTTGTACAATTCAGGTTCCAAAACAATTTCTTTTCTTAGTTTAAGGATGTGTATGGCGGTTTGATATGCGTGTGAAGTCACTCTTGTACTTCATACATCTTGCTAAAAATTTGTTTACAAATTTTTTCTCACTAATTCATTTGTCAGGATACGTCCGAGCAACATTCTTCTGTTTGTTTTGTAGGGATTCCACAAGTTGGATTGGTGTTTCTGCAATGTTGATTGCAGTTCCATTAGGGACTCATGAGACTTTTGCTACTGGGAATCAAAAGTGTAAGTCACAGTATAAGATATCTTTTGCACAAAAAGTTACGGTTTTACTTTTAAGTTGATTCTCCCTCTATTGGTTCCCAATTCATGCTAAAGATTTTACTAACTCTTTCATTTGTAAACTTAAACATGTGCATTGCTTTACAGGATACATCTTTTGGTTTAAAACTGCATACTTTTGGTAGTTCACTATTCCTTAGGATGTCTCTTTCAGAAATTGTCTCTGTTATCATTAATTGATTCTCATATCAGTTATACATACAATTTTTATTGGTTAGAATAACTTGTGATTATGAGTCATTCAATTCCTGTAATTATGGCTCCCCGAGTTTCATCAAAGCACTTTCTTGCGTCCAGGGTTCAAAGGTAAAATAAGTATCAAGGTATCCTTCAGGTATGCCTTTAAACTATTTCTCTTTTTGATTCCATTATTTAGGTTATGAGCATGACTAAGAAATACCAAATTTTGAAATTATTAATAGCCTCCGTTTGGGTAAATCGACCGTAGGTATCTTTTCCTATGTGTTGGTGTTAAATCTCGAATGGGTTTTCTTACTTCTTTTGACATGAGGATGTTTTACTATTTAACATAACATATTGTCTGCTTAAAAAAGCTGTGAATTATTGTGTAACATGTTACCTTTAGTTTGCATGTAGGACAGGTTGTTCTTCATTTTTGGATTTATTATGCCAATTTGTACGTCATACATATGATGCATAAATTTGTCCTAGTTACTATGGTAAATTGTGCTTATTTCATATATTTGGCTAAAATATTGTATTTCGTGTTGATAAGTAATTATTCTTGATGAGTATAGATAAGTTAATGAGATTTTATATGCTTCATGATAGTTTCTTACAAGCAACTAAAAGGTTCTTGAGAGGTTCTTGAAGAATTAAGAATGATTATAAGTGTCTTTGAAAACAGTGTCTAGTAAGTATGATTTATGTTCATGTGGTAATAGTACTGACTTGTTCTGTTGGTGTTTGCATCAATTTGGATTCGAGGACGAATCCTTTCCAATCGGAAGGGAAATGATGAGGAAATCCAAGGCGAAAACAACACAAGTTATGAGTCAGAATCCAAGGAAAGCTCCAATGACCTTAATGAGAAGGAAATGAAGATTACAAGAGTTACCCATATCGCCATCAAAGTGGAAATGGTGAATACTAATTATCCCAGCTAAGGAAATGGTGAATACTAATCATCCTAGCTAAGGAAATGGTGGAAATGGTGAATACTAATCATCCTAGCTAAGGAAATGGTGGTAATGGTATTTACAAGCTGTGGAAATGGTATTTTCGTGCTAAGGAAATAGTGTAAATGGTAACCACAAGTCTTTCGAGTGAAGAAATTGAGATTTCATAAAGTTTGAAGAATTTTAGAAGTGAAATTTTTTTAAGCTTCTGAAATGATTTCAGAAGCTTCTAGAAGATTCCAGAAGCTTTCTACATCTACATCATCATGCTACATCAATTGGGCCGAATCCATTAAGTCCACTCCATCTACAATTTGGCCAAGCCCAACACTTCACAAGGAAGCCCACATGTGAAAACAAGCTAGGGTTTTACTTAAGTTCTAGGGTTTAAGAGAGATTAAGGTTTTGTGCATATTACCTAGTTCTCTTCTTTTTCTTTCCTTTACTTTTCGGTTTTACCTTTTATTTTAAGGTAAAAGATGAATTTTCCCTTTATTTTACATGGGAATTTCGTCCATAAGCTTTCCTTATGGCAGCCGGAATTTCCCTTTCTTTTCTTTTACTTTTTCAGCACGTAAGTTCCTTTTTCTTTCTGATTTTTGTGAGTAATCTCTTGATTAAGTTCTAATTTTGTGTTTTCTTTCCTTAATTTTTCCTTGTAATTTCGTGCTCCCTATACCTATAAATAGGGGTGCTGCACTTCATTATTCTTGAGTGATTAATTGAATGAAAGTTTATACTTTATTATTCACTCTTCTTTATTTTGGCTTAAGTAATTTGCATGATTGTTAATTGCTAAAGTACAGGAACTAAAGGCTAATTAGATAATTGCTCTATCTAATTGCATGCTTTGTTTCGCCTCTATTATTCTCCACTTGGTTCAAATTGCGTGTTTAATTTAACTTGTTAAATTAGTAGTCTGCCAAATCCAAGGGTAAGGATTCTTGAGTTTTAAGAGCTACGTCTTCCAATTAGGCTTTCCTTGGCAATTTTCCGCATTGAGTTCTTGTTTTCCTAAGTTGGAATCAAGGGTTCATATCAATTGGTATCAGAGCCTTGGCTGTTTACTCAACAAAAGGAGGTTGAAGTAACTCAGTTGAATCATCAGGTGTTTTTTAATCCTTGTTAGTCTTACTTTGTCTTGAAATTCTTGGAATTAGAACACTCCTTTTTCAGAAATTATTTTATTGGTTGAAATTAATTAATTTTGGTTTTTGTACTGTTTTCCATCTTTAAAAACTGAAATTGACAGATAAATAAATAAAAAAAAGAAAAAGGCAACTGAAGATCAAAACAAAAAAAAAAAAAACGTTTTGCGAAAAAGAAAAAGCCTTTCGGTTTTGGGTGCTAGGTTTTGTGATTTTTGCTACTAGTTGACACTTAAAAATTCAGTCCTTTATTTTGTAACAATAGGCGTTAAAGTGACCCCTTTTGTTGCTCTTTCTTGGCTGTTGTTGCGACTTTTATCCCTACTTTACGTAAATTTGGTGAGTTTTGCGGCTGATGTTAAGCAGCTCACATTTTGTTGCAATTGTGATTGGTATGCCTATGGTTGATACATTAGTTTGAATTCTTGAATATATATTGGATTCTTGACATTGTGTCGTAGTGCTGCCCAAATTTTCTTAAATTCGCTTAAAGGGATTTCAGCATAAAAATTGTGTCTTTTTGTGGCAAAAATTGAGTAAGAATTGTTTCTTTTCGGTTTAAAGGTGTACTTGCAAAGTTGATAGTGTTCGATTATCGACACTACTCCCCACAACACTACACTTTCTAGCCAAAGAGAGATATTTTCTTCATTGGAAATCTTCTTATTTTTTTGGTGTACTTGCAAAGTTGATAGTGTTTGATTACCAACACAACTCCACAGCACTACACTGAAATTCTGAGGAATTTTTCCGCCTCTGCTTAAAAATTAAATTTTTTAAACTTTGAGTAATAAAGTGGAGATTGGTTTCTAGATTACCTATTGGTTGGTGATCACTTCTTGGGTAGTTTAAGTACTTCCTAGATTCTTTCAACTCTGCTTATTATTCTTATCTTATCTCTTGAATTGCCCTGCTTCTTAAGCCTATTTTATGATCTTTCGTGCTACCTTGAACATTTACTCTGAAACTATAGCTTGAATTTGTCTTCATGCACTGTCATTGTCTTTGAACTTTGAGTGATTCTCCCCGAAAGTTCCTTATCGGTGCACTTCTTATTTGAGCTATACTACAAAATTTCCTTTTGGAAAAAGTGTTTTTACAAAATAGAACCAAGTGTCTATTTCAAAAATGATTTGCTACTTTCTAATATAGTTATTGTGCTTGTGTGATTAACTGTTTTGCGTGATTACTTTTGCCAAAGTATTGCTTGAGGTAAAAGGCTGAGCGATACAGCATACAGGGACTACCAATCCTATTTACTAGTTTGTGTTTAGTTTAGGTAGGAAATACTAGGGGGACAAGGGAGTAAGGTTACTCTGCTCATTTTTCCTTGTTCTTAGCAAGATATTTTATAGTTCTTTGAGAATCGATCAGCCATGAGCAAATTGACCCTGCCAGGGAGATTTGGTGCCATGGTTATCCATGATTCTTTGTGACCTACTCGGGTTTCATTCTACGAGATCCCTGCAATAACTTATAAAGCTACAAAATTGTGCAAATTGACCCCTACAGGGAGATTTGGTGCCATTATTTTTCTCATTACTTGGCCTCGGAAGTCCAAATAGAGAAGTTCTTAGAACTCCATCGGATTTCTGCTCATCTACAAGAAGTCGTGCCCACCAATACTGGACGACATGTTCTTGTACCATTTAGGTTCAAAAGCAGTTTCTTTTCTTTGTTCAAGGACGTGTATGGCGGTTTGATATGCTTTCGAAGTTTACTCTTCTACTTCATACGTCTTGCTAAAAATTAGTTTCTACAAATATTTTCTCACTAATTCATTTGCCGAGATACCTCCGAGCAACATTCTTCTATTTGTTTTATAGGGATTCCACAAGTTGGATTGGTGCTTCTGTGATGCATAGCAATGTTGATTACAGTTCCATGAGGGACTCAGGAGACTTTGGCGCCTGGGAATCAAAAGTGTAAGTCACAGTATAAGATATCTTTTTGCATAAAAAGTTATTTTACTTTTAAGTTGATTCTCCCTCTATTGGTTCTCAATTCATGCTAAAGATTTTACTAACTCTTGTGTTTGCAAATCTTAAACATGTGCATTGCTTTACAGGATACATATTTTGGTTTAAAACTGCTTACTTTTGGTAGTTCACTATCCCTTAGGATGTCTCTTTCAGAAATTATCTCTGTTATTATTAATTTGTTCTCATATAAGTTATACATGCAATTGCTGTTAGTTAGAATTACTTGTGATTATGAGTCATTCAATTCCTGTGATTATGGTTCCTCGAGTTTCATCAAAGGACCTTCTTGTGTCCAGGGTTCAAAGGTAAAATAAGTATCAAGGTATCCTTCAGGTATGCCTTTAAACTATTTCTCCTTTTGATTCCATTATTTCGGTTATGAGCATGACTAAGAAATACCAAAATTTGAAATTATTAATAGCCTCTGTTTGAGCAAATCGACCGTAGGTATCTTTTCCTTCGTGTTGGTGTTAAAGCTCGAATGGTTTTTCTTACTTGTTTCGCCATGAGGATGTTTTGCTATTTAACATACCATATTGTCTGCCTGAAAAAACTGTGAATTATTGTGTGACGTGTTACCTTTAGTTTGCATGTAGGACAGGTTGTTCTTCCTTTTAGGATCTTGTTATGCTAGTTTGTACATCATACATATGATGCACAAATTTGTCCTAGTTACTGTGGTAAATTGTGCTTATTTCATATAATTGGCTAAAATACTTTATTTCATGTTGATAAGTAATTATTCTTGAGGAGTATAGATAAGTTCATAAGATTTTAGATGTTTCCTAATAGTTTCTTGCAAGCAACTAAGAGGTTCTTGAAGAATTAAGAATGATTATAAGTGTCTTTGGAAGCAGTGTCTAGTAAGTATGATTTATGTTCATGTGGTAATAATACTGACTTGTTCTCTTTGCGTTTGCATCAATTTGGATTCGAGGACGAATCCTTTCCAACCGAAAGGGAATAATGAAAAAATCCAAGGCTAAAACAACACAAGTTATGAGTTAGAATCCAAGGAAAGCTCCAATAGCCTTAATGAGAAGGAAATGAAGATTACAAGAGTTACCCTAATCACCATCAAAGTGAAAATTGGTGGAAATGGTGAATACTAATTATCCCAGTTAAGGAAATGGTGGAAATCGTGAATACTAATCATCCCAGCTGTGGAAATGGTGGAAATGGTATTTCCAAGCTATGGAAATGGTGGAAATGGTATTTACAAGCTAAGGAAATGGTGGAAATGGTAGCTACAAGTCTTTCGAGTGAAGAAATGGAGATTTCATAAAGTTAAGAATTTTAGAAGTGAAATGTTTTTTAAGCTTTTGAAATGATTTCGGAAGCTTCCAGAAGCTTTCTACATCTACATAATCATGCTACATCAATTGTGCCAAATCTATTAAGTCCACTCTATCTACAATTCGGCCAAGCCCAACACTTCACAAGGAAGCCCACATGCGAAAACAAGATAGGGTTTAAGAGAAATTAAGGTTTTGTGCATGTTACCTAATTCTCTTCGTTTTCTTTCCTTTACTTTTCGGTTTTACCTTTTCTTTTAAGGTAAAAGCTGAATTTTCCCTTTCTTTTACTTGGGAATTTTGTCCAAAAGCTTTCCTTATGGCAGCCAAAATTTCCCTTTCTTTTCTTTTACTTTTTCAGCAATTAAGTACATTTTTCTTGCTGATTTTTTTGAGTTACTTAATCTCTTGATTAATTTCCAATTTCATGTTTTCTTTCCTTATTTTTCCTTGTAATTTTGTGCTCTCTATACCTATAAATAGGGGTGCTGCACTTCATTATTCTTGAGTGATTAATTTGCATGAAAGTTTATACTTTATTATTCATTCTTCTTTATTTTGGCTTAAGTAATTTGCAGGATTGTTAATTGCTAAAGAACAGAAACTAAAGGTGATGAGAGCATCCCTAGTCCATCGACAAGTCCACAGACAAGTGAATCCAGAAAAGCTGAGGAGGTTCGGGTTCTACACCGAGGCCCAACAATGCTTCAGGATCCAAGTCCATATCAAAGGGATCCACTTATAGATATCATTGGGCCAATGACGCGGAGCAGAGCAAGAAGAGTTCGTGAGGATCTCAAAACCTGTGCAAGCTTGCAGACAGGATGCTCAGTTGATTGTAGAAGCCAACGCCTTGGAGAATAAAGCCGGAAAGGTTCAAATTGCAACTCTCCTTACAATTCTTGAAGAAGAGGCGCAATTCACCATTCCACAATGAAGAGAAGGCTGTTTCTTGAAGTTCTTGAAGACGTTGAAAGGTTCTTTGACTTTAAAGAGACGTTTCTTGAAGTTCTTGATTTTCTTGAAAATCTTGAATTTCATATTTTGCAGAATCTTGAAAATCTTGATTTCGAAATTATTTCGGGAGATTCCAAAAGATTTCAGAAGCTCCCTACACCATTCAACAATGCGTCATCAACAATTGGGCCGACCTAATCCATGGAATCCATTCAACCAAGAATTCAGCTAAGCCCAATCCAAGAAGCTCATGTGCAAGTTACTTGCAAATTCGGTTAAGGGATAGGGTTGGGGAAGGATAAGAATTTGTGCAGGTTTCCTATTCCTACCCTTAGTTTGTTAGTTTCCAAAAAGGATCCCTTCTTGATCTCCTTTTTGGAGTAGGATTTCCAATTCCTTTTCTTTCTTGTTTTTGCTTGGAATTTCGGCTGCCTTTTCGTGCGAGATAACCGAATTTCCTTATTAGTCCACTACCTAGTTCCTTTAGGTTTTGGTTTGTCAGAAGGAATCAATCTCTTGATTGGTTTCCAATTCTAACGCTTTTCCTAGTTCTTTTAGGGTAAACTTTCGGCTGCCCCTACTCTATAAAAAGGGCATCCGAACAACATAATAAACTAAGTATTCTTATCTTTAAACTATTAGTTTGAGTATTCTCCCTTTATTGCTTTATGTATTTTGCATGCTTGTAATTTATATATGGCATGAAACTTAGCTTAATTAGGTTATTTTCTCTACCTAATTTAATTCGCATGTTTCAACTCTTTTTCTTACTTGGTTAGAAATTCTTAAGTAAATTAGCCTAGGTTACTTTATTTTTTGTCTAGATTTCAGGTAAGTAAAAGAGTTTATACGAGCTGTCGCTTAATTTGACTTTCCTTGGAAATTCATCAGCATGTGTACCTTGGTCCACCTCAATTGGTATCAGAGCCTGGGCTGGTTTCGTGGCTGGTTTCTTTTCCTACTTCTTGTTTTTCTTTTCGAAAATGTGGGAAAATTAAGCATTTTTGGGGGAAAGTTTTTTTCTTCCACTTCTTTTAAATAGAACACCCCTTGCTAAAATTTCAAAATTAAATTCTAAACTTTAAAAATTAATTGGGTTTCGGTTTTTGGCCTTTGCTAGGGTTTCAGTTTTGGTTGAAATTTTTAGTCGTCTTTGCTTTGCGCCACTAGGGTTTGAGAGACACTTTAGTGCTGCTGTTTTTCGTGACTAATTGCTTGGTTTTTGTGCATGTTTTATACTCCTCTTGTGCAATCTTTGTTAAAGTTAGTGAGTTTTGCAGCTGATGTTAAGCAACTCACCTTATCTGCACGTTGTGATTTGCATGCACTAGTTCTGGATACTTTCTTTTGAATTCCTGAAAATAAATTGAATTCTTGATTTTGTGTCCTTGTGCTACTGAATTTATCTCTGGGAATTGGTTAGTGAGTCAAACTTGAACTTTGCTAACCCTAGGGATTTTTCTCAAAATCGCAAAATTGGTGTTTTTTTGTGACAACTCTTGAGTAATGATTGTTTTCTCCACGGTTTAAGGTGTACTTGCAAAGTTGATAGTGTTTGTTTTGACACTACTCCCCACAGCACTACACTTTACGGCCAAAGAGGACTCTGTTCTTCATTGGGAATCTTCTTCTTTTTCAGTGTACTTGCAAAGTTGATAGTGTTCGATTATCGACACTACTTCCCACAGCACTACATTGGAATTCTGAGGAATTTTTCCGCCACTGGGGGGTCTTAAAATTCGTAATTAGGTTATCTGCATATTGGGGGAATTGATAATTTGCTGGGATTGGTTTCTTTGATTACCTATGGGTTGGTGATCTCTTCTTTAGTTAGTTTTAGGACTTTCTTAAAGTTGTTCAACTCTACTTATTTCTTGATTCTGTTCAAGCTACCTGAACTTTACTCTTGAATTATAGTTTGAATTTTGTCATCGTGCACACCCATATTTTCTTAAATTTGAGGGCTTCACCCCGAAATTTCCTTATTGTGTACCTCTTATCTGAACTATATTACAAATATCATTTGCGAAAAGATTTTTCAACTCCAAAATAGAACCAAGTATCTATTTTTCAAAAATTTTTACTTTTTCCTTAAGTATCATTGCTGTGTGTGAATTACTGTTTGCCTTATACATTTATCAATACCGGGAGGTAGAGTGGAAAAAGGCTTGAGTGAACATACTATAAGGGCGCCACCCTAGAGTGAAACACTGGTTTGTGTGTAGCTGTTAGGTGGGATACACTTGGGGGACAAGGGGGTAAGGTTACTACTCATTTTTCCTTGTTCTTAGCAGACAAATTTTCGCTTCTCACCAATGTTAGGTGGTGCTTCCGTTCCTGTTGGGAACGAGCAATTACTGGCTGCAATAGGGCAACTCTCTGCACAATTTGCTACCCTCACGGAAGAGGTTGCTGACATGAAAGCCGACCGGGAACAGAGGCATGCGGAGTCAGAGGAGGACATTCCTTCCAACGACAACAATGCCTTTGCTAAGGCTTTTGAGGGTCTCAGTCAATGCAAAATGAATATGCCACCCTTCACCGGCGGTACGAATCCGGAGGATTACTTAGACTGGGAAATAAAGATGGAGCGTATCTTCGAGCTTCATTCGATCCCGGAACACAAGAAGGTTCCACTCAAGGTGGTAAATTTCAAGGACTATGCCCTGGTCTGGTGGAATCAAGAGATAGACCAATGCAGGAATACGCGTCCCATGGGGGTCCGTGCTCTGCCTCTAACCTGGTATGATTTGACTACTTCCATGCGTAGAACTTTTGTTCCTGATTATTATTTTAGAGAATTGTATAGGAAATTACATACTCTTGTACAATGACCTTTTGATGTGGACCGGAGTTCACGATGCGAAATACTTTCCAAGGAAAGTCTGGAAATTGCGAGACGCAGCTCTTAACCTCTTGAATCCCTCCCTCGAATTCGGCAGTCTACTAAAATTAAGCTAAGCTAATTTTAAACACGCGGATCGAACCAAGTTTAAGAACAAAATAGTCGAAACAAAAACATGCATTCTAGGTAGAGCAATTACCTAAAAAGCTATAGTTTCTAAACCTATAGTAATTCACAAAGCATGCAAACTACGAAAGCTCAAAATAAGAGAATGATTCAAAAAGTATAAAACTATACTATTCTATTACTTGAATCAAAATTGTGTGTTTAAAAGTGAAGAAGAGGACCCCTATTTATAGTTATAGGTAGCCGAATTCTTCAGTACAAAGTAGTAGAAAGAAATTAAAATTGGAACTCAATGAAGAGATTGATTCCTTACAAACTGAAACCTAAAATAACTAGGTTTAGTTGATGAGAGTGATTCAGATTTCACAAGGGTGAATCTAGCTGAAATTCTATACTAAATAACAAGTAAAAATGAATCAAAACTAAGAAGTAGAAATCAATCGAGAGATTGATCTCTTGAAAAGAAGCAAACCTAAAGGAACTAGGTTTGTTAAGAGATAATAATTTGGGTGAATTATTGGATAATTTTAGCTGAAAAGTATCTTAAAAATAGGAAGTAAAAATTAATATACAACAAGAGTTTAAGAAGGAACTCTCATTGAAAACTACTACTAGAATTAACTTAAGTTGTAAACTCAAACTAACTCCTTAATTAAAACCCTTCACAATTTTGGATTGGGCTTCTCAATTGGGCTTCCCAATTTCAGAATTTCCTCTCCTTCTCGTGGTCTGGGCTGGCCAAATTTATGAAGGTGGGTTGCAAGGGGATTCGGCCCAAAACTCAATGGCGTGTCTGTTAAAAGTGTAGGAAGCTTCTGGAAGCTTCCGAAATCATTTCTGAAACTCAAATTTTACAAACTCTTCATTTCTTCATGATTCTTCAATTCAGACCCCTTTTCGAAAATGGTGAGTAAAATGACCATTTTACCCTTATTTTCTTTAAACAAAAAGTCATCTTGCCTAAAGAATTTCTGAAATGCACCAGATGCACATGCTTCATACATTTTGGAAAAATCTAAATCAGAAGCATATAATTCCTTAAGATATGCAAACCCGAATGATGAATGATCAAGTAAAGTAAGGGCTTCATACCTCCGAGACCAAGCGTCAGCTACCATATTCTCCTTTCCCTTTTTATACTTAATGATATAAGGAAAAGTTTCAATGAAAGATACCCACTTAGCATGACGTCTGTTCAACTTACCCTATCCCTTCAGATGTTTAAGGGACTTGTGGTCCGAGTGCACAATGAACTCCTTGCCCATCAAGTAATGCTGCCAAGTCTCTAAAGCATGAATCACTACATAGAGCTCCTTGTCGTAAGTCGGGTAATTCAAGGCAGCTCCCTTCAACTTCTCACTGAAGTAGGCGATAGGCTTCCCTTCTTGCATCAGCACAACGCCTATACCTATACCTGAAGCATCACACATAAGTTCAAAAACTCGATCAAAATCTGGCAATGCTAAAACAGGAGCATGAGTGAGATCATGCTTTAAAACAGTAAAGGCATTTTCTTCAGCTTGACCCCACAAGAACGGTACGTGCTTCTTGCACAACTCATTCATAGGCGCAGCTTTGGTAGAAAAGTCCTTCACGAACCTCCAATAAAAACTAGTAAGACCATGGAAAGATCTCACCTGAGAGGCTGATGTTGGTGTAGTCCATTCACAATAGCCTGAACCTTGGCGTCGTCAACTTTCACGCAATCCTTCGAGACAACAAAACCAAGGAAGATAACTTCCTTCAAACAGAATGTACACTTTTTCACATTGGTATATAATTTATTATCACGTAACTCAATTAATACCAATCTCATATGCTCTATGTGTGACTTCATGTCCCTATTATATATTAATATATCATCAAAATAGACCACAACAAACTTTCCTATAAACTTTCTAAGCACATGATTCATTAATCGCATGAAAGTACTAGGTGTATTTGTAAGGCCAAAGGGTATAACCAACCACTCATATAAAACAAATTTAGTTTTAAAAGCAGTTTTCCATTCATCATCTTCCTTCATTCTAATTTGATGATAGCCTTGTGTTAAATCAATTTTAGTATAAACAGTTGAGCCATATAGATCTTCTAGAATGCCATCAAGCCTAGGAATAGGATGCCTATACTTAATGGTGATTTTATTAACAGCTCTACAGTCTATACACATTCTCCATGTACCATCTTTCTTAGGAACAAGTATAACAGGTACAGCACAAGGACTTAAATATTCCCTTACCTGGTTGTTGGCGAGTAACGTCTCCACTTGACGCTGCAATTCCTTTGTTTCCTCTGGATTTGCTTTGTAAGCTGGACAATTTGGGATCGACGAGCTAGGTACGAAGTTGATCTGATGCTCGATTCCACGAAGAGGGGGCACTCCTGCCGGCAGCTCCTCTAGAAAGACATCATCATATTCCTGCAATAAAAACTCAACTTCCATAGGGAGAGCCCTAGGAACATCAGCAAGGTTAGTAGAGTCATTTTTAGCAACAAATACAAGTATTAAACCCTTAGACTCTAAAACCTGCTCGACTTCCCTAGGTGTAGCAAATAAGCTACTTTTACTATCTTCTTTTGAAGGTATATCTGAGTTCGCCTTACTACCCTTTACAATCTGTTTCCCCTTCCCCTTTTCTTGTTTCTTCTCAGCTTCCTATTCGGCAAGCTTATCTTTCATCCTGAGAGACTCAGCACGAACATCTGCGGGTGGCAGTGGTAGAAATGTATGGATTGTGCCCCGTTGGCAGACCGAGTAGGTGTTGGCAACTGCGTCATGTGTCGCCTTCATATCGAAGAGCCATGGGTGACCCAAGAGAATGTGGCATGCCTCCATAGGGAGCACATCACACGTAACTTCCCCTTCAAACTTCCCAATAGCATATGGCTCTCTGACCTGCTTGTAGACTAGGTACCCTTCTGAGTTGTCGAGCCATTGGAGCCGGTACGGATGCGGATGGTTGACGGTCGGGAGATTTAGCTTTTCGACCATGTATGCACTAGCAACATTCGTGTAGCTTCCCCCATCAACTATCAGAACAACAACTCTACCATTTACCTTAGCACGAGAATGGAAGATGTTGGTTCGTTGACTTGAGTCCTGGACGACGGATGTAGTCAAAGAGCGGGCAACTATGGAAAGGTGAGTGTCATCGTCAGGTTGGTGAATGTCCTGCTCTGTCTCTGATTTACCCTCGTCAGTTAAATCCGCGAAGGGATTAATAGGTTCTTCATCATCCTCCTCAGAGATGTAGTCGCCATCATGCCCAAGTAGAACTTTTGTGATGTTAGGGCAATCGCGCATCATATGTCCACGCTCGGAACACTTGTGACAAGTGATGTCGTGGATTGGCTTTTTGGGAGTGAACGGCGTTTTAGCTGCGGATGAAGATGAAGATAAGGTGGATGGTGCAGCCTGGATAGCTTTGCATTAAGAGTTGAAAGGCTTCTTGGTGGGTGGAGAGTACACCGGATTCTTCCTCCAGGTGGCTGGGCCGCTGGATGGCGTCCTAACCAGTTGGACCATTTTCATGTACTCCTCCATTACCCTAGCTTTGTGCAGCATGTCTGTTAGGCTGGTGGCATTTTGCAATTCCACTGCTAACGCTATCCCTCTGTAAGGCCGGTTAGAAAGCGAGCCATACTGGTGGCGTCGTCCTCGTAGACATTGGCCCTGATCTTGGCTATCTAACTTCTTGTAATATTCATCTACAGTCAAAGAGCCTTGTACAAGTGTATGTAATTTCTTATACAACTCTCTAAAATAATACGCAGGAACGAAAGTCTTACGCATTGCTGTAGTTAGGTCAAACCATGTTAGAGGTGGAGCTCGAGCTCTCATAGGCCGAGTGTTGCGCCTTTGGTCCAACTCTTGATTCCACCAAACAAGTGTATATTCAGTGAAATTGACCACCACGAGTGGAGCCTTTTTGTGTTCGGGAATCGAGTGGAGCTCAAAAATTCTCTCCATCTTAATCTCCCAGTCTAAGTATTCTTCAGGATTGGTACCGCCTGCAAAGGATGGCACCGTTGTCTTTAACTGACTTAGACCGTCGTAAGGCTTGTCGTTGGCGCCAGCGTTGGGGTGAGGGATGTGTTCCTCCTCCTCTGCTTCGTGCCTGGCGTCTTGGGCAGCCTTAAATATCTGCGACCTCGCCACTAAGGTTTGTGAATTGCGCTGATAGTTTCGCAATTGCAGCCAGAAGTTACTCGTTTCTGACGAATCTGGAACTACCTCCTGACATTATGAGTAACCCAAAAAAAAAAGATTCCTTCTAAGAACAAGGAAAAATGAGTAGAGTAACCTTACTCCCTTGTCCCCCAAGTAGTGCCCTCCTAACAAGCTACACACAAACTAGTGTATTCACTGTAGGGTTGGCGGCCCTTGTATGCTATATTGCTCAGCCTTTTACCTCAATGCTATACACAAGTCAAAGTTCTAAGATATTGAGCAAAAGTAATAAGCAACAAGTAAATCACACAAGCACGAAACTATATAGGAATGTAGCAAAGAAAATTTCAAAAACAGAACTTGGTTCTATTTTGTTTGAAAAACTTTTGAAAAAGAAATTTTTATGGTATAACTCGAATAAGATGTGCACACAAAGGAACTTTCGGGGTGAAGCCCTCAAAGTTCAAGAAATTAATGTAATGCGCACGATGATAAAATTCAAGTTATAGTGCAGAGTAGGCATATAAGGTAGCACGAAAAGTATTCAGTTTAAGGAGAAAACAGGGCAATTCAAGTGAAAGAAGCAAGAAATAATGAGCAGATTTGAACGAATCAGAAAGACCTAACTAACCCAAGAAGTGATCACCCTACCCAATGGGTAATCAAGAAACCAATTCCAACAAATTATTCAAGTGTTCGAAAAAAAAAAAATTGCCACAAGATACAAAAATTGCAATTTTATCACCTCCCAATCCAAATATGCGATTTAGAACTTTAGACAGCATGACGATACAGTTTCAGGAATTCAATATTTTTAAGAATTCAAAACAAGGTAGGCGTGCAGATATATCACGAATTGCAAAACAAGGTGAGTGGCTTAACTTCAACCGCCAAAGTTCACCGAATTCAATAAAATTGCAAATAGGGAGAGTTGTGTAAAACAGTCCAATAAAGAGCAATTTCAGCAACAAAAAGTGTCAGTTATCCTTTAATTACAACCGAAAATAGTACTAATTGGATCCACAAAGGCAATTGCAAAAATAGTACCAAAAGTGAGCAAAAGAGCCCTAGCTTTAAAACCCTAAAAACCGATTTTCCCAAATTATTAAGAAACCGAGTTTAACCCTTTCTTTTCGCAAATTCTTCTTCCTTTTTCAATCAACAATTTTGATTTTACTAGCAAAGCAATATGATCAAAATCAAAAGTTTATTTAAGAAAAACAGAAAAAAATTTCTCAGAAAGGAGCGTTCTTTTCCACAAATTCATTAATTAAAGTAGAATAAAGGAAGAGAAAACACCTGATGATTCAACTGAGTTACTTCAGTCTCCTCCGGTCGAGCAAACAGCCCTGGCACTCTGATACCAATTGATGTGGACCGGAGTTCACGATGCAAAATACTAGCCAAGGAAAGTCTGGAAATTGCGAGACGCAGCTCTTAACCTCTAGAATCCCTACCTCGGATTCGGCAGTCTACTAAAATTATGCTAAGCTAATTTTAAATACGCAGATCGAACCAAGTTTAAGAACAAAAGAGTCGAAACAAAAACATGCATTCTAGGCAGAGCAATTACCTAAAAAGCTATAGTTTCTAAACTTATAGTAATTCACAAAGCATGCAAACTACGAAAGCTCAAAATAAGAGAATGATTCAGAAAGTATAAAACTATACTATTCTATTACTTGAATCAAAATTGTGTGTTTAAAAGTGAAGAAGAGGACCCTTATTTATAGTTAT
Organism: Leptodermis oblonga; assembly: GCA_016801395.1. Taxonomy (NCBI): domain Eukaryota; kingdom Viridiplantae; phylum Streptophyta; class Magnoliopsida; order Gentianales; family Rubiaceae; genus Leptodermis; species Leptodermis oblonga. Next base: position 21,564,640 of record CM028759.1, on the reverse strand, counting down.
AGGCAGCTGAATTCTTCAGTACAAAGTAGTAGAAAGCAATTAAAATTGGAACTCAATCAAGAGATTGATTCCTTACAAACTGAAACCTAAAAGAACTTGGTTTAGTTGATGATAGTGATTCGGATTTCACAAGGGTGAATCTAGCTGAAATTCTATACTAAATAACAAGTAGAAATGAATCAAAACTAGGAAGTAAAAATCAATCGAGAGATTGATCTCTTGAAAAGAAGCAAACCTAAAAACCTTGTTCAAAGGAGTGCTACAGAAGCCCAACTCGTTACGGACACAAACGCCCTTGAAGAGAATAGAAGGAAGGATAAAAGCGTCACTTTGCTCTCGATCACAGAGGAAATGGCGCCTACTAATCAATCCAGCTGAAGGAAAGGTCATTTCTTGAAGTTCTTGATTTTCTTGAAAATCTTGAATTTCACAGTTTGCTGAATCTTGAAAAATCTTGAAATTCTTAATTTGTGATGTTCCGAAAAGATTCCGATAGATTCCAGAAGATTCCAGAACCTCCCTACATCAACTCCACCATGTGCCACCTCAAAATGGGCCCAAACCACCTTGAAGTCCATCTCACCAATTTCGGCCAGACCAAGCCCACAAGAAGACAGCCCACACGCCACTTGGAAGCTTAGGTTAGGGAAGGATTAGGATTTGTGCATGTTTCCTAATTCTACTCAATGTTTGTTACAAGTTAGTTAGGGTTGTTACAAGTTTGTTACAACTTGGGCTGATTTGTAGGTAGTTTCCAAAAAGGTTTACCTTCTTGAAACCTTTTTGTGATTTGTTTTTACTTCTTTATTTCCTTATCTTTAATTGTAAATTCGGCCAGCTCCTTCCCTTTGTGCAGCCGAATTACCCCTTTAATAAATCCTATTCCTTTAGGATTTGATTCTTGTAAGAAATCAATCTCTTGATTGGTTTCTAATTTCACTTCTTTTCCTAGTTTTTTAGGAGTTAAAATTTGGCCATCCCTCCCCTATTTATAGGGCTGACCGAATTCCTTTTTGAGTTAGTTGATTATTGGTTAAATTGGAATTTATACTTCTTTAATCACTCCTTTATTTTGGGCTTATGTAATCTGCATGCTTGTTAATTGCTAAAGTCAAGAAACTATAGGCTAATAGATAATTGCTCTGTCTATTAATCAAAGCTTTGTTTGGAATTCTAGTTTACTCCACTTGGTTCGAATTGCGTGTTTAATTTACTTTGTAAGTTAGTAGTCTGCCGAATCCAAGGGTAAGGATTCTAGGGTTTAAGAGCAGTGTCTTGCATTCAGACTTTCCTTGGCACATTCCGCGTAGAGTTCTTGGTTTCCAAAGGCGTTGGGAATCAGGGATTCGCATCAATTGGTATCAGAGCGCCAGGGTTGTTTGCTCGACCGGAGGAGACTGAAGTAACTCAGTTGAATCATCAGGTGTTTTCTCTTCCTTTATTCTACTGTAATTAATGAATTTGTGGAAAAGAACGCTCCTTTTTGAGAAAAATTTTTCTATTTTTCTTAAATAAAATTTTGATTTTGATCATATTGCTTTGCTAGTAAAATTGAAATTGTGGATTGAAAAAGGAAGAAGAATTTGTGAAAAGAAAGGGTTAAAATCGGTTTCTTAATAATTTGGGAAAATCGGTTTTAGGGTTTTAAAGCCAAGGCTCTTTTGCTCACTTTTGGTACTATTTTTGCAATTGCCTTTGTAGATCCAATTAGTGCTGTTTTCAGTTGCAATTAAAGGATAACTGACACTTTTTGTTGCTGAAATTGCTCTTTATTGGACTGTTTTACTCACCTCTCCCTATTTGCAATTTTATTGAATAAGGTGAACTTTGGCGGTTGAAGTCAAGCCACTCACCTTCATTTGCAATTTGTGATATATCTCCACGCCTACCTTGTTTTGAATTCTTGAAAATATCGAATTCCTGAAACTGTATCGTCGTGCTGTCTAAAGTTCTAAATCGCATATTTGGATTGGGAGGCGATAAAATTGCAATTTTTGTATCTTGTGGCAATGTTTTTTTGAACACTTGAATAATTGGTTGGAATTGGTGTCTTGATTACCCGTTGGGTAGGGTGATCACTTCTTGGGTTAGTTAGGTCTTTCCTGATTTGTTTCAAACCTGCTAATTATTCTTGCTTCGTCAATTGACTTGCCCTGCTTCTTTAGCTTGCTATCTTTTCGTGCTACCTGAACATTTACTCTGAATTATAGCTTGAATTTTGTCTTCGTGCACTGCCATTGTCTCTGAACTTTGAGGGCTTCTCCCCAAAAGTTCCTTTTGGTGTACTTCTTATTTAAGCTATATTATCAAAATTTCTTTTTCGAAAAGTGTTTTTCCAATTGAAAATCGAACCAAGTTCTTTTTTCCGAAAGATTTTTTACTACTTTCCTGTATAGTTTGTTCTTTGTGTGATTGATTGCTTGCTTGTTACCTTTGCCTAGGGTTTTGTGCAATTAATTGAGTATACAGGACTGAGGTAAAAGGCTGAGTGATCCAGCACATAAGGGTTGCCATCCCTACGAGCGATACACAGGGTTGTGTGTAGTTTTTAGGAGGGCCATTCTAAGGGGACAAGGGAGTAAGGTTACTTTGCTCACTTTTACTTGTTCTTAGCAGGGATCTTTCTTGGTTACTAGGTATGTCAGGAGAAGAAGTGTCCCCAGTTACGAATGCACAACTCATGGCTGCCATTGCGAATTTGACCAATCAATTCATAGACCTTAAGGGCGAGGTCAATGAGATAAGGGCCGGCCAGCAGGATCGGTTCGAGGAGGAGGAAGACATCCACACCCCACGGGCTGGCACTGATATAAATCCCTTTGAAGGTCTAAGTCAAATGAAGACATATGTGCCTTCCTTCAATGGAGGTACGGACCTCGAAGAATACTTAGACTGGGAGATCAAGATGGAGCAAATCTTTGAACTTCACTCGATTCCCGAACACAAGAAAGCTCCACTCGCGGTGGTCAATTTCACCAATATGCACTCGTTTGGTGGAATCAGGAGTTGGACCAGAGGCGCAATACCAGGCCTATGCGTGCACGTGCGCCACCTATTTCATGGTTTGATTTGACGACAATGATGCGCAAGACTTTTGTACCTGCGTATTATTTTAGAGAATTGTATAAGAAGTTACACACCCTTGTACAGGGTTCTTTGTTCGTCGATGCTTATTATAAGAAATTAGAGATGGCTAAGATTAGGGCCAATGTAATAGAAGACGATGCCGCCAGCATGGCACGTTTTCTTAGTGGGCTTAATAGAGGGATAGCTTTAGCGGTAGAATTGCAGAATGCTACTAGTTTGACGAATATGCTACACAAAACCAGGGTGATGGAAGAATATCTGAAGACGGTTCCACTAGTTAGGACGCCTGCCAGTACCCTACTACTTGGAGAAAGAATCCGGTGTACACGCCAACACCCGCCCAGAAGTCGTTCAACCCTGAGCGTAAAGCTAATCAATCTGCCCTAACCACCTCTTCTTCTTCAGTAGCTAAAACGCCAAACACCCCCAGGCAGAGCATTTCACAGATCACTTGCCATAGGTGTTCTGGCCTCGGGCATTACATGCAGGCCTATCCTAACATCAGAAAAGTACCATTAAGGCAGGATGGTGAATACATCTCAGAAGAAAAAGACAATAAGGAATAAGCCTGTCACATACCAGAGTTGGCTGACAATTGCAAATCCGATACAGAAGCGAGCATTCATCGCCCTGAAGACTATAGCCAGATGGCCACTGTGTCCCGATCCTTAACTACAGCTGTTGCCCAGGATACTTCTCAGCAGACCAACATCTTCCACACCAGGACCAAAGTTAATGGAGGTGTATACATTCTGATAGTTGACAGCGGGAGCTGCACCAATGTCGTCAGTGCCTACATGGTTAAAAAGCTTAATTTCCCAACAGTTAACCATCCATATCCGTACCGGCTGCAATGGTTTGACAGCTCAGATGGCTACAGAGTCACCATGTAGGTGCGAGTTACTTTCGCTATAGGTAAGTTCGAGGGACAGGTTCTTGTGATGTGCTCCCTATGGAGGCGTGTCACATTCTGCTCGGACGACCATGGCTCTTTGACATAAAGGCTACACATGACGGGGTTGTTAATACCTACTCAATTTGCCAAAAGGGCAACATCCATACCTTTTTACCTCTCTCCCCATAGGAAGTTCGTGCTGAATCCGTCAGGATAAAGGACAGGATCACCACCTGGTCAGCTGAAAAGCAACAAGACAAGGGAAAGGGTAAACAAATTGTAAAGGGTAGTAGTAAGGCAAACTCTGATAAGCCTTCAGAAGAAGATACTAGTCGTGGCCTTTTTTCCACATTGGGAGAAATTGAACAAGTGTTAAGGGGAAATGGTTGTATCTTTGTACTTGTTGCTAAGGATGATTCCACTAACCTTGACGACGTCCCTAGGGATCTCCCTATGGAAGTCAAGTTTCTTTTGCAGGAATATGAAGATGTGTTTCCTGAAGAGCTGCTGGCAGGAGTGCCCCCTCTTCGTGGAATTGAGCATCAGATTAACTTCGTGCCTGGCTCATCAATTCCAAACCGCCCGGCATACAAAGCAAATCCAGAGGAAACAAAGGAGCTGCAACGTCAGGTTGACAAACTTTTAGGTAATGATCAGGTAAGGGAATCTTTAAGCCCTTGTGCAGTACCTGTTATTCTTGTTCTAAAAAAAAGATGGTACTTGGAGAATTTGCATGGATTGTAGATCTGTTAATAAAATCACCATTAAGTATAGGCATCCTATCCCTAGGCTTGATGACATGCTAGAAGATTTATATGGCTCTACTATTTACATGAAAATAGATCTAACACAAGGCTATCATCAAATAAGAATGAAAGAAGGAGATGAATGGAAAACTGCTTTTAAAACTAATTTGGTTTGTATGAGTGGTTAGTTATGCCATTCGGCCTCACAAATGCACCTTGTACTTTCATGCGATTAATGAATCATGTGCTTAGGAAGTTTATAGCGAATTTTGTTGTGGTTTATTTTGATGATATTCTGATCTATAGTCGAAGCATGCCTGAACACATAGAGCACATTAAGTTGGTATTAATTGAGTTACGTGATAATAAATTATATGCCAATATTAAAAAGTGTACATTCTGTGTGGAGGAAGTTGTCTTTCTTGGGTTTGTTGTTTCGAAGGATGGTGTCAAGGTTGATGACACAAAGGTGAAAGCCATTCGTGAATGGCCTACTCCCACCTCAGCCTCGCAGGTAAGATCGTTCCATGGGTTAGCTAGTTTTTACGGGAGGTTCGTGAAGGACTTCTCAACCAAGGCCGCACCCCTCAATGAATTGTGTAAGAAGAGTGTTCCATTTTTGTGGGGTCAAGCACAGGAAAATGCCTTCACTGTTCTTAAGCATGATCTCACTCATGCTCCTGTTTTAGCATTACCTGATTTTGATAGAGTTTTTGAACTAATGTGTGATGCTTCAGGAATTGGTATAGGTGCTGTTTTAATACAGGAAGGAAAACCTATTGCCTACTTTAGTGAGAAACTCAAGGGAGCTGGCTTAAATTATCCAACATATATAAGGAGCTCTACGCCGTGGTAAGGGCATTACAACTTCGCAGCACTACTTGATGGCCAAGGAGTTTATTGTCCATTCAGATCACGAGTCCCTTAAACACCTTAAGGGAGAGGGTAAGTTGAACAGGCGTCATGCTAAATGGGTTACTTTTATTGAAACTTTTCCTTATATTATTAAATATAAAAAGGGAACAGATAATATGGTAGTTGATGCTCTGTCACGCAAGTATGAATCCCTTGTTATTCTTGATCATGCATCTATAGGGTTTTCATATCTAAAGGAATTGTATGCTTCTGATCTTGATTTTTCTACATTGTATGAAGCATGCGAAAATGGTGCATTTCAGAAGTTCTTTAAGCAAAATGGATTCTTATATAAGAATAATAAGATATGCATCCCACGTAGTTCATATAGGGAACTGTTGGTGCGTGAAGCACATAATGGGGGGCTAATGGGTCACTTTGGTGTAACTAAAACACTTGACATGTTAAAGGAACACTTTTACTGGCCTAAAATGCGAAAGGATGTAGAAACTATTTGCTCACGTTGCATTAACTGTTTAAAAGCAAAGTCTATTTCCAAACCCCATGGTCTTTATACACCTTTGCCTATTCCAACTGTTCGTTGGACGGACATCTCTATGGATTTTATTTTAGGATTGCCAAGGACACAGCGAGGTAATGACTCAATTTTTGTCGTGGTGGATAGATTTTCTAAAATGGCTCACTTTATTCCTTGCAGAAAAACAGATGATGCCATACACGTTTCTGAACTGTTCTTCAGTGGAGTGGTTCAGCTATATGGAATCCCACGCACAATCGTCTCGGATAGGGATGTTAAATTTTTGAGTTATTTTTGGAAAACATTGTGGTCTAGACTAGGCACTAAATTGTTATTTTCTACTACTAGTCATCCACAAATGGATGGTCAAACTGTTCTAACAACAGAGGAGATGCGCACTCACCAGCTACGTTTAGAAATCGGGTTGCAAGCTTATTCTGAGGTGACCAACCAAACAGTGGGGAATTTGTTAAGGGCATTGATTAAAAGTAACCTTACCGATTCCAAAATTTGCCTATAATCGCTCCAAGCATTCATCAACTGGATTTTCGCACTTTGAAGCTGCCTACGGCTTCAATCCGTTGACGGTCATGGATTTACTGCCACTGCCCCTGAAGGAACAAACAAGTCTGGATGGCGAGCAGAAAGCAGACACCGTCAGAAGAATTCATCAAAGGGTTCGAGAGAACCTTGAAAGGAAAAATGCCAAGTATGCTTCAAATGCAAATCGAAGTCGCAAGGCTGTGAGCTTTGAACCAGGAGACTGGGTTTGGGTTCACATGAGGAAGGAAAGGCTCCAGCAGCCTGGAGGACTAAACTCCACCCCAGAGGCGATGGGCCTTTTCAAGTTATCGCAAAAATGGGGGATAATGCCTACAAACTGGATCTGCCAGGTGAGTATAGTGTTAGTGCATCTTTTAATGTTGCTGACTTGTCTCCGTTTAATTTTGACCGGGATCTCGATTCGAGGTCGAATCCTTTCCAACCGGGAGGGAATGATGAGGGCATCCCTAGCCCTACCCCAAGTTAGTACACAGAGGATCCTAGTTCGAGCAATGAGGACTCGAAAAGTGCAGCAGAAGTTCGTGTGCTCCATAGAGGCCCGCCAATGCTCCAGGACCCGAGCCCATATCAAAGAGATCCGTTCGTTGACATAGTTGGGTCTATTACCCGAAGAAGAATAAGGAAGCTCAGAGAAGATCTTGAAAACCTTGTTCAAAGGAGTGCTACAGAAGCCCAACTTGTTACGGATACAAACACCCTTGAAGAGAATAGAAGCAAGGATAAAAGTGTCACTTTACTTCATAGAGGAAATGGCGCCTACTAATCAATCCAGCTGAAGGAAAGGGCATTTCTTGAAATTCTTGATTTTCTTGAAAATCTTGAATTTCACGGTTTGCTGAATTTTAAAGAATCTTGAAATTCTTGATTTTTGACGTTCCGAAAATATTCTGAGAGATTCCAGAAGATTCCAGAAGCTCCCTACATCAACTCCACCATGCGCCACCTCAAAATGGGCCAAAACCACCTTGAAGTCCATCTCACCAATTTCGGCCAGACCAAGCCCACAAGAAGACAGCCCACATGCCACTTGCAAGCTTAGGTTAGAGAAGGATAAGGATTTGTGCATGTTTCCTAATTCTACTCAAAGTTTGTTACAAGTTAGTTAGGGTTGTTACAAGTTTGTTACAACTTGGGCTGATTTGTAGGTAGTTTCCAAAGAGGTTTACCTTCTTGAAACCTTTTTGTGATTTGTTTTTACTTCTTTATTTCCTTATCTTTAATTGTAAATTCGGCCAGCTCCTTCACTTTGTGTAGCCGAATTACCCCTTTAATCAATCCTAGTTCCTTTAGGATTTGATTCTTGTAAGAAATCAATCTATTGATTGGTTTCCAATTTCACTTCTTTTCCTAGTTGTTTTAGGAGTGAAAATTCGGCCATCCCTCCCCTATTTATAGGGCTGACCGAATTCCTTTTTGAGTTAGTTGATTATTGATTAAGTTAGAATTTATACTTCTTTAATCACTCCTTTATTTTGGGCTTATGTAATTTGCATGCTTGTTAATTGCTAAAGTCAAGAAACTATAGGCTAATAGATAATTGCTCTGTCTATTAATCAAAGCTTTGTTTGGAATTCTAGTTTACTCCACTTGGTTCGAATTGCGTGTTTAATTTACTTTGTAAGTTAGTAGTCTGCCGAATCCAAGGGTAAGGATTCTAGGGTTTAAGAGCAGTGTCTTGCATTCAGACTTTCCTTGGCACATTCCGCATAGAGTTCTTGGTTTCCAAAGGCGTTGGGAATTAGGGATTCGCATCAGGCCTTTTCAAATCGTGTCCAAGATAGGGCCTAATACTTATAAGCTTGATTTGCCAGGTGAGTATAGTGTTAGTGCTTCATTTAATGTTGCTGACTTGTCTCTGTTTACTTATGAACAGGATGAAGATTTGAGGTCAAATCCTTTTCAACCGGGAGGGGATGATAAGGGCATCCCTAGTCCATCGACAAGTCCATAGACAAGTGAATCTAGAGAAGCTGAGTAGGTTCGGGTTCTACACCGAGGCCCAACAATGCTTTAGGATCCAAGTCTATATCAAAGGGATCCACTTGTAGATATCATTGGGCCAATGATGTGGAGTAGAACAAGAAGAGTTCGTGAGGATCTCAACAACCTTGTGCAAGCTAGCAGACAGGATGCTCAGTTGATAGTAAAAGCCAACGCCTTGGAGAATAAAGCCGGAAAGGTTCAAATTGCAACTCTCCTTACAATTCTTGAAGAAGAGACACAATTCACCATTCCACAATGAAGAGAAGGCTATTTCTTGAAGTTCTTGAAGACGCCGAAAGGTTCTTTGACTTTAAAGAGACGTTTCTTGAAGTTATTGATTTTCTTGAAAATCTTGAATTTCATATTTTGCAAAATCTTGAAAATCTTGATTCCGAAATGATTCCGGGAGATTTTGGAAGCTCCCTACACCATTCCACACTGCGCCATCAACAATTGGGCCGACCTAATCCATGGAGTCCATTCCACCAAGAATTCGGCCAAGCCCAATCTAAGAAGCCCATGCGCAAGCTACTTACAAATTCGGTTAAGGGATAGGGCTGGGGAAGGATAAGGATTTGTGCATATTTCCTATTCCTACCCTTAGTTTGTTAGTTTCCAAAAAGGATCCCTTCTTGATCTCCTTTTTGGAGTAGGATTTCCAATTCCTTTTCTTTCTTGTTTTTGCTTGGAATTTCGAATGCCTTATCTAGTGAGATAACCGAATTTCCTTATTAGTCCACAACCAAGTTCCTTTAGGTTTTGGTTTGTCAGAAGGAATCAATCTCTTGATTGGTTTCCAATTCTAACCCTTTTCCTAGTTCTTTTAGGGTAAACTTTTGGATGCCCCTACTCGATAAAAAGGGCATCTGAACAACATAATAAACTAAGTATTCTTATCTTTAAACTATTAGTTTGAGTACTCTCCCTTTATTGCTTTATGTATTTTACATGCTTGTGATTTATATATTGCATGAAACTTAGCTTAATTAGGTTATTTGCTCTACCTAATTAAAATTCGCATGTTTCACCTCTTTTTCTTACTTGGTTCGAAATTTTTAAGTAAATTAGCCTAGGTTACTTTATTTTTTGTCTGGATTTCGGGTAAGTAAAAGAGTTTATACAAGCTGCCGCTTAATCAGACTTTCCTTGGTAATTCATCCGCATGTGTACCTTGGTCCACATCAAAAGGCTAATTAGATAATTGCTCTATCTAATTGCATGATTTGTTTTGCCTCTATTATTCTCCACTTGGTTCGAATTGCGTGTTTAATTTAACTTGTTAAATTAGTAGTTTGTCGAATCCAAGGGTAAGGATTCTTGAGTTTTAAGAGCTACGTCTTGCAATCAGACTTTCTTTGGCAATTTTCCGCATTGGTTTCCCAAGTTGGAATCAAGGGTTCACATCGCAACTCTAGGAATTGGTTTCTCAAGGATTCATTCGACCATGTACATCACCTTAGGGAGCCCTAGTATTTTTTTGTAAAGAAAAGGGACGGAACCCTAAGACTTTGTATAGATTACCGAGGTTTGAATGTTGTTACGATAAAGAATAAGTATCCCTTGCCAATGATAGATGAACTTTTTGATCAACTATAAGGAGCTGTAGTTTTCTCTAAGTTTAACCTAAGGCAAGGATATTATTAGCTGTAGATTTGGGAAGAAGATATAGCAAAGACTGTTTTTAACTCCTGATATAGGCATTTCAAATTCCTAGTAATGCCTTTTGGTTTAACCAACGCCCCAGCTACTTTCATAGACCTAATGCATCGTTTTTTTCGACCATACCTAGATTAGTTTGTAGTAATCTTTATAGACGATATCTTGGTTTACTCCAGATCATTTGAGGAAATCGAGAGACATCTGAGGATCGTACTCCAAATGCTGGGGGAACATAAGTTATATGCTAAACTCAGCAAATATGAGATTTGGTTGGATTAAGTGACTTTTCTAGGTCATGTTATTTCCAAGAATGGAATAGCTATGGATCCAACCAAAGTAGAGGCCATGACAAACTAGCACTATAGCCGAAATCTGTAGTTTATAGGATTGAATGGATATTACAGACATTTTATCCAAGACTTTTCTAAACTAGCGGGACCATTGACTAGGTTGACTCGGAAGGATGTTAAGTTCGAATAGAACTCGAAAGCTGGATCATGTTTCCAGGAACTGAAACGTAGATTAACCACAGCCCCGATCCTTACCTTACCTCAAGGAAAGAACAATTCATAGTTTACACTGATGTATATTTAGAAGAGTTAGGTTGTGTGTTAATGTAGAATGGACAAGTAAGTAATCGCCTATGCTTCTAGACAACTTAAGACCTACGAGCAGAATTACCCGACTCATGGCTTAGAATTAGCTAGTTTTTGCTCTTAAAAGTGGCGACACTACCTCTATGGGATAACCTTTGAGATATTTACAAAACATAAGAACCTTAGGTATCTATTCTCGCAGAAAGATCTGAATCTATGATAACGACGATAGATCAAATTCCTAGAGGATTATGACTGTAGTATTAAGTATCACCCTGGAAAAGCCAATGTAGTATCAGATGCGCTTAGCAGGAAAGCGTACGTAGCTAGACTTTGAGACAGGAAAATCAATTTGATATCCTAACTAGATGATTGGAGAACAAATATAAGAGGAAGTCAGACAATAATTTGCAACATTAGCATCCAATCAACGCTACCTCTTGAGATCAAGGAAGCACAATTAAAGGATACCACTTTGGCAAAAATAAGAGAAAAGGCTTCAAGAGGAGAGCTGCCAGAGTACACTCTAAAGGAAGATTAATTCTATGATTTAGGAATAGAGTGTATTTACCTCAGGACCCGAACCTAATCCGAAGAATTTTAGAAGAAGCCCATAGCACCCGATACACGGTACACCCTGGAAGTACCAAGATGTATCGAGATTTGAAGCAATTGTATTGCTGGGACAATATGAAGAGAGACATCGCTCATTATGTAGTGACTTGTCTGACTTGCCAGCAGGTGAAGGCTGAACATCAACGACCATCTAGTCTGTTACAACCTTTACCTATACCAGAGTGGAAATAGGAGCACATAACGATGGACTTTGTATCTAACCTACCTCGAACCCAGAAAGGACACGACGCCCTTTGGGTTGTCGTAGATCGCTTAACCAAGACGGCACATATACTACCTATGAACATGAGAGACTCTTTACAGAAATTAGCCCAACTCTACATAGGAGGAATTGTGAGACTCCATGGAGTGGCATTAAGTATTGTGTCCCATAGAGATCATAGGTTCACATCGTGACTTTGGAAGCGATTGCAAGAATAGCTGGGCACTAAACTAAGTGATGAGGGCATCCCCAGCCCTACGCCAAGTCAGTATGCAGAGGATCCCAGTTCAAGTAATGAGGACTCAAAAAGTGCAGCAGAGGTTCGTGTGCTCCATAGAGGCCCGCCAATGCTCCAGGACCCGAGCCCATATCAAAGAGATCCGTTCGTTGACATAATTGGGCCTATGACCCGAAGAAGGACAAGGAAGCTCGTATTAGATCTTGAAAACCTTGTTCAAAGGAGTGCTACAGAAGCCCAGCTCGTTACGGACACCAACGCCCTTGAAGAGAATAGAAGGAAGGTTAAAAGCGTCACTTTACTCTCCATCACAGGGGAAATGGCGCCTACTAATCAATTCAGCTGAAGGAAAGGGCATTTCTTGAAGTTCTTGATTTTCTTGGAAATCTTGAATTTTGTGGTTTACTGAATCTTGAAGTTCTTGATTTTTGACATTCCGAAATGATTCCGGGAGATTCCAGAACCTCCCTACATCATCTCTACCATGCACCACCTCAAATGGGCTGAAACCCACCTTGAAGTCCATCTCACAATTTCGGCCAGCCAAGCCCACAAGAAGCAGCCCACACGCCACTTGGAAGCTTAGGTAAGGGAAGGATTAGGTTTTGTGCATGTTACCTAATTCTACCCAAAGTTTGTTACAAGTTGGTTAGGTTGTTACAAGTTTGTTACAACTAGATTAGCTTGGTAGTTTCCAAAAAGGATCCCTTCTTGAATGGGTTGTTTGGCGTGTTAGGCACTTGTTGCCTACAAATAATCCCTTCTTACTTCACTTCCTCACCAAAACCCTGCCAAAGTGCTGCCAAAACCTAGACCAAATCCAAAGAAACTCTTAGAGCAAAGGAAAGGGAAGGAAGAAGATGAAAGAAGGAGAAAGGAAGAAGAAAAGCTTGGACCTAAAGCTTGAAAGCTAGGAATCAACTCCATAGCCGTGGATTCGGTTCTAGAAGGAGTTTGAAATGTACCGGTAAGAATATCCATGGATTTCTTTGGGTGAGTCTTTTTTTAAGAAAAGTTAGGTTTTGATTTTGTTATTAGCATGAATTCTTGACTAGAAGATGTGCAATAATGCCTATATGTTGTTAGGTTGGATTTGGCACAAAAGGAAGCAAGAAAATGGATTTTTGAGGAGTTAAGCAAGAAACTCAAAAGAAAACTTGGAAACCAAGTTTTCCGAGCACCAATCTATTTTAGCCGATTTGGAATCGGGTAAAACCGATTCATACCGAGGGTAAAATTGGAAAATCCATTTCCAATCAGTTTTAACTAATGAAAGATTGGTTAAACCCGATTCCAATCAGTTTTACCTATTTTCAAATTAGGAAAAACTGATTGGGATGGAAAATGTTATTTTCGAAAAATTCTTAAAATTTTGTATAAATTACTATAGTAATATTGTTCCATAAATAAGTCGAATTAAGGCCTTTATGGAATTATAGAATTATGGAATTAGTTTTGCAAAAGAATTAGATTTAACGAAAATTTAGGCTTAAGAATGGAAATTAGGCTTTTTGGAATAGAATAGAAACTAACCTTTCGATATTTATAAAATGCAGATAATTGGGAAATTAGTGAGAAAGCATCTCAAACCGAGATGAGTTCATCACTGAAAATGGATACTGTTTTAATGCAATTAATAATTGAACTGCACTGAATCTTGTTTGCGGCATGTTTTGAAATATTTACGTCCTTCATTCTCTGAGGTGAGCTGATTTTTCGTTATTGTCCACATCAAAAGTTGGTGATCGCCTCTCATCCTCCTTATTATATTTTAATTAAGATGAGTTGGTCTGTCATTTAGCATTTCTGTACTAGCTAGCGAACGCCTCTCATTCTCCGATGTGAGCTGGTTTGTCATTCACCGTTCACATAGAACGTTATCAAATGCCACTTATCCTCCTTATTCTTATAAAAGCATATTACCTTGTAAGGAAATTACATGAAAACTAATTAAGATATTTATAGACTTGGGTAGGAAAACCTATAGGTGTACTCATGGATTACGAGGATACTATTTAAATAGGAAATATGCTGAAACACTATAATATCAATTGAGTCAATACTTTTATTATAAAAGTAGTTGAAATGTCTATAGAATCGATATTACAAAATTATAATAGAAATATGTAATGGTTGTTATCTATTCGTTTGTGCCCCCATTCTAATATATATATATATATATATATATACACACGGTAAAATTCTTAATTTTAAAAATTAAAAATAGATAGGAACCCTAATGATTAAGCTATAGAATAATGATAAAAATTAAGTTTTTCTAATCCTTAAATTCTATTGCCTTGTTGCAAGAATAGGCAATGGAAGGGAACAGAGAAAACCCTAATGCAGACCAAGGACAGGCCGAGCAAGGAGATAATGAGCAAAAGCAAGCTGAACACGGGCTGCAACATTTTGTTGGTCAGGTGACAGTTATACTGGGTCAAGTAACCAATGCTGTAATATGATTAGAAAAGCAAGGACAAGATTCCACTCGTAGAATAGAGATTGAGGATATCGCTCTGGAAAGATTCCAAAAGTTTCGACCACCAAAGTTTAATGGGAAACGGGTGACGAAGCTGCTAAAATTTGGTTAGAAACCTTGAAGACTATCTCTAGGGCTCTAGATTACTCTGAGGAATGCAAAGTTAATTTTGCCAGACGAGGATGCGGGAGATTGGTGGACTCTTATCCAAACCAAGTGGGATAACGCCCGAATTCCCAAAACCTGGTAAGACTTTACCCTAGCATTTCTAGCTAAGTATAAACCTATTGTGGCACTGAGAAAGAAGAGAAAATTATTTAATAAGTCTTCAACAGAGTTCTATGATTGTTGGAGAGTATGAGTAAGATTTACCCATATTTCAAAGTGTGTCCCTTCCCTAGTTACGACTGATGAACAAAGAACTAGAAGGTTTATTCAGGGATTGAGGGTTGAACTACGGGAAGCTTTGGGGTACTTCTTGTCAAGGATCAATTATAGATACTGTAGAAAGAGCTCAAAGGGTTGAGCAAGCCAAGAAAGAAATCCATGAGAACTAGATGCGTCAGAAAGTTGACTGAAATAAAAGGATGAGGCTTGGGGAAGATAATCCAAACTTTAAATTATGTAGTAATAAGGCTCAGAAGTTAATGCCTAGACAAAATCCTAAGGGACATGGTCAAGCCTTAAACTCTACTCTAGTAACGCACATTCCTAAGTGCCAATTCTATCATCAATATGGGCAAGAAGAGAAACATTGTTGGCGCAAGGCCAACAAATGCTTTAGATGTGGTAGTTCAGATCACCGGGTGAATTAATTTCCAAAGCCAACTCTAGAGATAGGTACTAGTTCTTCTAGACCTCTAGCACCGTAATCACAGAAAGATACGGGTGGTAGGGAACGTAATTCACTAATCCGGACCCGATGTTGAGTCCCGCAGAGGATGGTGGGAAATAATAGAAGTAGTCCCTGTTTTTGCTAGAACTTTTCTAGTCACTGATGTAATTAAAGTCCTTTTGCTACGATTTTATAATAAACTGAAGTTTGAACTTGTTCTCATTCTACACGTTAAGTTATTAATTTTAATCTTATTTGTAATACTTGTCATAAAAATGAACTGCTAACTTATGCCTTAAAAGTTGGTATCTTTATTAGTGATAATAAAATCATTACTAATAGAGTCAATTTTATTATCTCTGTGAAGGTATGAAGTTATTCTCGGTAGAGATTGGTTGTCTAAATTACTAAGCTAAATTATTAAACCAAGAAGTTCAGACTGGGCCAACTAAGAGAACCTAACTTTTTGGTAAATGTGGCCTAAGGGGGAAAGTATCAGCCCTTATTTATGATATTAAATCCAGAAAAATTTCTTATAAAAAGAAGTCCTAGGATACCTGGTTTGCTTAACTAATTATGCAGTGGAACAAACCAAAGCTAAAACCATTATAGTGATTAAAGACTTCTTTAAAGTTTTCTTGTAAAGTTGACTTCTTTACCACCAAACCAAGAGGTTGAGTATCATTAACTTGACATCAGAAACAACCCTTATGTATAAGTCACCTTACTAAATGGCTCGGGCAGAGTTGCCTGAATTAACAAGAAGACTGACCACTGCTTCAAAACCTAGCCCAACCACAAGAAAATGATAACTTTGTGGTCTATACTGGTACTCCCTTGGGAGGACTAGGATACGTATTAATACATAATGGAAAGGTTTTTGCGTATGCATCAAGGCAACGAAAATCCTATAAGCAGAATTACCCAACTCACAACCTCGAGTTGGTAGTCATAATTTTGTTCTTAAGAACTGGCGACACTACCTTTATGGAGTAACCTTTGAGATTCTTTATTTTATTTTATAT
This sequence comes from Leptodermis oblonga, assembly GCA_016801395.1. Lineage (NCBI taxonomy): Eukaryota > Viridiplantae > Streptophyta > Magnoliopsida > Gentianales > Rubiaceae > Leptodermis > Leptodermis oblonga. The sequence continues at coordinate 21,548,299 of CM028759.1, read as the reverse complement.
GGATCATAAGAATCTCAAATATCTATTTTTTCAAAAAGGCTTAAAATTTGCGACAGAGACGATGAGTTAAGTTTTTAAAGAAAGCTATGACTATAGTGTTAATTACTATATTGGAAAAGTAGATACATGATGACTTAGCCTGACGATTGGAAAACTAGTACGAACAGGGACGAGATAATTAGTATCTGATCAACGTTAACCGTACCAGTTAAGGAAGCTCAATAGAAAGATGTCTTTTGAAGACAAAAGAGACAAAGCTTTAACAGGAAGGTTACCAAAATATACGTTAGGAAACAATGAAAATTGGTTATTGGAAATTTTCTTTAACAAAAAAATCGGTTTTAAATTTAAAAAAGGGATTGGTTATTACCAATCTTGTTCAAAAATTTATTTTCCAAAATTTTAGTCTACTTTCCAAAAATCTAAATCTTGTTCATTTTAGTTTGGAATTGAGTTCTACTTGATTTTGCATAATACTCAGGTTCTAATATGATAGAAAGCATATTTAGAATACCTAAAATCGACTAAACAAGATCATATAGTTAAGTTTTAAAAATATTCCTGTTAAAACTTATTTTTCTTTCTTTCAAATATGCATCTTGGTTTATGTGAGTCTTTTAGATTGAAACTTTGTTTTGCAAACATGTTCTTAATTGTAAGTATTTTTGAATACCTTAATTTAAAACTTACGTTAATGATTAAGACCAACCTGGAAGTTAAACTTCACCTAGGTCTAGTTTAAAATACAACTAATGAAGAATTTCGATGACAAAATTTACTAAGGGAGAAAGGATGTGAGACCCCGTAATTTTTTGCTTTAGCTTATCTTTTATCATTTATATTTTCTTATACATTTATATTTTTAAATTTAATTACGCTGGTTATAAGTTGTATAGTTTTCTTTGAGAATTTTGCTCAGAAAATCTTATTTTTTGAATCATGATGTTTGAGTTTAATTTAGAGTTATGATGTTTTTATAATAAGGGTATGTTCTTTTTTATTGTTTTGAAAACGATTTTGAAAACATGTTTTTGGAAAATAGTTTTATAATATAAAAAATGTATTGGAAATGAAAAAAGGGATAGCTGAATGGTAAAAAGTTGTATTGGAAAATGATGAAAAATGATTATAAATTATTAAATTTACTGTTAAAACCAAAACCGTTTTCAAAACAATAAAAAAGAACAGGCCCCATTAAGTGTAAGATTGTGTAAGGATATATTGAAATAGATATATTAGTTTAATTATGAGAATTTATGGGATAAAAATAAAAAAAATTAGAAAATAAAGAAAAAGTAAGGGAAAAGGCTACGATTGATTTTTACCACCATTGGAGTGGGTAAAACCCATAGTTTGTAAAATCACGATCTTAATTAGGATCGATTTTAGTGCAGGATCGATATTAATAGGTTTGTTCGTAATGTGCAAGTGTAAAATTACTGATAAATTATAAAAACTACTCTTATTTGAATCATTTTAGTAAATTTTTATAGCATCGGATAGAATCGGAAGTAGGATCAATTTGGTATTTTGGAATCATAGTATCGTATGATCCTACGATATTGTAGTATCGTACGATTCTATGAGATCGTAGTCTCGTACGATCTTACGATATGTATCATGATACTGCAAACTATGGTAAAACCGATTGAACTGCTTATGAACAGTATACAAAATATCTCACCGCTTTACAGAGCAATTATACCCGCACTTAGCGGTTATTGCCCTATTTGTTAGGCTCACCAAAGTCTTATCAATTTTTACAAACATTGGAGCGGGTAAAACCGATCGTAACCTAGAGCTAAAAGAAAATATCTTTCTCCAAGTTCCAAAGTAGGGGTACAACCCTAGGGGTCTGCACCCCTACTAATTTTTCCAGCTAGGCACCCAAAAGACATATAAATAGGTCTCCCTCATCCAGAAAGCTCAGAAACAAGAAGAATCAAGTAGGAGAAAGAGAGAAAAGAAAGGAAATATAGAGGAAAAATATAAAAGAAGGATTTTGGAGTTTAGATCTGGATTCTAACCTGTGGAAGCTTGACTAAGCTACCTCAAGAACACAAGGGTAAGGAATTCAAGCTTTCCATAGCTTTAATTTTTGGAGTTATGATTCATAGAATTAGAAATATTAAAGTTTTTAGTTTTCTGTAAGTTTTGATCTAAAACTTTAGTCTTGATCAATGTAAATATGTTATGGGTTGATAGAAATCTTGTAGGAAGGCTGTAAGAATGATTTTGAACAAAAGGAACCAAAGAAAAACAGGTTTTGTAGTTGTTTTATTTGAAACCCGAAGCTGAAGTTTAAAGAAAAATGAATTCCAAAAACGATCAGTTATAACCAATCTAAAGAAGGGTAAAACCAATTTTTTGGCTCAAGAGGATTAGCCAAAACCGCCTTTGGATCGACTAAAACCACCATTTGGAAATTATGAATTTTCATGATCGGTTTTTACCGATCAAATGATGGGTAAAACTGGTCTCTAAACCTGACGAAGTATTCCAAGCAATTATTATCAATATGAGAACGGGTACAACTGCTCTGAAGGAATATTCTAATTGGTTATTACCAATCAAACTGCGGGTAAAACTGATTAGAATCTAAAAACATAATTTTTTACAAAATCAAACTAAAACATTTACAACTTCTTTTACACCTGTAAACCCTTTATGAAGTGCTTGATTAGGATTCATAAAACACTGATGAATATACGGATTGAACACTAGAACTCTTAAAACCCTAGAATTTTGGAATTGATCTAAATAGAAGTCTAAACCTCGATACTTATGTACTGCAGATCGTTGGATACTCATAAGCTAGTTTCTATGAACCAAGACGAGTTACCTCACTAAAAAGGAAGGACTGTTTTAATTTGTAACTAATTGAATGTTAGACTGCATCATGCATATGGCATGTGATAGGAGTTCATCCTTATATGTTATAAGTTGAGATATAAAATGTATCATGTTCTATGCACTTGATTATATTATAACTGTGAATAACCTAGTGTGCCTACTTTGCACCCTGGATTATTTGTATTTATTTTTGAGTCTATTCTGAATCATTGATCCACAAATTTATGTGGAATGATTCGTGAGTAGGCTTGGGCTTAGTCTTTGGGTCATTCTCGTTTGCCAAAGGTCTCGAGCTACTTCTGAACCTGGGCCACTATCCTACACGGGCAATGTTGACAATGTTATCACTCCGAATCTGGAGTTGATTATAAAGTTTCTCACGATTCATCTGCTCTCTGATAAGTATGATTATAAAGTTTCCTACTACAATGATTTTGTATCATTTTATATGTGTTTTGTATTTGCGTCATGACTGCTCTCTGATAGGATTATCTTAACATACATACACGAGTAAATATGAAACTAAGTAAATATTTGTTAAATGGTGCAGCCTCACTGAGCATGGGCACATTCCATTTTCTTGTTTTGTTTTCTATTTTGAAATATAATTATTATAGATCTTTGGTATGTAGATGATTGTGCCCACTATCGGTATTAGGACAAACTAAACCACGTTAGTAGCTAGATTGAAGCTAGGAACAAGAAGTTTTTTTAGGTTTATATTTTGAGAATTATGTAAAATAGGGTTGTGTAACATTAGTAACATTATTGTAATAAAGTATGGTTGGTTTGTTCTATTCTACATCTGAGTCCTGGTATGAACCAGGTAGGCATCTGGTTAAGCCAGTCCCTTGTATGAGGGATGGTGAGACCGGAATGTCACAGTTGCAGCTGGAATGGTGGAAACCATTGGCACCGTGAGCAAATCCTATGCATGGGCTACCTCCGCCAAAGGATAGTCTTGGCCTAGGAGCTTTGATTTTCTTTTATCTACTGGAGGCGGCGGTGACGGTGGTGAATCTGGATTGCCTGAAGGTTTTCTTTGCAATTGCTGTTTTGGAGGTGGAGGCCTCTCCCTTATGTGGCAATCAAATTGATGGTGACCTACCTTATAACAACAACACAGTACGACGGCATCTTTTTGAAATCCAAAATTTGGATAAGCCTCTTCCTCATCACTTCATATGAGAAGGGCATCCAAAGTCCAGCAACAACTCCACAAGCAAGTGAGTCCAGAGAAGCTGAGGAGGTTCGGGTTCTACACCGAGGTCCAACAATGCTTCAGGATCCAAGTCCATATCAAAGGGATCCACTTGTAGACATCATTGGGCCGATGACCAAAAGCAGAGCAAAGAAGGTTCAAGAGACACTCAACAACCTTGTACAAGCCTGCCATCAGGACGCTCAATTGATTGTAGAAGGAAATGCCTTGGAGAACAAAGACGGAAAGGTTCAAATTGCGACTCTCCTAACCATTCTTGTAGAAGAGGCGCAATTCCCCAATCCACAATGAAGAAGAAGGCTGTTTCTTGAAGTTCTTGAAGATGCCGGAAGGTTCTTGGACTTTAAAGAAACAATTCTTGAAGTTCTTGCTTTTACTTAAATTCTTGAATTTCATATTTTGCAGAATCTTGAAATCTTGAAAATCTTGATTCCGAAATGATTCCGGGAGGTTCCAGAAGATTCCGGAAGCTCCCTACACCATTCCATAATGCGACATCAACAAATTGGGCCGACCCAACCCATGGAGTCCAGTCCACAACAATCGGATCGGCCAGCCCACAACAAAAGCCCACACAGCCAAGCTTAAGTCATTGGGGTTGGAAGTTAAGGGTTAGGGTTTGGGGGAAAATAAGGGTTTGTGCATGTTCCCTATTTTGCCCTTAGTTTATTAGTTTTCCTTCTTGTTTCCAAATTAGTTTTCCTTCTTGTTTTTAGTTTGTAATTTCGGCTACCACAAGTTAAAGGTAAAACCGAAACTTCCTTTTTCTTTTACCATTCCCCACTTCTTTCAGGGTTTGGTATTGTAAAGGAAATCAATCTCTTGATTGATTTCCAATTCTACTTCTTTTTCCTAATTCTTTTAGATGACTTTTTCGGCTGTTCTTAGCCTATAAATAGGCAGCCGACTTCCACAAATTAATACAGGTATTCAGATCATAAAACTATTAGTTTTGAGTACTCTCCCTTTATTGCTTTATGTATTTGCATGAATGTAGTTTACATATTGCATGAAACTTAGCTAATTAGGTTAATTGCTCTACCTAATTAATTCGCATGTTTCAACTCTTTCTTACACTTGGTTCGAAAATCTAAATCAAATTAGCTTAGGTTAGCTTCTTTTTGGTTCTCTTATTTTCGAGTAAGTTAGAGATTATACGAGCTACGCTACTTAATCAACTTTCCGGGCAACTTTCATCCACATGTGTACAACCGTCCCCATCATCATATATACAAAATCCAAGGGCTTAAGGAGATCTACCTCAAAGCAAACCCGCACAACAGATGGACGAGATAAGTGGGGAAGAAGCAAAATCAACCTTATGTGCATGCCCAAACATGTTACTTATCGACATCAATGACCATTCATCATATAGCTAAAAGGGCAATCACAGGAGGCTTACACTAACCGGGACTATGGAGGATTATGCTTTCGGGTTGAAATCCGGCACCCACTTCGTGATTATGACGTCGGATTTGAAATTCCAAACACTTTTCAAGAAGCAGCAATTATAATATGCATCATGCTCAAACTGCTCTCAAATCGTGCTGTTAAAAAATTAGTTTGAACTGGATCAATCGGCGTCTTTCCTCGGATACATGACCAATCAATGCTCTCTTCAGGGGGGCCTCCAGTAGATCACTATCCTCCTCACAGAAAATCAGCACCAACTTCCCACAATGCTCAGTCACTTGTTTCAAAGGGAGATCAATTGGTTTAAGGAGTGGTGGTAAGCAATGTTTGGGGAGAATTGACGCATAGTTGAGGGAAGCTGGTGGCGGCCGGCCACCCTTCATGGGAGGCGGCAGAATTGTGAAAAGGAACCCTAGAGAGAGACATGTGGGAAAGAGACGTCGAACCCCTCTTTCTCTTTTCTCTGCTTTTCTTTTCTTTTCCTTAGCAATGAGTGATCAATAGGGCATAAGAAAAACGACTTGAAAAGTAATTTTGCCATTATGCAATTTTTCCTAGTGTGAGTGGACCAATTTATAAAGAAAAATCATATCGATAATAATGATTAATATCAATTAATAAATAAGGAAATTATCATTAGGAAATTGAAAATTTTAAATTTATGGCATCTATCAAGATATAAAAATTTAAAAAAAAAGCAGGAAAAAGATGTTGATTGAATATTAAATTGAAACGTCTTTTATGAGTTGACAACGGAAAGAAAAAAGAAAGAAGCTTTGGATTTTATGGCTATTGTCATGGAAACAAATTTCTTATTGTTTATTAGGCAATTTTATAGTGAGATGATATTTTAAAAGAAATTCACAGTGAATTTAAAGTTAACTGACTATTAATTTAAGAGTGAATTGCTCAATTCATTACGAACCTTTGAAAATTAGTTTTTTAATCACAAATCTTTCGAAAATGTTACAAAATATGACATTCCATCTACCCTCTCCATTAACTCTAGGGGTGGGCATGGTTTGGGCCAATTCGAAATTCGAACCGAATTCGAATTTACCGAATTCGAAAAAACCTAATTCGAATTTTGAATTCGAATTAGGTTTGGTTTGAAACCGAATTCGAATTATGAAATTGGTTTTCGAATTGGGTATTCAAACCAAATACCAAACCGAATTCGAATTAGTTTTATTATTAATATTTATTAGTTTTTTTTTCCACCTAAAGGCTTTATTAATATTTTAAATTGATAAAGATGTCATAAAGTTAAAGGCTAAAGCTTACCTAATGAGTAAAACTAAAACCTAATCTCTAAAGTATTATCACACAACCGCCGCCTCCCCGAGTTCAGTTCCCTCCCACCTCTCCTCCCTCTCCGTTTTTCTTTATATTCTTGTCCTCCTCCATTTTTGCAGTTCGCCGAGGAAGATAACCCAGCAGACAAACATCACCGATTCCGACGACATGCTGCAATTTCCGTTCTCTCGCCGTCGTACGTTCACGTTTGCTCTAGATCGGATCTTCTCGCCGCCGCGATCCCCTGCTCCTTCCGCCGGTGCCGTCTTTGCGGAAGGTTTTGCGCTTCAATTCTGCAATGGATTGCAGAACTCAAAGTATACTTCTCCTCCTTGCTTTGCTTTCTACATTACATCGATTTTCACGGTTCTCCTGGTGTTGTTTCTTAATTCTTACTTTTATTTTCTTTATATTAATATCAGGTGCGGATACAGTTGGGCCAAGGATCAGCTGCATTGGTTACCAAAACTATGCTTACAGGATGATTTTAAGGCTTATAGGATGCATGTGATTGAGAGGGTGAACTTAGATTTATTTTTCTAGAAGAGTTTGCTGCTGGATTTATTTGTTCAAATAGTTACTAGATTGTAAAATTTTGATTATGGAATTAATTTTGTGAATTTGGTTTCCATGGTTTAAAACCGAATTCGAACCGAATTCGAATTACAAATTCGAATTGGTTTATTCAGTTTAAAATCGAATTAGGTTTGGTTTTCGAATTGGCCAAAAAAAATTTAAAATTCGAGGAAACCAATTCGAGGAAACCACAATTCGAGGAAACCAATTTGTGCCCACCCCTAATTAACTCACAAACGGAAGCAACTTTTTTAGGGCAAAATTGTCCAATTTCCTATTATTTTGTCTTAACTTTCCCTTATTTTACTTTTATTACAAAATTAACCCCCCAATCTTTCATTAGTTTACCTGATATATATTTTAATCATTATCTCTTTATTTATTCTCTTTATTTTTATATTTATCTCAATAATTAATAACAATATAGTTATTATCTTTCCTAGTAATTAGTCAATTACTTTTTAAATTAATCCTCATTGTCATCTATTCATTATCATCACCATCAATCTATTCATAAGAACGGAGGTCACACCAAAGATGAGCGGAGGTCGTTTCTACAGTGGAGATTGGTGGCGTAGCAGTTTTGCTGAAGACGCAAAGAGGACTTCGCGGCTGGAGGAACCTGTTGAGGTTGTGCGAAGAAGATGAAAATCTACGTTGAAAAATTAAAATAGATTAAAATTAAAAAATAGTAATTGAATTAAAAATCAGAACATGGGAGAAAGAATAAGAAGTGCGGCCGGTTTGTTGTTCAGGCGGCGACGTCGTAGGTGGTCGCAACTGGTCTGGAAGGAGGCCATCGATTTTGGTGGAGCGAATGTAACTGATGGAGGGCAGCGATCGAACGGGTCAGGAGTTCGATTGCAGGTCTGCTCTTTGTGGCTCATGGCGGCACGGTTGGTTCCAGATCTAGGAGAGGCGGAGATGGTCGGAGCTTCTCAGATTTAGTCTGAAAAAGATGGAGGTGCGGAGGATTATACATCTCAAGTTTCAATTCTTTTTTTTTTTTAGCTTCTCAGATCGTTTTTTCGAACAGATCTGAAAAATGAGAGGCGATGTGCTTGGCTAAGGTAATGAAATTTGGGGTACTAGGGCGGCAACCATAGGTGTGGATGGAGGATGGATTGCCTCCATGGCAGCCCTGTTGCACCATATCTACTTTCTCATCTCTTTCTTAAAAAATTGATGGCCTCCTTCCGGTGACCACCGACATCATCGCCACCTGAATCACAAAAATCGGTCCTTAAGCCTTTGTGTATTGCTTTGGGGGTGAAATGACTGAATTTCTTTTTGAAGATTGAAACTTCATGGGTTAATTTTCTTAGATCTGCACTTTCTGTCTGCATTTTTTAAGATTCTTACTGATATTTTTGGAGTCATTTTTTCTGGTTGTTCTTCTTGTTGTTGAATTCATGGGGGTTAGTTTTGGTGCTGGGGTGAGGGTGGCAATGGTGTTGATGCAGTGGTAGTGGGGGCTGCAGATAGGTGTGGTGGTGAAGAAAAAAAATTTGTTGAAATGAAAAATAATTATTATTGTAATTAAAATGGAATTTAATAATTATTGAGAAGGGATAAAAAATTATGGGAAAAAGTTATAATGGTTATTAATTATGGAGAGAAAAAAGAAATTAAGGAAAGTAATAATGAATGCCAAGAAAAACTAGAAAGGAAAGTAATAATGATTACAATAAGAATAAATTATAATATTTTTTAAAATATACTTAAATTGAAAAGCTAATAGAATCATAATTAAAATTATTTTTTTATAAAATAAAATATTAAAATTAAAAAATTAATACTAGAAATATTAATAATTATTATTATTTAATAATATTATTGTACAGTAAATTTATTTTGGACAAATATATAAAAATATTGAAGATTTGGGGTAGTTTTGGTAATAAAGGTAAAAATAGGAGAAAAGTAAGACAAAATAATAGACAATTGGACAATTTTATCCTAAAAAAATAGCTTCCATTAGTGGATTAACGGAGAGCGTAGACGGAATGTCATATTTTGTAACATTTTCGAAAGGTTTGTGATGAAAAAACTAATTTTCAAAGGTCCGTGTCCATTCGAATAACATGGCCAAAGATTCGTAATCAAATGAGCAATTCATTTTTAATTTAATGCACGTAAAATAATCCCATCCTACTGCTTGTGCCACCAAAGTATATCCTTTTTCATGATATTTTATTACGAAGGAGAAACTTGGGCCATTTACAGGGATGGGATATCATTACATAGGTATCTCATTGTGGAGATTCGGAAATAATCTCAGACCAACTCTTCATCTTTAGGTGCTAATGTTGCTTATTGGACAAATCACGCAATCAGTGAATTCATTTCAGTGGAGCAGCAAGATTGAGTAGAAGTCATTTCTGATACCGGTTAATTGTTTGTACAGGTAATCTCATATATAAGGTGCCCTCTATTAATAAGACCCGTACTGTTAAAAATGGTAATATTGACTACATATATGAACTTGGCATGAAATCCTTACCTCTTGAATTCAATTGAGATGTGCCTAAAAATATACAAATAAAAATATCTAACTTAATATAAATTAGTAAACGTTTGTATAATATTTTATGTGAAGTATCTTTAAAGTTGGTTTACAAATGTTCAACTTAATGTAAACCCTAAAAATAAGTTATGTAAATTTAAAATATAAAATTGCCAAGTGTCAAGCAGTATAATATATAATTGGAGACTTTTCAAGGATTATTTATCTAGGAGGAAACAATTTCCTTTTAATTATCGAAATTGTTATACGCAGTAACCGTTTTACTATTCGCAGTAACATTCCCCTGTGAAAATACAAAAATGCCCCTGACCTAAAATAAAAAAGAAAAATAATAAAATCGGGTACTGTTCAACGTGCGTGAACAGTACCGTTCACACACGTTGAACAGTACCCGGTTAGAAAAAAACTGAAGAAATACCGCCGGTGTCCCCGTAACCGTTTTACTAAATGCGTAACATTCCCCTGTAAAAAGTCCGAATTACCCGACTACGATCCATATTACACTATAGGTAAACACTATATTTATTTTTTTACTTTAAATTAGTTTGCATAAATTCTTTATATACCCCTTCATTATAATTTTCGAGAAAAAAAACCCATTCGTGGGGATTTTTTTCCCGGATCGGCGATTATCCGGACGTTTTTTTCTGTTTCTGCAACATTTGGGCCGGGGAGACTGAGTCCCCGGTTAAAAAAATTTCAGAAAATACCGCCGATCACCGGCGATATTTTCCGGCCAAAACGGCGATATTTTGGCCAAAAATACCGCCGTTTTCCGGCGATATTTTGGCCGAAAAATATCGCCGGCGAAATTTCCGGCAAAAATACAGCCGGGGAAAATATCGCCGACGATCGACCGGCGGTATTTCAGGGGAAAATACCGCCGATCCCTGGCGGTATTTTCCCCGAAAATACTGCCGTTTTCCGGCGGTATTTTGGCCGGAAATATCGCCGGCGATATTTCTGGCCAAAATACCGCCGGAAAACGGCGATATTTTCGGGGAAAATACCGCCGGCGGTATTTCCGGCCAAAATATCGCCGTTTTTCGACGATATTTTGGCCTGAAAATATCGCCGGCGATCGGCGGTATTTTAGAAATTTTTTTAATCGGGTACTGTTCACGCACGTGTGAACAGTACCCGTTTTCTTATTTTTGGCCAGGGGCATTTTTGTCTTTTCACAGGGGAATGTTACTGCGAATAGTAAAACGGTTACTGTGTTTAGTATGCCTCTTAATTATTGAGATATTTTATCGAGATGTGTAGTATGTACTAAGTGGAGGGGCAACATTTTGAAACGAGATGTGCAATGTATAGATAGTTGATACGTGCATGCTCAATTTCATGTAAAAAAATATACTTTTTCATAAATTTAAAATGCCTAATTTTTTACGGTACGATTCAGGAAATTTTTTAAATAGTATTTACTAGGAGAAGAAAATTTATAATCAATCAGGGAGGTATTTTCATGTATACAGGATAAATGTACAACCTTTTGAAACAAGATGTGCAATGTGTTTAAAGTCTATGTTCAATGATCTATTTCATCCTCACTTCCAAGCTCAGGCTTCACAGTAGAATTAAGTGTCTTTTTGTTGTAAACCTGGAGGATGAACATCAACATAATTACCAGTTTCGATGATTTCATTCCTACTTCAAGTCTCGAACTTCACAGTAGAGTTCTACTAATCAGGAATACAGGAACCAGTATTGTTTCCCTCGACCGTTTCTGATATTGTGCTCTCAAGTCTAAGGCAAATAGCCTAGCAGGAATATACAATCTTGTATCGTCAGAAAAAAGCATGATGTAGTCAATCTAGATAACTTTCATGCTTCCACTTAAACGAGGAACCACTTCAAGAATGTCGATTCTGATAAGCACCACTATGCTGTCAGTGGACCAGGAGCATGTTTATGCAGTGATGAAAGATGGGATTATAATGATATTCAGTGCTCCCGGTCTTGTTCCCAGATGGGCCTTTCAACCCAATATTGTCAATGTTCATCCACCTCTTAGGTACCATATATATTTTGTTGTTAATCTTAATACTTTCATATTAAATTTATGACTAACTGATTGCTGCTTGAATTAAGCATCAGTGGTGGTAGTTGTGTGTTTCTGGTGGTGGTTGCAGCTCATCACCGGAAGCCGGACTAGTTTACACTAGGGCTGAGTGATTACGGTCTGGTTGTGGTTGAATCCACCGTGATCTTATAGAAAGACACCTCATTGCCATAGGATATTAACTTTGAAGTTGATATCGATCTACTGTTTATCACTGTTATTGTTACTGTTTACCATTAATGTATTATTGAAGGATATTTGCTGAGATTAATATTCTCCGATGGACAAATTATTTATTAGTATCTATGTATGTTTCAACATTACAACCTTAATTTGATTTCAAGCCTAGTTTTTGGAATGCATGTAGGTGTATATGTGTGTGTTCTACACCTGATATGATATGCTAACCTTCGAATCTGATAAGTTGCATTTAAGATTATGAAATCCCTTTGATATGGCTCCAGAACTTGTCCAAGAAGAGCAAGTCATCAACTACTTCTGATCAGTTCCTGCAATTGAGGAGCCAGAATTAACTGGCCTAATACCTTATAATTGGTTGCTGATTTTTATTCTTCCGGTTTACATTTTGTATGTTGAGGCCTTGCAGATTTTTCGCCGAGAAGTTGAAAGCTTGTCTCTATAAATTTAGCTATGCGTAGTGAATAAAGATATCAATTAATCCTGAACTCTTCTCCTCTTTTATCTTCTTCTTGTATCCATATTAGTCCTTAACTTGACACAACATCGGGTATCAGAGAACGGTGAATCCGATGGACACCCACGGAAAATTGAATGTGGAATTCAAGAATGACGTTAATTAAACTCTTGCCCGTCATGAATCACAGTTTGACAAAATAGACCTTGCCCTCCAAACCATCCTCGCTCGTCTTGATGCCATAACTCCCACCCCCCATGCGGATGATAATCATTTCACTTCGAGCTCTACATACACAAATTCCACCCACACCACCCAATGCCATCTCCAAAACACTGACTCTCACCTCCTGTTTCCCCATTTCTCTGGCGATGATCTCATCGGTTGGAACTACAAAAGTGAAGAGTACTTTGCGTATCGGAGTACCACCGATGAAAAAATAGTCCCACTTGCCATTTTCCACCTTGAAGGCGTAGAGCTGCAATGGTAACAATGGATCACCAAAAGCAAAGGGCCCCTCACTTGGTCGAAGTTTACAACGGCTCTGCTATAGTGGTTCAACCTGACTAAATTTGAAGACCTTGCTGAAGCCTTATCGCATCTCAAATAGACATCAACTGTCAAAGCTTACAAGGAGAGTTTTGAGCAACTATTCATTGCGTTGATGATCTACCAGATTCTTACTTGGTCTATTTTTTTTGGCAGGGCTCCTGGAAAAGATCTATTTGGAAGTAAATGTGAAACAACCCAAGTCCCTGGTCACTTCCATCAGCGTGGCACGTCTGATAGAAGAAAAAATCAACCTTAAAAAAAAAAAAAAAAAAACCCACTCTCTCATTTTCCCGTCCATTCACCCGAAACACACCGACAACCACAACTTATACCCATGCCACAACCCATCCAACCGCCAGTTCCTCTAGCCCTAGCTTACTAGGTCCTGTCAAACCCACGCCACCATTATCCTCTCTCGTAGCCAATTCCCCCCTTTTGGCGGCTGTCCCAACAAGAAGCCCAAGCCCTGTGGCAATAGGGACTCTATTGCAATGAGAAGTACATCATCGGCCACCGTTGTAATCAGCCTCAAGTATTTATGATGGTGGACGATCTAGAATATGGCAGTGACGACCAAACCTCCACCAATTTCCCCCCGGAGGTCTCTTTCCACGCCATCACTAGCTCTGACCATCCTTGGACTCTGCGCCTCAAGGGTTAAGGAATTATTAGATACCCACCTTATCTAGCCCGTACCAGCCCATTCTCCTTAGAAGTCCTTTTAGTGAAGAAACCCGATAGGTCTTAGCATTTTTGCATTGACTATTGTTCCTTAAAGGCTATAACCATCAAAGAAAAATTCCTCGATTCCTGTCATTGATGAACTATTGGATGAACTCTTTGGAGCACTATATTTTACTAAATTAGATCTCACTACAAGGTACCACCAGACCTGAGTCCAAGAGGAAGACATTCCAAAGACAGATTTTTTGCACACACGACGGTCATTATGAATTTGTCGTGATGCCATTCAGTCTCACAATTGCCCTTGCAACATTCCAAAGTTTGATGAATGATCTTTTTCGGCCACACCTTTGGAAATTTGTACCTCTTTTTTCATTATGACATTCTGGTGTATTCCAAACTCTAAGAAAAATCCAGCACAGCTTCTGTTGGTGCGGTATGCAACACAGAGTCTGCGATTTCATCTAAATATGCGGAGTTTGTCAGTGGTACAAGTTAAACACCACCAAACCTAGCGGCCTCCTTCAGCCTCTTCGAACTCCGCATTGTACCTAGTCTGACGTGGCTATGGACTTTATCGACGGCCTACCAAACTTGAGCGGCTACATGGTTGTGATGGTAGTCATTGATCGCTTATCAAAATATGCTCACTTCACCCCACTCAAGCACCCGTACACAGCCATTTCCATTCTCTGTGCATTCGTCAACAACAATGTGCAGCTCCACGGAATTTGGGTTACTATTATCATCGATTGTGACAAAGTATTCCTTAGCTCCTTCTGGGAACAACTTTTTAAACTACAGGGAACCAAGCTTTGTATGAACTCATTGTACCACCCACAAATATATGGCCAGTCTGAAGTTACAACCGTACTCTGGAGCAATATCTCCGATGCTTCGCCGGCGATAACCCCAAGTGGTAGCTGGAATGGATACCCTGGGCATAATATAGTTACAATACATCCCTCCACTCTGCCATATAGATGACTTTGTTTGAGGCCATCTATGGGATTCCACCCCCTCATTCTCACTCATGTTCTCGGAACCGCCCAAGTGCAGGCGGTTGACACCATCCTCCGCAACCCAGACGCTCTTTTGAAATCGTCTGCATCAAAATCTTACACTTGCCAACTAGAGAATTAAAACCCAAGCTAATGCCAAGCACGAGGAAGTACACTTTTTAATCGGCGATTTCGTGTACCTCAAGCTTCATCCATATCGCCAGAGCTTGGTAGCTTTCCGAGCCAATCTTAAGCTATCGCCCAGATTCTTTAGGCCTTTTAAGGTACTCGAACACATTGGGCCAATGGCTTACCAGCTTTGCCTCCCACAAGGGTCCCTTATTGATGATGTTTTCCATGTCAGCAAGTTAAGCAAAAATCTAGGCCCAACACACATCACCCTGCCAGGAACTCTGCCTCCAGTTTCAGAGGATGTAATGGTGCTCCCATAACCCAAAAAAATCCTTGCCTCACGTACTTATCAGACAAGTCGGTATTAACCAACGAAGGAACTGCTTGTCAAATGGCCCAACACACCAAATGCTAATGCCACATGAGAGATGGAACATCGCTTCTGACGGGCCTATCCTTCTACCTTGCAGACAAGGCCATTCCAAGGGAAAGGGATTAATACAGCTCCAGAACTAGTCCAAGAAAATCAACTACTTCTGATCCGTTCCTACAATTAAGGAGCCATAATTAACTGGCCTAATATATTGTAATTGGTTGCTGATTTTTATTCTTTGTGTTTGCATTATGTATGTTGAGGCCTTGAAGATTTTTTCGTGAGAAGCTGAAAGCCTTACCCTATAAATCAGCTTTGCGTAGTGAATAAAGATATCAATTAATCTTGAACTCTTCTACTCTTTTTTATCTTCTTGTATCCATATTAGTCCTTAACTAGACACAACATCCTCTAAGGTCTTTTTAAGTATATATGTGTTGTGTACAATTTTTTATTGTATTTTATGATTATCTATTGGATAGATGAGTAAATAGCAAAGCGTACCAAGGGAGATGGTGTCCAATGCTCAATTTTATCGAGCCTTTGTCGAGATGTTCCATATGTACTAAGTTGAGGTGCAACATTTTCAAAAGAGATTTGCAATGTATATGTAGTTGATGAGCAATGCTCAATATATTTCATGTAAAAAATGATTTTTTTGTAAATTTAAAAATGCTAATTTTCTAAGGGTACTATTCATGACATTTTTTTAAGACTATTTATTGAGAAAAGAAAAATTATAATAATTAAGAGGCCATTTTAATAGAGATGTGTAATGTATACAAGATAGATGTGCAACCTTTTGAAATGAGATATGCAATGTGTTTAAAGTTGATGTTCAATGCTCGATCTATTTCATTCTCACTTCCAGGCTCAGGCTTCACAGTCGAATGAAGTGTCTTTTTTGGTTGGAAACCTGGAGGAGGAACATCAACATCAAACTAACCAACAATGTTTCCCTTAACAATTTCTGATATTTGGCACTCAAGTCTAAGTTAAATAGTCAAGTAGGAAGATACAATCTTGTATTGTTAGAAAAAAACATGATATGTAATCAATCCAGGCAACTTCCATGCTTCCACTCAAACAAGGAACCACTTCAGGAATGTCCTGATCAAATCCAAATAGCATCGTCACCTGATGTGGCTGGTATGGCTCAGCATAATTGGCTCCAACAATCACCCCTGCTCTCAGGCATCGAGCAAAGGATTCCAATTTGTCAGCCATGAATTTGCCCGTTACTCCCTCTTCTTATAAAATTTGGGTAAACTCCAATTGTATATAGAAAGACAATACATTTTCCATAAGAATTAATAATTTGAAGTAGGCTTTCTAGAAATGGCAATTTCAAGGTATGGCTTAAATGTATTTAAGAATTGAAATACCAGCCTATTTATAGTAGTATTCATTAGGAATGTTGATTTCTCACAATTTTTTCTTTATGAATTGCAGTTCTTCATTCCAAAAGAGCTGAGAGAGGTTTTGCATCCTCCTCTCTATGATATCAAACACTTATCTGTATCTTTTTACAACACTAAAGAATTGCTTTTGGATCTTTTGGATAGTGTGCCCTGTAGTGCTCTTGGTTTAGACAATTTATCTCTTTCTGATAGTTATAAGGCCTTTCCTTTGGATATTTAAGTGCAAAATATCTTATAAATAATTCAAGGCAACTTTATAGAGATAAGTAATGTGTACTAAAAATAAAAAAATAAAAATTCCTTTAAAATATAAGCAGCATTTATGCCCATTACTGTCCTATCAATTGATTGCAATTGATTATGTATATCCTCTAAAATTCGTATTGATGATGGACACTTATCTTGAATCTTCACCCTTTTTGAATGCACATCTTGGTAGATCTTCATAATGATTCCCACCTTCTTTCGTCTACTCCTATTAAATAAAAACATTTTTTGGTTTGGCTGGAAATCCAGGAGGGACATTGTAATATCCCCTATCCCACATCAAAAAATTAAAGAGTAGGTGACTTGTGTATAAGCCTAAAGCTTATGGGCTACTAACAACTTGGCTTAAGCATTTTTGGGTTCGCAAGGACAAAAGCCCAAAAAGTTATTGGGTCAGCTAAGTGTGCTATGCGGGAGTCAGGGTGCTAGTCACATGAGTCATATCTAAAATCATGTTCCAGGGGAGACTAGGTCAAAAAAGTGAACTCCGACTTAATACATAGTGCACCTTTAATTAATGTTCAATTTCATGTAAAAAAACATTTTTATATAAAATTTAAAAATGCCTAATAATTTATAAATTTATAGGCATAATTACATTTTTGTGGAGATGTGCAATGTATGCAACATATATGTACTACCTCTTAGAACGAGTTGTGCAATGTGTTTAAAGTCGATGTGCTAATATATTCATCACTATTAATATAAATCCATTTGTCATTCAAAAACCAAAAAGGAAAAGAAGTATATAAGAGTATCATTTTTAAATTCATTTCCCTGGGTGTCAATTGGGTTGTGTTTCGAGTTGACGGGTACGGGTTGGCGGGCTAGAGTCCCTAACCCAAACAGGACCCGATTTAGTATTTTGAGCTTAACATCAAAGCTCGTTCAAGCATCAACTTAAGCCTTGAAACGAGGAGAGGGTGAGAAACAAAAGATTGCGTAGCTGACCTTTGGTCGGCGTCAGAAAACTGGAGAGAAGTAACAAGTGTGACTATGAGAAACAATTGAGAGACAATTAATGACGGCCTAAGTTGAAAAAAATAAGATATGTGACTACGATGTTTTAGTGGTTTACCTCAAGTTGCAATGAACAGACGAATACACGAAAAGGGTGAGAGACAAGAAATGGTGAGAGAGCATTGTGCGCGGCCAGCGATCGGGTCGGAGCTAGTGAGAATAGCAAGAGATAGAGCCACGGAGAAGAGAGGCGGCTGTAGAGAGAGAATGAGATATTCATGCCTCAATGGTATGGTTTTTTTGGAAATTATATGCTATACCATTCTAATTGTACAATGTTAATAATACCCCTACTGATTCTTTATAATTACAATTTTACTAACACTTAAACGGGTCAGGTGGTTAACCCACGGGTTATCACAAACGTGACCCGTTTATTGATGGGTCATTCGTGACCTATTTTTTTGCAAGTAGTGTCTAGTTTGCTAAATGCGTGTTAGGTTCGTGCCGAATTACAAATTGCACCCCTATTCATACCCAAAGACTTTAAATGGTTGCAAAGAAAAACTATTAATTTAATCTAAAAACAAAAATCCACAAACTTAAAAATCCTTAAATTTAAAGGGCAGTTAAACTAAATTTGATTGTGGACTTGAAGGCTGCTACGTACCAAATTAACTATTACTTCTAGGCTACCAAATATCACACACGCGTATATGTATGAATGAAACTGAAAATATGAAATAACAATGTTGTAAAATTATTCAATTCAGAGAGAGTTGATCAATAGATAATTAATTATTCAAATCCAAATCCAAATCCAAATCCGAACCCAAATAGCAAATCAAGAAAAATAAGATGATTAAACCGTCAACATAATGCCATTCTCCACCACTTATTAATTTCCCATCACGCTAGGCTAATCTAAGCCAAGCTTTTATTATTAGTATGGTGCTTTTATTATTAGTGTGGTACTCTATTTCATGTAAAATTCAATTTAAAATTATGGAATCATTGTTTGCGAAATGGTATGAATTAGGACCTTTTTTATGACTATTCACGTGAAAAAAATATCTTCTAAATAATATCTTCTAAAAAGGAAACAAGCCTTACTTTGCTATGAAACTAGACATGGCAAAGGCTTATGATAAGTTGCATAGGTTTTCTTATTAAAGGCCTTCACAGCAATGGGATTTCCTAAAACATGGACACAGTGAATCAATATGTGTATTACTTTAGTAACATATCGGACTTCCTTTAATGATCAGATCTTAGAGACTATACATCCCACTAAAGGTCTAAGACAAGGTTGTCCCCTATCACCTTTTTTATTCATTCTGGCTTAACAAGCAATGTCCGCTCTGATTGAAGGAATTGCCACTCAATGCAAAGGATTAGGAGTTCAGTTAATTCCAAAGTTCCTAAGGTTTCTCATATAATGTATGCAGATGATTGCATTATCTTTGTAGAAAGTCTTCTCCGACCACAAGAACCTGAGGTACCTATTCTCTCAGAAGGATCTTAATCTAAGGCAGCAAAGGTGGATGAAGTTTTTGCAGGACTATGACTGTACGATTCAGTACCACCCCGGCAAAGCAAACGTGGTAACCGATGCTTTGAGCTGCAAAGCCTAGTTAGCGCAAGTGAGAGTCTACGCTAACGTTCTCGTTAAACCCAATTTACCAAGAAGAATCAGAAAGGCTCAGGAGGAGGATCCCACCTTGAGTCACTGGATTGAACTAGCATGACAAGGCACGCATCCAGATTACCAGATAGGACCTGATGGAGGCCTTTGGTATCGAGGAAGGTTATATATGCCAAGAGATGACGTATTGAAGCAGGAGATAATGGATGAGGCCTACAAGTCTAGGTATACAGTGCACCTGGAAAGAACCAAAATGTACAAGGATTGCCATGATCACCTTAGCGTGAAATAGGTAAGAGACCTACTAGATAAGACTGGGGCTCCGAGTCTTCTTACTTGACTTGACAAGTAGCCGCTCGCCCGCTAAGAAGGGCCTGTTGGTGAAAACTCGTGTCACGGACAGCTGTCACTCCTTCGTCATAAGAGGAACCTGAGATGAAAAAGGGCCAGGATCCACAACCTCTACGGTCGAGCATACCTCCGTTGTACGGCTACTGTAGGGGCAATGTGCTTTGCAAACCATCAAGTACTTGAACAACCTGAACACTTGAATAGATTCAGACCTAGCTTTACTAGAGAAGGCTTGTTTGTGAAATCTGCTTGCTCGGGGTCTAGTGGCTCAATTCTATGTATATATCTGTCATAGCTGTAATGCCATACTCGTTACTTATAATTATCATGTACTGGATGATATACCGATTTGCTTGACTTGCCTGATTTGCTGGGTTTGGTCATTAAACTATTGTTATTATATGGTTATATATAAGTATGCATACTTGTATGGATAAATGTATGAACTGTACACTTATTTCTCAGCTTTTCTATCAAACCTACGGTGGGATTTTCTACAAACCCCGAGGTCTCTCACTGAGCTTAAGCCCACCCCGCTCCCTTCAAAATTTGATTACAGAGGCTTGAATCGCGTGTGCTAAAGGTGAGGTCAATAGGCATCCAGACCGATGGGTGCTTTGTAATAGCTTATCTCATATACCCTGTTTGGGAAGATAATTTGGCCTAAGGCCATCCTCGATAATTACATTATATTTCCGTTGCAATGAACTTCTTGAATTTTTAGAATAATCATAGCGATACAGGTTTCTCTCTCTTTTATTCTGTATCGATTGTTGAGCAAAAGCCCTGTATGACGGTCCAAGACCAGCTCTCTTCTACTCTTCAGGAATGATTTTCAGAGGAAGGGGGTCGAGTGTGGAGTGTCACAAATAAGCCTAGGAGTAATGGGTAATCATAAACCCATTAGGATTAATAGAAATTATAAAGCCATTAGGATTAATGAGTAAATCATAAAACAAAAAGGATTTATCATTAATCCAAAACCCAATTGGATTGAGACTAAATTCAAGGCTCAATAGGACATGCAATATCTATAAATAGGCATGTTGGAGTTCATAATTTTGTGGTGGTTCAACATAAGTGTTGTGGTATCCTAAGAAGTCTCTGATTGAAAGGGAGGCAGAAAAGTCTGTAGAAATTCATCAGCAAGGTTTCAGCCTAGAGCAATCATGGTGATGTGAACCCCTGATCCTCAACGCCATGGAAACCAGAACTCGATGCGGAAAGTGCCAAGGAAAGTCTGAATGCAAGAAGCAGTTCTTAACTCCTAGAATCCTTACCCCTTGATTCGGCAGACTACTAACTTACAAAATAAATTAAACACCACAATTCGAACCAAGTGGAGAAAACTAGAATCGAAACAAAGCTTAGCAATAGACAAAGCAATTATCTATTAGCCTATAGTTTCTGTAGCTTTTAGCAATTAACAAACATGCAAATTACATAAGCCCAAAATAAGGTGAGTGATTAAAGAAGTATAAAACTATAACTTAAATCATTTAATCAACTAAAGAATTTCGTGGTTGGCACCCCTATTTATAGGTATGGGGGTGTCCAAATTACAATAGGAAAGGAATAACTGAAAGCAGCAAAAGTGAAAACCAATCAGAATTGGATTTTCCTTACAAACCAAGTCCTAAATGAACAAGGACAATGGTGGATGAATTAAGTCACCTTTATGGAAAGGGGTGACGAAATTCTAACCTAATTATACTAGGAAAACAATTAGAATTGGAAACCAATCAAGAGATTGATTTCTTACAAACCCGAAACCTAAAGGAACTAGGTTTTGGTAGTTGCTGAATTCGTCTGCCACTTGGATTGGCCTATGAGCGAAATTCACAACTAAATATCATTAAGAAAGAAATATAAATCCTATCCAAAAAATGAGATCAAGAAGGGATCCCTTTTTGGAAACTACCAAGTTAATCTAGTTGTAACAAACTTGTAACAACCTAACCAACTTGTAACAAACAAGGAGTAGGAATAGGAAACATGCACAAATCCTTATCCCTTACTCAAACCCTAACCCTAAGTGGCGTGTGGGCTGCTTCCTTTGGGCTGGGCCTGGCCGAATTAATGGAATGGACTCCAAGGTGAGTTTCGGCCCATTTTGATGATGGCGCATGAGGTGGATGATGTAGGGAGGTTCTGGAATCTTCTGGAATCTCCCGGAATCATTTCAGAAAATCAAAAATCAAGAATTTCAAGATTCTTCAAGATTTTCAAAATTCAGTAAACCGCGAAATTCAAGATTTTCAAGAAAATCAAGAACTTCAAGAAATGCCCTTTCCTTTATCTGGATTGATTTGTAGTGCCATTAACTCTGTAATGGAGAGTAAAGTGATGCTTTTAACCTTGCTTCTATTCTCTTCAAGGGCGTTTGTGTCTGTAACAAGCTGGGCTTCTGAAGTACACCTTCGGACAAGGTTTTCAAGATCTGCTCTGAGCTTCTTTGCCCTCCTTCGGGTCATAGGCCCATCTATGTTAACGAATGGATCTCTTTGATAGGGACTTGGGTTGTGGAGCATTGGCGGGCCTCTATGGAGCACACGAACCTCTGCTAAACTTCCCAAGTTTGCATCACTCAAACTGTGATCCTCTACGTCTTGACTTGTCCTAGAGCTGGGGATGTCCTCATCACACGGTAATCGTTCGATCGGAGGTCCAAACAGTGTCCAATCGATCTAAAATTTTAACAGGAGAAAGAAGACTCATAGATCGTCAATCTGACCTATGGAGATCAAATTTTAATGGTTAGATATTTTTCTATAATTTTCGTAAGCTGTTGCTAGTTTTCTGGCGAAGTTTTTCACGGGTTTTGATTTCTGTTTTGGGGTTTGGTGCTTTCATTAATTGTTAAAGGCCATATCTCAATTTTGTATTTGCTAAGAATTGTACTCTACTCTTGATTTGATTATAGCGGAGTTTTGCAGTGGATGAATAGTCCTGTGGTTTTTACTCTTCACATTGAAAGTGTTTGCCACATAAAAATCGTTGTTCTTTCTATGTGGTTTTTTTATGCTTTTGGCTTGGTTTGGTGATTGGTTGTTGATCTTACTTAACTCCCCTAAATTGTTCTAACAATTGGTGTGGATTTTTTTGCTATTCAGTTTATTAAAACATGGTTCCTCCCAACAAAGTGGTATCAGAGCCTTGTTGATTTGTTAGAATTATGGAGGTTAACACCAGTAGGATGATCTCCTTGAATGGCTTGAATTATCATAAATGGAAGGGGTAGATGAAAGATTCGTTATTTGTGAAAAGAATGCACTTGCCTGTGTTTACTTCTGAAAAGTCAGCATCTAAATCTTATTTCTAATGAGACGCAAACCAAAAAGCTTTGGAATAAACTTGAAGAGTTGTAAGCTTCGAAGACGGGGAACAATAAGTTGTTTTTGCTCAAGCAGCTAATGCAGTTGAGATATAAAGAAGGTACTCCTATCAACAACCATATGAATGAATTTCAAGGTGTTTTAGATCAGCTCTCTAATGTTGGAGTAAAATTTGATGACGAGATTCTTGGATTATGGTTGCTTAATACTTTGCCTAATTCTTGGTAGACATTTCGGGTCTCACATACTAATTCTACTCCTGGTGGAGTTATGTCCATGGAATATGCCAAAAGTGGCATTCTAAATAAGGAAGTGAGAAGAAAAACTCAATTCTCTCCTCGTCTACTGAAGGTTTGGTTATAGAACAAAGGGGGAGATAACAATAGAAATCAAGGCAACAGAGGTAGAAGTAGAAGCAAGTCTAAACTTAAGTACAAAGATGTTGAATAATACTATGGCCATAAGAAATGTCACATCAAGAGAAATTGTTTCAATTTTAAGAATGAGAATAAGGGTGATGATAACAAGTCAGAAAATGGAGAAAATAGTAAAGGTGATCAAGTTGCCATTGCTATGAATGATGGCCTTGTTATTATTTTTAATGATCCTAACATCAATTTGGTTTCTTCTGATACATGTTGGGTAGCTGATACAGGTACTGTAGTTCATGTTACATCGAAGAGAGAATTTTTTACTATATACACAACAAGAGATTTTGGTTTCCTAAGAATGGGAAATAATGGGGTGTCCAAGGTAGTAGGTATTGGCGATATTTTCCTGAAGACTGGTAATGGGTTTGTATTATTACTAAAAGATGTCGTACATGCTCCTGATGTTCGCTTAAATCTTATTTCCATTGGAAAACTTGATGATAATATATTTAACAATTATTTTGGAGATGGCAAATAGAAGCTCAACAGAGGGTCCCTAATTGTGGCACGAGGGCAGAAATTGAAAGTAAATTTATATTTGTTATAGGGGCCAAATTTTGACAACACTATAAATTTGGTGGAGAAATAGAATTCACCAGAATTGTGGCATAAGAGGTTAAGTCACATAAGTGGTAAGGGGCTTGATGTCTTGGTGAAAAAGAATGTTCTTCCAGGGGTGAAGAATGCAAATTTGGAGAAGTGTTCTCATTGTCTTGAAAGAAAATAGAATAGAGTATCCTTCAAGACTAATCCTCTTCAAAGAATGCACAATGTGTTAGATTTGGTGCATTTAGATATTTTTGGTCCATTAAAAGTAAAGTCACTTAGTGGTTCATCATATTTTGTTACCTTTATTGATGACTATTCCAGAAAACTTTGGGTTTATACCTTGCGATCTAAGGATCAAGTGCTTGAAAATTTTAAGGAGTTTCAAGCATTAGTTGAAATGCAAACTGGAAGGAAGTTGAAGTGTATTCGTTTAGATAATAGAGGTGAGTATAGAGGACCATTTGAAGAGTATTGTAGGCAACAAGAAATTAGGCATTAGAAGACGAAATAGGTAGGAAATAAATATAAATCCTATCCAAAAAGGAAGATCAAGAAGGGATCCCTTTTTGGAAACTAACAAGTTAATCTAGTTGTAACAAACTTGTAACAACCTAACTAACTTGTAACAAACTAAGGGTAGGAATAGGAAACATGCACAAATTCTTATCCTCCCCTAAACCCTAAACCTTATGTGAAAACCCTTGGTGAAGTGGACTTTCGGTTGGGCTTCTTGATTGGCTTGGCCGACTTGATGATGTGGAATGGACTCCATGGATGGGGTCGGCCCAATTGTAATGGCGTATAGTGGTTTTGATGTAGGGAGCTTCTGGAACCTTTTGGAATCTCCCAGAATCATTTCGAAATCAAGAATTTCAAGATTTTCAAGATTATGCAAAATACAAAATTCAAGATTTTCAAGAAAATCAAGAACTTCAAAAAACAGCCTTCTCTTCATTGTGGAATGGTGAATTGCACCTCTTCTTTAAGAATTGTAAGGAGAGTTGCAATTTGAACCTTTTCGGCTTTATTCTCCAAGGCATTGGCTTCTACTATTAATTAAGCATCCTGTCTGCAAGCTTGCACAAGGTTGTTGAGATCCTCACGAACTCTTCTTGCTCTGCTCCTCGTCATTGGCCCAATGATATCTACAAGTGGATCCCTTTGATATGGACTTGGATCCTGAAGCATTGTTGGGCCTCGGTGTAGAACCCGAACCTTCTCAGCTTCTTTGGACTCACTTGTCTGGGGACTTGTCGATGGACTAGGGATGCCCTCATCATCCCCTCCTGGTTGAAAAAGATTTGACCTCAAATCTTAATCCTGTTCATAAGTAAATGGAGACAAGTCAGCAACAATAAATGAAGTACTAACACTATACTCACCTGGAAAATCAAGCTTGTAAGCATTTGGCCCCATCTTGGACACGATTTGAAAAGGCCCATCGCCCCGGGAATGGAGTTTCGTCCTCCTCGCAGCAGGGAATCATTCCTTCCTCATGTGAACCCAAACCCAGTCTCCTGGTTCAAAGTTCACAGCCTTGCGCCACTAGTTTGCATGGTCTGCGGCTTTGCCGTAGGTTTTCTCAAGGTTTGACCGAACCTTGGCATGCAAGCGTTTGACGGTTTCATCCTTTTGGGCGCCGTCTAGATTAACCTAATCCTTTACCAGCAAAGGGATTAGATCCATAACCGTCAAAGGAGTGAAGCCGTAGGCAACTTCGAATGGACAGAACCCTGTCAAGGAGTGCTTGGAGCGGTTATAGGCAAACTCTGCAATCGGTAAGACTTCTTCCCAACGTTTGAGATTTTTTTGTATC
Source organism: Leptodermis oblonga (assembly GCA_016801395.1). Lineage (NCBI taxonomy): Eukaryota > Viridiplantae > Streptophyta > Magnoliopsida > Gentianales > Rubiaceae > Leptodermis > Leptodermis oblonga. The sequence goes on along the minus strand of CM028759.1, from coordinate 21,522,175 downwards.
AAAGCCCGAAGGAGATTGCCAACGGTGCGGTTGGTGACTTCAGTCTGAGGATGACTTGTAGTCGAAAACAGGAGTTTTGTGCCGAGCGTGACCACAAAGTCTTCCAAAAGTAACTCAGAAATTTGACGTCTCGATCAGAAGCAATAGTGCGTGGAATACCATGAAGTCGAACTCTCCCCTGAAAGAACAAGTCCGCAACATGTTTGGCATCATCTAATTTCCTGCAAGGAATAAAGTGAGCCATTTTAGAAAAGCGATCGACTACGACAAATAGGAGTCATTACCTCTTTGCGTCCTCGGAAGACCTAGAATAAAATCCATAGAAATGTTAGTCCAAGGTAAAGTAGGTATAGGTAAAGGCGTGTAAAGTCCATGAGGCTTAGATGTAGATTTAGCTTTTAAACAATTAATGCAACGAGTGCAAACATGTTGTACATCTTTTCGCATATGAGGCCAATCAAAATGTTCCTGTAACACATCAAGTGTCTTATTGACACCAAAATGACCCATAAGTCCCCCATTGTGAGCTTCACAAACCAGTAATTCCCTAGCAAAACTACGCGGGATGCATAACCTATATTTCTTAAATAAGAACCTATCATGTCTATAGTACTTATGGAATGCACCAGATTCACATGCTTTATATATAGTAGCAAAATCAAGATCAGAAGCATATAAATCCTTTAGATGTGCAAATCCTAGCAAAGAATGATCTAAAATAGCCAGAATTTCATACCTGCGAGAGAGAGGGTCAGCAACTAAGTTATCCTTCCCTTTCTTATATTTAATAATGTAAGGAAAAGTTTCAATAAAAGCAACCCCTTTAGCATGACGTCTATTTAACTAAATTTGTCCCTGTAAATGTTTAAGGGACTCATGATCACTATGGACAACAAATTCCTTGGCCATTAAATAATGTGACCAAGTCTCGAAGGCACAGACCACTGCATAGAGCTTCTTATCGTAAGTTGGATAATTTAAGGCAGCTCCCTTCAACTTGTCACTGAAATAGGTGATTGGCTTGCCTTCCTACATTAAAACTGCTCCAATCCCTATACCTGATGCATCACGCATTAGTTCAAAGACTTTATCAAAATCAGGTAATGCTAAAATAGGTGCATGAGTGAGATCATGCTTAAGAACCGTAAAGGTGTTTTCCTGAGCTTGCCCTCACAAGAATGGCACATTCTTCTTGCACAATTCGTTCAGAGGTGCTGCTTTGGTGGAAAAGTCCTTCACAAACCATCGGCAAAATCTAGCCAAACCATGGAAAGACCTTACCTGTGCGGCCGTTATTGGTGTAGGCCACTCCCTAATGGCTGTCACCTTGGCGTCGTCAACTTTGACACCATCTTTAGAGACCACAAAACCGAGAAACACAACTTCCTCAACACAGAAAGTACATTTCTTCACATTGGCATACAATTTATTAGCACGTAATTCAATTAACACCAAGCGAATATGTTCTACATGCGATTTCATATCTCTATAATAGATTAAGATATCACCAAAATAAACCACAACAAACTTCCCTATAAACTTTCTAAGCACATTATTCATTAATCTCATGAAAGTACTAGGTGCATTTGTTAGGCCGAAGGGCATACTAACCACTCTTACAAACCAAAATTAGTTTTAAAAGCAGTTTTCCATTCATCCCCCTCCCTCATGCAAATTTGATGATAGCCCTGTGTAAGATCTATTTTAGTGTAAACTGTTGAGCCATACAAGTCCTCTAACATGTCATCAAGCCTAGGAATAGGATGCCTATACTTGATTATTATCTTATTAATAGCTCTACAATCAACACACATTCTCCATGTACCATCTTTCTTCGGGACAAGAATTCCCTTACCTAATCGTTAGCCAAAAGCTTGGCGATCTGCTTTTGCAACTCCTTTGTTTCCTCTGGATTTGCTTTGTAGGCAGGTCGATTTGGAATAGATGCACCAGGTATGAAGTCGATTTGATGTTCAATCCCACGCAGAGGCGGCAATCCTTGCTGCAGCTCTCCTGGAAAGACATCGTTGTATTCCTACAACAAATAATCAACTTCCATAGGAATATCCCGAGGGATATCGTCAGGGTTAGCACAGGTATCTTTACATACTAAAATTAGTACACAACCTTTGTCAGTTAACACCTATTCTACCTCCCTTACTGTAGCAAAAAAGCTACCTCTAACTTTTTCCTGATTAGGCTTATCAGAGTTCGCCTTACTACCCTTTACAAGTTCTTTCCCTTTCCCCTTGTCCAGGCGCTTTCCAGCTTCCCATTTGGTGAGGGCGTCCTCCATCCTGATTGATTCTGAATGCACTTCAGGAGGTGGCATAGGTAGGAACGTGTGGATCTTGCCCTCCTGGCAGACTGAGTAAGTGTTGGCGACCCTATCATGAGTTGCCTTCAAGTCGAAGAGCCATGGGCGTCTAAGCAGAATGTGACAAGCCTCCATTGGAAGCACATCACATAAAATAGTGGATTCGAACTTCCTAATAGCGTATGGTATGGTTCAGACTTAGCGCTGTCAGTTAACTCCGATAAGGGGTTAACGGTTTGTTCATCCTCATCCTCTTCGAAAATGTACCCACCATCTTGCCCCAATAATACCTTCCGGATGTTAGGACAATCGGGCATGTAGTGGCCATGGCCGGAGCATCTGTGGCAACTGACATTGCTTATTGATTGCCGAGGTGTTGATGGCGTCTTGGATTGGGATGAAGACGGGGTGGCAGCGGGGACGATAGCCTTCCATTCTGACGTAAATAACTTCTTGGTAGGTGGCGAGTAAACCGGATTCTTTCTCCAAGCCGGTGGGGCGCTGGCAGGCGTCCTGACGGGCAAAATTGTCTTCAGGTATTCCTCCATGACCTGAGCTTTGTGCAACATGTCTGTCAAAGTGGTTGCATTACGAAGTTCAACGGCTAAAGCTATACCCCTGTTTAGGCCATTAAGAAAACGAGCCATTGAAGCAGCCTCGTCTTCTTGTACATTTGCCCTAATTTTGGCCATTTCTAACTTTCTATAGTATGCGTCTACAGATAAAGGTCCTTGTACAAGAGTATGTAATTTCCTATACAATTCTCTAAAATAATAATCAGCAATAAAAGTTCTACGCATGGAAGTAGTCAAATCGTACCAAGTTAGAGACGGAGCACGGGCCCGCATGGGACGCATATTCCTGCGTTGGTCCATCTCTTGATTCCACCAGACCAGGGCATAGTCCATGAAATTTACCACCGCGAGTGAGACCTTCTTGTGTTCTGAGATCAAATGAAGCTCGAAGATACGCTCCATCTTTATCTCCCAGTCTAAGTAATCCTCCGGATTCGTACCGCCTGCGAAGGGAGGCACAGTCGTTTTGCATTGACTGAGACCCTCAAAAGCCTTGGCAAAGGCATTATTGTTGTTAGCAGGAATGTCCTCCTCTGACTCCGCACGCCTTTGTTCCCGGTCGGCTTTCATGTCAGCAACCTCCTTCGTGAGGGTAGCAAATTGTGCAGAGAGTTGCGCTATTGTAGCCAGTAATTGCTCATTCCCAACAGGAATGGAAGCACCACCTGGCATTGGTAAGAAGCAAAAATTTGTCTGCTAAGAACAAGGAAAAATGAGTAGTAACCTTACCCCCTTGTCCCCCAAGTGTATCCCACCTAACAGCTACACACAAACTAGTGTTTCACTCTAGGGTAGCACCCTTATAGTATGTTCACTCAAGCCTTTTTCCACTCTACCTCCCGGTATTGACAAATGTATAAGGCAAATAGCAATTCACACACAGCAATGATACTTAAGGAAAAAGCAAAATTTTTTGAAAAATAGATACTTGGTTCTATTTTGGAGTTGAAAAAATCTTTTCGCAAATGATATTTGTAATATAGTTCAGATAAGAGGTACACAACAAGGAAATTTCGGGGTGAAGCCCTCAAATTTCAGAAAAGATGGGTGTGCACGATGACAAAATCCAAACTATAATTCAAGAGTAAACGTTTAGGTAGTTTGAAAAGATACAACTAGCAGTTGAAAGCGGGGCAATTCAAGAATTGAACATAATCAAGAAATAAGCAGAGTTAAACAACTTTAAGAAAGTCCTAAAACTAACCAAATAAGAGATCACCAACCCAATATGTAATCAAAGAAACCAATCCCAGCAAATTATCAATTCTCCCCCAATATGCAGATAACCCAATTACGAATTTTAAAACCCCCCAGTGGCGGAAAAATTCCTCAGAATTCCAATGTAGTGCTGAAATGATTGGGAATCAGGTAAAACCAATTCCACCGCTTCCCGAAATGATTTTATCCAATTTCTAAATGGGTAAAACATATTTAAAAAGTAAATAAAAGATCTGAAAAAGTAAAGAAAAAAATCTAATCGACCAAGTATCAGTTTTACCCGATTTGGAAAAGGGTAAAACCGATTGGATGGTTAATGAATCTAGTAAACCCGATTCGGAATGAGGGAAAACCAATTTGAATCAGTTATAACCGATTACAAATCAGGAAAAATTGATTCCATGTTAGACTTGAAAAAAAAAAATTACAAGATAAGAACGAGCTTTTTGGCTCATTAGGCAACCTTGCCTATAAATACCCCTTCCCTAGCCATTCTTCTTCACCAAAATTCCGCACCAAAACCCTGCCAAAATCTCAAACCAAACTAGAAAGAACATAAAGAAGAGGAAGAAGAAAGAAGAGGAGAAAGGAAGAGAAACCAAAGCTCGAAGCTAGGAATCGATCTCAAAACCATGGATTCGGTGTTAGAAGGGATTCAAAATGCATCGGTAAGGAATTCAACGTATTCTTTCGGTTAGTTTTTAGAAAATAATGCATGAAAATGGTAAAAAATGAGTTTTAGTGTTCTTAAGGATTTTTTAATCCAAATCTTCATGTTGTAATGTTGGTTAAAGTGTTATGGATAAGTATAAATGTTGTAGGGATGTTGTAGAAATGATTTTGGCAAAAAGAATTAGAAGAAAAATGATGTTATGGAAGATTCGGTAAGAAACTCGAAGCAAAACTTGGAAATCAAGTTTTCGGGGCACAAATCGGTTTTAACCAATTGGGAATCGGGAAAAATGGATTCATGCTCAGGCGAATAGGGTAAAACAGATTTCTAATCGGGAAAAACTGATTGGACGTTGGAAAATTGATTTTTGTATAATTTTAGTTATTTTTGTTATTTCTATATAAATCCTTTTATAAATCTTTACTAAAATTATTTTAACCACCATTTAGAGGGTTTTAAATCCTTATTTTCTTAAATTAGGAGTTATTATAATTTTTGTATATTTGTTAAGTAGTTCGAGAATAAATTAGAAATAAAGGTTATAAATTCCTCTTAAAATAGATATAAGTAAAATAGTTTTATAGCATGAAGCTTATATTTTCTTTAAGGTTATGATTAATAAATTTTTTACTTATTTATAAAATAAATGAAAATAACTATTTTAGGATCTTCTTGGTGGATTTAACTCAAATTACTTTTACACCCTTATTTAGTTAATTTCTAGATATATAAAAAATTAAAGAATTTTAGGATTCTTTAGTTAGAAATAAACACTAAATTTTTGGAACGTGAAATATATGCAGATCGGGTAGATAGTCGTAAGCTAGTATCTTCGGACTAAGGTGAGTGTTCTCACGAAAGGGGTAAATGTTTTAATTGAGTAAATAAATGAGTTAGCATGCTTTACTGATATTATTTATCTGTTTACTGAAATGCATGCGATATATGATTATGCTCTTTGACTGAACAAAGTGAAATATTCATGTTATATTAATGTAGATGTTTTCAAATGCTAAAACATATCGCATGACTGAACTTATCGTATAGTTATGATTACACTGTAAATGCGTACTGTTAAAGTGTTAGGTGTACAATATTCTGTGTTCACTGTTAATGTTTCGTGTTACTGTTACTGTTCCATGACACTGGTTCATTGTTCACTTTTATTGTTTAAATGTTTATTGTTATCAAAGCGTATCCAGTTATTGAAATCGGGTATGTCGGTATTGGACTGGAGTGCCCAACTAAATAATTGGGGCATTAGTGTCCGGTATTATCTTGAGGTATACCATACTGTCCAATGTTTACTGTTTGGAGTGTCAGCATTGGAAGCGGTCCACATTGTTCAGTGTACCAGTTTTACATGGCACAGTGTCCAAATTCAAATAAAGTATAATCAGTAATGCTTTTCGAAGGATCACTTAGATCTTCGTTATAGCTTGCCGGTTATATTCTTTCTGTCCCTTATGTGTTCCCCCTTGTGTGCTTAGGAAATACTTGCTATGTGATGTGGACCAAGGTAAACATGCGGATGAATTGCCAAAGAAAGTCTGATTAAGCGGCATAGCTCGTATAAACTCTTTACTTACCCGAAATCCAGATAACAAAAATAAACTAACCTAAGCTAATTTACTTAAAGGAATTTGAACCAAGTAAGAAAAGAGGTGAAACATGCGAATTTAATTAGGTAGAGCAAATAACCTAATTAAGCTAAGTTCCATGCAATATATAAATTACCAGCATGTAAAATACATAAAACAATAAAGGGAGTACTCAAACTAATAGTTTAAAAATAAGAATACTACTTTTTAATTTCGTGGATGACCCCTATATATAGGTATGGGGGTATCCAAATTACAATAGGAAAAGAATAACTGAAGGCAGCGAAAGTGGAAACCAATCAAAATTGGATTTTCCTTACAAACCAAGTCCTAAATGAACAAGGACAATGGTGAATGAATTAAGTCACCTTTATATGAATAGGTGGACGAAACTCTATCCTATTTAGACTAGGAAAACAATTAAAATTGGAAACCAATCAAGAGATTGATTTCTTACAAACCCAAAACCTAAAGGAACTAGGTTTTGGTAGTTGCTGAATTTGTCTACCATATGGATATGGTTATGGACGAAATTCACACTTAAAATAGGTAGGAAATAAATATAAATCCTATCCAAAAAGGAAGATCAAGAAGGGATCCCTTTTTGGAAACTAACAAGTTAATCTAGTTATAACAAACTTGTAACAACCTAACTAACTTGTAACAAACTAAGGGTAGGATTAGGAAACATGCACAAATCCTTATCCTCCCCCAAACCCTAAACCTTATGCAAAAACTCTTGGTGAAGTGGACTTTCAGTTGGGCTTCTTGATGGGCTTGGCCGACTTGATGATGTGGAATGGACTCCATGGATTGGGTCGGCCCAATTGTAATGGTGCATGGTGGTTTTGATGTAGGGAGCTTCCGGAACCTTTTGGAATCTCTCAGAATCATTTCGGAATCAAGAATTTCAAGATTCTTCAAGATTCTGCAAAATATAAAATTCAAGATTTTCAAGAAAATCAAGAACTTCAAGAAACAGCCTTCTCTTCATTGTGGAATGGTGAATTGCGCATTTTCTTCAAGAATTGTAAGGAGAGTTGCAATTTGAACCTTTTTGGCTTTATTCTCCAAGGCATTGGCTTCTACTATTAATTGAGCATCCTGTCTGCAAGCTTGCACAAGGTTGTTAAGATCCTCACGAACTCTTCTTGCTCTACTTCATGTCATTGGCCCAATGATATCTACAAGTGGATCCCTTTGATATGGACTTGGATCCTGAAGCATTGTTGGGCCTCGGTGTAAAACCCGAACCTCCTCAGCTTCTCTGGACTCACTTGTCTGTGGACTTGTTGATGGACTAGGGATGCCCTCATCACTATGTGCCCGTAAATGTTTATTCGGTAATATTTTAATATTGCGACCTCACTAAGCTTATGAAAGCTCACCCCTTAGATGTTTTGCATGTAACAGGATCTAAGAGCAACGTTATAAAGGCATCGGGATTATAGGATGAAGCTTCAAGTTAGGTAATTAAGGCGAAAATGTTGTAAAAGTTAGAAAAATATACTTGTACCTTTTGTATTAGTGAAATAAAAGATGTCTTATTCTAATGTCGTGTTTAAATATTTTATTATTAATTAGTGTTCTTGTATCATGAATGAATCCTGGTGCGAATCAGGCAGGCATCTCAGACGCGACTCCCGCCCAAATATGAAGGTCGAGGCTGGAGGTGTCACACTTGGTATCCGAGCAGTAAGATCCAATGGGACAAACATTTTAGGAACTAATAGTTAATGTTAAGATTAGTTTTAGGTTTAATAGGACAAATATATTAGTTCCTAAGATGTAAGGTTAACCTTAAGATTACGGTTAAGATTATGAGACGCCTAGGAACCTATATTAGAATGAATAAAAGACATAGATTGAAACTTAAAAGGTATGTGTCTTATAGTTTAGAATGAAAGCTTTACTCATACGTGTGTTTAGTGTTAGTTAAATAATCAACAATGCTTGGTTTAGATTTGAAATAACCTTAATAGTTAGGTTTGAATTTTTTGAAAAATCTGAATAGATATACTAGAATTGAAAAATAATAGTTAGGATAATAATAATGGTCTTACTGATTGATTCGTGGTTGGAAATTATGGTTAATTTACTTGGGTCTGGCAACCTGAGGTCGAGTTGCTAAAATTTTCCTCATGCGAATTATGTTAGTACATAGGTTAAATAAGGTTATACGAATTAAACCTCTTAAGCATATTAATTTATTTAAAGTAAAACTTAAAATTTTTGAAAACCTTAATTTTCATGAGTTAGATAAATATTCAGGACTAATTGAAAGTCAAACTTTGTCTGTGTCTTGTCTAAAATACACTTAATAAAGAATTTCAATGAAGAAATTCGTTAAGGGGGAAGGATGTAAGACCCCGTAAAATTTTATATTAGTTTAATCTTTATAATTTATATTTTTCTAGAAATCATAATTATAAACTCAATTATCTTAGATTATAAAATTGTAGAACTTTGAGAATTTTCATTAAGAAATTTTAATTTTTGAATCATAATGTTTGGGAATTTAATTAAGAAATTTGGATGTTTAATTTAGAATTAAGATATTAATTTAAGAGTAGGATTATGTTTAAGGATATATGAAAATACATATATTAGTTCAATTTTATGAATTATGGAATAAAAATAAAGGAATAAAAAATAAGTGAAAACTAAAAAAAATAATAATAATAACCAATCGGTTATAATCGATTGGGTGGATAGAGAATCAGTTTTACCCAATTCCAAAAGGGTAAAACCGATTGGTGAGATAAGGCAATCGGTAGAACTGATTGGGAATCAGGTAAAACCAATTTCACGACTTCCTGAAATGGTTTTCCCAATTTCTAAACGGGTAAAACCGATTTAAAAAGTAAAGAAAAGATCTGAAAAAGTAAAGAAAAAAATCTAACTAACTATGAATCGGTTTTACCCGATTTGGAATAGGTAAAACTGATTGAATGGTTAACGATCGGGTAAACCCAATTTGGAAGGAGGGAAAACCGATTTTAATCGGTTATAACCGATTACAAATCGGGAAAAACCGATTCCATGCTGGACTTGAAAAAAAATAAAATTACGAGATAAGAACGAGCTTTTTGGCTCATTAGGCAACCTTGCCTATAAATACCCCCTCCCTAGCCATTCCTTTTCACCGAAATTCTGTACCAAAACTCTGCCAAAATCCCAAACCAAACTAGAAAGAAAAGAAAGAAGGGGAAGAAGAAGAAGGAGGAGAAAGGGAGAGGAAAAGCTAGAGAAATTAAAGCTCGAAGCTAGGAATCGATCTCGGAACCATGGATTTGGATTTAGGAGGGATTCAAAATGCATCGATAAGGAATTCAACATATTCTTTGAGAAAATAATGCATGAAAATGGCAAAAAATGAGTTTTAGTGTTCTTAAGGATTTTTTTATCCAAATCATCATATTGTAATATTCGTTAAAGTGTTATGGATTGGTATAAATGTTGTAGGATGTTGTAGAAATGATTTTAGCAAAAAGAATTAGAAGAAAAACGATTTTATAGAAGAACAGGCAAGAAACCCGAAGCAAAACTTGGAAATCAAGTTTTCTAGGCACGAATCGGTTTTAACTGATTTGGAATCGGGAAAAACCGATTCATGCTCAAGCGAATAGGGTAAACCCAATTTCAAATCAGGAAAAACATATTGGACGCTGGAAATTTGATTTTTGTATAATTTTAGTTATTTTGGTTATTTCTTTAGAAATCCTTTTATAAATCTTTACTAAAATTATTTTAACCACCGTTTAGAGGGTTTTAAATCCTTATTTTCTTAAATTAGGAGTTATTATAATTTTTATATATTTGTTAAGTAGTTCTAGAATAAATTAAAAATAAAGGTTATAAATTCCTCTTAAAATAGAAATAAGTAGAACAGTTTAACGGCATGAAGCTTACATTTTCTTTACGATCATGATTAATACATTTTTTTTATTTGTAAAATAAATGAAAATAACTATTTTATGATCTTCTTGGCGGATTTAACTCAAATTACATTTACACCCTTATTTAGTTAATTTCTAGATATATAAGAAATTAAAGAATTTTAGGATTCTTTAGTTAGAAATAAACACTAAATTTCTGGAACGTGAAATATATGCAGACCGGGTGGATAGTCGTAAGCTAGTATCTTCGAACTAAGGTGAGTGTTCTCACTAAAGGGGTAAATGTTTAAATTGAGTAAATAAATGAGTTAGCATGCTTTACTGATATTATATGTTTACTGAAATGCATGAGATATATGATAATGCTCTTTGACTAGACAAAGTGAAATATTCATGCTATATTAATGTAGATGTTTTCAAATGCTAAAACTTATCGCATGACTGAATGTATCATATAGTTATGATTAAAGTGTAAATGCATACTGTTAAAGTGTTAAGTGTACAATGTTCTGTGTTCACTGTTTATGTTTGTGTTACTGTTACTGTTTCATGATACTATTCACTGTTAATGTTTAAATGTTTATTGTTATTTGGGGATCCCAAAGCATATCCAGTAGTTGAAATCGAGTATTTTGTATTGGGCTGGAGTGCCCGACTAAATGACTAGGGTGTTAGTGTCCGGTATTATCCTGAGGTATACCATACTGTTCATTGTTTACTGTTTGGAGTGTCAGCATTGGAAGTGGTCCCCATTGTGTAGTGTACCAGTTTTACATGGCACAGTGTCCAAATTCAGGTAAAGTTTAATCAGTAATTCTTTTCGAAGGATCACTTAGATCTTCGTTATAGCTTGCCGGTTATATTCTTTCTATCCTTTACGTGTTCCCCCTTGTGTGCTTAGGAAATACTTGCTATGTGCCCGTAAATGTTTATTCGGTAATATTTTAATACTGCAATCTCACTGAGCTTATGGAAGCTCACCCCTTAGACGTTTTGCATGTAACAGGAACTAAGGGCGACGTTATAAAGGTGTCAGGATTATAGGATGATGCTTCAGGTTAGGTAATTAAGGCGAGAATGTTGTAAAAGTTAGAAAAATACGCTTGCACCTTTTGTATTAGTGAAATAAAAGATGTGTTATTTAATCTAGTGTTTAAATATTTTATTATTAAGTAGTGCTCTTGTATCCTGAATGAGTACTGTTGCGAATCAGGCAGGCATCTCGGCCGCGTCTCCCACCCAAATAGGGAGGTCTGGGCTGGGGGTGTCACACTTGGTATCAGAGCATTAAGATCCAATGGGACAAATATTTTAGGAACTAATAGTTAAAGTTAAGATTAGTGTTAGGTTTAATAGGACAAATATATTTGTTCCTAAATGTAAGGTTAACCTTAAGATTACGGTTAAGATTATGAGACACATAGGAACCTATATTATTATGAATAAAAGACATAGATTGAAACTTAAAAGTATGTGTCTTATAGTTTAGAATGATCGCTTTACTCATACGTGTGTCTCATGTTAGTTAAATAATCAATAATGCTTGGTCTAGATTTGAAATAACCTTAATAGTTAGGTTTGAATTTTTTGAAAAATCTGAATAGATATACTCGAATTGAAAAATAATAGTTAGCATAATAATAATGGTCTTACTGATTTATTCATGGTTGGAAATTATGTTTGATTTACTTGGGTCCGGCCAACCTAAAGTCGAGTTGCTAAAAGTCTGCTGAAAAGTCTGCAGAAATTAGCAAGGTTTCAGCCCATAGTAGTCACAGTAAATCGTTCGATCGAAGGTTCAAACGGTGTCTGATGGATCTAAAATTTTAACTGGAGAAAAAAGACTCATAGATTGTCAATCTGAGTGGTAGAGATCAGATTTTAATGATTAGATATGTTTCTATAATTTTCGAGCTGTTGCTGGATTTCTGGTGAAGTTTTTCACGGGTTTTGATTTCTATTTGGGGGTTTGGTGCTTTCGTTGATTGTTAAAGGCCATATCTCAATTTGGTATTTGCTGAGAATTGTACTATACTATTGATTTGATCATAGTGGAGTTTTGGAGTGGATGAATAGTCCTGTAGTTTTTACTTTTCACATTGAAGGGGTTTTCCAAGTAAAAATCGTGTGTTCTTTCTGTTTGGTTTTTTTATGCTTTTTGCTTGGTTTATCTTTCATTTGTGATTAGTTGTTGATCTTACTTAATGCTCCTAAGTTGTTCAGAAAATTGGTGAGGATTTGTCCGGAGTAGATATGGGCTTTCGAATGAATTAAGAGGTGGGTGATGTGAACCCCTAATCCCCAACGCCGTGGAAACCAAGAACTCGATGCGGAAAGTGCCAAGGAAAGTCTGAATGCAAGACGCAGCTCTTAACTTCTAGAATCCTTACCCTTGGATTCGGCAGACTACTAACTTACAAAGTAAATTAAACACCCAATTCGAACCAAGTGGAGAAAACTAGAATCGAAACAAAGCTTAGCAATTAACAAACATACAAATTACATAAGCCCAAAATAAGGTGAGCGATTAATGAAGTATAAAACTATAACTTAAATCATTTAATCAACTAAAGAACAATGAATTTCGTGCCCCTCTATTTATAGAGAGTAGGATGGACGAAATTAAAGTCCAAAATACAAAGGAAAAGAGATAGAATTGGAAACCAATCAAGAGATTGATTTCTTACAAACTAGAAACCTAAAGGAACTAGGTTTTATAATTATTTATTAAGTATTTTAATGTGTAAATTCGGATTGATGTGAACCCCTAATGCCCAACGCTGTGGAAACCAAGAAATCGATGAGAAAAGTGCCAAGGAAAGTCTGAATGCAAGACGCAGCTCTTAAATTCTAGAATCCTTACCATTGGATAAGGCAGACTACTAACTTACAAAATAAATTAAACACACAATTCGAACCAAGTGGAGAAAACTAGAATTGAAACAAAGCTTAGCAATAGACAGTAATTATCTATTAGCCTATAGTTTCTGTAGCTTTTAGCAATTAACAAACATGCAAATTACATAAGCCCAAAACAAGGTGAGTGATTAAAGAAGTACAAAACTATAACTTAAATCATTTAATCAATTAAATAATTTCGTGGTTGGCACCCCTATTTCTAGGTATGGGGGTGTCCAAATTACAATAGGAAAAGAATAACTGAAAGCAGCAAAAGTGGAAACCAATCAGAATTGAATTTTCCTTAAAAACCAAGTCCTAATTGAACAAGGACAATGGTGGATGAATTAAGTCACCTTTATAGAAAGGGGTGAATGAAATTATAACCTAATTATACTAGGAAAAGAATTAAAATTGGAAACCAATCAAGAGATTGATTTCTTACAAAGCCGAAACCTAAAGGAACTAGGTTTTTGTAGCTGCTGAATTCGTCTGCCACTTGGATTGGCATATGAATGAAATTAACACTTAAAATAGGTAGGAAAATAAATATAAATCCTATCCAAAAAGGGAGATCAAGAAGGGATCCCTTTTTGGAAACTACCAAGCTAATCTAGTTGTAACAAACTTGTTACAACCTAACCAACTTGTAACAAACAAGGAGTAGGAATAGGAAACATGCACAAATCCTTATCCCTGACTCTACCCTAAAACCCTAAATTTAAACCCAACCATTATGCGAATTGGGCTGTCCTTGGCGGGTTGTTGGGCTGGCCGAACTTGGAGTTATTGACTTCAAGGGAGGTTCGGCCCAATGATGATGGCGCATAAGGTGGATGATGTAGGGAGGTTCTGGAATCTCCCAGAATCATTTCAGAACGTCAAAAATCAAGAATTTGAAGATTCTTCAAGATTTTCAAGATTCAATAAACCGCGAAATTCAAGATTTTCAAGAAAATCAAGAACTTCAAGAAATGCCCTTTCCTTCAGTTGGATTGATTAGTATACGCCATTTCCTTTGTAATGGAGAGTAAAGTGACGCTTTTAATCTTCCTTCTATTCTCTTCAAGGGCGTTGGTGTCCGTAACGAGCTGGGCTTCTGTAGCACTCCTTTGAACAAGGTTTTCAAGATCTGATCTGAGCTTTCTTGTCCTTCTTCGGGTCATAGGCCCAACTATGTCAACGAACGGATCTCTCTGATATGGGCTCGGGTCCTGGAGCATTGGCGGGCCTCTATGGAGCACACAAACCTCTGCTGCACTTTTCGAACCATAAGTACTTGAACTGGGATCCTCTGCATACTCACTTCGTATAGGGCTGGGGATGCCCTCATCAGTGGGCTACCCATGACAGGGCAGATTGTTGTGGGTCATGGGCACATTGAAAAATTAGAGTACTATAGAGTAATTAATAAGTTGGGCTCAAGACCTATTAGTTTGAGCTTTTAGGTCAAGTTGGGCATAATTTACTTATTGGGCTCTATGGTGGGATGCGTTGTGTTATCTTCCGGTGGGGCAAATTCCCCAACAACTGGTATCAGAGCCCAAGGTTTGGGCCGTTGCATGTCTGTGCCTCTTAATTTGACCCATTTACTCAGCAAGTCCCCTTCCTTACTCGAAGTAGATATGGGTTTTCGTATGAATTAAGAGGTGGGCTACCCATAACGGGGGAGATTGTTGTTGGACATGGGTAGGTGTTAAGTATCACACATTAGAAAATTAGAGTAACATAAAGTAATTAATAAGTAAGTTGGGCCCCAAGGCCTATTAGTTCGAGCTTTTAGGTCAAGTTGGGCTTAATTTACTTATTGGGCTCTATGGTGGGATGCGTTGTGTTATCTATCTCCCAGCAGTGCAAATTCCCCAACACAAACTGGATAAAAGAATCCCCAGATTACGAAATTCTTACCTATCATTCTTTGTTCTTTGCAATCTATGGATAGCAAGGAATAAAGAAATATGGGAAAACCAACCCACAACACCAGAACAGATTTGGAACCAAGCTCAGTCGGATTGCGCCAATTTTCATACACTAATTGAAAATCATAAGAAAGGCACATCTAATCAAGTATATGAAGAAATACAAGTTAACGAGGACTCAAATTTTCAAATACCTAATTCCATTACAGCAGTTATTGATCATTCTTATAGGGAAAAAAAGAAATGGGAGAAGCAGCATGGATTCTTAAACGTCATGATGGAAATAAGCTCAAAGAAGGAAGAATTAGTTTTCCAGCAATCTCAGTAGTTAAGACAGAGCTCATGGCATGTCTCCAAGCAATGAAAGCAACACTGCAAGAAGGATACCATTAATTGATTCTCGTTTCAGACTATGCATAACTGGTTAGTTTTATGCAGAGTTCAAAAACACCAGCACTCGAAACTCAATCAATAGCTGAAACCATTTGGGCTCTCAATCGGCAAGGAACGATCACGAAGGCTTTCAAAGTTCCAAGAGTGGTGAAGGAAGCTCACTTAGCAGCCCACGACTTACTGGCTAATGTTGTCTAATTTCTTATTTTTAATTGATATTCATAATCTAATAAATATATATATATATATGCACCTGGGATTGGACACGACCCACATGGAAATGAGATGTATAACATTTGAAAAGATATGTTCAATATATATCTTTAAAGTTGGTTTGCAAATGTCCAACTTAATGTAAAACCAAAAAAAAAAAAAAAAGAGTCAATTTATAATTTAAATTGCCTAACTGTCAAGTAGTATATATAATTGGAGACTTTTTATGGATTATTTACCTAGGAAAAAAATTTATTTTTAATTATTAGGCATTTTATCAAGATGTGCAATATGTATTAATTGAAGGTGCAACATTTTGAAAATAGATGTGCAAGGTATATAAAGTTGATGTGCAATGCTCTATTTTCATGAAATAAATATTTTTTTCATGCGTAAGTTTGTAAGGGTACTTACGATTAAGGATATTTTTTTAAGATTATTTACTTGGATAAGAAACATTATAATAAATTAGGGAGCCATTTTATGGAGATGTGCTATGTATATAATATAGATGTACAACCTTTTGAAACAGGGTATGCAATGTGTTTAAAGTCAATGGTCAATTATCTATTACATGTAAGGAAAAATGTGAATTTAAGAATCACTATTTATCAAGCAGTGCGAATTAATTAGGACGAAACATCACGAACCTCTCCCAAACCAAGCCTTACCGGATGTGACTCTTCCTCTGAAAGGATCATTGATTTTTTTTCAACAAACTCAAATACTTATATAGGCTCGCTAAAACTGTTGGTGTAAGAGCAATAGAAAAAACATGTACTCCAATCTTATCAAATTCATTGCTAAGGAAAAAAAAACCTAGAAAGCCATAGAAAAGAAAAGCTTCTTGTTCCATTCTTTCTAATGTGAATTACTCAACGTCTCGGAAAGATATTTACAAAGAAGGTTGTTCAGAGGAAGATCATAAAAAGACTTACTCAAAACTTCAATTAAAGTATGCAAGATTCAAGGAATTGAAAGCAATTAGTCTAACATGGCAGATTTAAAAGAAGCTGGAATGATAAGTGAGCAAGAAACCTAATTAACTAAGTTCTGAGTTTATGGTTTGTTTTACAATATGCAAAAACATCAATGTCAATGGAGAATTCTAATCAAATGAATTAACATCACTATTATGCAATTAACATCACGCTTCTCTAATTTTAATCAAAGGTTATGACACCTATTTATAGGAGAATACGGACCATGGAATTCCAAAATTACAAAGGGAAAAAAGAAAGAAATAAAGGTGGAAAACCAATGAAACTTGGTGTTTCCTTTTTCAATTTTCCAAATCTAAAAGAAGCATTAATTTGGATACAAATAGTGGAGGAATTTTGGATGCTTTAAGAAGAAGCAAAAATCAAAATTTAATCTCCAAAAACAAAGGAGAAATATTACCCAAAAAGGTATTCAAGGACTAAATCCTTTTTGGAAACTAAAACTAATTGCAATTAAGCACTAGTTTCAACCATAGGATTCTTGATATCCACATTGGTAATTATATGACCTAATTTAGGAAGGAAAGATCAATTGTACTCCAATTGTGTCTATTCGCTTCACTTGCTCCCAAAAATATTCTTTCTTTGGAATCATACTAAATATGTCCACCTGTAGTAGAGAAAGACTTTTCGAAGAGTCATGAGCGACAATATTATCATCCTCATAATAAGAGACGAGCTGACCCAAGATGAGTCAATTTGCAGCAGAGGTTGTTGCAGTGTCGCACCCACCTGACAGTAGGGTCCAGGCCAACGACAGGGGATATGGCTGGGAGGGCCAGTAAATTAGAGGTGAAGGAGTTGATGTACGGAGGTCAGGGAATTGGATGGGGCTTCGAGATTTTGGCATGGTGGCTGCTAGGGTTTTCAATTGGTGAGGGCGTTGGAGAATGAGAATATAGTGGGGTAAATAGGAGAGGGATGTTAATTTGAGAGGGGTTAATTTTGGTAGGATTGAATTAGGTAAAGAGGATTAGACCTACACGCTTGGAAAAGCATAAATTTATGACCAACTCACCTGGAGCCTAAAACTGATTGCCTATGATAAAGGTCAACATTTTTTTATTTATGTGCAAAATTAAGTGGAGATTTGATTTTTTTTTTAAATTTTGAATCATTTTGATATTTGCTTAAACTTCAAGGGTGTTTTGAAATTTACTATTAAAAAGGGGGAAAAATATTTGATGAACAGTATAGAGTGATTGTTCGATTGAACGGCAGACTACTAACTTACAAAGTAATTTAAACACGCAATTCAAACCAAGTGAAGAAAACTAGAATTGAAACAAAACTTAGCAATAGATAGAGCAATTATCTATTAGCCTATAGTTCCTGTAGCTTCTAGCAATTAACAAACATGCAAATTACTTAAGCCCAAAATAAAGTGAGTGATTAAAGAAGTATAAAACTATAACTTAAATCATTTAATCAACTAATGAGAAGTGGAACTCAGCTGCCCTATTTATAGGGAGTTGGCCGAATTCAAGAAACCAAAAACAAAGAGGAAATAGAACTAGAATTGGAAACCAATCAAGAGATTCATTTCCTACAAGACCCAAATCCTAAAGGAACTAGGATTGGATGGAAAAGGAAATTCGGCTACCATGTGGGAATGAGCTGGCCGAATTTTACAAGTAAAATTAAGGAAATAAAGAAGTAGAAACAAATCACAAAAAGGTAAACCTTTTTGGTAACTACTGTCCTAGTAAGCCTAGTTATAACAAACTTGTATCAACCTAACAAACTAGTAACAAACTTTGAGTAGAATTAAGTAACATGCACAAAACCTAATTCTTCTCTAACCTAAGCTTCCAAGTGGCCTGTGGGCTGCTCCTTGTGGGCTTGGTCTGCCCGAATGGAAGGAATGGACTCCAAAGGTGGTTTCGGCCCAAATAAGATGGTGCATGGTGGTGACGATGTAGGGAGGTTCTGGAATCTTCTGGAATCTCCCGGAATCATTTTAGAACATTAAAAATCAAGAATTTCAAGATTCTTCAGG
This sequence comes from Leptodermis oblonga, assembly GCA_016801395.1. Lineage (NCBI taxonomy): Eukaryota > Viridiplantae > Streptophyta > Magnoliopsida > Gentianales > Rubiaceae > Leptodermis > Leptodermis oblonga. The sequence continues at coordinate 21,503,469 of CM028759.1, read as the reverse complement.
ATTTTCAAGATTCAGTAAACCGTGAAATTCAAGATTTTCAAGAAAATCAAGAACTTCAAGAAATGCCCTTTCCTTCAGCTGGATTGATTAGTAGGCACCATTTCCTCTGTATTGGAGAGTAAGGTGACACTTTGAACCTTTATTCTATTCTCTTCAAGGGCGTTGGTGTCCGCAACGAGCTAGGCTTCTATAGCACTTCTTTGAACAAGGTTTTCAAGATCTGATCTGAGCTTCCTTGTCCTTCTTTGGGTCATAGGCCCAACTATGTCAACGAATAGATCTCTCTGATATGGGCTCGGGCCCTGGAGCATTGGCGGGCCTCTATGGAGCACACTAACCTCTGCTGCACTTTCCGAACCTTCATTACTCGAACTGGGATCCTCTGCATACTGACTTGGCGTAGGGCTGGGGACATCCCCTTATCACTATGTTTATTTTTAATTTTGTGTTAACAAATGCAATTTCAGCATGATATGCTTATGCCTTGATGTTAATTGTTATCTTTGAGTGTTTGGAGTGTTTTTGATGTATAATTGGTTGTTTTACTTGATTGAACTGTACCTTGCATTTTAGCTTTGAACATGATTTTTATCACTTTGGATGAAATCCTAAGCTTTTCAAAACTGTTTTTAATCACTTTAGAGGTTCGTCTAAAGTGCTAGACTTTTTATGATTTTCTTAAATATTTGAACCTGCTATGATTAGGCTATTTGTTGCTGTTTTCAAGCCAAAATGATGGTTGAATATGTTAGTTGGTTGTTTGAATGATGGCTGGAATGTTTAATTCCAGATGATGAGTTGTGTTTGTGCTAAATAGCTAAGAACCTTTGGGTGGTTTCCTTTTGTGGATGACAAAAAAGGGGAGAAAAAATGGCATTTTCTGAACATTTTTTGAATTTCTGAAGCTGCATTTCATACTTTAAGCCTTTTCTGATTTTCTAAAATTCTAGAAGTACAATGTTAATTGTAATATGTGTTTTGTGTTTGTTAGACCCGGTTGGTCTTAGTCCTTATTTTGATTGATGAGTTAACAAATATGAGAATTAATTTAACGGTTCTTCTAAGTGAAAAATGTAGAAACGAAAAGGAAATGAAGAAAGAAGAAAAATACGACCCGAGTACGTCCCAAGGTGGGACCCACGGTGTTTCTAAGTCAGAAAATGAATAGAAGAGTTCACGGGTGAACCAACGCAAAAAACGGCGAAGAAAACGGAGTTAAAATGAAGAAACGGCAAGCAAACGAAAAAGATGTCAAATCTGGCCGACAAGGGCTGACAGCCACGTGAGCACGCCCAGACAGTCGCGCACATGCGCTGACAGCCGCGCGCAGAGGCACGCCCAGACGCCCATGCCGCGCGCAGACCTCGCGCAGAGCAGCCCCACGCCGCGCGCAGACCTCGCGCAGAGCAGCCCCATGCCGCACGCCTGCGACAGCGCGCAGCAGCCACGTGCCTGCGACAGAACAGCCTGCGACTGTCGCTGCTGTCGCAGAGGCTGTCGCGAGAGCTTCGGGTTTGCTATTTCTTGTCCGTTTTTAAATCATTTCAAGAGCCGTCTTTTTCCTATAAATACCCCCCAAGCTGCAAAATGAAGAAAAATGACTCCCCAACATCTCCTACACTTTAACAACACGTTCAAGCTTCATTTCAATCTTTTATATGTCAAATTAGCTTGTTAAGGTAGGATTGTCAAGAGGCATTTGTGCCCTGTTTTTGTGTCAAATTGTAAACTCCATTTCTAGAGTATTTCATCATTGTAAACACGTCTAGAAAAGTCCTAACTCAAGAGTTTGAGTGTAGGCAATTTGTATTTAAGAAAAGTCCAACTCTTGAGTAAAGAGTTAGGCAAGAAGAAAGGGGGAGCAAGTAGAAAGGAGAGTCCTAGCTCAAGAGGTTGAGTTTAGGCAATTGTAAAAGTCCTAACCAAGAGTTTGGTTGAGGCAATTGTAAAAGTCCTAGTTTAGAGTTAAATTAGGCAAAGGGGAGAAAGTCCTTGTAGCTAGTCAATGAAGTCTTGAGTAAGACCCTAAGTCCTTGAGGAAGGAGCGGGGGCAAAAGATTCATTGTTAGCCATTAGGCAAAGGAGTCTTAGTCTAGAGTTAGATTAAGCAAAAAGTCCTAAATTCTAGAGGTAGAATTTTGGCATTTGTAAAGGTTTGAATTACACCTTTAAGTGATTCATTTGAGAGGGTTAGAAAATCCCAAGTTGTAGAACTTGGGTAGTGGACTAAGATTCAAGGGGAATCCAAACCACTATAAATCGGTTGTGTTTTGTCTTCCTTTACTTTGCTTTTATGATGTGCAAAACACTAATCACACACCTCACTTAATTTGTAAACTTTGTTTTTACACTTGCTTTGAAAATGGTTTTTCAAAGTTGTTCTTCATTGTAGAAGAAATATTTTTAAAAGTGTCAAGACCTACTAATTCACCCCCTCCCCCTCTTAGGTTCATCTTAGGTTGCTTATTGATAATTGGGTTTTCAATTGGTATCAGAGATAGTGCTCAAATTTGTAGGTTTAAAAACCTTGAGTTTAAAGATCATTTTTGCAACCTTTTTGATTTTTAAAGTCTTATTTGCTTGCTTGATTATTTGTGCTTTATTTTCCGCAAGTTGCACAAAATGGCTAAAGGTAAGAAAGCCATCAAGAAGGTGACCAAGCTAGCAAGGACTTGGGATGATTCCTCAAGTGAGGAAGAGAAGGAAACCACAAGAAGATGCTTAGTTGGAAGTGATCTACAAGAGGTAACCAAATCTTCCAAATCTTCTTTAAGTGGTAGTATGCACGATAGTGATAATCTTGATTTTGATATGTATGAATATGTCACTAAATTGCATGACAAATGTATAGATGCCTTGAAAAAGAATGTTATGCATGAAAAGAAAATTAAATCTTTAGAAATTCATGTTGCATCTTTAAAAGAAGAAAACTCTATTTTGAAACATGAAAATGATGAGTTGAAAATCAAAGTAGATGAGATGAGTACTTTGCTAGATAATGAAGATGCAAAGTACATAGATTTGAAAATGTATTACGAAAATGCCTTAGATGAAAATGAGAAATTGCATGAAAAGGCTAGTTCATATGATGTGTTGAAAAATGAGTATGAATGCATGAAAAGAAAATTGAAGACTTGAGTGCAAGTCTTGAAAAATTGACATTAGGAAAAAACAACTTAGAAAAGTTGTTAGGTAAACAAAAGGTAAGAAATGATAAACATAGCTTAGGTTATGAAAGTAACCAAAATTGTGAAATGCCTTCTACTTCTACTACCTTTGTTAATGCTTCAAATAGTGATGTTAAATTTGCCTATCCAACTATTGAAGCTAAAAAGAAGACTAATCATGCATGGTTGTATGAAAAGAAAAAGAAGTCTTCAAAGATTAAAAATGATGTGAATTTAATTGATTCTTCATTTTATATGTCTAGAAAAATGCATGGTCCCCATAGGCATAGTGAAACTTATTGTCAATTTCATGATTTTTCCTTATGTGCCCCAAAGAGGGATATGTGTATGTTAAATGCTCATCATACTCCTAGATATATGAATATGCATAGTTCATTTAGTAACAAACCTAGGAGATATCATGATAGAAAGAATGATTCTAGGAGATATAATGCTTCCTATTCTAGAAAGAATCATTTTGTTCATATGCCATTGTATAGGCATAATGTAGTAAATTATAATAGTATGCCATATGCTTATAGAAGAAATGTTAGGAAAGTTCTTTCATTAAATGCATCTATTATATGTAATTATTGTGGTAGACAAGGTCATATTTCTTCCAAATGCTTTGATAAGAAAAATGTGAAGAAAGGAAGAAAGGTATGGAAAGTAAAGGAACAAGCTAACCCTTTAGGACCCAATAAGTATTGGGTACCAAAATCTTGTGCTTGATTTCCTTGTAGGTCCTTAATGCTACTTTATGAATTAAATCTCAATGAAGAGATACTTGAAAAGTAGCAAGGATGGTTAATTGGAGCCAATTGGTGAAAAATGCTAAAATTGCAAAAATGGCTTCAAAAATGGTAAGGAGCACATGGATGCTCATTTGAGGAAACATGTATCATCTCTAACTCACTTTGAGTGCTCCATAATTGATTTGATGATTATATGTCAATTGAGTGGAATATGATGTACATGTGTGACTTGTGCTCAAAATGATGGATATGTGATATGAAATGTATGTTATGCTTAAATAAAAATTGTATGTTAAATTCATATCCTTGAATCATTTTGATTGAAAGCATGTGTTAATGAAAGTCTTTATGACTTTATGAGCTTTATTTGAAAATAGCTAGAAGTTTGACTTTATGTTGACTTTTAGACTTTTGAAATATACATTCTGTAGCTTATTTGATACTTTAAGCATGAATTAAATGATGATTTGAAGTTGCTTGCTTGAGAAAATTAAGGTTTAAATGCAACTATCAAAATGAATGCTTTGTATGCTTAAAATTGAATAAGTTTGACAAAGTAGTTGACTTTGCTTATATGCATGCTTTCAATGGTTTGAAACTATGTGCATAAACTACTTGAGTATTTAAAGTTGCATGAATGATAAAATGATTTATAGAAACTTGAAAATCGCAACTTTCAAAATTACTAGCTTAATGTGTTTAAGCTTGAAAAGTGTTGACCGGTAGGTTGACTCCACACATATGCATGATCTAGAATTTTCATTCCTTTGACATGTTGCATATGTTGATTAAAACTTGCTCATGTGCTTAGTTTGGATTTACATGATGAAATGGACAAGTTTTAAGAAAATAGGCATTATTTTAGAAAAAGTTTGACTTTTTGTTAACTTTCAAGAGTATGCATGAAAAGTGAATACATGAATTCTTGAAATACTTTATATGCCTAATGGAATTTGCTTGCACGAATAAATGAAGCTTTTAAACTTAAGAAAAGCAAAGTTCATGAAAAGTTGAAAATTTTGCATGCTTATCCATACGTTGACTTTGACATGATGCATCCTAATGTGTGTTAGATGTATGCATGATTATCATTAGGGTCATTTGAAGTTGCTTGCATATCTTCAACTTGTTTTGAACATGAGTTAATGTCATATTTCAAAATTCTTAAAAACTCATGTGTTTAAGAATGGTCATTCTTTAGTGAGAATGAATCCTTTAATTGTCATAGCTTAACTTGCTCCTTAAATTGAATGAAGCTTGTATGCTTCTTAATTGATTAGTTAAGCTCTTTGAAATGTTTGTGCTAGAATTTAGGGGGAGAAAAATTTTGAATAGCATTGACATTAGATCTTAAAATTGGTTAATTGTCAAAAGATCGATTGATTTTGCTTAAAATGTCAAAGGCAAAATTTTCATATTTGAGAGCAAATTCAATGTTCAACTCATGACCTAATCGATTTTATCTATTTTTGAGTTGTACATTTCTTTATTTGTATGCATCTTTCACATTTTATTATGCATGCTAAGTCCTTTTTGTGATGTCAAAAAGGGGGAGAAAATATTATGGAATTGAGGGGGAGATTATAAATTGAGGGGAAGTTACTCAATTTATAAAATGTTGATTTATTGTCATGAATTCCATATTTGTTTTGTCATCATCAAAAAGGGGGAGATTGTTAGACCCGGTTGGTCTTAGTCCTTATTTTGATTGATGAGTTAACAAATATGAGAATTAATTTAACGGTTCTTCTAAGTGAAAAATGTAGAAACGAAAAGGAAATGAAGAAAGAAGAAAAATACGACCCGAGTACGTCCCAAGGTGGGACCCACGGTGTTCTAAGTCAGAAAATGAATAGAAGAGTTCACGGTGAACCAACGCAAAAAACGGCGAAGAAAACGGAGTTAAAATGAAGAAACGGCAAGCAAACGAAAAAGATGTCAAATCTGGCCGACAAGGGCTGACAGTCACGTGAGCACGCCCAGACAGTCGCGCACATGCGCTGACAGCCGCGCGCAGAGGCACGCCCAGACGCCCATGCCGCGCGCAGACCTCGCGCAGAGCAGCCCCACGCCGCGCGCAGACCTCGCGCAGAGCAGCCCCATGCCGCACGCCTGCGACAGCGCGCAGCAGCCACGTGCCTGCGACAGAAGCCTGCGACTGTCGCTGCTGCATCGCAGAGGCTGTCGCGAGAGCTTCGGGTTTGCTATTTCTTGTCCGTTTTTAAATCATTTCAAGAGCCGTCTTTTTCCTATAAATACCATAAACCCCCCAAGCTGCAAAATGAAGAAATGACTCCCCAACATCTCCTACACTTTAACAACACGTTCAAGCTTCATTTCAATCTTTTATATGTCAAATTAGCTTGTTAGGTAGGATTGTCAAGAGGCATTTGTGCCCTGTTTTTGTGTCAAATTGTAAACTCCATTTCTGGAGTATTTCATCATTGTAAACACGTCTAGAAAAGTCCTAACTCAAGAGTTTGAGTGTAGGCAATTTGTATTTAAGAAAAGTCCAACTCTTGAGTAAAGAGTTAGGCAAGAAGAAAGGGGGAGCAAGTAGAAAGGAGAGTCCTAGCTCAAGAGGTTGAGTTTAGGCAATTGTAAAAGTCCTAACCAAGAGTTTGGTTGAGGCAATTGTAAAAGTCCTAGTTTAGAGTTAAATTAGGCAAAGGGGAAAAGTCCTTGTAGCTAGTCAATGAAGTCTTGAGTAAGACCCTAAGTCCTTGAGGAAGGAGCGGGGGCAAAAGATTCATTGTTAGCCATTAGGCAAAGGAGTCTTAGTCTAGAGTTAGATTAAGCAAAAAGTCCTAAATTCTAGAGGTAGAATTTTGGCATTTGTAAAGGTTTGAATTACACCTTTAAGTGATTCATTTGAGAGGGTTAGAAAATCCCAAGTTGTAGAACTTGGGTAGTGGACTAAGATTCAAGGGGAATCCAAACCACTATAAATCGGTTGTGTTTTGTCTTCCTTTACTTTGCTTTTATGATGTGCAAAACACTAATCACACACCTCACTTAATTTGTAAACTTTGTTTTTACACTTGCTTTGAAAATGGTTTTTCAAAGTTGTTCTTCATTGTAGAAGAAATATTTTTAAAAGTGTCAAGAACCTAATTCACCCCCTCCCCCTCTTAGGTTCATCTTAGGTTGCTTATTGATAATTGGGTTTTCAGTGTTATTTGTTTTTTCATCATCTAAAAGGGGGAGATTGTTAGACCTATGGTCTCAATTCCTTTATGTTTTGATGATTTAAATGACAAACAAATAATTGAACTAATGAAAACGAAGTTTTAGTCTTTCAGAAAAGCTTACTGGCAGATGTCCGACCAAACATCTGAGTCGCACAAAAACTCGGACAAGCAAGAACAAGCCCAGAAAATGAAGACAATCTTCAAAGCCCAAGAACAGGGTATCCAAGCAGACACAAAAGTCGGACAAAAAATTGCACAAGAACAGTGTATCCGATCAACCACCCGAGTAGGACACAAACTCACACAGCCCTCGGTCAGCACATTAATTGCAAGTCAGAAAAGAGCTATGTATGACAGTTGACCGTTGAAGAGATTTGAAGTCAAAAGAAGAAGTGTCATGTACGATTTACCATCCGAGTCAGATACGTACTCGCACAGACTACAGACAAACCAACGATAAAGAAGTCAGCAAAGTCAGTAGCCATTGGAAAAGTAAGATTTGAGTTAAATGATTCATGTCCGAGAAGCTGTCCGAGTCAGACACCTAATTGGGCAGTCTCTAGAAAGCTGAAAATTAAAAGAGCCATTGGAAGGAAGCTTTGGCTCTTCTATAAATACTTCAAGCCTTTCATTTGAAGATCAAGAATGCCAAATTGAGTTTAGCTATATCTACAACATTCCAATCCATTTCAAGAGAAAAATCATAGCTTTGCATTCTTCAAAAAGAGACATTTCATAGTCCAATTGTACTTTCATTATTCATCTTTTAGCACTCTTTTATTTAGAGCAAAAACTCTTCTACAACTTTGTAAAAGTCCTAACCTATTGAGGGTTTGAGGCAACTTGTATAAGTCCTAATCTCTTGTTGAGGAGATAGGCAAGGTGTAAGGGGGAGATTGAAGAAATGGGGAGTCTTGAGTAACTCCTACATCCTTGTAAAGGATAAGGCAAAAGATTCATTTCTAAGATAGGTGGAGTCTTGAGTAAGACCTAAAGATCCTTGAGAAAGGATAAGGGCAAAAGATCCATTTCTAGCCTTAGAGATTTAGGGAACTTTTCTAGCTTAGAGTTAAGTTAGGAAATTCTTGTAAAAAGTCTTAAGACTAAGTGGATTAGTCTTGAGCAGGTGTAGTGGTTTGAAACACACCTTTAAGTGTTTCATCTAGTGGATTAGGAACTCTCAAGTGGAAGAACTTGAGGAGTGGAGTAGGATTCAAGGGGAATCCGAACCACTATATTTCCTTGTGTTTTGTCTTCATTAATTTGCTTTCTTAATTGCTTAGACAAATCACTTCATCACACACTACACTTGATTTGAAATGGTCTTTTGAAGAACAAGTTTTCAAATATTTTAAAAGAATTTTTAATTGGTCTAAAACCTAATTCACCCCCTCCCCTTCTTAGGTTGCTAATTGGGATTTCATAGGGGATCACAATATAGAATAAATGGTACAAATATTATCAGACACATTTAACTAATTTGATAGTTAGTCAAATGGGGGTAACAAATTTGTTTTATTCCTTTCCCCTGTGGATCTCTTTAGCCATTGACATTTACCAATCATGGCCATTATTTCCCATTGTGGTATTTTTTTTTTTTGGTTGAATTGCATTAGAATTTTTAGTAAAATTATTGGTGCTGGGTATCCCACATTAACCCAATTTAATCTTTCAAGCACTTTTTGAGTACTCTCATACCATTTGTTTAAAGAGAAATAACTAAACATCTACTAACTAGTGAAACCTACAGTTAAAAAAATCAGTTCGAAGGGCTTCAATTGTCAGCTTACCGTGTGAAAAATCAATTCGAAGAGGCGCCTCTAGTAAATCGCTTTCCTCGCCCGTGAAGATAAAAGACAACTTCCTATAGTGTTCTGCCAGTTTCGTCAATGGGCGGTCAATTGGGTTAGGGAGTGGTGGAAGGCGGTGTTCAAACAAAACTGATGTGAACGCCCCTAGCTCATCGACAAGTCCAGCTCAAGGAGATCTAGAAGATGGTGCAGAGAGTGCAGCTGAGGTTCGAGTGCTTCATCGAGGCCCACCAATGCTCCACGATCCAAGTCCATATCAGAGAGATCCGTTCGTTGATATAGTTGGGTCAATGACTCGCAAGAGGACTTCAAAGCTCAAAGCAGACCTTGCAAACTTTGTTCAAAGGTGTGCTACAGAAGCCCAGCTCATATCCAGCTCCAATGAACTCAATGAGAAAGAAAGAAAGCTTACAAGAGTTACCCTACTCTCCATCAAGGTGGAAATGGTGAATACTAATCTTTCCAATTAAGGAAATGGTGGAAATGATATTTCCAAGCTGTGCAAATGGTGGAAATGGTATTTACGAGCTAAGGAAATGGTGGAAATGGTAACTACAAGTCTTTCCAGTAAAGAAATGGAGATTTCATGAAGATTGAAGAATTTTAGAAGTGAAATGTTTTTTGTGCTTCTGAAAGGATTTCGGAAGCTTCCAGAAGATTCCAGAAGCGTCCTACATCTACATCATCATGCTACATCAATTGGGCCAAATCCATCAAGTCCACTCCATGAACCCATATTCGGCCAAGCCCAAGCCCAAGGAGAAGCAATTCACAATTAGGGTTAGGGTTAGGAGGAGAATTAAGGTTTTGTGCATGTTACCTAATTCTCTTCATAGTTTCCTCTTTTTCTTTTCTCCTTTATTTTTTGGTTTTCCCTTTTCTTTAAAGGTAAAATCTGAATTTTTCCTTCCTTTTTCTTGTGAGAATTTCGTGCATTGCTTACCTTAAAGCAACCAAAATTTTTCCTTCTTTTCTTTTACTTTTTCAGCAAGTTCTTTTTTCTTGCTGATTTTTTAGAGTTACTTAATCTCTTGATTAAGTTCCAATTTTGTGTTTTCTTTCCTTATTTTCTTGTGTGAATTTTGTGCTCCCTATACCTATAAATAGGGGTGCTGCTGATACGACAATCCAAAGTCAACTCTTAAAGTCCAGTCCATTGGGGCAAATGGGGATGCAAGCCCAAACTTGCCAAAATTAAATTAAATGGGTTAATGAGAATTAATTTGATTAAGCCCATTTGATTTAATTAAATCAAGGCCCAATTAAAAAGAAGCCCACAAGGATGATGGCCCAAATAATGGATCAGCAAAGCATTAACTTGATCCAATATTGACATGCACGGCCGAATTGGTGATCAAATTACATGCGGGCTGCACTTGATCAATTTAATGTGATCCATCCGGGTTTTGTTCTCACAAACTTGAATCCAATTAGGATTCAATTCCAATTAGGTGCTGAACGAGTTGAAGTTTATCTGCATACGAATTGCTCAGATTAAATTATAGGATTTTCATCCAATTCGTTTCGTATTACAGAATTCTACTTGCTAATCAATCCTAGTTCCTTTAGGATATGGTTTTTGTAAAGAGATCAATCTCTTGATTGATTTCTACTTCTATCTCTTTACATAGTTTTAGTTCATTTTTAGTTCTTAATCTAGATAGGAATTTGGCTAGGTACATTCCTAGTGCAACCGAATTCTTATCTCTAACTAAACCTAGTTCTTTTAGGTTTCAGTTTGTAAGGAATCAATCTCTTGATTGAGTTCCAATCTTAATTGTTTTCTACTTCTTTTGTATTGGAAATTTGAACCTCCTATAACTATAAATAGAGGTTCAATTCTCCATTATTCGATAGTTGATTTAAGTTGAAGAAAGTATTAGTTTATACTCTTAAATCACTCTCCTTTATTGAGCTTTCGTAATTTGCATGTTTTGTGAATTGCCATAAGTTTAGAAACTATAGGCTATTAGGTAATTGCTCTGCCTAATTGCATGCTTTGTTTTGACTCTTTATATTCTTTATCTTGGTTCAATTTGCGTGTTTAAAATTAGCTTAGGTTAATTTTAGTAGACTGCCGAATCCGAGGTAGGGATTCTAGAGGTTAAGAGCTGCGTCTCGCAATTTCCAGACTTTCCTTGGCAAGTATTCCGCATCATGAACTCCGGTTCACATCAATTGGTATCAGAGCCAAGGCTTGTTGCGTGACAAGAGGAGGCTGAAGTAACTCGGCCAAATCATCAGGTGTTTTCTAATCCTTGTTAGTCTTGATTTATTATTGAAATTCTTGGAATTAGAACGCTCCTTCTTGGAAAATTAATTTTTTTCAAGTAATAATTTCGATTTTGACAGTACTGTTTTAACAAATTTAAAATCGAAATTGATTCTAAGAAAAGGAAAGGGAAGAAACAAAAAGAAAAGGGAAAAAAAAAATTTGGCCACGATTTTGGTTTTTTTTTTTTGGTGTCGGAAACGTGGGAGGTTAAATTCTAGAGCATTGGAATTGTTTTTTGAGTTGAATTGTGTATTTTCTAAATCTTGAATTCCTTGCTGTTCGAAATCCGTGTGAAGGTCTTGGAAACTTAGTTTTGTTTTTGGATAAGTCTGGGCATTAATTGGACAAATTGGAAGATAAAGGAACCAACACCTGCTTGCTTGAATTGGTAATTTACTTGATCAATTAATTATTTAAATTGACCTACTGGATTTACAATTGGCATGCATGAGTTGTAATTGGAGTTGTATCCTTTCACGCAAGTCTTCGGATCAGACGCGGAACGTTACCGATTTGCGTTTTTTTTTGCGATTTTGAGATTGGATTAATTCATTACTGGTTTTTCCTGAAGGCGTGTGCGAATTCGTATATGTCGGCAAGGAAACTTGATCAAGCAACTCGGTATAGCTGAATTTTGTTAGTTATCTGGCTTTGGAAATTTTTAGAATTTGTTTTCTTATTTTTGGAAACTAAAATTATAGTGGGAATTGGTTTCTTGATTACCTATTGGGAGGGTGATCACATCTTGGGTAGTTTCCTAATTTGTTTCAAACCTGCTATATTATTCTTTGTTTCCATTCAATTCTAAATTGCCCTGCTAAATTGTTTGAACTTTTCTGTCTTTTCGTGCTACCTTGCACATATACTCTGAAATATAGCTTGAATTTTGTCATCGTGCGCATTACATTAATTTCTTTAACTTTGAGGGCTTATCCCCGAAAGTTCCTTTGTGTGCACATCTTATTCAAGTTATACTACAAAATTTCTTTTCGAAAGATTTTTACAAACAAAATAGAACCAAGTTCTGTTTTCAAAATTTTCTTTTGCTACATTCCTATATAGTTTTGTGCTTGTGTGATTTACTTATTGCTTATTACCTTTGCTCAATATCTGAGAACTTCGAGTAGTATACTGGATTGAGATAAAAGGCTGAGTGATACAGCATACAAGGGCCGCCAACCCTACGAGTGAAACACTGGTTTGTGTGTAGCTCGTTAGGAGGGCATTACTTGGGGGACAAGGGAATAAGGTTACTCTACTCACTTTAGAGACAATCATAAAGAGAATGTCTAAAAACCTAATTAATCAACATCTCTTAACATCTTCAACGTTTCATTTCTTAACTTAATTAAAAAGCAAGTCCCTTCAGCATTCAACTTATACAACATTAATATATTATCTTTAGATAATTTATTAACAAATAAATAATAATGTGATCAATAATTTATTTTTTTTTTACAATTGACACCATATACTTTATGTGCTTTGACTACTCTTAAATACATGATGCAATTTTACTTAAGGTGTCTAGTAAACTTTTAATAGTGAACTAAAACAATATTTTAACAAAACTATCAAATTCTTTTTTCCCTTATTTCCTTTATATTAATCACTAAAAAATTATATGATTAAAAATTAATTCTCTAGCTGGGGAACTTTATAATCGAAATTAAAATTTGTTAATATGTCCATTAATCATCATGTTGACTAAACCTTCTTAATATTCCTTTTCTATTATAAATATTTTCTTCATGACAATTTATGTCACTAAAATAATTTGAATACTAAAACCGAGACTTGTTTATCCCAAATACATCATAGCAGACTAGTCGTCGTTCCATTCCAATGATCAACTTCGGTTTGTTTGTTCAAGCCAAAATCAACTTTTTATTCTTGAGACAATTTTGCAAAACATTTTCCTTTCTTTTTCAAAAAATTAAGAAAGCCTAAATTGTTTTCTTTTCTGATGTATAGTCCGAGAGAAAAACCATATATAAACTGATTTTTCTTTTGAGGATCGAAAACTTTTCTTTCATAAAATCTTCCTTTCCAAAAACAACAAAAAGAGACCCACAAACAGTTGAGAACAATTTTCATTCCTTGAACAAAACTAATCAGTATTTCTGTCAAGAACTTTTACGCATCTGGCTCTTCATTCCCTTATTATTTATGTTTTGAACTTGATCTTTCATTTATATCGAAATTGTTTTCCTACCATCCATATGAACAAAGGTATTTCAAAGAGAAAAAAATGTTGCTTTGGATGGGATTTTTTTGCTACAGCAATAATATATATTTATATATAGCTGCGTAAAATGAATCTACAACTTTATTTAACACACATAAAATAATTATTTTTACATAAATTTAAGTTTTATGAATGGCTAGCTTTCAAAAGGTACAATTCCAAACTCTTTTTAGGAATATTTATGTGGAAAAATTACCCCCAATTTGAAATGAAGGGTCAAAAGTAGAGTAGCCAAATTGAAATTACTTACATTTATACGACGTATTAATACAAGCTCCCATTCAAATTTACCTAGCTCTTTACTTTGTACAATAGTACTCAGTTTTAAATATGCTTTTCATTTGCCAATATTTACAGTTTTGACAAGTCTGTCATCCAAAGTAACTAAGCACTAAGACTTGCACACAGTAGCAACATTAATGTTAATTCTATATAGCGTGTTGATCATTGCAAAGATACGCACTAATAGATTCAATGTCATGTCAGACTAATTTCACTGAAATGTGCAATTTTACTAAATTAATGTATAACATTTTGAAAAGATTTAAAGTTAGCCACTTCAAAATTTGTTTTCAAATGCACAGCTTAATGTTTGAGAAAAAATTATTAAAAATTAAAATTTATGAGTGTTCGATTGTCAAATGGTATTGGAGACTTTTTTAGGATTACTTAATTGGGAAAAAAAATTCTTTTAATTATTGGGCAATTTTATCGAGATGTGTAATATGAACTAAGTGTAAGTACAACTTTTTAAAAGAGATGTGTAGTACTCAATTTCATGTAAAAAAAAAAATAATAATTCTCAATTTCATGCGAAGTGCTCAACTATATTTTGTGTGTGTTTGATATGTTCCTTAGTAAAAGGAACTTCGTTTTTTATGTTTGCAAAATAAGTGGATTATGGGTTGTATGTATCAGCAAGGGGTGATTACATCCCTTGTACTTATTTAGTGGTAAAGAATTGGTAAATATTTAGGGATTCAAGTGATTGGAAGTGATGTAAGGGAGTGCATGTGGTGCAACTTAATTTTTATTTTATTTTCAATTACTATTATTATTCTGTTAACAAAAAAGAAGAAAAATTATAATCAATTAAGGGGCCATTTATGTGCAATGTGTGCAACATAGATGTACACCTTTTTGAAACGACATGTGCAATGTGTTTAAAGTCGATGTACAATATTGCTCTATTTCATGTAAATTTAAATTTAAAATTTAAGAATCACGATTGGTCATAATGTACGAGGACCCTTTTTATGACTACTTACGTGGAAAGTATTTTCAAAATAGTTAATAGGCAACTTTATAGTGATGGGTATGCAATGCAACCATGAACAAATGCACAGGTGGTCAACCATGCACATACGTTTCTCAAACGTCATAAATTACCTAATGATTATAAGTTGAGACTAAGCTTTAACGATATAACAACATAACAGTGTTGGAAGATGGAACAGAAATCAATTTGCATTAAATGCCCATCTTTGTCAAAAGTCTTGATGAAATTCATTTGATGATACTATTGGTTTTCTAACTATGGATGATCAGGTGGACTTGTCGATTCTTAAAGGGACTATTAGTTCAAATGATTTATACCCTGAACTAGAGCCAAGCATTCCTCCACCTGCTGATGAAGAGATTGTTTCAGGTTCTCATGTTGATTTTGTAAAGTCCTTAATAGTTAGCCCAGACTAAGATGTTTCAGATCCAACTCTCGATGACTGGGAATGTAGATGAAGGCAAAGAGAATGGTGGACTCTACTTCTGGGATTGCCTCTCTCATTTTCCTCCCAATTTTGGCATTAACTCTCAATATGACTATTGCTTTCCGTTGGATTGCTCGGATAAGCCAGATGAGTAGATTACTAATTGAGTGGGTATTAAGTAATAGAAAAATAGGCACAATTATGTGATGGGTGGAAATGAAGAAATAATTTTTAGTAAGGAAATTTCAAGTTAGCTTTCCATTAGTGACTGATAAATGAGGGAGACCAAAATTTCTAGGCATGCGCTTCTCATTCTTAAAAAAGAAAAATGGGTAAAAATCATTTATCAAGGTTTTGTAAAGTGGCAACCCCACCCCCTCAGGTTTGATTAAAACACTATGAGACCCCTTTTGTACTCCTTCCGTTAGCCTTTCCGTTAAATTTTTTCAATTTGACATTATTACCCTCATTCAAAAGCTTTTAGTATTAAGGGCTTGTTATTTATGATATTTTAAAATCTGATTTTGAAAACATGTAAAAAGTTGTATTGAAAATTATGAAAAATTATTATAATATATTAAATTTAAGGTAGAAACCAAAAACGAAACGAAAGAACAGGCCCTAAATTGTACCCCTTCATCCCTTGAAATTGAATGCAACCTTTTCAAAAAAAAAGAAGGGCAAATTACCTAAAACCCCCCTGTGGTTAGTGAAAGTTATTAACCGGTCCCCTATGGTTTAAAAAACTACGAAGAACCCCCCTCTACATTTCCAGTATCTGTAACGTTTGAACTCTCCATCATGTTTAACAGTCCAAAGGTTAATTTTGTCATTTTACTACTTTTTTAATTTATTTTTTACTTATAATATATATTAACCCTTCATTCATTAACCCTAAAAATTTTATTCACCTACCCCGCTATCAATCTCCCCTCCTTCATCCTTCTCTTCCCCTCCATCACGCATTACTCTTTGATGTGAACCCCTGATCCCCAACGCCGTGGAAACCAAGAACTCGATTCGGAAAGTGCCAAGGAAAGTCTGAATGCAAGACGCAGCTCTTAACTTCTAGAATCCTTACCCTTGGATTCGGCAGACTACTAACTTACAAAGTAAATTAAACATGCAATTCAAATCAAGTGGAGAATAATAGAATCGAAACAAAGCTTAGCAATAGACAGAGCAATTATCTATTAGCCTATAGTTTCTGTAGCTTTTAGCAATTAACAAACATGTAAATTACATAAGCCCAAAATAAGGTGAGTGATTAAAGAAGTATAAAACTATAACTTAAATCATTTAATCAACTGAGTAATAATGGGGAATTCGGCTGCCCTTATATAGGGGAGGGGTTGCCAAATTATTGATCCTAATTGGACTAGGAAAAGAAGTGAAATTGGAAACCAATCAAGAGATTGATTTCATACAAGAACCAAATCCTAAAGGAACTAGGATTGGTTAAAAAAAAAAAAGGAAATCACTTGGAGAGTAGGTATCCTTGGCCGAAATTACAAAGAAATAAGGAAATAAAAACCAATCACAAAAAGGTTTCAAGAAAATAAACCTTTTTGGAAACTACTTATCCTAGTAAGCCTAGTTGTAACAAACTTGTAACAACCTAACAAACTAGTAACAAACTTTGGATAGAATTAGGTAACATGCACAAAACCTAATCCAACCCTAACCTAAGCTTCCAAGTGGCGTGTGGGCTGCTTCTTGTGGGCTTGGCTGGCCAAAATTGTGAGATGGACTTCAAGGTGGGTTTCGGCCCATTTGAGGTGGCGCATGGTGGAGATGATGTAGGGAGGTTCTGGAATCTTCTGGAATCTCCCGAATCATTTCAGAATATCAAAAATCAAGAACTTCAAGATTCTTCAAGATACAGTAAACCGCGAAATTCAAAATTTTCAAGAAAATCAAGAACTTCAAGAAATGCCCTTCCTTCAGCTAGATTGATTAGTAGGCACCATTTCCCCTGTGATGGAGAGTAAAGTGATGCTTTTAACCTTCCTTCTATTCTCTTCAAGGGCGTTGGTGTCTGTAACAAGCTGGGCTTCTGTAGTACACCTTTAAAGAAGGTTTTCAAGATCTGATATGAGCTTCCTTGTCCTTCTTCGGGTCATAGGCCCAACTATGTCAATGAACGGATCTCTCTGATATGGGCTGGGGTCCTGGAGCATTAGCGGGCCTCTATGGACCACACGAACCTCTGTTGCACTTTTTGAGTCCCCATTACTTGAACTGGGGTCCTTTGCATACTGACTTGGCATAGGGTTGGGGATGCCCTTATCATTCCCTCCCGGTTGAAAGGATTCGACCTCGAATCAAAATCCTGGTCAAAATTAAACGGAGACAAGTCAACAACATTAAAAGATGCACAACGCTATACTCACCAGGTAGATCCAGTTTGTAGGCGTTATCCCCCATCTTTGCTATAACTTAAAAAGGCCCATCGCCTCTGGGGTGGAGTTTCGTCCTCCGGGCTACTGGAAACCTTTCCTTTCTCATGTGAACCCAAACCTAGTCACCTGGTTCAAAGTTCACAGCCTTGCGCCTTCGATTTGCATCTGAAGCGTACTTGGCATTTTTCCTCTCAAGGCTGGCCTTCCGATTGGCTTTGTGGATTCTGACTCATAATTTGTGTTGTTTTTAGCCTTGGATATCCTCATCATTCCCTTTCGGTTAGAAAGGATTCGTCCTCGAATCCAATTTGCTGTAAAAACAAACATAGCAAGTCAGTAAAATTAAAACAAGAACGTAGATCATACTTACCAGGCAAACAGGTGTGTATGCTATGCCCCTCAATTGCGCAACCACTTTGGGTGTTGAAGTGGGGAATTCGTGTCCCACCTGCACTTTTGGAATCGATTTCAAGGACAGTGAGAATCACTCTTAATTCTTCAAGAACCTCTCATGAACCTTTTAGACGCTTGCAAGAAACTATCGGGAAGCATCTAAAACCTCATGAACTTATCCATACTTATTAAGAATAATTACATATCAACAAGAGATCTCAAATGTTAGTTGCAGGCAGATATAGTTAGATCAACCGAACTATATACTCAACACTTAGCTTAAAAGAATTATGCACGTGAGCTGTAAGACTATCACAGTTGCATAATTATTATAACCAGCAGAAATTGCATGTATAACTGATGTGACTACCACTTAATAATTACAGAGACAATTTCTGAGAAAGACATCTTGGGAAATAGTGAACTACAAAAGCATGCAGTCTTTAAACCAAAAGATGTATCCCATGAGGCTATGCACATGTTTAAGATTCACAATAATCAAGATGTTGTAAAATCCCTAACATGATGATAACCAATAGAAGGAGAATCAATGTAAAAGTAAAAGTGTACCTTTGTGAAGCATATTCTAAAGAGACCTAATACTATGACTTACACTTCGATTCTCAAGCCAAGTAAGAAGGAACAACAATGGCACCAAATCTCCCTATGGGGGTCAATTTGCACAAAGTTATACCCTTATAATGCCGTTTGCAAGGGTCTAGTAGTACATAACCCTAGTAAAGAATCACGTGCAACCAAGGCACCAAATCTCCCTGGTGGGATCAATTTGCTCAAGGTAGCCTGATTCTCAAAGTAATGGTAGCCATGAGTTGTGCATTCGTAACTGGGGGCACTTCTCCTCCTGACATACCTAGTAACTAAGAAAGATTCTTGCTAAGAACAAGTAAAAGTGAGCAGAGTAACCTTACTCCCTTGTCCCCCTAGTATGGCCCCTCTAACAACTACATACAACCCTGTGTATCACTCTTAGGGATGGCAACCCTTATGTGTTGTATCACTCAGCCTTTTACCTCAATCCTGTATACTCAATTAAGGTCACAAAATCCTGGGCAAAGGTAACAAGCAAACAGTCAATCACACAAAGAACAAAACTATATAGGAAAGTGGCAAAAATCTTTCGGAAAAAAGAACTTGGTTCGATTTTCAGTTTTTTAAAAAAAATACCTTTTCGAAAAAGAAATTTGATAATATAGCTCAAATAAGAAGCACACTGATAAGGAACTTTTGAGGAGAATCCCTCAAAGTTCAGAGATAATAATAGTGCACGAAGACAAAATTCAAGCTATAATTCAGAGTAATCGTTAAGGTAGCACGAAAAGATAGCAAGCTTAAGAAGCAGGGTAATTCAATTGAAGAAACAAGAATAAGTAGTAGGTTTGAAACAAATCAGGAAAGACCTAACTAACCCAAGAAGTGATCACCCTACCCAGCGGGTAATCAAGAAACCAATTCCAACCAATTTATTCAAGTTTTTCAAAAATTTTAACCCCTGTGGCAAAAAAATTCCCCTGATGTCACTGTGGTGTTGTGGGGAGTAGTGGCGAAAACGAACACTATCTACTTTGCAAGCACAATGACAGAGAAGAAGATTCCCAATAAAGAAAAGAAACCTCTTTGGCTTTGGAGCGTACTGCTGTGGGGAGTAGTGTCAATGAACGAACACTATTAACTTTGCAGGCACACTTTAAACCGTGGAGAAATCAATCCTTGAAACAATTGCCACAAAGATACCAAAAATTTCAATTTTATCACCTCCCAACCCTAATATGCGATTTTATAACTTTACGCAGCACAATGATACAATTTCAAGAATTCAATATATTTTCAAGAATTCAAAACAAAGTATCAAGATACGTGCATATATATATCACAAATGGCAAAAATAAGGTGAGTGGCTTAACATCAACCGCCAAAGTTCACCAAATTAACACAATTTGCAAATAGGGAGAGGCGAGCAAACGGTCCAAATTAAAGAGCAATTTCAGCAACAAAAAGTGTCAGTTATCCTTTAATTGTTACCAAAAATAGAACTAATTGGATTCACAAAAGCAATTGCAAAAACAATACCCAATTTGAGCAAAAACAGCCACAAAAAACCCTAGCTTTAGAAACCCTAAAACTGATTTTCCCAAAAATTTCAAGAAACCGATTTTAAAATCTTCTTTTCGATTTTCCCTTTCTTTTTCAAGCCAAAATTTTGATTTTAATTTTCAAAAACAGTATGAGCAAAATCGAAATAGTTTATTTAAGAAAAAGAAAAAATTTTCTCAAAAAGGAGCGTTCTTTTCCACAAAATCAGTAACAAACTTTGGATAGAATTAGGTAACATGCACAAAACCTAATCCTACCCTAACCTAAGCTTCCAAGTGGCGTGTGGGCTGCTTCTTGTGGGCTTGGCGGGCCGAAATTGTGAGATGGACTTCAAGGTGGGTTTCGCCCCATTTGAGGTGGCACATGGTGGAGATGATGTAGGGAGGTTCTGGAATCTTCTGGAATCTCCCGGAATCATTTCGGAATGTCAAAAATCAAGAACTTCAAGATTCTTCAAGATTTTCAAGATTCTTCAAAATTCAGTAAACCGCGAAATTTAAGATTTTTAAGAAAATCAAGAACTTCAAGAAATGCCCTTTCCTTCAGCTGGATTGATTAGTAGGCTCCATTTGCCCTGTGATAGAGAGTAAAGTGATGCTTTTAACCTTCCTTCTATTCTCTTCAAGAGCGTTGGTGTTCGTAACAAGCTGGGCTTCTGTAGTACACCTTTGAATAAGGTTTTCAAGATCTGATATGGGTTTCCTTGTCCTTCTTTGGGTCATAGGCCCAACTATGTCAACGAACGGATATCTCTGATATGGGCTCGGGTCCAGGAGCATTGGTGGGCCTCTATGGACCACATGAACCTCTGCTGCATTTTCCGAGTCCTCATTACTTGAACTGAAATCCTCTGCATACTGACTTAGTGTAGGGCTGGGGATGCCCTCATCATTCCCTCCCGGTTGGAAAGGATTCGACCTCGAATCAAGATCCTGGTCAAAATTAAACGGAGACAAGTCAGCAACATTAAAAGATGCACTAACGCTATACTCACCTTGTAGATCCAATTTGTAGGCGTTATCCCCCATCTTTGTTATAAGTTAAAAAGGCCCATCGCCTCTGGGGTGGAGTTTCGTCCTCCGGGCTGCTGGAAACTTTTCCTTTCTCATGTGAACCCAAACTCAGTCGCCTGGTTCAAAGTTCACAACCTTGCGCCTTCGATTTGCATCTGAAGCATACTTGGCATTTTTCCTCTCAAGGCTTTGCCTTCCAGTTGGCTTTGTGGATTCTGACTCATAACTTGTGTTGTTTTTAGCCTTGGATATCCTCATCACTCTCTCTCTCCCTCTCCGTCTCCCCCTCTGCACTTCTTCCCCTCCCTTCACCTTGGTTCAGTGCATGAAGAAGAAGAAGACGCCAGCGGCGGCACGAGGAAGAAGAAGACACCAGCGGCGGCGCGTCGG
This sequence comes from Leptodermis oblonga, assembly GCA_016801395.1. Taxonomy (NCBI): domain Eukaryota; kingdom Viridiplantae; phylum Streptophyta; class Magnoliopsida; order Gentianales; family Rubiaceae; genus Leptodermis; species Leptodermis oblonga. Next base: position 21,482,006 of record CM028759.1, on the reverse strand, counting down.
TGGTGTTCCTGAGTCCGAATGGGAGTGAGAGCAGATTTGAATGCCGGAGTAGTGTAGATTTATTGGGTTTAATTTTTTTGGTTCAACTAGTGTATCTATTGGGTTTTATTGTTGGTGTTTTTTGTTGTTGGGTTGTTGAAGGGTGATGTACGGTAATGGTGGTGGCGAGGGCGGGGAGGGAGCTGGGACAGTGTGGAAATGGTGGTGGCGAAGGCGGTAGTCAGTGGGTGCTCTAACCAACTTCTTCTCTGTCTTTCCGATTATAGGTAGCGGCAGCGATTGGTAGTGAACGATGATGTTCAATCGGTTTTTTTCCAAATATTTTGCTTGGAGTTGCGTCAATATTGTTTATTTAATAATGTAATTTGAATTTTTTTTTGTGGGAGAATGGCGGTGGAAATTGTTGTTGCGTTGGTTTCGTCTTTGTGGCTTAAGTGCAATAGTGGTGGTGTAATCGTGGTGGTGGAAGTTTGGGTGGTGGTGGAAGTTTTGGGGTGGTGCTGTAATGGTGGTGGTGTAAGGATCTGCATATTACAATTAAGGAAATGACAAAAAAGAAGGAAAAACAAGAAGGAATGTCTTTAATTAAGAGGAAGAAGAAAAAAGGAAAGCAATAACTAAAATAATAGAAAGATTATGATTAAGGAATCACTAATTAATTTTGTAAAATAGGAAAATAAGAATTAAGATAGAAAAATTATGATTTGTTAAAAAGGAAATAATAATAAAGATTAAAAAAATTATGATTTGCAAAAGAAAAGGCAAACAATAATTAAAGGAAAACGTGATTAAATTTAATTAATTTAAAGAAAGAAGAAGAAAAATTAAATTTATAAATATTTGAAAGAAATTAAATATTTTAAATTAAAAAATACAAAATAATAATATTTATATTTTTATTAAGGGTAAATATGTCATTGCATGAATGATAAACATGACATTATATTTGAAGGGGTAAATATGACATTTTACTTAAAAAGTAGTTGACTTTTTTATTTGACTGTTAAACTGATGGAAAACTTAACGGTTACAGATATCGAAAAAATATAGGGGGGCTCTTCGTAACTTTTTAAACTATAGGGGACTGGTTAATAATTTTCGCTAACCACATGGGGGTTTTAGGTAATTTTCCCAAAAAAAATTGTTTTTTCTAAAATACAACTCATCATCAATTTTTTTTTTTTTAAAGTCTGCATCACTACCATTTCCTCAAATAAAATGTAATTAACTATTATGTACGTTACTTCATTATAAAAAGTTTTTTAAATTTAAAAAGTATATAAAAATATAAAAATACATATTTGAATAGTAAAAAATATATAAAATGATGAAAAATTATTATAAAATATAGATTGTACTTAAAAAATAAAAACAAAACCAAAACAGAATAAATAGTTTACATAACGAGCATCAAAAGAGTTTATCTTCATTCTTGTTTACTAAAAAAATAGTTTGAATTTCCCTACAACGTTTCATAACAAACAAGAAAGTACCTAAGCCCGTAAAACAAAAATAGTAAACCATTTACGTGAATATTGTGGAAAATTTTGTTGTGCCACTTTCCTTGAAATTTTGCAATTTTTTTGGGCAATTTACATGAATATCATGATAAAATAATAAAACAAACACACAAGAGGAAAAATTAAAAGGAAAAAATATGTCAATTTACAATAATATATTGCTAAAATGAGCACAAAAAAAAGTCTCATATTAAAATAGTACAGAGTGCAAAGGAAAGTAAAAGAAGATTTTTCTTCGAATTACAAGAATATTGTGTTAAAACGAGTAAAAATAAAATAATTATGTTAGTGGATACGGTTCCTAATAAGATATTGATAACTATAGTACAATTTATTTACAAAATGATAATAAAACCTTGCTGAGCAACACAAAGTTTTAACCAACAAAATTTATATCAATTTTTATTTATATATTCTAGTATGACTGTGTTACCCTTCAAAATAACAAGAAAGTTAACAGAAAAGTAACATCTAGTGTTAAACGATATTTAATTATACTTGAGGAGGTGTGGTTGACACTTTATAAAACCTCAAGGGGTGTCAATGATTTTTATCCAAAGAAAAATGGGTTTGCAACCTTTTGGTATGAGATGTGCAATATGTTTGTAATTATTGTGCAATGCTCAACTTCTAGTAAAAAGTATACATATTTGATCATTTATTCAAAAGTTAAGAATCCGATTGTCTAACAATAGAGTTGAAGACATTTTTCTTGGTCTTATTTACTTGAAGAGAACCTGATTGCTGTAAACCCTAATTAGCGATTTTACAAACTAGTTTTTCTTTCAATTTTTCCTTTTTTGCCAAAACTTCAGTTTTATGGATTAAAAATAGTATGAATTACTGAAATTTATTTACTTAAGAAAAAAAATATATATATCGCAACAAGGAGCGTTCTAACCCAAGAATTTCAAGAAACACATCAAGAAGAAAGGGATAGAAAACACCTGATGATTAGACCAAGTTACTTTAGCCTCCTCCTATCACGAAACCAGCCTTGGCTCTGATACTAATTGATGTGGACTGGAGTTCACGATGAGGCAAGTTTCCAAGGAAAGTCATATTAAGTGGCGATAGCAATTTCGTATTTGGGTTAAAAAAATTTACCAATGCCTAGTCACGTCATTGAAAATTTTCTTTGAATACCAAATCTTAGATTTTAAAAGAAATGGTTCTGGTTCTTTCCGAAAGATCAGTGATCTTTCTGGTCAAAGCCGAGTTCCGATACCAAAACTGGTCTCGAAACTTAGGTCTCGAAAAGGTTCAGAATGTTTCCAAAAGGTTAATTATTTCTTGAAATTTTATTCTTAAAAATAATTTTCACCTTTTATATAGGTTCAGGATCTTTCCAAAAAGATCACTGATCTTTAGGTTTGAAACCGAGTTTTGATACCGAAACTAGTCTTGGGTTTCAGGTTCAAGCAAGTTAAGTGATGAGGCCATCCCCAACCCATCGACAAGTCCAAGCAGAGAGGATCTACAAGTTGAGGCAAGGGACTCGAGAAAAGAAGCAGAGCCTGTTCGTGTGCTACATCGAGGCCCAGCTATGCTCCAGGACCCGAGCCCATACCAGAGAGATCCATTGGTAGATATCATTGGGCCAATGACACGCAGAAGGACAAGGAAACTCAAGGCCGACCTTGAGAACCTAGTCCAAGAGTGTTCCCGGCAATCCCAGATGGCATCCGAAGCACAAACCCCTGAAGATAAAGCCCAGAAGAGTCAGAAGGGTAAAATGGTCATTTTACTCACCATTTCCGAAAAGGGGTCTAAATTGAAGAATCATGAAGAAATGAAGAGTTTGTAAAATTTGAGTTTCAAAAATGATTCCGGAAGCTTCCAGAAGCTGCCTACACTTTTCACAGACACGCTATTGAGTATTGGGCCGAATCCCCTTGCAATCCACCTTCATAAATTCCGCCAGCCCAGACCAAGAGAAGGAGAGGAAATTCCGAATTTGGGAAGCCCAATTGAGAAGCCCAATCCGAAATTGTGAAGGGTTTTAATTAAGGAGTTAGTTTGAGTTTACAACTTAAGTTAATTCTAGTAGTAGTTTTCAATGAGAGTTCCTACTTAAACTCTTGTCGTATTTTAATTTTACTTCTTATTCTTCTTATTTTTAAGATAATTTTCGGCTGAAATTATCCAATAATTCACCCGAATTATTATCTCTTAACAAACCTAGTTCCTTTAGGTTTGTTTCTTTTCAAGAGATCAATCTCTCGATTGAATTCTACTTCTTAGTTTTGCTTCATTTCTACTTGTTATTTAGTATAGAATTTCGGCTAGGTTCACCCTTGTGAAATCCGAATCACTATCATCAACTAAACCTAGTTCTTTTAGGTTTCAGTTTGTAAGGAATCAATCTCTTGATTGAGTTCCAATTTTAATTGCTTTCTACTACTTTGTACTGAAGAATTCGGCTGCCTATAACTATAAATAGGGGTCCTCTTCTTCATTTTTCAGACACAATTTTGATTCAAGTAATAGAATAGTATAGTTTTATACTTCTTGAATCATTCTCTCATTTTGAGCTTTTGTAGTTTGCATGTTTTGTGAATTACTATAAGTTTAGAAACTATAGCTTTTTAGGTAATTGCTCTGCCTAGAATGCATGCTTTTGTTTCGACTCTTTTGTTCTTAAACTTGGTTCGATCTGCGTGTTTAAAATTAGCTTAGCTTAATTTTAGTAGACTGCCGAATCCAAGGTAGGGATTCTAGAGGTTAAGAGCTGCGTCTCGCAATTTCCAGACTTTCCTTGGCAAGTATTCCGCATCGTGAACTCCGGTCCACATCAATTGGTATCAGAGCCATGGCTGGTTGCGTGACAAGAGGAGGCTGAAGTAACTCGGCCAAATCATCAGGTGTTTTCTAATCCTTGTTAGTCTTGCTTCGTCTTGAAATTCTCGGAATTAGAACGCTCCTTCTTAAGAAATTTTTTTTTAAGAAAATTAAATTTTGGTACTACCGTACTGTTTTTATACATAAAAACTGAAATTTTTTTGAAAAGAAAAGGAAATATCGAGAATTTTTCAGTTTTGCGGTTGAAGTTCAGTAGCTCACTTTGTTTATGCAATTTGTGAATTCTCTGTGCTACATTCTTACCCCTTGCTTCTAAAATCAGTGGTTAGCAAAAAAAAAAAAAAGAGTAAAAATCACTTTTTTTTTCGGGGTACTCAAAATTTTGGAATTTCACATTTCTGCAGGGGGTTACTATTTTCGTAACTTTGGGGTAAATTCTTCTAGAAGCTCTTAATTAGCGGGAATTGGTTTCTTGATTACCTATTGGGTAGGTGATCACATCTAGGGTAGTAATATTCCTGATTCGTTCAAATCTGCTCATTATTTCTTGCTTCTTTCACTTGAATTGCCCTGTTTTCTCCGTAAACTGAATACTTTTCGTGCCACCTTATACGCCTACTCTGCACTATAACTTGAATTTTGTCATCGTGCGCATTACATTAATATCTTGAACTTTGAGGGCTTATCCCCGAAAGTTCCTTTGTGTGCATATCTTATTCAAGTTATACTACAAAAAAAAATTTCGAAAGGTTTTTACAAAACAAAATAGAACCAAGTTCTGTTTTCGAAAATTTCTTTTGCTACATTCCTATATAGTTTCGTGCTTGTGTGATTTACTTATTGCTTATTACCTTTGCTCAATATCTGAGAACTTTGAGTAGTATACAGGATTGCGATAAAAGGCTGAGTAATACAGCATACAAGGGCCTCCAACCCTACGAGTGAAACACTGGTTTGTGTGTAGCTTATTAGGAGGGCATTACTTGGGGGACAAGGGAGTAAGGTTACTCCACTCACTTTTACTTGTTCTTAGCAGGGAATTTTCTGTTACTTATAATGTCAGGAGGTAGTTCCGGATCCGTCGGAAACGAGCAACTTCTGGCTGCAATTGCGAAACTATCAGCGCAATTCGCAGACCTCAGTGGCGAGGTCGCAGATATTAAGGCTGCCCAAGACGCCAGGCGCGAAGCAGAGGAGGAGGAACACATCCCTCACCCCAACGCCGGCGCCAACGACAAGCCTTACGACGGTCTAAGTCAGTTAAAAACCACAGTGCCATCCTTTGCAGGCGGCACCAATCCTGAAGAATACTTAGACTGGGAGATTAAGATGGAGAGAATTTTTGAGCTCCACTCGATTCCCGAGCACAAGAAGGCTCCACTCGCATTCACCGAATATGCACTTGTTTGGTGGAATCAAAAGTTGGACCAAAGGCGCAACACACGGCCTATGAGAGCTCGAGCTCCACCTCTATCATGGTTTGATCTGACTACAGCAATGCGTAAGACTTTCGTTCATGCGTATTATTTTAGAGAATTGTATAAGAAATTACATACACTTGTACAAGGCTCTTTGACTGTAGATGAATATTACAAGAAGTTAGAGATGGCCAAGATCAGGGCCAATGTCTATGAGGATGATGCCGCCAGTATGGCTCGCTTTCTCACCGACCTGAATAGAGGGATAGCATTAGCAGTGGAATTGCAGAATGCCACCAGCCTAACAGACATGCTACACAAAGCCAGGGTAATGGAGGAATACATGAAAACTGTCCAACCAGTTAGGACGCAATCAAGCGCCCCAGCCACCTGGAGGAAGAATCCGGTGTACTCTCCTCCCGCCAAGAAGCCTTTCAACTCTGAACGCAAAGCTATCCAGGCTGCACCATCCACCTCATCTTCATCTTCATCCGCAGCTAAAACGCCGTTCACTCCTAGAAAGCCAATCCACGACATCACTTGTCACAGGTGTTCCGGGCGTGGACATATGATGTGCGATTGCCCTAACATCAGAAAAGTGCTACTTGGGAATGATGATGACTACATCTCTGAGGAGGATGAAGACGAACCTGTTAATCCCTTCGCGGATTTAACCCAGAGGGTAAGTCAGATACAGAACAGGATATTCACCAACCTGACGGTGACACTCACATTTCTATGTTGCCCGCTCTTTGACTACATCCGTCGTCCAGGACTCAAGTCAACGAACCAACATATTCCATTCTCGTGCTAAGGTAAATGGTAGAGTTGTTGTTCTCATAGTTGATGGGGGAAGCTGCACAAATGTCGCCAGTGCATACATGGTCGAAAAGCTGAATCTCCCCACCATCAACCATCCGCATCCGTACCGGCTCCAATGGCTCGACAACTCAGAAGGGTACCGAGTCAACAAGCAGGTCAGAGTGTCATATGCTATTGGGAAGTTTGAAAGAGAAGTTACTTGTGATGTGCTCCCTATGGAGGCGTGCCACATTCTCCTGGGTCGCCCATGGCTCTTTGATATGAAAGCGACACACGACGCAGTTGCCAACACCTACTCGGTTGCCAACGGGGCAAGATCCATACATTTCTACCTCTACCACCCCAAGATGTTCGTGCTGAGTCTCTCAGGATGAAAGATAAGCTTGTCGAATGGGAAGCTGAGAAGAAACAAGAAAAGGGGAAGGGGAAACAGATTGTAAAGGGTAGTAAGGCGTACTCAGATAAGCCTTCTAAAGAAGATAGTAAAAGTAGCTTATTTGCTACACTTGGGGAAGTCGAACAAGTTTTAGAGTCTAAGGGTTTAATTCTTGTACTTATTGCTAAAGACGACTCTACTAACCTTGCCGACGTTTCTAGGGATCTCCCTATAGAAGTCGAGTTTTTATTGCAGGAATATGATGATGTCTTTCCGGAGGAGCTGCCGGCAGGAGTGCCCCCTCTTCGTGGAATTGAGCATCAGATCGACTTCGTACCTGGCTCGTCGATACCAAATCGTCCAGCTTACAAAGCAAATCCGGAGGAAACAAAGGAATTGCAGCGTCAAGTGGAGAAGTTACTCGCCAACGGCCAGGTAAGGGAATCTTTAAGTCCTTGTGCTGTACCTGTTATACTTGTTCCTAAGAAAGATGGTACATGGAGAATGTGTATGGACTGTAGAGCTGTTAATAAAATCACCATTAAGTATAGGCATCCTATTCCTAGGCTTGATGACATGCTAGAAGATCTATATGGCTCAACTGTTTATACTAAAATTGATTTAACACAAGGCTATCATCAAATTAGAATGAAGGAAGGTGATGAATGGAAAACTGCTTTTAAAACTAAATTTGGTTTATATGAGTGGTTGGTTATGCCCTTCGGCCTTACAAATGCACCTAGTACTTTCATGCGATTAATGAATCATGTGCTTAAAAAGTTTATAGGGAAGTATGTTGTGGTCTATTTTGATGATATATTGATATATAGTAGGGACATGAAGTCATACATAGAGCACATTCAATTGGTATTAATTGAGTTACGTGATAATAAATTATATGCCAATGTGAAAAAGTGTACATTCTGTGTGGAGGAAGTTGTCTTCCTTGGTTTTGTTGTCTCGAAGGATGGCGTGAAAGTTGATAACGCCAAGGTTCAGGCTATTCGTGACTGGCCTACGCCAACATCGGCCTCTCAGGTGAGATCTTTCCATGGTCTTGCTAGTTTTTATCAGAGGTTCATGAAGGACTTTTCTACCAAGGCTGCGCCCCTGAATGAGTTGTGCAAGAAGCACGTACCGTTCTTGTGGGGTCAAGCTCAAGAAAATGCCTTTACTGTTTTGAAGCATGATCTCACTCATGCTCCTGTTTTAGCATTGCCAGATTTTGATCAAGTTTTTGAACTTATGTGTGATGCTTCAGGTATAGGTATAGGCGCTGTGCTGATGCAAGAAGGGAAGCCTATCGCCTACTTCAGTGAGAAGTTGAAGGGAGCTGCCTTGAATTACCCGACTTACGACAAGGAGCTCTATGCAGTGGTTCGTGCTTTAGAAACTTGGCAGCATTACTTGATGGCCAAGGAGTTCATTGTGCACTCGGACCACGAGTCCTTTAAACATCTAAAGGGACAGGGTAAGTTGAACAAACGTCACGCTAAGTGGGTATCTTTCATTGAAACTTTTCCTTATATCATTAAGTATAAAAAGGGAAAGGAGAATATGGTAGCTGACGCTCTGTCTCGGAGGTATGAAGCCCTTACTTTACTTGATCATTCATCATTAGGGTTTGCATATCTTAAGGAATTGTATGCTTCTGATTTAGATTTTTCCAATATTTATGAAGCATGTGAATCTGGTGCATTTCAGAAATTCTTTAGGCAAGATGGCTTTTTGTTTAGAGAAAATAAGTTATGCATCCCACGTAGTTCAACTACGGAGCTACTGGTACGTGAAGAACTTGATACACAGTGGGGGGCTAATGGGTCATTTTGGTGTCCATAAAACACTTGATATGCTTAAAGAACACTTCTATTGGCCTAAAATGCGTAAAGATGTAGAGTCTATTTGCTCACGCTGCATTGAATGTCTCAAAGCGAAGTCTACGTCTAAGCCCCATGGTCTTTACACACCGTTACCTATACCTTTTGTTCCTTGGACTGACATCTCTATGGATTTTATTTTAGGGTTGCCGAGGACGCAAAGTGGTAAAGACTCACTCTTCATTGTCGTGGACGGATTTTCTAAGATGTCTCATTTTATCCCATGCAGAAAATCTGATGATGCAAAGCATGTTGCGGACTTATTCTTCAAGGAGATAGTTCGGCTACACGGCATTCCGCGCACCATCGTGTCAGATAGAGACGTGAAGTTTTTGAGTTACTTTTGGAAGACGTTGTGGTCTCGATTAGGAACTAAGTTGCTGTTCTCGACCACTAGTCATCCCCAAACGGATGGTTAGACGGAGGTGACCAACCGCACCGTAGGAAATCTACTGAGGGCGCTGATTAGGAAGAACTTGAAGAGTTGGGAACAAGTCTTGCCGATTGCAGAGTTTGCCTACAATCGCTTCAGGCATTCCTCAACAGGGTTTTCGCCCTTCGAAGTCGCCTACGGCTTCAACCCGTTAACAGTGATGGATTTACTGCCACTGCCACTGCCCCTGAAGGATCAGACAAGTCTTGATGGAGCACAGAAAGCAGAAGCTGTTAAGCGGTTGCATGAGAAGGTTCGTCAGAATATAGAGAAGACGAATGCACGTAACGCCAAAGCTGCAAATCAAAGGCGTACGGCAGTGAGCTTTGAACCTGGTGATTGGGTTTGGGTTCACATGAGAAAGGAGAGGTTTCCAGCTGCCCGGAGGACAAAGTTACATCCCCGAGGCGATGGGCCCTTTCAAGTTATTGCTAAGATGGGGGATAACGCTTACAAGCTTGACTTACCAGGTGAGTATAGTGTTAGTACATCTTTTAATGTTGCTGACTTGTCTCCGTTTAATTTTGACCAGGATCTTGATTCGAGGTCGAATCCTTTCTAACCGGGAGGGAATGATGAGGCCATCCCCAACCCATCGACAAGTCCAAGCAGAGAGGATCTACAAGTTGAGGCAGGGGACTCGAGAAAGGAAGCAGAGCCTGTTCGTGTGCTACATCGAGGCCCAGCTATGCTCTAGGACCCGAGCCCATACCAGAGAGATCCATTGGTAGATATCATTGGGCCAATGACACGCAGGAGGACAAAGAAACTCAAGACCGACCTTGAGAACCTAGTCCAAGAGTGTTCCCGGCAATCCCAGATGGCATCCGAAGCACAAACCCCTGAAGATAAAGCCCAGAAGGGTAAAATGGTCATTTTACTCACCATTTCCGAAAAGGGGTCTAAATTGAAGAATCATGAAGAAATGAAGAGTTTATAAAATTTGAGTTTCAGAAATGATTCCGGAAGCTTCCAGAAGCTTCCTACACTTTTCACAGACACGCTATTGAGTTTTGGGGCGAATCCCCTTGCAATCCACCTTCATAAATTCCGCTAGCCCAGACCAAGAGAAGGAGAGGAAATTCCGAAATTGGGAAGCCCAATTGAGAAGCCCAATCCGAAATTGTGAAGGGTTTTAATTGAGGAGTTAGTTTGAGTTTACAACTTAAGTTAATTCTAGTAGTAGTTTTCAATGAGAGTTCCTACTTAAACTCTTGTCGTATTTTAATTTTACTTCTTATTCTTCTTATTTTTAAGATAATTTTCGGCTGAAATTATCCAATAATTCACCCGAATTATTATCTCTTAACAAACCTAGTTCCTTTAGGTTTGTTTCTTTTCAAGAGATCAATCTCTCGATTGAATTCTACTTCTTAGTTTTGCTTCATTTCTACTTGTTATTTAGTATAGAATTTCGGCTAGGTTCACCCTTGTGAAATCCGAATCACTATCATCAACTAAACCTAGTTCTTTTAGGTTTCAGTTTGTAAGGAATCAATCTCTTGATTGAGTTCCAATTTTAATTGCTTTCTACTACTTTGTACTGAAGAATTCGGCTGCCTATAACTATAATAGGGGTCCTCTTCTTCATTTTTCAGACACAATTTTGATTCAAGTAATAGAATAGTATAGTTTTATACTTCTTGAATCATTCTCTCATTTTGAGCTTTTGTAGTTTGCATGTTTTGTGAATTACTATAAGTTTAGAAACTATAGCTTTTTAGGTAATTGCTCTGCCTAGAATGCATGCTTTTGTTTCGACTCTTTTGTTCTTAAACTTGGTTCGATCTGCGTGTTTAAAATTAGCTTAGCTTAATTTTAGTAGACTGCCGAATCCAATGTAGGGATTCTAAAGGTTAAGAGCTGCGTCTCGCAATTTCCAGACTTTCCTTGGCAAGTATTCCGCATCGTGAACTCCGGTCTACATCATTAAGGTTTTCAGAAATTTTGAAAGTTTTTAGTATCAAAAGTTTGAGATCTTTCCTGGATTCCAATGTCATGTTTCGACACCGAACAAGGTCTTGAACTTCTAGCTTTCTCAAAAGATTCAAATTTCAGAAATCATTCAGGTTTTCAATGGAGTCGGGTCTTTTTAAAACGAGTTATGTTTCAGATTCTGTTCAACATCGGTCTTGACATTGAACAAGTTGTCGAACATCTGGGTTAAGTTTTCAAAATTGTTTTCTAGTTCTATTTTGGTTTGACATTTACATTCGACGTCGATCCTGGTGTCGTAATCGTCGCAACGGGTAAGTTCTGAGAATCCGGTTCTAGACCTATTTTCAAAACAACTTTTTATCATGCATTCGATGATTTTAATCCGTTGAAAAGGCACAACTTCATAGTCTAACATACATATAAGACATCTAAACTTTTATTTTGCAAAAAACAAGTACCTTTAACTAATCCAAACTGAGCTCGAACATGGCTTGAGGCTTTATGTTTTCGAAACATGCTTTTCATAGATTCGCGATTTAAGTCACATATCTAACTAACTTTAACCGATTAAATCTAGAGGGAATCCATCCTTCATTATTTTTAACATGCATTGTTCACAGGTTACACCATAAATATGGGATCCTACTTAGTTCTTCAAACATACATGCTTTTGTTCAAGTTCAAGCTTTTAAATCTAAATTCACATGCTTCTTACTTTCCATCAATACTCGTCATTAAGACTCTCCATGAAATCCTACAAATACCATGAACAATGAAGACACGGTGATGACATGAAGCTACAACGACGGCGGCTCTTCTCCTCCATGCAAGGGGTTTTCAGATACGAATAACCTTTAGTTTGAGTAAGCTATTCATGTGAAACCTTGGGAAAACTTGTATTGTTTGCATTTCACCTTTAAGAAATCATTGGGTTGATTAGGGAAATCCAAATATATCACTCGGGAGTGGATTAGAATTAACCACTATATATCTTTGTGTGTTATACTTGTTTTCATTATTGCTTTACACATTAATATACACATTCATCACAAAACGATTTTAATAAGTTTTAAAAAACTTCACCCTTCCCCTCTTAGGTTGCATTGTTTTTCAATGATGTATTTCCCTTATAAGTCTAGTTGCTGAAGTATTGTGTGTTGAGTGTAGTTTGTCATATGCATCACGTATTGAGTTTAGAATATAATGTATTGCAGTTACGAGTTTAGCTATTGAAGTATCGCATATTGAAATTAGTTTATGATGTATCATGTATTGAGTTTAGTTTTTGATATATGACGATTATGTTATAACAACAAGTATTGCATACATGGTTTATAAAATCCCAATCCAGATTATAGGATAGCGGGATCCTACAATTCGGATATGTGAAATCTATCCAAGATTATACTGATGGAATTTCGTAGTGGACTCGCTATAGGATCAGTGGGATTGGGAAGAATTAATAGGATCACACGATCCCATGATCCTACATCGATCCATCAAATTGACTGACAGTATGACAAGGGGTATGTTCTTTACGTTTTGGTTTGAGTTTTGGTTTTGGTTTCAACAGTAAATTTAATATATTATACTCAACTTTCATCATTTCCAGTACAACTTTTTACAATTCAGCTATACATTTTTACATTTCCAATAGAGGTTTTACATTATAAAACTATTTTTCAAAAACCAAAACTCAAGCAAAATGGAACTAATTACTTCGAAGACATGTCAAAGGCGTGGGATAATATAGGGGTTGTTCTTTGATGAAGGTTTAAGTTTTGGTTTTTGGAAAATAATTTTATAATGTAAAAAGTGATTGGAAATGTAAAAAGTATAGTTGAATAGTAAAAAATTAGATTGGAAATGATAAAAGCGGATTATAATATATTAAATTTACTGTTGAAACCAAAACCAAACTCAAACCAAAATGTAAAAACCAGGCCTATAGTATAATCGAAAATACCAAGGCTAAAAAGAACGAAATTGTTATGTAAAGGACCCGAAATACTACTCAGAGGACACTTTTCAAGTTTTTTGAAGCAAAATTACTAAATTGTCCTTAGCTAATCTTCCTTCTTCCTGCGCCCTTCTTCCTTCTTCCTGCGCTCCTTCAAGCTAATCGGCGGAATCGGCACAAATCGACGAAAATCGGCACAATTGGAGAAGACAAAGAAAGAAAAAAAAAAAAAAGGAAATTGGGTTCTACAAACGGAAATTGCAGAACTTGGTTATGCAATTTCCAGTTGCTGAACCGAAGTTCTGCAATTTCCGTTTGCAGGAGAGTAAAAACTTGAAATAAAAAAAAAAGCACCTTCGCCATAGGACGACGAAGGTTTAAAACTTTCGCTGCAGGACAAAACCTTCGCCGTCCTGTGGCGAAGGCTGCCGATAGGAGGTTTTCTTCTCTCCAGCAACAATGGTGGAATTTAAAAAATAATAATAATAATAAAAGTAAGAAATATTTTGTTAGAAGTGAAGGTATTTATGTATTTTCATTAGAAAAATATTCTATGTTTAGTAAAAAAGTGTTCTGTAAATAACATGCCCAAAAAGAATTAAAGAAAATTCTGAAGACACGTCAAAGATTTTATTTTTTTGACAACAAGACACGTCAAAGTTTTACTTGGATGTTTAACAATAATGACTCCCATTTAATTGCTTGCCCTGTCGGCCCTTTCAATCAGTGCAGCGACATTTCCATTCCCAAACGCCGCATCGGCCGGGCTTCGGGTTCTTGGTGCTGTCGAACTCTCCGGTCTCCTAGTTCAGGTCAACTTCGTACACTCTTTCTTCGAATTTCGTCTTCTGTAATCAGTCTCCAACGCCGGAGCTTCTTCGTGCTTGATGGTTGGGTGATTTTGATGCTGCTGTCGTTAATTTTGGGTTTGCCGACTCAAAAAGTTTAATTGAATGAGTCGACTTACCGAATTCAAGAAACTCTCTGGTCTTGGGTTCGGTAAGGCCAATTCGGGGTGAATTGCTTAAGGTTAGCTTGTTTTCTTGTTGTTGCTTCTTGAATTTCTTAGCCATGGGATCCATACTTTCCGTTGAAGGAACATATTTTATGTCTCCCCGGGTGTTAATTTAGCCCTAAAAATATACTTTTTGTTAGATTAGCTTTGCGGTTGAATAATAGGTCTTGGGGAGGTTTTGTTTGAACTGATTGATTGGGGACTGGAGCTTTTGGATTGGTTCAAGTTTTTGTATGTGTGAGTAGAAGATAGGCCTTTTTGATTAAGGAGAGAGGGCGAAGGAGCATGAGGAACTAAGGCGTCAACCTGAAAGAGGGAGGACATACTTCTTAATGTTTCTTTGTTTCATTCTCTGTTTCTCTAAGGCTGATAGATGTATTCTCATTGACGCCTAGATTATCTCTAGGGTGGTTGTCGGCGGAATCACAGTTGACAGCGAAAACAGCGGCTTAGCTTCTATCTTTTCTCAATACATGTTGTGCATCAGTTTCTCGAGTTCTTGCGTCCTTATACTAGTTCAGTGATGTATCTTGTGCGTATGTAAGCATGCATGCAGCATGGTCTTGGTATTGGATAAACTTAGCTTAAGATCCTTGATCTATGGATGTGTACTTGTATAAATGCTTCTTGGCTAGAATTCGAAGGAGGAAAATTGAAGTATTTCTTATCAATTATTATTTCCTTTTGTGGCATATTACATGACATTTAGCAGTGCCAACCTAATTGCAGCGAGCTGTTTAAGCACACTTCTCTATTTGTGCATGACATTAGAAAAGTAATGATGAATTGATTAACTTTGATGGCATTAAATAGATTGGAAATTTAGGTTATCCATTCTAGATTTCTTGTGTGTCCTTTTACTTTTATTTAATGAGCTTGCTTTACAGTCATTTGTTCTTTATGAGCAGGTAATGAAGGCTTTCTGTGAAAAGAAAGAGGTGTCTTCCGAAGGTTCCTGGAAAAGTTCCACCGGTACTCCTAATACAGTAGCTGCTTCAGCCTCTTCAGAGGCTGGACCAAGCAGCCATAACTCTAAAAAGTCATCTGTGTGGCTAGGCTTCTTTGTGCCTGCTTTCTCAATATTTGACAATAATAGTGACCCTAGGGAAAAAATTAACGACCGTGCTTCAAAGAATCATGGATGGACAGTACATATAAGGAGAGTACTTAATAGTGGTTCAATGAGGAGAATACTTGGACTAAATAAGACTGGCAGTTCTAATTCAATAAGTGACATATGGCTTCTAGGATATTGCTATAATGTCGCTGAAGGTAGCTCTCTAAATGATCCAACTCAGTCAGAAGGATTTGCTTCATTTGTTGAAGATTTCTCTTCAAGAATTTTGATCACATACCGGAAAGGTGTATACATGATTGCCGTCCTGCACTGCAGCTCAATCCTTTTCTGTGGACAATCATTTGAAGTTAACTCGTGTTTTTTCTTTTTCTTTTTTTTTTTTTTCTCTCTTTTGGTGAACTTTTCTTCAGGATTTGGACCTATAGGAGATTCCAAGTATACTAGTGATGTGAATTGGGGATGCATGCTCCGAAGTAGTCAAATGCTTGTTGCTCAAGTAAATGAAATTTCATTTTCTATTTTGCTTAGTTCAGTTGCATTTCATACTCTCTTTAATCACTCGATACTGCTTATATATGCAGGCCTTACTTTTTCATCATTTAGGAAGATCATGGAGGAAAACTTTGGACAAGGTAATACAATTTCACTTTAGGAAATATTTTCAGAAGTGGCAAAATCTTTTCCTGAATCTCAACTTTAGTTTTTAATAAGAGCTGTAAGATGTCTTAGGCTGTCTGAACCTTAAATAGAGCTTAAGAGAGACTTTGTTTGTTGACTTGTTTATTATGCAGCCAATGAACCGAAAGTATGTCGAGATATTGAACATTTTTGGTGACTCTGAGTTATCACCTTATTCTATTCACAATCTTCTTGAAGCTGGTAAGACTTATGGCCTTGCTCCTGGGTCATGGGTTGGCCCGTATGCAATGTGTCGCACCTGGGAAGCATTAGCTCTCTGTAAGAATAAAGAGAATGTAGATGAAGACCTTTCATCAACAATTTCTATATATGTTGTTTCTGGGGATGAAAATGGAGAAAGAGGTGGGGCTCCAGTGGTTTGTGTGGAGGACATCGCTAGACATTGTTTGGGGTATTCGAGGGGCCAAGTTGATTGGATGCCTATCATTTTACTTGTTCCTTTGGTCCTTGGCCTGGATAAAGTGAACCCAAGGTATAGTTTGTTCTTTTTGTTTTTCTAAGTTGTGTCCACGACTGTCATTTTTGTTCATTATATTTTGATGGTGATTTCAAAATTAAAAGTATTTGTCCTCCATTGTTGCTATTGAGTATTGACTATTAGACTAATTTACTGAAAATTGGTGGGCGGGAAGGGTTTTATTACCATGTATGCAAATATTGAAGTGAAAGGGCGATTTTCATGGAGTTTGTTTGATGAACTTCTGTAGCCACTTATTTTCTCATCTGAGGATATTCTTTGTCCTTGTGTTATTAACATTGAAGAGATAGGAACGAGAGAAATAATAATACAGTGGTTAGTTCTCTCTTATATTCAGATTATTTTTTGTGTTGTTATCTGGAGTTACATTGCAGACACAAGTCTTGGTTTCACTAGTCCTTTCATTTGGCCCCCCTACCTTGACAGTGATGATTCATAATCTTATGTGATGAAGGTGTCTGGCTGTTGCGGCATAAACTGGTTTCAGCACCAGGATTGGAGCTTGCTTATTCTATAAGATTTTGTCTTACCTAATTAATAGTGAAGGGGAAGACCTAACCAAACATGGAAAGAAAGTATTAAAAAAGATATGATGTTTCTAAACTTATGAGGAAATATTTTTTTGATAGAACACGGAGGTGAGATGTGATCCATTTGGCTCCCAGATATGACTTTAGTTCGTAGAAGTTTTACTCGAAAAATTGCTGCTTTTGGAAGTTACTCTGACGCACTTAAAAGACTCTTCTGTATTTGCAGTAATGACCTTGTATGTGCCTGAGGTTCAGAAATGTGCTTACAGCTTGTGTAGAACAAGTCTTATTGTGTGATCTTGAGTTCCAAAAGGGAATCTCAAAACTAAGGAGGCACTTTGTTGATGGGTTTGGAATTAAATCTATCACTTCCATTTCATTTCACTTCGCTTGGTTGACATCTAGGAAAATAACAACAGTAGGGGTGACATCCAAATATTTGGGAATACTCCAAACCCAAGACATTTGGTGGGCTTGAGGATGGGGAATCAGCTAGGCTCTTTTTTTCTCATTTTTCCCTCTCCCTTCTCTTTCCTGCCTTTCCTCTATTTGCACCAACAAACCTTCTTCATCCTCCACCCCCACCACACCCTAACCACCCCCCCCCCACCCCCCCCCAAAAAAAAACCACCACCCCCCAATTTCTCATCCTATATTAGGAGGGAAGGAAGCTTCTCGCTAACAGGAGATTCTCTTTATGGTGTGTGTGCGAGTTTGAATAGTCTTTTTGTTTTCTTTCTAAAGATCGGTATTACAAGAATGCAACTGAATGATTAAGAATCTATTCTTTGATTTGGGTTTATCCAGTAAAGAACATTTTCTTTACTTTGTGTGAAACTCTTTTGAGAAATTCTCTTTTATCATATCCCATCAAAGATGTATTCTTTGACTTGACTTGTTAGTGCAGTTGTGAAGTTCTTATTGGACTTCTGTTAAAGATTCTCATTCAGCAATTTGCTACATTGCATTTTGCAGCAACAGTTGAAAGTGGTCATGGAAGCATTAAGTGCTTATCATCTGGGTTTGTTATTTTTATTGATTACTCCCATTATCTCTAAAAGTTAATATTTTCACTGTCTGTAGTTGATTCAACTTCACTTAAACCATGCCAGAGACACCTAGTAACCATCCCCAAAATCTGGGCAGTTCCGTTGGTAGTGAAATCAGAGTACCGTTGATTATTCATTCCAACCACTGATTGGAACCCTGCTTTATTATCAAATAATAAATAAAAAGCATTTATTTTTCTCTCTTTCTTATCTTGCAATAATCCTTTTTGCACTCATTTTTTCCTTGCCTAGTTCATTTTGCTATATTTGAACATTCCACTAGGTAAAAACATGAACCATTATATTTCAATCATACTTCAATAAAACAAAGGGCTGAATTCAGAACCCCCTGAAGTTTGGGGAAAGTACCAACCACACCCCCCCCCTCCCCCGGCCCCTTGAGTTTGGTAAAAAGACAAAAATATCCTTCAGTTCTTTACTATTGTTGTTTGAAGGGACTTTTGAGGGTATTTTTGTCTTTTATTACAAATCACGAAGGTACTTGTGGGGGGTGGGGTGGGGTGGGGGGGTTACGTTTGTACTTTAACTCAAACCTTGAGGACGTGGGTGGGGGGTGGCTTGATTTCTCCGTAAAATAAATTCTAGCCTATAAAATGTTTGAAATCCTATTTATCTTTCTGGGACAATTTCCATTTCTAAAAACATCCCACAGCCAAACATCAAGAATGGTATTGGTTGCCATTCTACACAATCAACCATGTATCAGGAATGAATTAATGATACCAATTGCAATCCCACAATTCTATCAAATCCATTCTGATTCTCATTCCTGTAAACGAGCCAAGCAAGCCCTATGCCTTTATCCAAATATGTGGGGTTGGTTATATGACTCTTATCTCTCTATCTTGTTTGATTGAAGCACGTGCTCTCATTATATTTGAGCATGCTATGTCTTTCTTTATAGTTTCTTTCCTGTTCTTTTAAATCTTCTCCTTACCCTTTTTATTTTACTAATGATTCTCTATTCTTGGCTTGCGGTACTAAGGCATGTGAAGGTCTCCAATGTGTCTATTCAAACCTTTATTTGTGTTACTTTAATTTTCTCATATATTTGGGTTACCTGTATTTTTGTTCAAAATACATAGTTTATGTTTTCTATCTAATCTAACATGTATGCTCATTCATCATTGGATTCTCATATTTTGTTCATGTTTATATTTAGTCATCCAACATTATGATCCATATAGGATTGCTGGTCTTATGACTAATCTATAAAGTTCTCTTTCCAATTTCAATGGTACTTTACAAGTAGAGTGTATAGAAGATGTATTTCCTGATCTGTTTGAGTCTAGTTGTATGTGTGACATTTTATAATTTCCTATTTTCCTTAATGGTCAATCCCAAATGTTTCAGAATATTAAATGCATTTTTTATGCTTGCTAATTTTCACATGGAAAATGGTTGGGAGAGTGAAATTGTGGAGTGGAAGTGTTGAGTGAATGATGTGGCTTGTGTCAAAAGACAATTGTCCTTAATGATCCTACAATAATGATAAGATGTGGATAGTGATTTTGGCCCTGTATGGTATGCCTTTTGAAAGGTGTTTTGGATTTTAAAATTATTAAAATTATATTGGAAATGTAAAAAGGTGTTTGGGAAATGTAAAAAGGGTTATTGGAATTGATGAAAAATTATTATAAAATGAAAAGTGAGTGAAATGGAAATGAGAATTTGTTGCCATACAGGGCCTTTGTATTTTAACACATGCCACATCATTCGCTCTATAATTTCACTTTCCTTATCTAATACATTTATCATGTTGCCAGGTCTACGATTAGTAACATTCTGTATTCAGTTTTAGCTTAGTTATAAAGCATTCCATTCTAGCCTCCCTCCAAACTTCTCACTTGGTATTTGCTCATGCTCTCATCTCATCAATTAAAACCCTATCGTGTGCAAATAACATACATTCAAGAATGGGTTTTGCAGATGTTTTAGTAATATTGTTAATTACTGAGGCAAAACTCCTATCTTTAGTATATATGATACTCTAGCCACTTTCTTTTCCAATATCCACACGTTATACTCCTATTAGCTATGAATTGTGAAAGAAAGAGTGCTTAAAGATTCTGCAGGTATGGAGAGGATTTTTGTCGGCTTAGGAAATTCAGCTTCATTGATTGAAAGGGAAAGAAGTGGAAATAGTTTGATTTATATAGTCATGAATCGTGTGGCAGTGATTTATTATGACTTTTATACTATGAATATGTTTCGTGGTACCTTATCTGCCGTCCCTCTTTGGAGTCAGACATCTCATAGCACAGCTCTGCCAATAATCTTGAATAGTTCTTTTTTTTTTTTTTTTTTTTTTCCCCTTTCTTTTTAAGGGAAAAGAAATATCACCATCTGTGTTGCTTACCTTTTGTTGGCTGTTGTATTGAAAATGGTGCTTTAGACACTTTTGACAGTGTCATGTGGCTTCTTATTTTATTTTATTTTTTATAGGAAGGCTGAACATTGAAACAAAACAAAGTAGATTTTTTTTTTTTAATAAAACATTATCTACAAAGAGACTGTAATTTTCTGTGTAATTTATTATATTTAAGAGTGGTCTGTGTCAAAATTTTTGTACAATGAGAAAGGGAAAGCTGTCAATTTTTTTGGAGAATTAGTGGAATTATGCCAGAACATAATAATGAAGCAAGCATATTCCACACATTTGTTGCAATATCGTCGTCACTGTCAAGTAATTACATGCAAATCCATTAGATTAAAGATCAACTGTTACTTGTAAAGAATGACGTTAAATTCCTTAGAGAAGTAGATGACTGCCTGCCGAAGCCCTACTTGCTTACTCTAGTCATCTATTGGCTTTAAATCTCCAATCTATTGGAGGAGAATTCTTCCAATTTGTTGTATAGATGTTAAAGTTTTCTGTTGTGCCTAAATACTCTAATGATATATTAATCTCATTTATGCATGAACTTATTAGAATTTTATCACAATTTCTTTCCACCGTATGAAGGAATATCTTTAAAAGAACGACTTAAATTAGAGCTTCATTAGTTATTTGTTATGTTCATTGAAACTTTCATATTTGATAGGTATATTCCCTTGCTGGGAGACACATTCCAGTTTCCTCAGAGTCTTGGTATACTGGGTGGCAGGCCTGGAGCTTCAACATACATTATTGGCATGCAAGATGAAAATGCATTTTATCTCGATCCTCATGAGGTTCAGCAGGTACTATTCTGATAAAATTATTCTTGTTGCTTTCAAAGTTATTGTTATTTATGGTCTCTCATTTTAAATTATTCACATGAAATCGTCTTTATGTTTTGAGAGGATTCATTGACGCTATGATGGCTTCACGAACCCAACATGTTCCCGTGTGCTGATTTTGTATAGCCATTCTGTGCTGCATGTTGATGAACACACTGATATTTTTTATGGATGATAGCTCATTGTAGTTTTTTTGTGTTTTTTCTTTCTTTTTCCTTTTCATTATAGCTGATCTATCAGGTTGGCCGATAAGCTTATGCTTAGGGATTTTTTACCCAGTACACTTGTGTGGTTTATGTTAAACAGATCTGGGAAGCTTGTCTTAGAGATTAGAACAGATTGTTTATAGCCAATGCTTAACCTTTGGATCCTCGTTTATCTATCTTTTTAATCCAGCATCATTCATGGAACAAGAAGAACAAAAAACTAGCCTTTATCCCACTGTGTAGTCGGCTATATAGATCATACTTCGCTATCGTGTACAGTTGAGTTACATGATCTATATCATGAAGTTCAATCCAGTTTCATTCCTATCTCAAAATTAATTAGCGTCTCTTGGATACCATCCCTCGACATTTCTTTTCCAAATAAGGTGTCTTCCCTTGTCTGTATTAGCTACAACTCAGTTGACAAGCCACAAATTCTAAGCTTACAACAACCTAGAGTAAGGATACAACATTTGACTTGAAAACGGAAAGTGTGTTAAAGTTCTTGCACATCAGCAGGCTTCTACAACGGCCTGAATGCTTGGAAACTCTTGGCTTTCACTTCTGCAATTCATGCCTTCACAGACTTAACTACACACAGTTCCTTAAGTTACAGTACAAGTGCAACATTTTTGACTACCCGTTGATTAACACTTTCTACCAAGGAATTACTGTGCACTCGATCCCATTAATGTTAGAAATGTTAGTTACAAGGTGTATGCTTGGAACATAACAAAATTTCCCAAATCTAGGTCCCTCTATGTTCATTACTAGTCATATGCAGTTAGCCTAAATGCCTTGGAAGTAAAACTAAGGATATTGAACTTTGTGTTGTTATGGCATTCGGATTTGCAGTTACTGTGTCAAAATCTACTAGCAAACAGCCTTTGTGCCTTAATTGGATTTCGGAAATGTAGGCCACTTTTTTCACCTCTAAAGTGGAATAAGTTCTCTGTATGCTCTAATTGCAAAAACTATAGTATTCTGCCTTTGCGTCTTAATTGTCCTTAAGGAATGCACGTGTCCTTTTCCACCTTTAAATATAAGCCAGTTGAGTATGATCATTATTTTGAGGGAACTTATAGTATGAAAATTGGAGTCAAGCGGCATAAATTTGCAACAAGGTGAACATGTTAATTGTTCACTAAATGATCTAATTGGAAAAACTGCTGGTATTCCAGTGGGGAACCTGCTGTGAAGCTTCACTAACTAGGGTAATTTTATGTTGCCAAATCATGAAAATTACGTTGCCAAATCATGAACCATTTATGTTCAACTCTTCCTTTTAGGGGTTTGGGCTACTAGTTTACCTGAATCATCTACTTTTACCTCTAAAGGATGGAAAATGAATGCAATGATTCGATTTTCAAGTTGATAGTCTCCAGTTTATTTTATACTGATAATATTAGAAAGTGTTGTGATAAAAATATAATGTAATTTACATTCTTTGCTGTCTGCTTCTTCACTTCAAGGAACTTGAACATGAAGGGCTTATTTGTTTTGTTTATGTGCATCATGGAATGGATATAGTCCTTTGTGCATGAATTGTTCAGTTTGCAATTACCGTAATCTTGGTTTATTATTAGGTTGCTGAAATTAGGACAGATAATCTGGAAGGAGATACTAGCAGTTATCACAGCAAGTAAGTAAGAACTCGCTTCATGTATCACTTCTTCGTATTTGCCCCTTTCTTTTTTCAGCTTTTCCTCCAACATTTTTTGCTCATTCTCTCACTTGTGTTTATCCTTTCAGTATTCTGCGGCACTTCCCTTTGGGCTCAATAGATCCATCCTTGGCAATTGGGTTCTATTGCAAGGACAAATGTACGTAGTTGATTTCATTCCAATTGCATCTTTCTGTCCGACCTGCAATATTAAAAGTTACATTTGCTTTCATTATAGGTGACTTTGATGATTTCTGTTCCCGTGCATCTAAGCTAGCTGATAAATCAAATGGTGCTCCGTTGTTTACTGTTGCTGAAAAACGTAAGTCACCCAACAGTGGCACTTGTCATGATAACATGAACTGTAATGTTGGGTTGCCTGAACCTGACTCCCATGATACGATGCCTGAAGGCGAAACAGAGCATGATGCCAATGAAGATGATTGGCAACTCCTTTGACTTGTAAAACTTTGGAGTTGTAGAAACAGCACTTTTAGGTTGTAAAGTTGTACATAATGTTGTTTGCTGATTCATGTCTTCGATATGGTCTCTTGTGATCGAGAACAAACCGACTGTCATTGATTGAATATAGTGAAAAATGAATGATTGACTTTGCAAATCATAATTTTTGTTTTAAATCAGATTCTTTTCTTTTTTTTTCAGTCTGTGCCCATGTGGGGTCCCTTGCACTTTTTCTCCCTGCTGCAAGATTGTAAATAAGGGTGCCACTATAGTTCATTCACGGAATGACTCAATTATTGAATAATGGCCTAAGTAATTATATTAGTAATCCATCACAAGTCATTATTCATTGACTGAATAATTCTATAAAGGGACTATAGTATTTCCCGGTAAATAAACCTAGGATTACAAAAGAGAATTGTGGAGGGGGAGGATTTGAGAAAGGCACTACAGTATTTTCTCATAAGTAAATTTTAGAGTTAAAAGAGAATGATCCCGGGGGGGGGGGGCGGGGATTTTAGAAAAGGGGGAAATTAGAAGAATTTCACTATGAGATGGTTATTAGACTACAAATCATCCAAAAGTTAATTTTTTTCTATTTAATCCACTATTAATACTATCTCGGCCGATTAACATTGTCGCTCGGCTAACTGATCAAGGATAGTTTTACATTTCTAACGCATTTTTTTAAATTAAAATTTTTTTCTTCCAAAAACATGTTTTCAAAACCACTCATGAAAAGAATCTTCAAGAAAGGAATCTTGCTTCCCTTTCTCAGTTCGGCTTCATTTTCCCGAAAGAATCATCATTCAAAATATACATTGGAATTCTTGTCGGACTAACATGAACTGAATCTTCAAGAATCCATTTGAAAGATGCCAAAAGTAATACTTAAATAACTTCGAAGTATTTTTGTAATAGGCCAAAGAATTCACATGCAACAACGCCAATATCGTAGCTGTTAGTAATTAACCCTTACTGTCTTATGCATTGAAAGTCTACATTTATATCCATCGCTCGCGATTGATTAAAATGACCTTTAGCTTGGGTCTTACAAGGTATTCTTTTTTTTAGTGCAAGGTAGCCTTGTAACTAAGGCTTACACTACATGTTAATATCCAGTATTATCTTCTTTTTTTTTTTTTTCTTTTTTTTTTTTTTTTTGAAAGCAAGTCATTCTCATTAATCAGTAGTTATGGTTACAAGATTTGACCCTTTTAACAATTTAGTCGCCATTACATGTGCCTCATGCACCCTATCTCTGTCTACCTTCATAATTGAGATATCTTTGTAAGCATTGCAGTAACGCCTAATATCTCTTATGATAGTGCTGACCTCTTTGTGGGCTGACTTCGGATTTTCCAATTGAGACAGCAGAAGGAGGCTATCCGTGTAGATCCGCGGAATCCATCCTTTTGCTACTGAATACTGAAGGGCTTAGGCATGCCAACGCTTCTAATTGGAGCGGAGATATCCCTACCACTATTATCCCAATCTTGTTCTAAACACACTAGCATTTCTGTCTTTGATCACCCAACCAATGCCACCGGTAGCTTCCCCAGGTTTGAACGCTCCATCCACTAGTACTACGACATTATAGCCATCCTCTACAGCCTCAGGTTCATCTGACTCCAGTGAGTCTTGCTGCCTCTGGGACACATTGGATGCCAGCGACCCTCCAACCTTCCTTTTCTGTTTACGATCTCGTAATATCGCTATCTCCTCCTTGATTATTTCCCACCTTACTCCTGGGGGGTGTACTTATTCTCCCAGATTTGTCTATTCCTGTCTAGCCATATTCCATAGAGAATATAAATTGACAATTGAATTGCCTCCCTGTTTGGAGCTTCCTTTACCCATTTCCAAAACCACTCCTTGAACCTCACCGGTCCCCCAACTGCAAAGTCGAATCCTAGAGACAATACTCTCCAGAGTCTCCTGGCATGTTTGCATTGTAGAAAAATGTTCTCCGTATCCTCCTCCGCCTCCCCGCACCTGATGCAACACCCTGGAATCTGTACACCTCTCGTTCTTAGATTCATTGTAGATGGACAAGCATTTTGAATCAGTCTCCACACAAAAAATATCATCTTCATTGGTATTTCTAGCTTCCACAAGTGTTTCCATAGCTTTTGTTGTTGATCCTCGACTTCTTGCAGTTAGTTCTGGTTGATATCCCTATAGAGTATTTCTGCAGCGCCTTCTTGTAACCTAGTTTAGCTGAATATTTCCCTGTGCTCGCGGCTTATACCATTGAGTGTCCTCCCCATCCTGCCACGGAGATAGATAAATGGACCTAATCTTTTCCCTAACTTGGTAAGAAAGGAAAGGTTCCCAACAGCCCGGAGGACGAAACTCCACCCCAGAGGCGATGGGCCTTTTGAAGTTATAGCAAAGATGGGGGATAACGCCTACAAACTGGATCTACCAGGTGAGTATAGCGTTAGTGCATCTTTTAATGTTGCTGACTTGTCTCCGTTTAATTTTGACCAGGATCTTGATTCGAGGTCGAATCCTTTCCAACCGGAAGGGAATGATGAGGGCATCCCTAGCCCTACGCCAAGTCAGTATGCAGAGGATCCTAGTTCAAGTAATGAGGACTAGGAAAGTGCAGCAGAAGTTCGTGTGCTCCATAGAGGCTCGCCAATGCTCCAGGACCCGAGCCCATATCAAAGAGATCCGTTCGTTAACATAGTTGGGCCTATGACCCGAAGAAGGACAAGGAAGCTACAGAAGCCCAGCTAGTTACGGACACCAACGCCCTTGAAGAAAATAGAAGGAAGGTTAAAAGCGTCACTTTACTCTCCATCACAGGGGAAATGACGCCTACTAATCAATCCAGCTGAAGGAAAGGGCATTTCTTGAAGTTCTTAATTTTCTTGAAAATCTTGAATTTCGCGGTTTACTGAATCTTGAAGAATCTTGAAAATCTTGAAGAATCTTGAAGTTCTTGATTTTTGACATTCCGAAATGATTTCGGGATATTCCAGAACCTCCCAACATCATCTCCACCATGCGCCACCTCAAATGGGCCGAAACCCACCTTGAAGTCCACCTCACAATTTCGGCCAGCCAAGCCCACAAGAAGCAGCCCACACGCCACTTGGAAGCTTAGGTAGGGGAAGGATTAGGTTTTGTGCATGTTACCTAATTCTACCCAAAGTTTGTTACAAGTTAGTTAGGTTGTTACAAGTTTGTTACAACTAGATCAACTTGGTAGTTTCCAAAAAGGGATCCCTTCTTGATCTCCCTTTTTGATTAGGTTTTATAATTATTTACTAAGTATTTTAATGTGCAAATTCGGTCATATCTAATAGGGGGCAGCCGAATTAGGAAATAAACACCAAACCTAGTTCCTTTAGGTTTCTGGTTTGTAAGAAATCAATCTCTTGATTGGTTTCCAATTCTATCTCTTTTCCTTTTGTATTTTGGACTTTAATTTCGTCCATCCTACTCTCTATAAATAGAGGGGGACGGAATTCATTGTTCCTTAGTTGATTAAATGACATAAGTTATAGTTTTATACTTCTTTAATCACTCACCTTATTTTGGGCTTATGTAATTTGCATGTTTGTTAATTGCTAAAAGCTACAGAAACTATAGGCTAATAGATAATTGCTCTGTCTATTGCTAAGCTTTGTTTCGATTCTATTATTCTCCACTTGGTTCGAATTGCGTGTTTAATTTACTTTGTAAGTTAGTAGTCTGCCGAATCCAAGGGTAAGGATTCTAGAAGTTAAGAGCTGCGTCTTGCATTTAGACTTTCCTTGGCACTTTCCGCATCGAGTTCTTGGATTTCCTAGCGTGGAGTTCAGGGGTTCACATCACAGACCATGCAAACTTTCTTCAAAGGTGTGCTACAGAAGCCCAGCTTTTCACCAGCTCCAATGCATTGAATGATAAGGAAATGAAGATTCCAAGAGTTACCCTACTCTCCATCAAGGTGAAAATGGTGAAAACTAATCCTTCCAGTTGAGGAAATGGTATTTCCAAGCTATGGAAATGGTATTTTCAAGCTAAGGAAAAGGTTCCAACTGAATTTTCCTTTTCTGTCCTTGAGAATTTCGGCAATGCTTCTCCTTCCTTGCAGCCGAATTTCTCCTTCCAAATTAACTTAGTTCCTTTATGTTTTTTTGGCAAGAAATTAATCTCTTGATTGATTTCCACTTTAGGTATTTTCCTTGTTTTCTTTCCTTGTTATTTTCGCACCTACTACCTATATATAGGGTGTTGCACTTCATTATTTTTCAATGATTAATTGAGTGAAAGTTTATACTTTATTATTCATTCTTCTTTATTTTGGCTTAGTAATTTGCATGCTTGTTAATTGCTAAAGTACATGATGAGGGCATCCCAAGTTCATCGACAAGTCCACAGACAAGTGAATCCAGAGAAGCTGAGGAGGTTCGGGTTCTACACCGAGACCCAACAATGCTTCAGGATCCAAGTCCATATCAAAGGGATCCACTTGTAGATATTATTGGGCCAATGACAAGAAGCAGAGCAAAGAAGGTTCAAGAGACTCTCAACAACCTTGTACAAGCTTGCCAACAGGATGCTCAATTGATAGTAGAAGCCAACGCCTTGGAGAATAAAGCTGGAAAGGTTCAAATTGCAACTCTCCTTACAATTCTTGAAGAAGAGGCGCAATTCCCCATTCCACAATGAAGAGAAGGCTGTTTCTTGAAGTTCTTGAAGACGCCAGAAGGTTCTTGGACTTTAAAGAGACGTTTCTTGAAGTTCTTGATTTTCTTTAAAATCTTGAATTTCATATTTTGCAGAATCTTGAAGAATCTTGATTCCGAAATGATTCCGGGAGATTCCAGAAGCTCCCTACACCATTCCACCATGCGCCATCAACAACAGGCCGAATGTCCATGGAGTCTAGTCCACATCAACCAATTTGGCCAGCCAATCAAAAAGCCCACACGCAAGGTCTACTCCAATAGGGTTTGCGAAATTAAGGGTTAGGGTTTGGGGGAAAATAAGGGTTTGTGCATGTTCCCTATTTTGCCCTTAGTTTGTTAGTTTCCAAAAAGGATCCCTTCTTGATCTCCTTTTTGAAGTAGGATTTCCAATTCCTTTTTCTTTCTTGTTTTACTTGTAATTTCGGCTGCCATTAGCTTAAGGTGACTGAATTTCCTTTTTCTTTTACCATTACCCACTTCTTTCAGGTTTTGGTATTGTAAAGGAAATCAATCTTTTGATTGGTTTCCAAGTCTAATTCTTTTCCTACTTCTTTTAGGGTAGAATTTCGGCTGCCCCTTTTCTTATAAATAGGCAGTCGAAACCACCATAATAAATTAAGTATTCGGATCTTAAAACTATTAGTTTGAGTACTCTTCCTTTATTGCTTTATGTATTTTGAATGCTTGTGATTTATATATTGCATGAAACTTAGCTTAATTAGGTTATTTGCTCTACCTAATTAAAATCGCATGTTTCACCTCTTTTCTTACTTGGTTCGAATCCCTTGAGTAAATTAGCTTAGGTTGGTTTATTTTTGTTAACTGGATTTTTCGGGTAAGTTAAGAGTTCATACGAGCTACGCCGCGTAATCAGACTTTCCTTGGCAATTCATCCGCATGTGTACCTTGGTCCACATCAATTGGTATCAGAGCTTGGGCTGGCTTCGTGGTTGGAGGAGGTTGAAGTAACACAACCAAATCTTTATCAGGTGTTTTCTTTTCCTACTTCTTGCTTTTCTTTTCGAAATTGTGGGAAATTACGCATCTGTGGGGGGGGGGGGGGGGAATTATTTTTTACTTCTCCTTCTTTAAAATCGCATATCCCTGGCTGAAATTTCAAAATTAAGTTCTGAACTTTAAAAAATAATTGGGTTCGGGTTTTTGGCTTTTGCTTAGGGTTTCGGTTTTGTTGAATCTTTAGTCGCCTTTGCTTGGCACCACTAGGGTTTGAGAGACACTTTTACTGCTGCTGTTTTTGCGTCTAAATTGTTGGGTTTTGCGACTACTTTATACTCCTCTTGTGCTATTTTGTTCAAGTTGGTGAGTTTTTGGCTGATGTTAAGCAGCTCACCTTATCTGCACTTTGTGATTTGCCTGCGCTAGTTGGATACCTTGTTTTGAATCCTTGAAAATATATTGAATTCTTAGTTTAGTATCCTTGGCTGCTGAAATTATCTCTGGGAATTGGTTAGTGAGTCAAACTTGAAAAATTTGCTAACCCTAGGGCTTTTTTTTAAAAATCGCAAAATTGGTGTTTTTTCCGCCACTTGGGGGTTTAAAATTCGTAATTGGGTTATCTGCATATTGGAAGAATTGATACTTTGCTGGGATTGGTTTCTTTGATTACCTATCGGGTTGGTGATCTCTTCTTTGGTTAGTTTTAGGACTTTCTTAAAGTTGTTCAACTATGCTTATTTCTTGATTCCATTCAATTCTTGAATTGCCCTGCTTTCAACTGCTAGTTGTATCTTTTCAAGCTACCTGAATGTTTACTCTTGAATTGTAGTTTCGATTTTGTCATTGTGCACACCCATCTTTTCTAAAATTTGAGGGCTTCACCCCGAAATTTCCTTGTTGTGTACCTCTTATCTGAACTATCTTACAAATATCGTTTGCGAAAAGATTTTTCAACTCCAAAATAGAACCAAGTATCTATTTTTCAAAAATTTGTGCTTTTTCCTTAAGTATCATTGCTGTGTGTCAATTGCTATTTGCCTTATACATTTGTCAATACCGGGAGGTAGAGTGGAAAAAGGCTTGAGTGAACATACTATAAGAGCGCCACCCTAGAGTGAAACACTGGTTTGAGTGTAGCTGTTAGGTGGGATACACTTGGGGGTCAAGGGGGTAAGGTTACTACTCATTTTTCCTTGTTCTTAGCAGACAGATTTTTGCCTATAACCGATGTCAGGAGGTGCTTTTGTCTCTCTGGGAAGTGAGCAAATACTGGCTGCGATAGCACAACTCTCTGCGCGATTTCCTACCCTCACGGAGGAGGTTGCTGACATGCGGGCCGAACGAGAACAAAGGTGTGCGGAGTCAGAGGAGGACACTCCTGCCAATGACAACAATGCCGTTGACAAGCCTTTCGAGGGTCTCAGTCAATGCAAAATGACTGTTCCACCCTTCGCCGGCGGTACGAATTCGGTGGATTACCTAGACTGGGAAATGAAGATGGAGCGCATCTTCGAGCTTCATGCGATCCCAGAACACAAGAAGGTCCCACTCGCGGTGGTACATTTCACGGACTATGCCCTGGTCTGGTGGAATCAAGAGATGGACCAACGAAGGAATACGCATCCCATGCGGGCCTGTGCTCCGCCTCTAACTTGGTATGATTTAACTACTTCCATGCGTAGAACTTTTGTTCCTGATTATTATTTTAGAGAATTGTATAGGAAATTACATACTCTTGTACAAGGACCTTTATATGTAGACGCATACTATAGAAAGTTAGAGACGGCCAAAATTAGGGCAAATGTACAGGAAGACGAGGTTGCTTCAATGGCTCATTTTCTTAATGGCCTAAACAGGGGTATAGCTTTAGCCGTTGAACTTCAAAATGCAACAACTTTGACGGACATATTGCACAAAGCTCGTGTCATGGAGGAATACCTGAAGGTAGTTCCACCTGTCCGGACGCCTACCAGCGCCCCACCGGCTTGGAGAAAGAATCCGGTTTACTCACCACCCGCTAAGAAGCCGTTTACATCAGAACGGAAGGCTATAGTCCCCGCCACCACCCGTCTTCATCCCAATCCAGAACGCCATCAACACCTCGGCAATCCATTAGCAATGTCACTTGCCACAAATGCTCAGGCCGTGGCCCCTACATGCGCGATTGTCCTAACATCCGTCCGGAAGGTCTTATTGGGGCAAGATGGTGAGTACATTTTCGAAGAGGATGAAGAGGAACAAACCGTTAACCCCTTGTCGGAGTTAACTGACAGCACTAAGTCTGCACCGGTAGAGCAATTTGAGTTCATCGAAGAAGATCCTAATCAGAACTTGGTTACTCGTACCTTGACTACAGCTGCTGTCCAGGATACGTCTCAACGGACAAATATCTTCCATGCCAGGACTAAGGTCAATGGGAAGTCGTGTGTTCTGATCATTGATGGAGGGAGTTGCACAAATGTGGCCAGTGAATATATGGTCAAAAAGTTTAAGCTCCCCATACTCAATCATCCACGTCCTTATCGGCTCCAATGGCTCGACAGCTCAGATGGCTACAGAGTCACAAAGCAGGTAAGTGTACCATACGCTATCGGGAAGTTCGAATCCACTGTTTTATGTGATGTTCTGCCAATGGAGGCTTGTCACATTCTGTTCGGACGCCCATGGCTCTTCGACTTGAAGGCAACTCATGATGGGGTCGCCAACACTTACTCGGTCTGCCAGGAGGGCAAGATCCACACGTTCCTACCTATGCCACCTAATGAAGTGCGTTCAGAAGCAATCCGAATGAAGGACGCCCTCGCCAAATGGGAAGCTGGAAAGCGCCTAGATAAGGGGAAAGGGAAAGAACTTGTAATGGGTAGTACGGCGAACTCTGATAAGCCTAATCAGGAAGAAGTTAGAAGTAGCTTTTTCGCTATAGTGGGGGAAATAGAACAGGTGTTAGGTAACAAAGGTTGTGTACTAGTTTTAGTATGTAAAGATACTTATGCTAACCCTGACGATATCCCTCGGGATATTCCTATAGAAGTTGATTGTTTGTTGCAGGAATACAACGATGTCTTTCCAGGAGAGCTGCCGCAGGGATTGCCGCCTCTGCGTGGGATTGAACATCAAATTGACTTCATACCTGGCGCATCTATTCCAAATCGACCTGCCTACAAAGCAAATCCAGAGGAAACAAAGGAATTGCAGAAGCAGATCGACAAGCTTTTGGCTAACGGTCAGGTAAGGGAATCACTTAGTCCTTGTGTTGTACCTATAATTCTTGTCCCTAAGAAAGATGGTACATGGAGAATGTGTGTTGATTGTAGAGCTGTTAATAAGATAAAAATCAAGTATAGGCATCCTATCCCTAGGCTTGATGACATGTTAGAGGACTTGTATGGCTCAACGATTTACACTAAAATAGATCTTACACAAGGCTATCATCAAATTTGCATGAGGGAGGGCGATGAATGGAGAACTGCTTTTAAAACTAAGTTTGGTTTGTATGAGTGGTTAGTCATACCCTTCGGCCTAACAAATGCACCTAGTACTTTTATACGATTAATGAATCATGTGCTTAGAAAGTTCATAGGGAAGTTTGTTGTGGTTTATTTTGATGATATCTTGATCTATTCCAGAGACATGAAATCGCATGTAGAACATATTCACTTGGTATTAATTGAATTACGTGCTAATAAATTGTATGCCGATGTGAAGAAATGTACTTTCTATGTTGAGGAAGTTGTGTTTCTCGGTTTTGTGGTCTCTAAAGCTGGTGTCAAAGTTGACGACGCCAAGGTGAAACCATTAGGGAGTGGCCTACACCAACCTCGGCCGCACAGGTACGGTCTTTCCACTGTTTGGCTGGATTTTATCGACGATTTATGAAGGACTTTTCCACCAAAGCAACACCTTTGAACGATTTGTGCAAGAAGAATGTTCCATTCGTATGGGGGCAAGCTCAGGAAAACGCCTTTTACGGTTCTTAAGCATGATCTCACTCATGCACCTATTTTAGCATTACTTGATTTTGATAAAGTCTTTGAACTAATGTGTGATGCATCAGGTATAGGAATTGGCGCAGTTTTAATGCAGGAAGGCAAGCCAATTGCCTATTTCAGTGAGAAGTTGAAGGGAGCTGCCTTAAATTATCCAACTTACGATAAGGAGCTCTATGCAGTGGTCCGTGCTTTCGAGACTTGGTCACATTATTTAATGGCCAAGGAATTTGTTGTTCACAGTGATCACGAGTCCCTTAAACACTTAAAGGGACAGAGTAAGTTAAATAGACGTCATGCTAAATGGGTTAATTTTATTGAAACTTTTCCTTACATTATTAAGTATAAGAACTTTGGTTGCTGACGCTCTATCTCGCAGGTATGAAATTCTGGCTATTTTAGATCATTTTTTGCTAGGATTTGCATATCTAAAGGATTTGTATGCTTTTGATATTGACTTTGCTACTTTATATAAAGCATGTGAATCTGGTGCATTCCATAACTACTATAGACATGATGGTTTCTTGTTTAGGGAACATAGGTTATGCATCCCTCATAGTTCTACTAAGGAATTACTGGTTCGTGAAGCTCACAATGGGGGACTTATGGGTCATTTTTGTGTACATAAGACACTTGATGTGTTACATGAACATTTTTATTGGCCTCATATGCGAAAAGATGCACAGCATGTTTGCACTCGTTGCATTAATTGTTTAAAAGCTAAATCTACATCTAAGCCTCATGGACTTTACACGCCTTTACCTATACCTTCTTTTCCTTGGACTGACATTTCAATGGATTTTATTCTAGGTCTTCCAAGGACGCAACAAGGTAATGACTCCTTATTTGTCGTAGTTGATCGTTTTTCTAAAATGGCTCACTTTATTCCTTGCAGGAAATCAGATAATGCCAAACATGTTATGGCCTTGTTCTTTTAGGGATAGTTCGGCTTCATGGTATTCCGCGCACTATTGTTTCTGATCGCGACGTCAAATTTCTAAGTTACTTTTTGAAGACTTTGTGGTCACGCCTCGGCACAAAATTATTGTTTTCGACTACAAGTCATCCCCAGACGGATGGTCAGACGGAAGTCACCAACCGCACCGTTGGCAATCTACTTCGGGCTTTAATACATAAAAATCTCAAACGTTGCGAAGAAATCTTATCGGTTGCAGAGTTTGCCTACAACCGCACCAAGCACTCCTCAACAGGGTTCTGTCCATTCGAAGTTGCCTACGGCTTCACTCCTTTGACGGTTATGGATCTAATCCCTTTGCCGCTAAAGGAACAGGTTAATCTATATGGCGCCCAGAAGGCTGACACCGTCAAACGCCTGCATGCCAAGGTTCGGTAAAACCTTGAGAAAAACTACGCCAGAGCACCCACCCATGCAAACCAATGGCGCAAGGCTGTGAACTTTGAACCAGGAGACTGGGTTTGGGTTCACATGCGGAAGGAACGATTCCCTGCTGCGAGGAGGACAAAACTCCATCCTCGGGGAGATGGGCCTTTTCAAATCGTGTCCAATATGGGGCCTAATGCTTACAAGATTGATTTGCCAGGTGAGTATAGTGTTAGTACTTCATTTAATGTTGCTGACTTGTCTCCGTTTACTTATGAACAGGATGAAGATTTGAGGTCAAATCCTTTTCAACCGGGAGGGGATGATGAGGGCATCCCAAGTCCATCGACAAGTCCACAGACAAGTGAGTCC
Source organism: Leptodermis oblonga (assembly GCA_016801395.1). Lineage (NCBI taxonomy): Eukaryota > Viridiplantae > Streptophyta > Magnoliopsida > Gentianales > Rubiaceae > Leptodermis > Leptodermis oblonga. The sequence goes on along the minus strand of CM028759.1, from coordinate 21,447,092 downwards.
AGAGAAGCTGAGGAGGTTTGGGTTCTACACCGAGGCCCAACAATACTTCAGGATCCAAGTCCATATCAAAGGGATCCACTTGTAGATATCAAAGAAGGTTCAAGAGACTCTCAACAACCTTGTACAAGCTTGCCGACAGGATGCTCAATTGATAGTAGAAGCCAACGCCTTGGAGAACAAAGCCGGAAAGGTTCAAATTGCAACTCTCCTTACAATTCTAGAACAAAAGGCGCAATTCCCCATTCCACAATGAAGAGCAGGCTGTTTCTTGAAGTTCTTGAAGACGCCGGAAGGTTCTTGGACTTTAAAGAGACGTTTCTTGAAATTCTTGATTTTCTTGAAAATCTTGAATTTCATATTTTGCAGAATCTTGAAGAATCTTGATTCCGAAATGATTCTGGGAGATTCAAGAAGATTCAAGAAGCTCCTTACAACATTCCACAATGCGCCATCAACAACAGGCCGAATGTCCATGGAGTCCAGTCCACATCAACCAATTCGGCCAGCCCATCAAAAAGCCCACACGCAAGGTCTACTCCAATAGGGTTTGCGAAATTAAGGGTTAGGGTTTGGGAGAAAATAAGGGTTTGTGCATGTTCCCTATTTTGCCCTTAGTTTGTTAGTTTCCAAAAAGGATCCCTTCTTGATCTCCTTTTTCAAGTAGGATTTCCAATTCCTTTTTCTTTCTTGTTTTACTTGTAATTTCAGCTGCCATTAGCTTAAGGTGACCGAATTTCCTTTTTCTTTTACCATTACCCCAATCTAATTCTTTTCCTACTTCTTTTAGGGTAGAATTTCGGCTGCCCCTTTTCTTATAAATAGGCAGTCAACCACCATAATAAATTAAGTATTCAGATCTTAAAACTATTAGTTTGAGTACTCTCCCTTTATTGCTTTATGTATTTTGCATGCTTGTGATTTATATATTGCATGAAACTTAGCTTAATTAGGTTATTTGCTCTACCTAATTAAAATCGCATGTTTCACCTCTTTTCTTACTTGGTTCGAATCCCTTGAGTAAATTAGCTTAGGTTGGTTTATTTTGTTAACTGGATTTTTCGGGTAAGTTAAGAGTTCATACGAGCTACGCTGCATAATCAGACTTTCCTTGGCAATTCATCCGCATGTGTACCTTGGTCCACATCAGTACAGGAACTATATGCTAATTAGATAATTGCTCTATCTAATTGCATGGTTTGTTTCGCCTCTAGAATTCATCCCTTGGTTCGTATTGCGTGTTTAATTTAACTTGTTAAATTTGTAGTATGCCGAATCCAAGGGTAAGGATTCTTGAGTTTTAAGAGCGGCGTCTTGCAATCAGTTTTTTCTTGGAAATTTTTTGCAATGAGTTCTTGTTTTCACAAGTTGGAATCAAGGGTTCACATCAATTGGTATCAGAGCCTTGGTTGTTTGCTCGATAGGAGGAGGTTGGGGTAATCCGATCAACTCATAAGGTGTTTTCTTTTCCTTTAACTCTACTTTTAAGTGCTGAATTTGCTGAAAAATATTGCTCCTTTTTTAGAAATTTTTTTTTCCTTAAAAATAAAGTTTCAATTTTTGGTGTTGTTTGCTAATTTTTAAAAACCAAACTTCAAAGATAAAAAGAAAAAGGCAACCAAAGATAAGGATGGCCACGGTTCCGGTTCGAACCAGAACCGACCTGGAACCGGACCGGCGGTTTCAGAACCGGAACCGGAACCGCCTTAGGAGGTTCCGATTCCACCTTTCGGAGAACCGGGAATCGCCGGTTCTAGAACCGGCAGGAACCGGGATCGACGGTTCCCTACTTATAATACTAAAAATTATATAGCATTAAAAATAATGCATGGAAAGATTTGAACCCCTACCTTCAATTAATTGAAGAGTCTTAAAGAAACCCAGATAACCACTCAAGCTATTTCACATTTTGTTCTTTTCTCCTTATTATTATCATTATATTATATGTTTATTTGCATATAAAATATATAATTATTTTATACTGGATATTTAATAGTATATAAACTAATGGTCTAATTTACCTTACTTATATTATTAATATAAGTAATCATTAAAGTATATATAAATATAAACTAATTATTATATTAAAGTTGTTTCAATTGAAACGGAACAAAAAATGGGATGAAAGCGGAATCAGAATCGGAACCGTGACAAAACCAGGAACCGGTGATTCTGGGACCATCTCGGAACCAGAACCGGCGATTCTGGAACTGTCCTAGAACCGTCCCTCCAAGGTTCCAGTTTCGGTTCCATTTTCCATGGAACTGGAACTGGCGGTTCTAGAACCGTAACCGGCGGTTTTGGAACCGTGGCCATCTCTAACCAAATATTAGAAAAAATTAAAAAAATTAAAAAAAAGAAGCCGGAGAATTGCGTAATTTTGAAAAAAAAGCCTAATTTCGGTTTTTCTAAAGTTTTGCCTAGGGTTTTCGGTTTTGGCACTTGTTTTTGCTCCTTTGGACTGGTTTTTGCTTCCCTTTGTGCATTATTTTGGTGAGTTTTGCGGCTGATGTTAAGCAGCGCACCTTGTGTTGCATTTGTGAATGGTATGCCTATGATTGATACATTAGTTTTGAATTCTTGAAAATATATTGGATTCTTGATATTGTGTCATAGTGCGGCCCAAATTTTCTTAAATTGGCAAAAGGGATTTTTACGTAAACCAAAATTAAGTCTTTTGTGGCAAATTTGAGTAAGAATTATTTCTTGGCAGTTTAAAGGTGTACTTGCAAAGTTGATAGTGTTCGTTACCGACACTACTCCCACAACACTACACTTTCTAACCAAAGAGAGATCTTTTCTTCATTGAAAATCTTCTAATTTTTTTGGTGTACTTGCAAAGTTGATAGTGTTCGATAACCAACACTAGTCCCCACAGCACTACACTGAAATTCTGAAATTTGTTGTTGTCTATTTTGATGATATCTTGATCTGTAGTAGGAACAGAATTGAGCATGTTGAACATATTAAATTGGTATTGATTGAATTACGTGATCATAAATTGTATGCCAATGTGAATAAATGTACTTTCTGTGTAGAGGAAGTTGTTTTTCTTGGTTTTGTTGTTTCTAAGGATGGTGTTAAAGTTGATGACACCAAGGTAAAGGCTATTCGAGAATGGCCTACACCAAGTTCAGCCTCACAGGTAAGATCTTTCAATGGTTTGGCTGGATTTTATAGGAGGTTCGTGAAGGATTTTTCTAATAAGGTCGCACCCCTGAACGAATTGTGCAAGAAAAATGTTCCGTTCTTATGGGGTCAAGCCCAAGAAAATGCATTTACTGTTCTTAAGCATGATCTTACTCATGCACCTGTTTTACCATTGCCTGATTTTGATAAAGTTTTTAAACTAATGTGTGATGCTTCAGGTATTGGTATAGGTGCTGTTTTGATTCAGGAAGGTAAACCTATTGCCTATTTCAGTGTGAAGTTGAAGAGAGCTCTGCCTTGAATTATCCCACCTATGATAAAGAGCTCTATGCTGTGGTAAGAGCACTTAAGACTTGGCAACACTACTTGATGGCCAAGGAGTTTGTTGTACATTCTGACCACGAGTCCCTTAAACACTTAAAGGGAAATGGTAAGTTGAACATGTGTTATGCCAAATGGGTTGCTTTCATTGAAACTTTTCCTTACAGTATCAAGTATAAGAAGGGAAAAGAGAATATAGTGGCTAATGCACTTTCTCGAATGTATGAAGCTCTTACTCTACTTGAACATTCTTCATTAGGGTTTTCATATATCTCAAATATTTGTATGCTTTTGATCCTGACTTTTCAACTTTATATGAAGCATGTGAAGGTGCATTTCAAAAATACTTTAGACATGATGGTTTCTTATTTAAAGAAAATAAGTTATGTATCCCACGTAGTTCATCTAGGGAACTGCTGGTTTGTGAAGCACATAATGGGGGGCTAATGGGTCATTTTGGTGTAACTAAGACACTTGACATGTTAAAGGAACACTTTTATTGGCCTAAAATGCGAAAAGATGTAGAACAAATTTGCTCACGTTGAATTAATTGTTTAAAAGCTAAGTCTACATCTAAAGCTCATGGTCTTTACATGCCTTTGCCTATTCCAACTCTGCCTTGGACTGACATATCTATGGATTTTATTCTAGGTTTGCCGAGGACTCAGAGAGGTAATGACTCACTTTTCGTTGTGGTGGACAGGTTTTCTAAGATGGCTCATTTTATTCCTTGCAAGAAAACAGATGATGCTAGACATGTTGCAGATTTATTCTTTCATGGGATAGTTCGACTTCATGGAGTTCCATGCACAATTATATCTGATAGGGACATTAAGTTCTTGAGTTATTTCTAGAAAACTTTGTGGTCTAGACTAGGAACTAAATTCTTGTTTTCTACTTCTAGTCATCCATAAACGGATGGTCAAACTGATGTGACCTACCAAACTGTAGGGAATTTGTTGCGAGCACTGATTAAGTCTAATCTTAAATGTTGGGAACAGGTATTGCCGATTGCTGAGTTTGCTTACAATCGATCAAAACTTTCGTCAACAGGTTTCTCGCTTCGAAGCTGCCTACGGCTTTAATCCGTTGACAGTTATGGATTTACTGCCACTGACCCTGAAGGAACAAACCAATCTGAATGGCGAATAGAAAGCAAAAATCGTCAAAAGACTTCATGAGAAAGTTTGACTTCATCTTGAGAAGAAAAATGCTAAGTATGCCATAGATGCAAATCGTCGGCGTAAGGCTGCAAACTTGGAACCAGGAGATTGGTTCTGGGTTTTGATGCGGACATCCAAACTACTACTACCATATTAGGGATAGTGACAGCAACACCACTCCTGACCCAACTCAAAGTCATTGCCGCAACATAGCCAGAATCCGGCGTACAGCCATCCTGCTAGATCCAGGAGATGACGACGGCCCAGCCAACGGAATATCCCCTAAGGTCCTTCGACTTGAAGGGGATACACCCCTACAAATCCACCAACTCATGCTCCATTAACACTGGGCTGACCCATTAGCATCCAAGCTTCACAAGTCGACCCAAAACCCTTTTAGCCCGTAGGCCACGACGCAAAGGACTACAACCACAGGCATCCAGCCCGCAGCTCATCGCAGGCCCAATCCGCAGGGTTCCCCTCCATGGATTGCGTATCTCAAGAGTCAGAGAAGGAATTGGTTTGCATGATACCTATTTCCTTTTCTAGTAATAATTCTAGTTAAATTAAGTTACCTAATTTGGTTACAACTTAATTTAATCTAGTAGTTTTCCTTTTTGTTTCTAGTTTCCTTTTTCTTTTTCAACTTGAATTTGGATTTACTTCTAGTTACCAAATTCAAACTTTCCTCTTCCAATAACAATAGAAAATTTGGGTATCCCTTCCAGGTACAACCGAATTTCCTTTTCCTTGAATTCATGTTGTTTTTGAATTCAAGTTGTAATAAGGAACTAACTCTTGTTAGTTTCCAATTAGTTTTTGATTCCTTTTGTAACTCCTTGAGTTCTAGAATTCGCACCTTCTCACATACAAATAGGGGGTTCGACTTCTAAGTTTCGGGAGAGTTAATAAATTGAGTTATAAGTATATGCTTGCTTTAATTCTCCATCTTTTTTATTATTGAGCTTGTTAATATTTTGTATGATTTATTTGGCAAGTTCCGAATTTAGAAGTTTTATAAGTTATTGCTCCGCCTATAATCTTGTTATTCAGCTCTTAAAATCAATCTAGTTAGGATTAAGCGTAGCTAGTCTCGCCTACGCTAGAGGGTTATTTTTCGAGTTCAAAGAGAGTAAGTGTGATCTTCATTGTTCGACGTTCCTTGGTGCTTCAAGTCCTCCGCTTGCGAGTTATCACGAACTGTTGACATCAATTTTGGTATCAGAGCCCAAGGAGAACGTGTTGATTGGAGGGCAACCGTAGTAACACAGTTAAGCTCAAAAATGTGTTTTCTTTCTCATCAAATTTTCTTGTATGAAAATTTGTATACATATCGAGTAGATTGCTTGCATTCGTTCCTTAGAAAATTAGTTAAGAATTTAAGACGACATCTTGCATGTTACGTTTTTCTTAAAATCGCATGCCCCTAAGGTTTTTCGGTTTTAGTTTTTAAATTTGATTAAATCTTGAAAACCAAAATTTCCTTTTTATAATTTTCTTGCTGGGAAAATTTTAATCTGAAAAAGATTAGTCTTTTAAAAGAAAAAAGAAATTGCATGGTAAGACACACAAGCACAAAATCAGTTTAAGATTTTTTCTTTTCGATTTTCTCCGTAAATCTTAAAATTGTGATTTCAAGTGTTGATTGTGATAGTAATCCTCTTGTTGGATTACAAATTGTGCAAATTCTTTTTGGGATCAAGGTTTCAATTTCTCCTACAACCCTAGTTGAGAATTTCCAATTTTGCCCGTCTAGGTCAAAGTTGTGATTTTTGGATAAAGAAAGGGACAAGGGGCCGAAAGTTAAACATCAATTTGGTTTTCATTGCTTGAAGTAATTTCGCATAGTAGGGATTGGTTTCTTGACTTCCCATTGGGAGGGCAGTCAAATCTTGGGTAGTTTCCTAATTTGTTTTCAACTCTGCTATTTGTTCTATGCTTCTATTCATTTGAATTTCCTAGAAAATTGCCCAGCCTAAGAATTTTCTTTTTAGAGCTCCCTGGACATCAGATCTTAATATTAGTTCAGATTTTGTCATCCTGTGCATTACAACTTGTTTGCTTGTGATTAAGGGCTTACCTCCGAATCTCCTCCTTGTGCACTTTCTATATCTAAATTAATTACAAAATTTCTTTTTGGAGTTAGTTTAAAAACCGAAATAGGTACAGCCCCTATTTCAAGAATTATTTTGCTTTTTCACCTAAGTTTACTAATTGGGGGACAAGGGGTGAGGTTATTATCACCTAGGACTTCAACCTGTCTTATGCAGGTAATTCTCCATCGCAACACCATGGCCAATTTCCATACTTACGCCAAGTTCAATGGAAAGAGGGTCATCCTGGCCATCAACGGGGAAAGTTGTTCGAACCTAATCAGTGACCTATTAGTCAGCGTGCTAGAACTTGAAATCATCGAGCACCCCTGGCCTTACGAGCTCTATGGGCTCAGCGACGAGGAATGATTCTACGTGCGCCAATAAGTGACGGGCACGATTCAGATCTGCTGTCTACAGGTAAGCCTCCTCTGTGATGTGGCACCCCTGCAAAATAGCCAAGTTCTGGTAGACCGCCTGATGTGGACGGTTGTACACATGCGGATTAAAGTTGCCAAGGACCTTGTGATTAAGTAGCAAGCTCGTATGATACTCTATCTTACCCGAAAAATCAGAGAAACAAAAAGAACTTAACCTAAGCTAATTTGTTTTAGATTCTCGAACCAAGCGTAAGAAAAGAGTTTTGAAACATGCGAATTAATTAGGTAGAGCAATTAACCTAATTAGCTAAGTTTCATGCAATTATGTAAACTACAACATGCAAATACATAAAGCAATAAAGGGATGGTACTCAAAACACTTAGTTTTATGATCTGAATACGTTAATATTATTGATGCACGGCTGCCCTTTTATAGACTAAGGGATAGCCAAAAAAGTCATGAAAAGAATAAGGAAAGAAGTAGAATTGGAAGTCAATCAAGAGATTGATTTCCTTTACAATACCAAACCCTGAAAGAAGTGGGGAATGGTAAACAAAAAGGAAGTTTTCGGTTTTACCATTAACTTGTGGTAGCCGAAATTGTAAACTAAAAATAAGGAAAAAAATAAAAATCCTACTCCCAAAAAGGAGATCAAGAAGGAACCCTTTTTGGAAACTAACAAAACTAAGAGTAAAAAGAACCCTAACACTTAACTTTTAACCCTAGCGACTTAAAAGAACCCTAGCCCTTAACTTGTAACCCTAGTTACTTAAAAGAACCCTAGTACTTAATTTGTAACCCTAGCTCCTTCACTTGGCCGTGTGGGCTTCTTGGGCTTCCTTGGGTGGCCGAATTGTGGAGTGGACTCCATGAGTTGGGTTGGCCCAATGTTGATGTCGCATTATGGAAAAATGTAGGGAACTTCAAGAAATGTTTCTTTAAAGTCCAAGAACCTTCCGGCATCTTCAAGAACTTCAAGAAACAGCTTTCTTCTTCATTGTGGATTGGAGAATTGCGCCTCTTCTTCAAGAATGGTTAGGAGAGTCGCAATTTGAACCTTTTTGTCTTTCTGCTCCAAGGCGTTTGCTTCTACGATCAACTGAGCGTCCTTATGGCAAGCTTGGACAAGGTTGTTGAGTGTCTCTCGAACCTTCTTTGCTCTGCTTCTGGTCATCGGCCCAGTGATGTCTACAAGTGGATCCCTTTGATATGGACTTGGATCATGAAGCATTGTTGGACCTCGATGTAGAACTCGAACCTCCTCAGCTTCTCTGGAATCACTTGCTTCTTGACTTGTTGCTGGCGTTTGGATGCCCTCATCATCCCCTCCCGGTTGAAAAGGATTTGACCTCAAATCAGCACCCTGTTCATAAGTAAAAGGAGACAAGTCAGCAATATTAAAGGAAGAACTAACACCATACTCACCTGGTAAATCAAGCTTGTACGCATTAGGTCCAATTTTGGAAACGATTTGAAAAGGTCCATCGCCCCGGGGATGGAGTTTGGTCCTTCTCGCAGCAGGGAATCGTTCCTTCCTCATGTGAACCCAAACCCAGTCGCCTGGTTCAAAGTTCACAGCCTTGCGCCGTTGGTTTGCATGTGCGGCGGCTTTGGCGTAGGCTTTCTCCAGGTTTGCCCGAACTTTGGCATGTATGCGCTGCACAGTTTCAGCTTTCTTTGCGCCGTCGAGATTAACCTGTTCCTTTAGCGGCAAAGGGATGAGATCCATCACCGTCAAAGGAGTAAAGCCGTAGGCAACTTCAAATGGACAGAACCCTGTTGAGGAGTGCTTGGTTCGGTTGTATGCAAACTCTGCAACCGGCAAGATTTCTTCCCAACGCTTTAGATTCTTCTGAATTAACGCCCTAAGTAGATTGCCAACGGTGCGGTTGGTGACTTCCATCTGACCATCTGTCTGTGGATGACTTGTAGTCGAAAACAGTAGTTTTGTGCCGAGGCGGGACCACAAAGTCTTCCAAAAGTAACTCAGAAATTTGACGTCGCGATCAGAGACAATGGTGCGCGAGATTCCATGCAACCGAACTATGCCGTGAAAGAACAACTCAGCTACATGTCTGGCATCATCTGATTTCCTACAAGGAATAAAATGCGCCATTTTAGAAAACCGATCAACAACGACAAATAAAGAGTCATTACCTCTTTGCGTCCTCGTAAGACCTAGAATAAAATCCATGGAAATGTCAGTCCAAGGCAAAGAAGGAATAGGCAAAGGCGTGTAAAGTCCATGGGGTTTAGATGTAGACTTAGCTTTCAAACAATTAATGCAACGAGTGCAAACATGCTGTACATCTTTACGCATATGCGGCCAATAAAAATGCTCTTGTAACACTTCAAGTGTTTTATGCACACCAAAATGACCCATAAGACCCCCATTGTGAGCTTCATGAACCAGTAATTCTCTAGCAGAACTACGAGGGATGCATAACCTATTTTCCCTAAACAGAAAACCATCCTGTCTATAGTACTTATGGAATGTACCAGATTCACATGCTTTATACAAATCCGAAAAATCAATATTAGAAGCATACAAATCTTTGAGATATGCAAACCCTAGCAAAGAATGATCTAAAACAGCCAGAATTTCATACCTGCGAGATAGAGCGTCAGCAACCAAATTATCTTTACCTTTCTTATACTTAATAATGTAAGGAAAAGATTCAATAAAATTAACCCATTTAGCATGACGTCTATTTAATTTATTCTGTCCCTTTAAATGTTTAAGAGAGTCGTGATCACTATGAACAACAAATTCTTTGGCCATCAAATAATGCGACCAAGTCTCAAACGCGCGGACCACTGCATAGAGCTCCTTATCATAAGTTGGATAATTCAAGGTAGCCCCTTTTAATTTCTCACTGAAAAAGGCGATTGGCTTTCTTTCCTGCATTAAGACTGCGCCAATTCCAATACCTAATGCATCAAACATTAGTTCAAACACTTTATCAAAATCAGGTAATGCTAAAACAGGTGCATGAGTGAGATCATGCTTAAGAACAGTAAAGGCGTTTTCCTGAGCCTGCCCCCACACAAATGGAACATTCTTCTTGCACAAATCATTGAGAGGTGCGGCTTTAGTGGAAAATTCCTTCACAAACCGTCGGTAAAATCCAGCCAAACCATGGAAAGATCTCACCTGTGCGGCCGAGGTTGCTGTGGGCCACTCCCTAATGGCTTTCATCTTGGCGTCATCAACTTTGACACCTTCTTTAGAGACTACAAAACCGAGAAAAACAACTTCCGAAACACAAAAAGTACATTTCTGCATCTTGACATACAATTGATTAGCACGCAATTCAATCAAAACCAAGCGAAGATGTTCAACATGCAATTTTAAATCCCTAGAATAGATCAGAATATCATCAAAATAAACCACAACAAATTTACCTATGAACTTTCTAAGCACATGATTCATTAATCTCATAAAAGTACTAGGTGCATTTGTTAGGCCGAAGGGCATGACTAACCACTCATACAAACCAAACTTAGTTTTAAAAGCAGTTTTCCATTCATCCCCCTCCCTCATGCGAATTTGATGATAGCCCTGTGTAAGATCTATTTTTGTGTAAATTGTTGAACCATACAAATCCTCTAACATGTCATCAAGCCTAGGGATAGGATGCCTATACTTGATTGTTATCTTATTGACAGCTCTACAATCAACACACATTCTCCATGTACCATCTTTCTTAGGGACTAGAATAACAGGTACAGCACAAGGACTTAGAGATTCCCTTACCTGACCATTCGCTAGCAGCTTGTCGATCTGTCTTTGCAACTCCTTTGTTTCCTCCGGATTTGCTTTGTAAGCAGGTCGATTTGGAATAGGTGCGCCAGGTATGAAGTCGATCTGATGTTCAATTCCGCGTAGAGGCGGCAGACCCTGCGGCAGCTCTTCTGGAAAAACATCGTTGAATTCCTGCAACAAAGAATCGACTTCTATAGGGATATCCCGAGGGATATCGTCAGGGTTAGCACAATTATCTTTAGATACTAAAACTAGTACATCAACATTGCTATCTAACACTTGACCTATTTCCCCTTTGGTAGCAAAATAGCTACCCTTAACTTCTTCCTGTTTAGGCTTATCAGAGTTCGCCTTACTACCCTTTACAAGTTCTTTCCCCTTCCCTTTTTCTTGGCGCCTTTCAGCTTCCCAGTTGGCGATTGCTTCCTTCATGCGAACTGCTTCGGATCACACTTCATTGGGCGGCATAGGGAGGAACGTGTGGATCTTGCCTGCCTGGCAGACCGAGTAAGTGTTGGCGACTCCATCATGTGTTGCCTTCAGGTCAAAGAGCCATGGTCGTCCGAGTAGAATGTGACAAGCCTCCATTGGCAGAACATCACATAAAATAGTGGATTCGAACTTACCGATAGCGTATGGTACGCTTACCTGCTTGGTGACTCTGTAGCCGTCTGAGCTGTCGAGCCATTGTAGCCGATAAGGACGTGGATGATTGATAATAGGAAGCTTCAGCTTGTCAACCATGTATTCGCTAGCTACATTCGTGCAGCTTCCTCCATCAATTATCAGAACACACAACTTTCCATTTACCTTAGTTCTGGCGTGGAAGATGTTTGTCCGTTGAGATGTGTCTTGGACAGCAGCTGTGGTCAGAGTGCGAGTAACCAAGTTCTGATTGGGATCTTCCTCTATGAACTCGAATTGCTCCACTGGTGCAGACGGAGTGCTGTCAGTTAACTCCAGCGAGGGGTCAACAGTTTGATTATCTTCATCTTCTTCTGAAATGTACTCACCATCTTGCCCCAATAAGACCTTCCGGATATTAGGACAGTCACGCATGTAGTGGCCACGGCCTGAGCATTTGTGGCAGGTAACATTGCTGATAGATTGCCGAGGTGTAGATGGCGTCCTTGATTGCGATGAAGAAGAGGTGGTGATAGGGACTATAGCCTTCTTCTCTGACGTGAACGGCTTCTTTGCTGGTGGAGAGTAAACCGGATTCTTTCTCCAAGCCGGTGGGGCGCTTGTAGGCGTCCGGACAGGTGGAATTGTCTTCAGGTAGTCCTCCATGACCCGAGCTTTGTGCAACATGTCCGTCAGAGTTGTAGCATTCTGAAGTTCAACAGCTAAGGCTATATTCCTGTTTAGGCCATTAAGAAAACAAGCCATTGATGCGGCTTCATCTTCCTGTACATTTGCCCTAATTTTGGCCATCTCTAACTTTCTATAGTATGCGTCTACAGATAAAGAACCTTGTACAAGAGTATGTAATTTCCTATACAATTCTCTAAAATAGTAATCAGGAACAAAAGTTCTACGCATAGAAGTAGTTAAATCAAACCAAGTTAGAGGCGGAGCACGGGCCCGCATTGGACGCGTATTCCTGCGATTGTCCATCTCTTGATTCCACCAGACCAGGGCATAGTCCATGAAATGTACCACCGCGAGAGGGACCTTCTTGTGCTCTGGGATCGCATGCAGCTCGAAGATGCGCTCCATCTTCATCTCCCAGTCTAGATAATCCTCTGGATTCGTTCCGCCGGCGAAGGGTGGAACAGTCGTCTTGCATTGACTGAGACCTTCGAAAGACTTGTCAGCGGCGTTGTTGCCAGGTGCGGCCATATCATCATCTGACTCTGTACGCCGTTGCGCTATCGCAGCCAGTATTTGCTCGCTCCCCAAAGGGTTAGGAGCACCTCCACCTAACATCGGTTAAAAGCGAAAACCTGTCTGCTAAGAACAAGGAAAAATGAGTAGTAACCTTACCCCCTTGTCCCCCAAGTGTATCCCACCTAACAGCTACACACAAACCCTGTGTTTCACTCTAGGGTGGCGCCCTTTATAGTATGTTCACTCAAGCCTTTTTCCACTCTACCTCCCGGTATTGACAAATGTATAAGGCAAGCAGTAATTCACACAAAGCAATGACACTTAAGAAAAGGCACAAATTTTCGCAAAAATAGACACTTGGTTCTATTTTGAGTTGAAAAATCTTTTCACAAACGAAATTTGTAATATAGTCCAGATATGAATTACACAACAGGAAATTTCGGCATTAAGCCCTCAAATTTCAGAAAAGATGGGTGTGCACGATGACAAAATCCAAACTATAATATAAGAGCAAATGTTCAGGTCGCACGAAAAGATATACTAGGCAGTTGAAAGCAGGGCAATTCAAAATTGAATAGAATCAAAGAAAATAAGCAGAGTTGAAACAACTTCAGGAAAGTCCTAAAACTACCCAAAGAAGAGATCACCCACCCAATAGGTAATCAAGAAACCAATCCCAGCAAATTTATTAATTCTTTCAATATGCAAATAGTACCAAAATTGCGAATTTTAAACCCCCTAAGTGGCCGAAAATTTAGTAACATGCGATTTCAAGAAACGAAAACCCTAGGGCTAGCAAAGTTCAATTTTGACTCACTAACCTATTCCCAGGAATAATCGCAGCAGCACAAGGATACAAAATCAAGAATTCAATATATTTTCAAGAATTCAAAGCAAGGTATCCCAAACTAGAGCATGCAATTTACAATGCGCAAATAAAGTGAGCTGCTTAACATCAACCGCAAAAACTCACCAATTTCAACAAAAACAGCACAAGAGGGGTAGAATTAAGTCGCAAAAGCCCAGCAATTTTAGACGCAAAACAGCAACACTAAAGTGTCTCTCAAAACCCTAGTGTTCAAGCAAGGCGACTAAAAGTTCAACTAAAAAACTGAAAACCCTAGCTTTAGGCAAAACCGAAACCCTAACTTTGTTTCTAGAGTCCGGGTTTTAAATTTGAAATTACAGCAAGGGTTTCAATTTTTCTAAGAAAATTTCAATTTTTAAAGATAGGGAAACAGCACCAAAAAATCGAAAATTTTAAAGCTTGAAAGAAAAACTTTTCCCCAAGAAGGTGTATCTAAATCCAAGAATTTCAAGATAAACAAGACTAGCAAGGAAAAGAAAACACCTGATAAAGATTTGGTCGGGTTACTTCGACCTCCTCCAGCCACGAAATCACTCCTAAGCTCTGATACCAATTGATGTGGACGGTTGTACACATGCGGATTAAAGTTGCCAAGGACCTTGTGATTAAGTAGCGAGCTCGTATGATACTCTATCTTACCGACAAAAAACAGAAAAAAAAAGAACTTAACCTAAGCTATTTTTTTAGATTCTCGAACCAAGCGTAGAAAAGAGTTTTGAAACATGCGAATTAATTAGGTAGAGCAATTAACCTAATTAGCTAAGTTTCATGCAATTATGTAAACTACAACATGCAAATACATAAAGCAATAAAGGGATGGTACTCAAAACACTTAGTTTTATGATCTGAATACGTTAATATTATTGATGCACGGCTGCCCTTTTATAGACTAAGGGATAGCCAAAAAAGTCATGAAAAGAATAAGGAAAGAAGTAGAATTGGAAATCAATCAAGAGATTGATTTCCTTTACAATACCAAACCCTGAAAGAAGTGGGGAATGGTAAACAAAAAGGAAGTTTTCGGTTTTACCATTAACTTGTGGTAGCTGAAATTGTAAACTAAAAATAAGGAAAAGAATAAAAATCCTACTCCCAAAAAGGAGATCAAGAAGGAACCCTTTTTGGAAACTAACAAAACTAAGAGTAAAAAGAACCCTAACACTTAACTTTTAACCCTAGCGACTTAAAAGAACCCTAGCCCTTAACTTGTAACCCTAGTTACTTAAAAGAACCCTAGTCCTTAATTTGTAACCATAGCTCCTTCACTTGGCCGTGTGGGCTTCTTGGGCTTCCTTGGGTGGCCGAATTGTGGAGTGGACTCCATGAGTTGGGTCGGCCCAATGTTGATGTCGCATTATGGAAAAATGTAGGGAACTTCAAGAAATGTTTCTTTAAAGTCCAAGAACCTTCCGGCATCTTCAAGAACTTCAAGAAACAGCCTTTTTCTTCATTGTGGATTGGAGAATTGCGCCTCTTCTTCAAGAATGGTTAGGAGAGTCGCAATTTGAACCTTTCCGTCTTTCTGCTCCAAGGCGTTTGCTTCTACGATCAACTGAGCGTCCTTATGGCAAGCTTGGACAAGGTTGTTGAGTGTCTCTCGAACCTTCTTTGCTCTGCTTCTGGTCATCGGCCCAGTAATGTCTACAAGTGGATCCCTTTGATATGGACTTGGATCACGAAGCATTGTTGGACCTCGATGTAGAACTCGAACCTCCTCAGCTTCTCCGGAATCACTTGCTTCTTGACTTGTTGCTGGCGTTTGGATGCCCTCATCACCGCCCGTGGATGAACAACGTCAAAGCAGAATATGACAACGTCATCTATCCTGTCGAATTCCTCACGACAATAAAACCAAACTTGTCGAACCAATGCCTCTGGCAGAAGTGCGAAGTGAGCATTTTCAAATGGCTAGGGTCTTTGCCATGAGGCCGTGGAACAGAAGAAAAAGCGGATTGAGCTAATCCGCCATAAGTCACCGAAAGAGTTAAGCTCATCTCTCAAATTTTGGCAAAATCATCATTGCCATAGCCCAAGGCCGGAGTAGGGCGCCACGGCGTGGACGCTCGCTCCCTAACCAGGCCCGCCTCAAGGGTCACCAATGCTCCACCTAACTATGACTTGCAAAATTTTTGGAGCACCCCCAGGGGCACCTCCGCTAATATTGTCAATTGGTGTGGCAAAAAGGAAAAGTGTGTTGATGTTTTATTTGTTAATCCACTTAATTTCCCTATCGCTCGCTCCTTTAACACAAATTCGAGGACGAATCCTTTCCAACCGGGAGGGACTGATGCAGACATCCAAACTACTACTACTACCATAGTAGGGACAGTGAAAGCAAGTGCAACCACTCCTGGCCCAACTCAAAGTCATTGCCGCAACATAGCCAGAAGCTGGCATACAGCCATCCTGCTAGATCCAGAAGATGACGACGGCACAGCCAATGGAATATCCCCTAAGGTCCTTCGACTTTAAGGGGATACACCCCCTACAAATCCACCAATTCATGCTCCATCAACACTAGACCGACCCATCAGCATCCAAGCTTCACAAGTCGACCCAACACCCTTTTAGCCCACAGGCCGCGACGCAAAGGACTACAACCGCAGGCATCCAGCCCACGATTGCAGCCTACAAACGAGCACGTAGCTCATAGACCCTTGCGCATCGTAGGCCCAATCTGTAGGATTCCCATCTGTGGATTGCGCATCTCAAGAGTCAGAGAAGGAATTGGTTTGCATGTTACTTATTTCCTTTTCCAGTGATAATTCTAGTTAAATTAAGTTACCTAATTTGGTTACAACTTAATTTAATCTAGTAGTTTTCCTTTTTTTTTCTAGTTTCTTTTTTCTTTTTCAACTTGAATTTGAATTTACTTCTAGTTACCAAATTCAAGTTTTCCTCTTTCAATAGTAATAGGAAATTCGGGTATCCCCTTCCAGGTTACAACTGAATTTCCTTTTCCTTGAATTCATGTTAGTTTTGAATTCAAGTTGTAATAAGGAACTAACTCTCCTTAGTTTCCAATTAGTTTTTGATTCTTTTGTAACTACTTGAGTTCTAGAATTCACCTCCTCACCTATAAATAGGGGGTTCGACTTCTGAGTTCTGAGAGAGTTAATGAATTGAGTTATAGGTATATTCTTGCTTTAATTCTCCATCTTTTTTATTATTGAGCTTGTTAATATTTTGTATGATTTATTAGGCAAGTTCCAAATTTAGAAGTTTAATAGGTTATTGCTCTACCTATAATCCTGTTATTCACCTCTTAAAATCAATCTAGTTAGGATTAAACGTAGCTAGTCTCACCTATGCTAGAAGGTTATTTTTTGAGTTCGAAGAGAGTAATTGTGATCTTCATTGTTCGATGTTCCTTGGCCCTTCAAGTCTTCCGCTTGCGAGTTCTCACGAACTGCTCACATCAGGTTCACATGAGAAAAGAAAGGTTTCCCGTAGCTCAACGGACGAAACTTCATCCAAAAGGCGATGGACCCTTTCAAATTGTATCTAAGATGGGGGACAATGCTTACAAGATTGACTTACCAGGTGAGTATAGTATTAGTTCTTCATTTAATATTGCTGACTTGTCTTCGTCTATTATGATCTGGATGTATATTCAAGGGCAAATCCTTTTCAACCAGGAGGGGATGATGTGAACGCCCCTAGCTCATCGAAAAGTCCAGCTCAAGTGGATCCACAAGATGGCGCAAAAAGTGCAGCTGAGGTTTGAGTGCTTCATCGAGCCCGCCAATGCTCCACGATCTGAGTCCATATCCGAGAGATCCGTTCGTTGATATAGTTGGGCCAATGACTTGTAAGAAGACTTCCAAGCTCAAAGCAAACATTGTAAACTTTGTTCAAAGGTGTGCTACAGAAGCCCAGCTCATCACCAGCTCCAATGCACTGAATGATAAGGAAATAAAGATTCCAAGAGTTACCTTACTCTCCATCAAGGTGGAAATGGTGAACACTAATCCTTCCAGTTGAGGAAATGGTGGAAATGATACTTCCAAGCTGTGGAAATGGTATTTACAAGCTAAGAAAATGGTGGAAATGGTAACTACAAGTCTTTCCAGTGAAGAAATAGAGAATTCACAAAGTTTGAAGAATTTTAAAAGTGAAATGTTTTTTGAGCTTTTGAAATGATTCCGAAAGCTTCCAGAAGCTTCCTACATCTACATCATCATGCTAGATCAATTGGGCTGAATTCCCTCAAGTCCATCACTCCATAGGTTCGGCCAAGCCCACAACACAAGAGAAGCCCATGCGCATGCAACCTAGGGTTTTACTTAAGTACTAGGGTTTTAAGAAAATTAAGGTTTTGTGTATGTTACCTAATTCCCTTCATATTTTTCCTCTTTTCTTTTTCTCATTTCTTTTTTTCGATTTTCCTTATTCCTTAAAGGTTCTAACCGAATTTTCATTTTCTTTTCCTTGAGAATTTCGGCAATGCTTCTCCTTCCTTGCAGCCAAATTTCTCCTTCCAAATTAACTTAGTTCCTTTTAAGTTTTTTTGGCAAGAAATTAATCACTTGATTGATTTCCACTTTTGGTATTTTCCTTGTTTTCTTTCCTTGTTATTTTCGCACCTACTACCTATATAGGGGTGCTGCACTTCATTATTCAGTGATTAATTGAATGAAAGTTTATACTTTATTATTCACTCTTCTTTATTTTGGCTTAAGTAATTTCCATGCTTACTAATTGCTAAAGTACAGGAACTATAGGCTAGTTAGATAATTGCTCTATCTAATTGCATTATTTGTTTCACCTCTAGAATTAATCACTTGGTTTGAATTGCGTGTTTAATTTAACTTGTTGAATTAGTAGTCTGCCGAATCCAAGGGTAAGGATTCTTGAGTTTTAAGAGCGGCATCTTGCAATCAGACTTTCCTTGGCAATTTTTTGCTTTGAGTTCTTTTTTTCACAAGTTGGAATCGAGGGTTCACATCACAAATTTAGAGGATAAGATACATATCCTTTTATCCTACCCTTACTTTTGATCCGTATCTCATTCTCCTCCAATTTCGCCCCATCCCTTCTCATATTCTCCTCCAATTTTACTGTAGCTCTCGCCCACCCTACTTCCTGACCGATCAAATTGGATGTAGTGAAATTAAAATGGAGAGGGAAAATCCTTGGGGCTCGCCTTGAAGAATCTATAACAAGATTGATCATGGGCAACATCGGAATCAGATCGTTTTGTGGAACGAACCTTAAACAAACGACAGTTGTGAGTGAGACCTGCCCTACTGCTGCCTGAGATAGATAGATAGAGATAATAAAGTGGAAAAATTAGTATTCATCTTGTCCTAATGAAAAAGTCATGCTTCTCCTTTGTCTCAATACAAGAATAGAACTGTTTATTAGGTACAACTCTAAATATGAGTCTTTTAGATCAAAAAGCAAAAAATTTATGAATTTTAAGATATAACGTGTAAAATAAGTAATTTATCACTATTTTTGCACTTGTATCTTTGTGGATTAATTATAGATCACACATAATTATATTAACAATAGTGTGAAATTATAAAAAATAAAAATAAAAATCCATTCCATTTATACAAACATTTTTTGAGGTTTGGTAAAACCATCATTGCTCCCTTATGATTTTAGAAAACTACCATTGTGACACCCCAGATTCATCACCCTGCATACAAGGGGTTGGCTTCACAGGATGTCTGCCTGGTTCGCAGCAGGACTCAGTATCATTTAGAACAAACCAACCATTTTTTATTTCAACAATATTAAATCTATTACACGTCTCTATTTTACAAAATTCTCAAAATACAAACCTACTAAAACTTTCTCGCTCTTCAACTTCAATCAGCTATCATCGGGGTTCAGGTCATCCTTACCTCAACAGTGAGCACAGTTATCCAGGTACGACCTATTGTAACAATTTCATGGAAAACAGGAAACAAACAAGAAAATGGAATGAGACCATGCCCAGTGAGAGTTCACCTTTTTCGCAAACATTTACCGAGTTGCATACATTATCCATACATATAATTTAGGCAAATCCTCACATATAGCAATCATGACTTAAGCAGTACTCACATACATATAATGAGGATGAAGGGCAGCCGTCAAAGTTCTATATGAACAATGAATGAACCGACAGTTCACCTCGGCATTCGTACATATATTCAGCATTTATGTAGTTCAGGCATACAACTAAGCATATAGATTCCTGGCAATAGATTCATAACAGCATATTCATAACACATAGATTCCTGGCAACATATTCATGATCACAAATTAATTCCTGACAATGATTCCTAACAATATTCATAATCACAGATTGATTCCTGACAACATTCATAATCACATACTGATTCCTGACAATAATTCCTGACAATGATTCCTGACAACGATTCCTGACAACGATTCCTGACAATAATTCCGAACAATGATTCCTGACGATTCCTGACAACGATTCCTGACAATAATTCCGGACAATGATTCCTGACAATGATTCCTGCCAACGATTCCTGATAACAATTTCGGACAATGATTCCTGACAACATTCATAATCATAGAGTGATTCATGACAACGATTCCTAACAATGATTCCTAACAACATTAATAATCACATATTGACTCCTGACGATGATTCCTGACAATGATTTCATTTCGCCAACCAAGCTATTTTATTCATTTGTACAGTCCGGGTCTCATTCATAAAATAATAATCTAAAACGGAATTGATATTTGCAGCGACGGTTTTGATATTTGCAGCGACATTTCCCTGTGAAAAAACTAAAATGCCCCTGGACAAAAAAAAATTAAAAAATATATATATATTTATCACGGGCTGCTGGAATATTTTAAAAAATGTATATATATATATATATTCCTATGCAGCCCGTGAGGGCTGCTGGAATATTTTAAAAAAAAAGAAAAAGAAAAATATCACGGGCTGCACCAACCAAAAAAAAAAAAAAAAAAGACGAATGTTTCGTCTATAAAATGCAGCAAAGGAAATGAAGCTCAAACAATCTGTATTCATAATTGTTGCAAAGTAGAGCCGGGTGGAATCACAAAATCAGATAAAATCGAGACGATTGGGATCGGAAAAAGGTTAGTGGCTAAAGTTTAAATGTTTTGAGGTGTTGTTTTAGGTAGTTTTATTAATTATTTTAGTTGTATTATGTCCGAATTTATTAGTAGTTTGTCAAAATTGTGAAATTTTTTATCGGAATGGGGAAGATCTGCCCGGTGGTTACTGCAAATAAGAAAGTGGGGGGGGGGGGGGGGGGGGGCGACATTTTTTCTGGTGCGGTATTTCCCGGCTGTCTTTTACAAATAGCGCCCGAAAAGGGCGCTATTTTACCAGAATATCGCTGGATTCCGGCGATATTCTGGACGGAAAATGTTGCCGGAGGAAAATGTCGCCTGATTCCGGCGATATTCTCCGTGGAAAATGTCGCCGGAATCTGGCGACATTTTCCACCGACAATGTCGCCGGATTCCGGCGATATTCCGGAAGGGGGTTTCCGGTGAAGGGCGGGGGATTTTCGGTCAAAAATTGTTTTACGTTTAGTTGTGTTATTTTGTTTGTTATATGTTCTCAATTAATTTCGTATTCATAAATGCGTGTTCATATTATTGCAGATGACAAAAACAATTAAGAAATTGAAAATGAAATTCAGCAAAAGCAAAAGCAAAAGCAAGAAAGATGATAATGTGCATTAGGTGCAGAGAGGCACTGAGGCGAGACATTCATCCGCTGGGGAAGGAGGTGGCCGAATGCCGCCAACTGCATCCGAGCGGCAGAGAAGGGTGGCAGGAAGAGTGCACAGGTCTGCGCGGTTTTCTTTTGCGGCGAAAGTAACGTGGAATACAGCGATACACCTTTTGCCCCGCCATACATTGGAAATCCGGAGGAGGATGAAGCTAGGGAAAATGCGGAAAGATTGGAGCGGGACATGTCTCAGTCTCAGTCGCAGGGGTACATGGAAGGGTATTCGGGCCGGTTGGAGGATGGTAACGATGGGGAAAATGTCAGGTCCCAACGAAGGAGCGACAAAGGGAAAGAAATAATGGTGTCCTCGCGTAGCCCAGTGTCCAGTGCTGGGTCCGGTTCAAGTTGCAGGAGGGATGCCGGGTGGATGGATTACCGGCCCCTAGATGGTCCGATTGACGGTGGACCTGCAGAACACTGTGGTAGCGGAAAGTTAGAGGTCGCAAATGTTGCCGCAGGGTATTTGTTATGGTTGGTAGGAAACACCTTGTTTGTGGACAAGAAAAAAACCCACGTTGCTGGGCATTTCCTACCTTACATCCGCGACGCAGAATGCGCAGCAGGACTTCCGTGGGGTGCAGCATGTCTGGCCAACCTATACCGCAATCTTGGAAGGGCCTCCAGGGCGGACGCTGCCCAGTTAGGCGGTTGTCTGACCTTATTGCAGGTTCGAAAGACTCGTTCATAAACTATTTCAATACTTTATACAGTTACAGTATCAATTAAAAATTTATTTTCCATTTCTGTTAATAGAGCTGGATATACGAGTACTTTTCCGCGTTTAGTCCTCCCCAGCTCAGTTCATGGGATGACAGGTACCTTGCTGCAATGAAGTGGAAGATCGGAACCGGAAGGAAGCGGGATCCTGTGGCAGATTTGCTCACATACAAGCACACACTAGACGGGATGAAATCTGGACAGGTAATATTTGTATGTCATGTAAACTTCGTAATTTTTATTACTGTAACAGACGACGTATTGCGAACATCCACTTACTAGGTGTCACATAAACTAGGTCAATTGGCTTCCTTTTGGGACAAATCCTACGAGACTGCACCCAACAACCTTGTACAGGGGTCTCATTCATTGCCCGGGTGTCGTCGAGCCATACATGCCGGATCGGTTATTGCGGCAATTTGGATTCGTGCAGTCGATCACTCAAGCAGCTATAATGCCAAAGAGTTGCTACAGAGGCCCTGAAATAAAAAGGTATTCCTGCGTGCACGATACGAATCTTAATGTCCCGCACACGTACAAGAGAAATTTGTTGCGGGGGGCGGAGCGGGCTGAGTGGTCCGATCAGGCGTGCCCTGAGTACCTCGACTACTACATGCCGCGAACGCACGTGCGTGTCAGTCCAGACGACATGGAAGTTGACGACAAACTGGACCCCAGGTCTATGTCCGATGCTGCGGTAAGCAATACAAATTTGCACCACACTTTTGTCATATAATTATATATTTCAGTCAATAAATTTGATTGTATTTCGCTTATTCTAACAATTGCAGCGGTTGCAATATATAGCCAGTAAACTGTATTAGTCTCATCCCAAAAATCGGAACAACTTTCCCAGCTCTGTCAGAATGAGCGCCATAGAGGAGGCGGCTATCCATTTGGAGGATTTGATGACGGGACTGGAATTATAAATGATTGAAATGTAATATATTCGCGGTATTATGACTTGTATAAATTAATATATCATATCATTTCGATATATATATATATATATGTATATATTAATTGCATTTACTACTGTTGTATTCAATAACATATAAACGGTTAAATATGTGAAACTTATATTGTTACAGCATACCGAAACAACTAACGTGCAGTAGGCTGCAAGGGTGGGTGTGAAAACCATTTAAAACTAACACTCCGCAGGCGAGTTCGTCCTGTATGCGTCAAATTTTCTTTGCAAATGGGTTTGCCAAAGCTGCATTTCATTTGAGGCCCTATGTCTCCACGTCGGATATATTGGCGGTAGCAATACCTCCCCGGCCGTTAACAAAGCAATGAAATGGTTTTGTCTTATTAAACCCATATTTATGAAACTGTCCGGATCAGTCGAGACGCCGGCACCCCGCCATTGAATCAGCAGGAAAGTGCTGCTCTGCTGGGCATATAACGTAACAACCCTCTGGTATTTCGTTGCAACAAGTATTTCCAGCAGGTGGGAATCAAACCAGAATGCCTCTTGTGCCAGAACTAAATAACAATTGACCACCTTCAGTGCTAACGCGTAATCGACAGGCCCAAGGACGAAGTTCCACAAAGCATATTCATCCAAGAGTTCTTGGTGCAAAGCTCCACGAACCTGGTACCACTGCGACTCATCTCGTTCGTGTACGAAATACGAAATTACTCTGAACCCACAATGTCCATCGGGCTCTACATTCCAGTGCCCTGTGATGTATTCGAACACAAATTGCTTCAGAAATACGGGAAGGTCGTAAGGCCAGTCAGAATTATGGGGACGCATAACCCTTCGTCTTCTCTGTCCACCTGTGCATCGCCGCCCTGCAAGTGTAAATCTTATTAAATTAAGCCATAGTATATGTAAGTACCCACAATGACATGTACACCAAATACATATATTCGCACCCCTTTGCATCGCATTCCTTTCGGCATGCTCGAAACCTGATAGATCGCGTTAGGTGGCATTGTTTCTCGGTCGTCCCCTGTGCGGCCTACTAACAGGCTCAGCTAGGTCAACGGTTTCGGGATAAAGCGACGAATGCACCACACCCAACACCCTGTATATCTCAGCGCTTAACGCGACATTACATCCTGAAACATGTCATGCAATCGGCCTTCAGCGGTTTGTCTCTCCTCAACGGTTTCTGGAATATCATCATCTCCCAAATGCAGCGTCTTCCAGAAGGCGTCT
Organism: Leptodermis oblonga; assembly: GCA_016801395.1. Taxonomy (NCBI): domain Eukaryota; kingdom Viridiplantae; phylum Streptophyta; class Magnoliopsida; order Gentianales; family Rubiaceae; genus Leptodermis; species Leptodermis oblonga. The sequence goes on along the minus strand of CM028759.1, from coordinate 21,422,892 downwards.
ACGTCGATAGGATCAATTGGCTGGAACGCCCGCACCAACTGCGTCATCTCACATGCACATGGCAGCCCGCAACTAGTTCGGAGTTCGCAACCACACCCCTCACCATCTTCCCCGATAAGTCCGACTCTTGATGTATATTCTTCCTGCAGAAGTGTAATGCCAGCGAAAGACAATCTACCGTTGAGCCTACTATAAAGTAAGTAGTCGCTCTTCCGGTAAGTTCTGCTGCGCGACGATTCCATTGCAGTGCGGATTTTATCAAAGTGCATAAGAATCATCCTATTAATGTCGTTGAAGATAGTTGGAAATGACTTTCGATCCGTATCAATCGCCTTCTTCAACTGTGCATGTGCACTCTCCACCCTAAAAAGAAAATTAACATTACATTTCAACGTGTCGCAATCAGAATTATATAGAAGAGCATGTACTTATACAGCATACAAAACATAAATCAAAGTTATAAATTACTTACATGTTCGTGGTGTGCGAGCCGTAATGCTTTATACTTTTAGTCCAAACTCTGACACGAACTTGTCCCTGTGGGGGTCCAACCACGTGTTTTTCAAGTATGGAATAACATTTCTGAATCTAGATTTATTTCCATACTTAGTATCAATAAAATCCACAGCTTCCTTGAACTGTTCGTACGTCAGGGCTTTCACAACGCGGCTCCAACGATATAGAAACACATCTGTTGTTTCTTTGTCGTTGCCAGCCGACAGTACGTGTTTCTTCACATCCATTTCAATGTGTCTCTAACACAGTAGTTGGGTAGCACATGGGAATACCAATTCCACAGCCTTCATTAAGGCAAGCTCCCGGTCAGTGACGACCACGTGTGGGAATTTGTTTCCCTGGAATAGATGGCTCAACTGCGCCAACCCCAAATAATAACTCGATGTGGTCTCGTCTCTCATGAAAACAAATGCGATATGCACATACTGGTCTGTGGGTAGTAGGGCGACTATTTGTAGCAGCAGCATGTCGTACCTGTTTGTCTTGTACGTCGTATCCATAAACAACACGTACGGAAACAAAACAAGCATCTGAGTCGCCTTCTTGTGCGCAAAGAAAATGTGCCCGACTGCATTACTGTCGACATCACGTTCGTGCGCATAGAAGTATTCGTGATCATGCAGAAGTTTAAAGAAACACTGCATGTTAGTCATACCTCCCCTAGCCTCCCTTTTACTTTTTGCTGTTTCATTGTACACCTGTTGTATGTGACTGACATTTTCCGGATCATCCGCTCGCAACTTGGCCAAGATATGCATCGGCCTGATGTTAATACTAGACATGTCGGCAATCTTCTGCTTCTCCATTTCTGTTAACCGTGTATGGGCTGAATGCCAATTTCGAACTTCTTGTAATTCATGATTGTGCTTACCGTCTTTGACCTCTAGCTTCCAAATGTCCCCAGCACTTTGTCGGCCCGTAAGGTGAAATGGACAGTTTGTCTTCTTGCTGCTTGTATTAGGCCGCCTGCTTTTCCCTTCAGGTAGGGGTGGCTTATCTCTAACTTTTCCTGATCTTTCGCACCCTATCTCAACTCTAGTTTTTCTCTCTCTTGTAACGAACAGACCCAAAATCTTCGCAGATGAAGTAATTTTTGCAGTCATATTATTTTCGGCTGCTCGGGCGTGTACCCATGCCATCATATCTTCCTTGCTTCTGAACTCTTCGTTCGTCCGAAATACTTCGATGTGGTCAGTATAAGAGGCATCGCTTTCAACACGAAAATCCTGTTCATAATTACGGGAAAACTGTTTAATCATACTTAAACGGAAAAATTTATAGGGACCCAACAAATTGGGCAATTATATTGTCCCCCCTGAGTCTTTGTTCTGACATATTTACTTTTGGATGAGGTCGGAGGGATCTTGCGAATGGGACAGAATTATCGATCTCGGAAAAATTCGAGGGAAAACGAGTTCCGCCGTAAAAATACAACGGAAGCCGCCGATATTTCCGGTCGGAATTAACGCCTGCGACCGGCGATATTCCATAATCTTCCTACCGGGGAGAAACTCCCCCCGGCTGAAACGTGACAGATATGGCAAACAATTGCCGTATAATCGCAGATCCGGGAAACAAATCCCCCCAAAATGGGTTTCTTTCCCGGCAATGTATTTTCGTCTAATATAATTCAACAAAAAAAATTTGTAAACAGTTTTACTTAAAGTGTAATATGGATCGATCTCGGGTATAGCCATATTCCAGCACCGGATCAACTCCCCCAAATGGATAGCCGCCTCTTCTATGGCGCTCCTTCTCACAATACCGTTGAGCCTACTATGAACCACTATGAACACGCATTTATCAATACGCAATTAATTGAGAACATATAACAAACAAAATAACACAACTAAACATAAAACAATTTTTGACCGAAAATCCCCCGCCCTTCGCCGGAAACCCCCCCCCCCCAACGCCGGATTCCGGCGACATTTTCCACGGAGAATATCGCCGGAGTCCGGCAACATTTTCCACGTAAAATATCGCCAGAATCAGGCGCTATTTTCCGGGAAAAAATGTCGCCGGCGACCGGCGACAGTTCCCCCCCCCCCCCCCCCCCCAGTTTCTTATTTGCAGTAACCACCGGGCAGATCTTCCCCATTCCGGTAAAAAAATTTACAATTTTGACAAAACTACTAATAAATTCGGACATAATACAACTAAAATAATTAATAAAACTACCTAATACAATACCTCAAAACATTTAAACTTTAGCCACTAACCTTTTTCCGATCCCAATCGTCTCGATTTTTATCTGATTTTGTGATTCCACCCGGCTCTGCTTTGCAACAATTATGAATACAGATTGTTTGAGATTCATTTCCTTTGCTGCATTTTATAGACGAAACATTTGTCTTTTTTTTTTTTTTTTTTTGTGAGGGCTGCACATTTCATTTTCTTTTTTTTTTTTTTAAATACTCCAGCAGCCCTCACGGGCTGCATAGGAAAATTTAATTTTTTTTAAAATTTTTTTCCCCAAGGGCATTTCAGTCTTTTCACAAAAAAATGTTACTGAAAATATCGAAACCGTCGCTACAAATATCATGCCCCATCTAAAAAGGTACACAGAGTTCACATAGTTAAGATTAACACATGTACAATCACAAGTTACAGCACACACAAAGCACATCAGGAATAATCACTAACACATATGCATCCAAGCAGATATATGAACGCGAATGAGCTTTTCCAAATTTTAAAACATTTTACACATTATTTTAAAAGCCTTGTAAAACATGCCATCACAATGACTCCAATTTAGATTCAATTATTAACTGAGTTAAAAACGGTATCCATTTTCAGTGAGAAACTTACCTCGGTCAGAAGATCTAAGCTCACGTACTAGCTATCTAACAGATCTGCATATATTTCAAGTTCTGACAATTTAGTATTATTTCTAACCAATAGAATTCTTATTTCTAACTTATTCCGGAATTTTAACAAATAAGGGCATAATGGTAATTTACCTTTTTTTATTTAAACATATATATCTAGAAAATAGGTATTCTAAAACTGTCTATCCAAAAAATAACTATAAAAACATAATAGTTATAACTTTAAAGAAAATATAATCATTATGTCGTAAGACTGAAATTTAAAGGATTTTTAAACGTTATTTCATAAATAGTCCAAAATCGGACAAAACTTATGTAAATTTTAACTTAAGAAAATACAAGTGTAAAATCCTTAAAATACTCATTAAAAATAGTTTTAACAAGAATTTATAAAAGGATTTATAAAGAAAAAATTAAAAGAAATCAAAATTGTGGAAAATCAAATTTCCTTTTTTTGGATCGGTTTTACCCGAGAACAAATCGGTCAAAACAGATTAAAATTTTTCCAGAAAATGCAGGATTGGTTTTTCCCTATTTTCAATCGGCTAAAACCGATCCATTATTTTCAAAATAGCCCCTAACAAATTTTTTAAATTCCGAAATTGAGAAAATCACTTTGCCAATCGGTTTTACCCGTTTAGGAGTGGGTAGAACCAATTGTTTCTGGGCTAGAATCGGTTTTACCCAATTCTGAATTGGCCAAAATCGATTCGTGCCCATATTTGGTGTTCTTCATTCTAGCTTCAGGTTTTCCAACAAAAGTGCATCTAGATCCGTTTTTCTTCAATTCTTTTTGCCAAAAACCATTTCTACAACACTCCTAGAATAGGTTTAACATCTCTAAACATTTTTCCAATGCCCAAATCTTCAAGAACAAATTAAATCCTAAGAAAACATTATAAATTCTAAAAATCAAAACTTTTGCATTATAATTACATTTCCTACATAAAATTCTTACATCTTTCAATTCCCTACACCTCCTAACTGAGTTTCCTTGGATTGGAATGGAGTTTCCACTTCAAGAGCTTGCTCCTTCTTCTTCTTCCTAGCTTTTCTTCCTATTTTCTAAGTTGGAGAAATTTCTTCAAAGTTTTGGCATGAATTAGCATAAATGGAGGTTTAGGAAGGATGGGAGGAGGGGGTATTTATAGTTTTAGAGGCCGTGTAGGACAAAGGACTAGGGGTGCAAATACCCCCTAATTTCGTAACTTGCGTGGCAAGTATTTATATTTAATTCCTGACAACGAATCGGTTTTATCCGATTGAGGAATCGGTAAAACCGATTGAAATCTGTTTTCCCCGATTAATAATCGGTTATAACTGATTGAAAAGGGGGTGAATTGTTTCTTTATTATTTTACCAATCAGCTTTACCATTAGTTAACAAGTTTAAAACCGTTTTACCAAATTCTATCCGAATTGAATCGGTTTTACCCAATTTTAATCGATTCCGTAAAATTCTATCCATTCCAATCGGTTTTACCCAATTGCAAATCGGTTAAAAGCGATTGGCCTTAAATTCTATCTTCTCCCAATCGGTTTTACCCAATTGGGAAATGGGTAAAACCGATTCACACACTTTTTTATTATTTTTTTAATTTTCTTATTTCTAATTCCTATTTCCAAAAATTTCATAACTTCATAATATTCCTAATCACATCTTATGTTATGAAATTAAGAATCAAATTTATCAAATTAATTCACATAAATAACACTTGAAATTAAGAATAATGAAATTCTTTTGAAATAAAAAATAATTTTATGATTATAAAGTTTTCTAAGGAAAAATAGTTTTTAACCTATAATTATTTCATAATAAAATCCTATAATTTATTATATGTTCGTAAAATATTTTTAAATACTTTGATATACTTTTTAGATGTGTATTTTAAATGCTAAAAATTTACGAGGTCTCACAACCATTACCCTCTGGATGTTCAAATTTTTTTCGAGTAACAAAAACACCCCTAAGATTTGTATTCAATTTTTTGATTAACAGGGGGGTAAACCGATCCAGGAGGATTAATTGTTATGTGAACACAAAACTTTGAAGAGTAGTAATGCCACATGAAACCAGCCACATGAGATTGAGAAAAATACTATTAATTTGAGAACAATACTATTAATTTTAGTACAAAGTTAGTGTTGCATATAATCATGCATGTGAAGGTCTGGATCGTTGTCTTGATATTTTGTGTCTGCTTCAGTATTGTATTTCCTACTTACTCTCATAATGGGAGAGTTGGCCCACTGATGTGAGGAAAAAAATTACATGTCAAGGAAGCGACATATGCCTCTCATATTTGTGAGGCGCCCACAGGTGGACCCCAATGTGGGCTCCTCACAAATGTGAGGGGACACACTTTCGCGACATGATATGAAGCCATAATGTGCCACGTAAGTCTCACTCATTAATATTAAAGGGTAGATAGAAAAGACAAAATTAGAGCACACAAAAAATCTCGTCTCCTTGTAGTCATAATAGAGATCAATTTATATATATATATATGAGAAAAAAATGATGAAAAACCAGCTTCAATTTGGTGTAATGGCGTTCCTATCTTTTCTCATTTTAATTTCCATGGTTTGTGTAATGGCGAAAGTTCAACAATGCAAGCCAAGTTGAAAAATAAGGGGAAAACATTTCCCTAAAGGCAAGCGCGATCCTAGAGTTAACAATTGCTACAAAGCAAACAAATCGTACCTCGTTTTCAAGTGTTCATCGCCGATTTCTAAGCGTACGAAGGCGACTCTGGCCATAAATGACTTCGAGAATGGTAGGGACCGTGGTGGGGGTTCGAAATGCAACAACAAGTTCCATGCAACGTGTCGCCGGTGGTGGTGCTATCAATCGGGTGGTTCAACGGGAGGAAATGGTGCCATAAGAAGATCACCATATTCATGAATGGAAGAAGCGTTCGGGCCACGGTGATCCATGAGTGTGATTCAATGAAGGGATGGGACGCCGAACACGGCTTTCAGCCGCCGTGTCCAAACAACATTGTAGACACCTCTGCAGTAGTTTGGGAGGCCTTAGGTATCCCAAGAAAGATTGGGGATTGATGGAAGTTTTCTGGTCAGATGATTAGAAACATAGGCTATACGGAAATGTCGTGTTTATATCACATGTATCATTAATTATGTACCAACTCTCTAGTATAAATTTATGACACGAGAATACTGCATAATAAGTGCTATAGAATATCTGAATTTGCCCTTGATCTATTTCTTGTAGGAAATGTAGGCACAAAATAACTACAATGTAGATTTTGATTCACTTTTTACAAGTGAGATAAAAACATCTATATATCTATGGTTCTTGCAAATTTATGCAAATAAATGAATTAACAGCTGTTTGAGTCAATTTCTAAGATTGAAAAGATTATTTGAGCTGGTGTTTTTCCTGATGTACCATCTCTTAAGGGAATTTGGTCAGAATAGAAAAGACTCATTCACCTAATTCATTTAATAACTTGAAATTTTATACCTAAATCAGACTGAATAAGGGCAAATTGGTCACAAATTAAGATTTTCGTCTACTTTATAGGGTTTTGAAACCACAGGGGGGGTTTGCATAACTTTTTAAAGCATAGGGGGGTCATCCTGTACTTTCGCAAATCACAGGGGGTTTTTGCGTAATTAACCCATATTTTTTAATTTTATACTTCTCATTTTTTTAATTCCTCTGACCCACTACATCCCCCCCCCCCCCCCCCCCCCCTTCTTTTTCTTTCTTTTCTTTCTCCCTGCAAACCCACCTCTGTTCCCTGTTCTTCTCTTCATCTATTTTCTTTCTTTACTCTTCCTATTTCCTTCTCCCATCTCTCTTTCATTTTCTTCAAAGTCTTACTGTGTTAAACTATTAATTGTTAAAACAAATTTGTGAATTCGGTTTCCACGGTCCAAACCGAATTCAAACCAAATTCGAATTACGAATTCGATTTGGTTTCTTCAGTTTTAAAACGAATTAGGTTCGGTTTTCAAATTGGCCAAAAAAATTTAAAATTCGAGAAAACCGATTCGTGGAAACCGCAATTCGTGGAAACCAATTCATGCCCACCCCTAAAACCAAGTCATAATTTCATCCTATAATTTTCAAAGCATTTCTTGCAATTCCTCGAAATAGTCCATAAAAGGTATTGCAGTAACCCTTTTCAAACTCTCCATGGCTCGTGAAGAGGTTTGATAAGTTCTTGTTGTTCCATTAACCAAGGGATTTGAATACTTTCTATGTTCCATTAGAATAGTTTTTCACTTTCTAATACGTTTTCAATATTACAAACCAGACTCTTCTAATAGAACAGATGGTACTAATTGTTACGAATTGTCAAATAAACAATACGAACCACATCAATATCACTGAAAAATATGACGGAAGAATACAATCCCTAAATAGGAGCAAACAAGAGTATATATAGAACTACAAACTAGTCTACCCTATTCAATAAGGAAACTAAATATATTACTACCATAAATCTATTATTACCATATACCTACTATTACCATAAACCTATTATAACTATATATCTAACACTAATATTGCCAGGACAACCTCGAATATTATTTGTCCATAATGACTCAAAAGCTGAATTTTTTGTTGGCTCGTCTAATGACATTATGTATTATGTATCAAGTACCTGCAATTCCATTTATACATCTATTCCCAAATCTTAGGGGTGTTTGATAACAGGAATTATTGCTGAAAATTATTTAATTAAGAGGTTTTTTGTTTTAATGTGTTTGATAATAAATTTTCCACCCTCTAAACAAATTAAGTAGTGCGGAATGTGTATTGAAAAAAGAGCTAAATACAAAATCAACCTTGAGCTTTGTTAAAAGAATAATATAAATCTTCAGTTTTTAAAAGATACAAATTAAACCTTGACAAAGTAAAATAATTTTGACTAAAATTTTTACAATTCTTTGGACAAAAGTACCCTTTGTATTATTGCTTGCGATTATGTTCCAAGCAATGTTATTTGGGCCGGACCGGTCCGGCAGCCTTGCCTGTTCAAAAATGCCAAAAAACCGGGAGGTGAAAAAACCAGTCAAAAACGGGGTCGGGCCGGCAACCAGCCCGAACCAGGTTTTTACCATTTTTTTTGAATTATTCAATTTTTAAAAATTTTGCTTTTAATGGGATTCAAACCTTAGTCACCCATATAGTAGACAAGAGTACTTGCCATTATACCATTGTTTATTCTTGTGTAAAATATTATTTTAACTCATTTTTAATATGAATCATAGTCTTTCTAACAATCTATTAATTGGACCATCGAAACTAATGTTAATTTTATTGTCATTCCTTACCATTTATAAAATTAAGACTATCATCATTTTTATTAGTTGTTTTCTTTTCAATTAAAGATTGTTTAATTTTTTCATGTATTAACTTAAAATATGTTTCATTTTTTTTTACATCAAATTTGTTCTCTTTTTTTTTCTAATAAAAATTTAGTAATATAATTTTAAATATTTTTTAATAGAAAATAAGCAATATTTTATATTTGATTTACTTATTGGATTTTATAGTAATGAATTTTAATGTTTAAATTAGTTGTAAATTTTGAAAATATATATAATTGTTGTGAAAAAAATATATTTTAAATGTTAAAAATAATAAAATTAAATCATGTTTTCATTAATATATTATATATATATATATATATGACGTCATCCGGTTAGACTCCCGGCTCAAACCGGTTGAACTCCCGGTTCGAGCGACCCCTTGGCTTCGGCGGTTCAATGTCCAGTTTGACCCAGACAACCTTGGTTCCAAGCATCCTTCATTGGATGTGATTTCTTGTTTGTTTTGGAAAAATTGGATGTAACGTGATTTACTTCTTAGGTTGACAAACAACACTTTGAGCACTGCACAGCAAGTGTACCTTCAGAAGTTGGGGGGTGCTAAAAACTTCATGACCTAGTTCAATGATGACATTGTTAAAAAAGAGCTAACCCAGGTACAGAAATCCGTATCTGAAGCAAAAAACAAAAACAAAGATGGATAGAGTCGAAAAGCTAACTTCAGACGGGCCTCGTCCCGAAGAAAGGTTAATTCCCATGCGTGGAGGTGCCGCTGCAATTACTAATTGGAGTTTTCATTTTTACCACTCTAATTGTACTGTGGCGATCTCGAGGAACGATGATCTCGCCTGCTCTCTTTGCCACGGAACTTTTCTAGAGGAACTGGATCGTAACGATTACTCTCCGACTTTCACCACTCGTCACTGTCGTTGGCTCCGCCACTCTATACGATGACTTCTCCTCTGTTTCTGATTCTGATTCTAGTTCTGATATTGAACTCTCCTGCCCTATGCCGCCACCGCCGCTTCCTCTGTTTTTGCGATTCATCACCGCTGCCGTAACTGCCTTCGATACTCCCACAACGACGACAACAAATAATCTGACCATTTTCCTCCGCCACCGCCGCCGTTACCACCGCTTCCCGCAAGAACCTAAATCGTAAATGTGCCTATATTCGTGGAACTTGTCTTCCAACTCCGCCGCCAACATCAGGAAGCGGTGCCTTTTTCCTCTCCCCTCGCCACTTCTGCCGCCGTCTCCCGCAGCCACTAGAACTAGAGTGGCTTCCTCTAGCTCAAGGAAATTAATCCAACCCTCTCCCACCTCCCCCGCTGCCGCCATTTTCACCACCACGATCTCCAAGTTTCAGGGGTTATCAGAACAGAGTGAGAGAGAATCTCAAAGAAAAGAAAAGAAAGAAGAAGTGAAGGGCTTCTCTTCTATGTAATTGAATGATGAATTGGGTTTGTACGAGAGAGGTGAACAGTGAAGTATTGGTTGGGATATAATTTGAACCAATAATGTGAAGGGTATTTTTTATTTTACTTAGTCAAGAGTTTAATTTGTAATTTTTAGAAATTAAAGATTTATTTTGTTCTTTTAACAATTTTCCTGGTTGATTTTGTATTTTACCTTTGAAAAAATTAAGCTATAAATTCCAATTTACTACTTATCTCTTAACAAAATCTCAACATCTCTATCCAATATTACCCTTACCTTACCTCAATTATTAAACCAACTTTTTATATTAAAAAAAATAAAAGTCCCTTAAATTCCTTCTTTCTCCCGCTACTGTACTATATGTACACATATTATAATTTATAGATTAAACTTATGTGAACGAATTGCAAAATCGTTGTAATTTTTTTAAAATTTCTTTCTGACTGCAACCATGGATTCCTTTTCATTTGTATTAATTTTAATATATTTTAATAATTTATTATTTTGTGTGTATTTTAATCATCCGTTTTAAGAGAAATCTCACTTTTGGTCCCTCTTCTTTACGTTCGTTACACTTTTGGTCCCTTTTTAATGGAAACTCGTATTTTTGGTCCATCTTCTTTCACATTTTGGCTTTTTTGGTCCTCTTACCAGTCATTTGGGATTAGAATAAAATTTTTTAAAAAATTGTGACCCTTCTTTAGTAAATTGCAAAAAATTAAACCCTTTAAAAATCTAAAAATACCCACGCTTGTTTTTTATACGGAAACATCGACTCTTTTTTGAGGAATTTGGACCGTCCTTTGAAAATTACAAAAAACAAAACCCTTTAAAAGTTTGAGTAATTATTATTTGGCCCAATAAATTTATACCTTTTTGAAACAGTCCAAATTACCATTGACTTCATAAGTCAACCGGTAAGAGGGACCAAAACTGCCACCATGTGAAAGAAGAGGGACCAAAAAGTGCTAGTTTGCATAGAAAAGGGACCAAAAGTGTAATGAGGGAAAAGAATAGGGACCAAAAATGCTATTTTCCCTCCATTTTAATATATTTTATCTTTTTTTTTTTTATGTTTTTTATTAATCATAATTTTTGTTTGATTATAAATTTTGATATTTCTCATATACAAACATTAAAAATTCAACGAGAATGTAAAATTGAACATTGTTAAAATTTCAACATTAAGATCAGTATATTTATCAATCAAGATCAATTGATTAAGCATTATAATTCAGAGGTTTGGAAAAAATCTTTCAGCATTAAAATGTTAAATATTTAATCAATTCAGCATTGTGGTTTCAACATTAAGTTTTATCAAACAAGCCCTTAGTAGTTTCCACCTCTCAATATTTTTCTTGCTAATGGAAATAGATTATTGATTCCTCCCTGCATTTTAAACCCATTAGTTTCATAACTTCCTACAACTAAGCTAAATAACAGATGAGTCTCCAACTTAATATCCTTGCCTCCCATCTAGAAGTTGTCTAACAATTTGACTACATACCTGATGTGACGCAAAAATTACAATGAGGGAGCGATGCTTCTTCGCGGCCCAATGAACTCTTGAAGACAGTAATAGCCCAATTTGTATGAAGTTGTGCTGTGAAGGGAATGAACAAAATTGAAAATGATGGAGTGATCTGAGTTGCTGAGCTCGGCCAAGATGATGAAGCTTGATGATTTTGTACTACTCCGTTCACCAATTGATGATTAATTCCGAAAAGGAGCGGGGCTTTCCCCCCTGTATAGGCTCCGACGATCAAGTCAATAATATGAAAGAGACAAGCAATATAGAACAAGAGTGTTTAGAGAAATTGTAAATGAGAGAATAGCTTAAGAAATGCTAGTGAGAATTGCCAGAAATTAATTATTGGAACCTACCAGAATGAGGCTTGTGCCTGAGTATTTATAAGCTTACTCTTGATGGTTCCGTTGAGTAATGGAGACATACGCTCCTAATTATTCCTTTTGCAATGATGTTTTTTGCCTTTCCGGGAAAACTGGCTTTAACTTTGGCTCCTTTGTCATAATTGATCTGCACATATTAAAATAATGGCCCTACCATGATATTTTATATTATTGTCTTTATTTCAGGTCGGCTTCACCGATCTAATCTTACATAAATTACCGACCTAAATAGGGATGAGTTTTAACAATTGACCGATCTAACTTCATTAAGCTTTTACCGACCTGGGATTCTTGAGTAATACTGACATAATCATACCGATCTGGGCTATGAGGTCTACCGATCTAAGATTAGTTTATTCCGACCTAAGCTTTAGTGAGTTTTCTTGTTCAGTTTTCATGACCATATAAGATTATATGACCGACCTAAATTTGTAACAGAGACTCGTTTTGTGTAATCTTTCTGACCTGAACATGGATCTGGGCTTCTTTATCTTTTATAGTTTCTTAGTTTTTAATTAATTGGGCTAGGCCCAATGGGGATTTCAATTTTATGCACATCAACAAGCCCCCCCAGTATTAGGTTTTACCGATCTAAAACTTAATACTCTTTGGGTTTTCCGAGCTAAGACCTAGCATAAAGGATATGATTTTCTAGATTAATCCGAGCCAATTTCCCAAACTAAGCAACATACCGTATTTTTACTAAGTCGTAAGTGACTAAGCCGATTTTCCAGTATTTATCCGACCTACAAAGAATAGTCTTCTGCGACTGTATAGTAATAAGTGTAATTTCGATCTAAAGAATTTGAACAGTTTTCGGACAAATAAATGTAATCATAAATACGTACCTTTGCGTTACCCTAGGTCGGGATTTTGAAGAGGCGGACCGGTCGGGACACGCCTTTACATTTATCAATCGATACGACTTCCAAGGCCGTTTTGTGTCCTCAAAGCGTCATTAATGAATGCAGCTTTTGGTCTGCCCACGTCTCTTCGATTCCCCGAGGCTCCATTATAAAAACCGTGATAGCAACACACATTTGGCACCCTACATTATTTGCTTTCCTGAAAAGAGAGAAATTTGTTCTTACCTTCCTTCTCCTTCCCTTCGCCGGAATTTTTCGAAATTTGGCGGAGTTCTATCGTCGTGTCCTAGTTCCTGCAATCTTCGCTAAGGTTGTTGTCCCGCCGCTGTCACCTTCCGTTGCCATACCTTTTCTTCCTTTTATCAGTCTGCAATGGCCTCCGAGAGAAGCTCAGGTACCGGAGCATCGCGCCAGACTCCGGCAGCAGGTTAGCATCCTTGTACCTTCTTTTCTGATGATTTATTTTCTATCCTGTTTGAGCATAGGATTGATTTACCTATGATTATTTGCATTGATTGCTGTAGATTCGGCTGCCACACACGAATTTAAACCCGAGGAAATAATTTCACAAATGACTATGGCCGATTTAATAAACCTTAGGTCAACCCATTATATAGATCCTTCTATTCCTATTCGTTTACCCGAGCCTGAGGAGAGGATAAATACTGTTTCTGAAGGTTGGGTCGGGGTGTATGAATATCATATTAACTTCGGACTGAGGTTTCCGACCCTAGACCTGTTGATCGAGATGTGTGACTTTCTGAATATTGGGCTGAGTCAACTAGTACCCAATTCCCTTAGGTTTTTGATAGGGTTCATGTATATGTGTTTTGGGGCTGGGGTCCGACCTACAGTAGACCTGTTTTTTCAATTTTATACAGTCCGTAAATACCCCTATGGTAAATGGTGGGTGACCTTCCAGAAGCGTAGGAATAGTCCTGTAATAATTACCGACTCCCCTGATACCAATAAACAATGGAGGGCTAGGTTTTTTATGGTAAAGGCTGAGGAAGCAAACCTACCCTACCGTTGGTCCCCATTTATTTTACCAGTTGAACAATCCCGGGATAAGTCCGACCCCAGAATTCAATCGGACTATAAGGCGTTAAGAACCCATAGTAGCTCGGACAAATACTCGGTTAAATTTCCTTCAGAGGTTCTACTTGTTTCAGCCGGGCTAAGCCAATCCCCCAATGTAGAAAGTAAATACCTGTCCCTTGAACTCTTTATTTATGGTATCCTCATCTTTCATAGCTCGGTAATTTTGATTTCTGCAAGTTGCTTATTTTCAGGTAGTCTCAGTGGGTTCGGAAGGAAGAAAAAAGCCAACAAACCTCTTGCTGCTTCGGGGTCTTCCAAAAGAGCAGCTGAGATCGACCTTACTGAAGAGGTCGAAGTGGCCGATCCTCCTAGCTCGGCATTGTTAACCCGGGTCTCAAAAAAGAGCAGGCCGACCCCGGAAGAAATTCAGGCAGCTAAAGCTGCCAAAGCTCCACAAATTCTGTCGGGCCCCCCTACTGGAGCCGAGCTGCCTAGTTCTGATGATTTGTTGGGTCCCGCAGACCCAGTGACAAAGAGAGGGTCATCGTGCTAAGAGATCAAAAGGCGAGACCGATCTCCCTAGCTCGGCCTATTCACCAGGTCGATTTGTCGGAGCCACCACCAGAGGATCTTATGCCATTTCAGGAATTGGCGACCGAGTCTTCTCAATCTTTCGAGGAGATTATCCGAGCTAACGAGAAGCTCCGGAACCATTTGAATGAAGTGGTGGAACAGGAGGCCCTTATAGCCTCGCATATAAAAAGGTGAAATTCCCAACACACCTAAAAAATTTTCTGAAGTAAAGGATTACCCGGGACATTATTTTCACAATATCCTTGTCTCGTATTTTTGCAGGTCTTGTTTAATTATGCGGCTACAAACAGAAGAACAACAGCTTTGGATATCCTAGCCCAAAGCTATGAGCTGGAGAGATCGAAGAATCCGACCAAGGTCGTGGATGATCTGCAGCTGCAGTTGGGAATCGAAAAAAGCAAAAATTCGAAACTGGCAGCTGAAAAAATCGGGCTAATGAAACAATACCAGGATCAGCTTTCGAAATCGAGCCAGCTGGAGACCAAGATTGTGGGCCTGTAAGCCGATGTGGACATTCTGAAGAAAAGTGAGGCAGCCCTGCTCAAAGAAAAATCCAGCTGGGCGAAAGAAAAAACTGACCTGGAGAAAGTTGTAGAATAGGCTACAAAGACTGCAAAAGAGGCCAAAAAAGCTGCAGAAGAGGCTACAAATAAGGCTGCAGCGATGGTCAGCTCGGAAGAGGTTGAAGCATCTCGCCAGGCCGAACTGAAGACTTTTAAAGAAGGGACCCTGCTGGAGCTGATGAATCGGCGCTTTTTCGAGCTAATACAGTGCGGTTATACTCTGTGCTGGGACGAGCTAAAGAACTCCAGGTCGGCAGAGGTGCTCCAGAAGACTCCATAGCCCAGAATTCTTTGCTTCCGGAGGGACGAGATCCTTACGACCTAGTAGAAGAAATCAAGCAAGAATGCCGAGACATCGGTGTTCCAATTCCAGAAAAGGTCGAAGAGGATCCTGTGGTTGACCCCCAGGATATAGCAGATGAAGCCTCTTCCCAAGCTCCTCCTTCCTGAGGTCGGCCTTCCCTTAGATCGGGCTTGCCCTTCCTTCCAACTGTGTGAGGAATGTAGGTAGCATGCCTAGATGCAGTTGCAATGATGTAATTGGCTTTACACTTTGTAGAATTTTTTCTGATTCTGGTCCCTTTCGAAGAACTTTTGTACTTTTCAGATCGTCCTTGTGACCGAGCTTGATTATCGAATAAAAATGATTTTTTCTGTTTCCTTAAAATTTTTACTTCTTTAACTCGAACTGCTTTACTGATAATATTTCCTCAAGTGTGCTGCATTCCAAGTTCGTGGAATCAATCGTCCTTGCAAGTTCCAAAATAAACTTCCGGTAGGTCGAGCTTCGATTACCCGATAAGGCCCTTCCCAATTAGAAAATAGCTTGCCTTGTTCTTGTGGTTTGCTGATAGATCGGTTTCGTAAGACTAAATCTCCTGGTACAAAGGCTCGATGTTTGACCCGAGCATCAAATGTTGCCGAACCAAATTTTTGTAATTTAGTTGATGTACATAGGCCGAGTCCCGAACTTCTTCTATCAGATCCAGGCTGAGCTCCAAGTTTTTCTGGTTTTGATCCCTTTCGAAGTGCATAACTCGCGGGGCTCCACTTTGTATTTCTGGGGGGATGACAGCATTGACCCCGAAGGCCAACTCGAAGGGGGTCTTCCCTGTGGCCGATTTGAGCGTAGTCCGGTGACACCAGAGCACATGGGGCAGCTGTTCTACCCAATTTCTACCTTTATCTTCTAGTCGGGATTTCAGCCCGTGCAACAAAGTTCGGTGGTGAGTTCTACTTGTCCATTTGCTGGAGGATGAGAGCTACCGATGCAAAACGTTGGGTGATACCAAGTTTTGAACACAAGGTTGTGAATTCCTTAGATTCGAACTGAGTTCCATTGTCCGAAATAACCGATCTGGGTATACCGAAACGACAGATAACTTGCCTCCACAGAAACCGAGCTATAGTTCGCCCCGTGATATTTGTCAATGCCTCGGCTTCCACCCACTTTGTGAAATAATCTATGGACACAACAAGGTAATGGCATGAACCGACCTTAGGAAACGGACCCATAAGATCTATCCCCCATTCTGCAAAAGGCCAAGGGGCAATTATCCCCGTAAAGCTGGAGGCCGGCAACTTGTGAATTGTTGCATTGTGTTGACAACTGGAACACCGTTGAACATACTCCACTGCTTCTTGGAATAACCGAGGCCAATAAAACCCAGCCCCAATTATTTTCTTAGCCAAATTCTGAGCCCCAATGTGAGACCCGCAATCCCCTTCATGTACTTCCTTCAGCATGGTTTCAGCTTCTCCCGATCCCAAGCATTTTAGTAAAGGCATCAAGAAACCCTTTTTATACAGGTCCTCCCCGATTATCTGATAGTGTTCAGCCTTTGTATTTTGTATTCGTTGTTGCCTTCGGGTTTTGGTAAAGTGCCATCTTGTAGGTATTGCCATATAGGAAATCTCCAATCCTGTCCTTCTCTTATAGACAAGATTATTGGTTCGGTTGTACTCCTGGTATGTACTTCTTCTACTAGGACGGTTTTCAGTCAGAGAAAAAACCGAAGAAGCCAATTTGGACAAAGCATCGGCATTTGTATTTTTGCTTCGTGGGACCCGCTCTATAGCCCATTTTGAAAGAATTTTAGTTGCTGTTGCGCCAATGTTAAATACTCCTCCATTTGTCGATCCTTAGCCTTATACTCCCCCAAAATTGTTTAACCACGAGCTGAGAGTCTGAACAAATTTTTAGATTTTCGACCCCAAATTTCCGAGCTAACTTCAGGCCGGCTATCATGGCTTCGTACTCTGCTTCATTATTTGTGGCTGTGAAGCAGAATCGTAGAGCATACGTGTGAATTTCTCCTCCTGGGCTGGTAAGGACGATCCCCGCACCCGATCCGGACTGGCTTGAAGCACCATCCACGTAGAGAATCCACGCATTATCACCTTCTGCTATTGTTAAAAGTAGATCTGTTTTTTCTGACGGACTTGATATGCTTTCCTGTTGATCTGGTACTCCTTCAGCTATGAAATCTGCTAGCACCTGTCCTTTGACTGCTGTACGCGGGGCAAAGGTGATGTCATACTCTCCTAGTTCAATGGCCCATTTGGTGAGTCGACCTGAAACTCCTGTTCTTTGTAAGATGGCTTTGATGGGTGCGTCGGTATAAACGGTGACTCCATGCGAGTTAAAATAAGGCCGAAGACGCCGTGTGGAGTGAACTAGAGCCAGGACTAGCTTTTCTAGGTTGGAATAATTTTTCTCTGCTGCCTGCAAAACTTTACTAACAAAATATATGGGTCTCTGGACCCGGTTATCTTCTCGGAGCAAAACCGAGCTAATGACAGATTCGGTAGTAGCTATATACATGTACAATTGTTCTCCATGAATAGGCATAGTCAAAGATGGTAAAGAAGCTAAATAAGTTTTTAATTGTTCAAAAGCAGTTTGACATTCCGAGGTCCACAAAAATTTATCAGTTTTCTTTAAGATGTTAAAAAATGGTAATGCTCGTTCTGCTGACCGGGCTAAAAACCTATTCAAAGCTGCTAATCTACCCGTTAATGCTGTACTTCTCGAATTGTCCTAGGTGGGTGCATTTTCAATACAGCTTCTACTTTCTTAGGATTAACCGAGATACCCCCCTCAGAAACCATGTATCCTAAGAACTTTCCTGAAGTGGCTCAAAAACACATTTTTTTGGATTTAACCTTAATTTATATTGGGCTAGTGTTTCAAGGGTTTCACGTAAATCAGATAAGTAAGCAAGTTCATTTTTACTTTTTACAAGTAAATCATCAATATATGCTTCCATATTTCGACCTAACTTTTTTGAAAATTTTATTCACTAAACGTTGAAAAGTAGCTCCAGCATTCTTTAAACCGAAAGGCATGGTTATGAAGCAATATGTACCTTTGTCTGTAATAAAAGATGTTTTTTCTTCATCTTCCTTGGCCATGAAGATTTGATGATATCCCTTATATGCATCCAAGAAATTAAGGAAGCGAAATCCAGCTATAGCGTCAACCAACACGTCGATCAAAGGCAATGGGAACCAATCTTTGGGGCATGCTATTTAAGTCGGTGAAGTCTATGCACATGCGCCATGAACCATCCGGTTTGGAAACTAACACTGGGTTAGCCACCATTCCGGATAATCCACTTCTCGGATGATACGTACTTCCAACAGGGCGTTGACTTCGATCTCCACGTATCTATTACGTTCTCCCCCGAGGTTACGCTTTCGTTGTCGGATCAGCCTATGATTGGGATCAATGGATAACCTGTGTTCAATGATATTTCGAGAAATGCCAGGCATATCCTCCGGTCCCCAAGCAAAAACTTCCGCAAATTCACGCAAAAGGTTAAGCAAATCATATTGTAATTGAGGGGGCAAATCAGCCCTAATTTTTATTACCTTGTTTGGATCGGCCGCTAGGGAATAATTCTTACCTCGGCCCCTGCTTCAATGGACAGGTCCGAGCCACCTGTTAGATCGGTAATGTTAACGGAGGTCGGCCTGACTGTAGAAGTAATTTTTGATTTCAGATCTACGGGGGTCGGTTCCTTCAAGGAAGCCATGTAGCACTGCTTTGCCTGCAAGACATCACAACGAATAGAAGCTACCCCACCTATGGTGGGGAACTTTAAAAGCATGTGTACAGTAGATGCTATGGCCTGGAACTGATTTAGTCCAGGCCGTCCCAAATATACATTATATGGTGATGGCTCATCAATGACCACGAAGTCTATGGTTTCCGTACGTTTTAGCTGTCCAGCCAGTAACGTGACGGGAATACTCAAGTGTCCCACAGGTATAACATGGTGATTGCCGAAGCCAATCAATGGTGTCCGAACTGGACTTAACTGTGCCTTGTGTAATTGACAACCAGCCATGCCTTGGTTGTAATTATATTGCTAGAACTACCCGTGTCTAACAATGTCCTACGTACTTGGTAATTTGAAATGTAGCAATCGATCACTAGTGGATCGTCACAATTGAAAGACAGAAATGTATCTGTGTCATCGAAAGTATGCCTGGTGTCATGGTATCTGATTTACGCTTACCTAGAATAGAGTTCCTTTGCCGGTATACCTGTTTCCTTTGGCGGTTAGAGTCGCCTTGGGTTGGTCCTCCTGCTATGGTGTTTACAATCCCTGCTATATTCAGGTCGGTGTTACCCCCAGCATTTGGGGCTCGGGAGTCGGATTGGGGACATTCGCGGGCAAACTGACCGGTCTCTCCACATCGGTAGCATCCGTTAGGTCGTTCACGGATTACTGAAGTCACCGGTTTAGGTAGAGGTGCTTGTGTATATTGTGGTAGTTTCCCAGCTTGAATTAATTTAGCTATTTCTGCAGCTAAATCACGACAGTCATTAGTATTGTGACCAATGTTTTTATGGTAATTACAATACCTGCCCGGATTGAGCCGATCTGTGGGACCCGTCATGGGTCGAGAGGGGGGGGCAGCAGCCCTTGACTCTGAATGGCAGCATATATGTCAGCTCGGGGGACTGAGAAGGGCTCGGCTACCTGCACAGTGTTTACACTTACCCCGGCCTTTGGAATGGAATTAGTGGTATTGGCAAAGTTTAATTTCTTATTTCCTCCCGACGCAAGAATGGGGAAGAAGCTTTCCTCTTACCATATAAATCGGAAAAACTTCTTTCCCTTTCCTATTTTATAGCTGTAGCATCTTCAACAACAGCAAAGTTAACAGCAGTAACCATCATTTCAAAATAAGAATGTGGGGGTCGGATGGCCAATTCAGTAGTAGCTAAGGTCCTGACCGTAACCCATTAATAAATGATCCCATCATTATTCTATCATCTTTTTCATGACATTGCCTAGACTCTATATTGAACCGATCTATGTATGCCTGTAATCCCTCTCCCATTTTTTGTGTTATGTTCATTAAATGTGAAATCGGTTTAGACAATATCTTATTACCCATGAAATTGGCTAAAAACAGGTCACCAAACTGATCTAAAGAATGAATAGAATTTCGGGGCAAAGTACAATACCAATTTATGGCCTGATCTTTAAGTGTCAGATGGAATGTCATGCATCGGTTAGCGTCGGACAGGTTGGCAGCATCCATGACGCTCATGCACTGCATCCAGTGAGCCGTGGGGTCGGTGGTACCGTCATACTTGTCAACCTTACCTAGGCCTCTGTATCCAGGGGGAAATTGTGCCATTTGAATCTCCCATCCAAAAGGATGAGACACGCGAGACGTGGGGGCAGTTCGTCCGATCTGAGTATATCCAGATCCGGGTAGGCCGAGCTGGGGATATCCGGACTGACCTAAGGGGTGTCCCCCCAGGCCGAGGTAATAGTTTCCTAGGCCGGGCCCGGGATAATAATTTGGATTAAGTAAAGGAATATTTTCTAAGGGCGGCTGCATGGCTCGGTTATTGCCTAAACCATAATGCTGAAACATTGCAGGTTGGATGTAGTGGTGTATCCGGGGTAATAACAGGGTTGATTCATTTGGCCGATTTGTATGCAATGGCCATGTTGATTCAATTGACTTACTTGTTGTCCTAAAGTGGGAAAGGGCAGGCCTGACATAAGAAACCGTTATTGAACTGAGCATTGGGGGCCATAAAGGGATCCGGAAAAGTAAGATTAGCCTGAGTATGAGCTACAGTGGTATAAACAGGTGGTGCCACAGAAGGGTTAGGAGGACCAGCAATACGACCGATTGAAGAAAAATTAACTCTCCCAGGTTGTGGAGGACATATAGTAGTAGATTGTGGGAGGAGACTAGACATTAAAGCAGCAGAGGAGTTGGACACAGGGTTGATGACAGCCCTGGGTGGGGGAACGGTTGGGGACTAGTGTAAACCATAGGGGTGTTCTGTGTTAACTGTTTCTGTGGTGGTGGTTGTAATGGGATGTTCTGTATTAAGAGTAGAGATGATAGGAGCAACATGGTTTATTAAGTGAAATAGTTCTGGAAATAAACGGAAGAACCTATCTTTTTCTGCCTGTTCCTGTTCGGGGGTGAGAGTTTCAACAAGGGTGGTAGTAGTTGGTGGACCAGATGGAGGATTAGAACTGGTGGCGGAAACGGTAGGGACCAAAGCGGTTGTAACGGTGAGCCCATTGAGGTTGTCAGAAGAAGAAGCACCCTTTCCTGAGCGAGTTTGCGTCATGGTTTCAACAAATTTATTTAACGGAGGAAAATTTGATGAAATAATTTGATCAAACGTTCCCCACAGTCGGCGCCAGTTGATGTGACGCAAAAATTACAATGAGGGAGCGATGCTTCTTCGCGGCCCAATGAACTCTTGAAGACAGTAATAGCCCAATTTGTATGAAGTTGTGCTGTGAAGGGAATGAACAAAATTGAAAATGATGGAGTGATCTGAGTTGCTGAGCTCGGCCAAGATGATGAAGCTTGATGATTTTGTACTACTCCGTTCACCAATTGATGATTAATTCCGAAAAGGAGCGGGGCTTTCCCCCTGTATAGGCTCCGACGATCAAGTCAATAATATGAAAGAGACAAGCAATATAGAACAAGAGTGTTCAGAGAAATTGTAAATGAGAGAATAGCTTAAGAAATGCTAGTGAGAATTGTCAGAAATTAATTATTGGAACCTACCAGAATGAGGCTTGTGCCTGAGTATTTATAAGCTTACTCTTGATGGTTCCGTTGAGTAATGGAGACATACGCTCCTAATTATTCCTTTTGCAATGATGTTTTTTGCCTTTCCGGGAAAACTGGCTTTAACTTTGGCTCCTTTGTCATAATTGATCTGCACATATTAAAATAATGGCCCTACCATGATATTTTATATTATTATCTTTATTTCAGGTCGGCTTCACCGATCTAATCTTACATAAATTACCGACCTAAATAGGGATGAGTTTTAACAATTGACCGATCTAACTTCATTAAGCTTTTACCGACCTGGGATTCTTGAGTAATACTGACATAATCATACCGATCTGGGCTATGAGGTCTACCGATCTAAGATTAGTTTATTCCGACCTAAGCTTTAGTGAGTTTTCTTGTTCAGTTTTTCATGACCAATATAAGATTATATGACCGACCTAAATTTGTAACAGAGACTCGTTTTGTGTAATCTTTCTGACCTGAACATGGATCTGGGCTTCTTTATCTTTTATAGTTTCTTAGTTTTTAATTAATTGGGCTAGGCCCAATGGGGATTTCAATTTTATGCACATCAATACCCATTGACCCACACCGAAAACAATGTCACAAGACTCAAAACTTCCTTAACTTGGAGATTGAAAACTTCAACCAATGCCTTATGTATTTCTCTGATTTGCTAAAAATGAAAATATGAGCCTAGCCCGAAAATGAGATTAATTAATGAAGGGAAAAGACCTCATAACCTCCCTGTGGTTTGCTAATGTTACGGATCCTCCCCCCCCCCCCCCCCCCCATAACCCTCCCTCTACTTTTCGAAATCTGTAAAGTGACGGAAATCACTTAAGTTAACGGCGCCTCTCACTCCGTCTCTTCACCACCTCTTTCACCTTTCGCTGCCGCCATCACCTCCATCGCCTCCTTCACCTCTCACTGACGTCGTCGTCTCCATTGCCTCCTTCAACACTCACTCAGATTTTCTTTTTTTTTCCCTTAAGCTCCGATCCCATGAAACTCATCACGGCCAGCATCACCCAAGTAAGCCAATCCAACCCTAATTCCATACATTAGCGTCTGGGCCATTCTCGCGGCGACGTGGTCGGAGCTTTCTTCGATCAATTTGCAAGAGGACAGCCACTCCACAACGAGGGCTAGCACAAAAATAACCACAAGGGGTAACAAATACATACCCAGATTGTCGTATCCAGGTTATCCATGAAAAAGGGAAGATTTTTCTTCAAACAACAACAACTCACCCAGTATTTATGGACTCAATAAACCGATCAATTGCAAAATTACTGTAATCCTGACCCCTAAATCTCATATTACAAGAACCCAGGATCAAGAAAATGATGGAATTCGCTAGAATTCTTCACTCAAAGGTAAAAACCCCGGATATAAATATAAACAAACACCCTAAATGCAGCCCCTTCACACAAAAAAAGGACTTTTGTAGGCAAAATATCCAAGGAGCGCGTAGAAAGGAATCCCATAACAGCTTTGGATACAAAAAAGTGATGGAATTAAGGGAATATGAAAAGGGTCTAACAGAAGACAAAGTAGAACTAGAAGAGTGTTTCTGTTCAAGATTATCCACGGAATGGGAAGCAAAATATCTTGTTCTAATATGTTCTAAGGCGGCGGCGGCAGCGAGAGGTGAAGGAGGCGATGGAGGCGACGGCGGCAGCGAGAGGTAAAGGAGGCGACGGCGGCAGCAAGAGGTGAAAGAGGCGACCGCGGCAGCGAGAGGTGAAAGAGGCTGTGAAGAGACGAAGTGTGAGAGGCGATGTTAAGTGATTTTCGTCACTTTACAGACTTCAAAAAAACAGAGGAAGGTCATTTGAAGCTTTTATTTTTCTTAGGGGGGTGATGCGTAATTTTAGCAAACCACATGGGAGTTATGAGGTGTTTGCCCATTAATTAATTACAAAATGATCTTCCTTGTATCAAGACCACACCACTTTATATTCTCTCACAAATTTGATATAATCCTGAACAACCATTTGTCAAGATTTTCAGTTGACCAAAAGACCGGTTCTCAAATATCGATAAACTGTAATATATATATATATATATATATATATAATTTACAATTTTTAAAGTTAAAAGAGTATTTTGTAATTTTTAAAACATCCAGAATGATTTTGTAATTATATCAAAAGTTTAGGGAGGTAAATGTAATTTTCAAAGCAATAAGGACGATTTCTTTCTTCCCTATTTAAAAAGTTTGCTAGTTGCACATTTTTACGCTTAAAGAACAGACTTCCATAACACAATTAATGGATAGAGCTAATAGTGTTGAAATTTACAATACTTTTGAAAGTTCAGTGATGAAAAATAAAAATTTTAAAATATGATGTCAAGAAGCAAAATATCGACAAAGTATGGAGATGAAAAATAGAATTCACCCTAAGCTGTAAAAGACCTGAAAAAAAAATTAAAAGACTGAAATTGTTATTTTGCAAATGTAAATAACTAAAAAAATAATTTTCATTTCCCAAAGAAAAAGTCATTTTCAAATTTAATGATTATAAAAGTTATTCTTAATATATAATTATAAGGCATTAAAAATAGAATTTACCCCTTATTCAAACTTTATTTCTTATTCAATTCCAATCACAAATAAAACCCTAGCACCAAGAAGGAAACGCGTAGTAACGCAAGTTTCCGCCACAGAAAAGCATCATTGAAATTGATAATTATATCCTTAGAATCCCCTACATGATCTTGTTATCAAATCCGGAGTTACGTCATTTTTTTCCACACTGCTCAGTGAAAGGAGGTAGACAAACGAGTAAAAAAGAACTTGTTTTGAAGTCTCCATTGTCTGAAGCAGCACAACCGTTCTGGGGAAGTCGTTTTTCAGTAATTCCTAAATTCACAGCTTTGAAGGAGACGCGTACCAGCCCCATGGATCACCAGAGACGTACTGTGTCACCTGCTTCATATTCAAGTAGTTGTCGAGCCCCCTGAAAATTTTGCCAATGTATCTTCATTAAAAATTTGCCAGGATGAATCTTGAAAAATGATGCAACAATATTCCCTATGTTAACTAAATAGGTGCACAAACCCCAATGAAAAATGCTGTTATTTTCATCCAATATACCAAAGGAACGTTACATTACCGTCATTCCAAAACTCAATAAGCTAATTACAACAGATTACTTATTAACAAGGGCTAATGACAAATGCCTCCCAATGTTTTTTTTTATTTTTTATGCACTTTCCTTTAGAAGAAAGAAAAGAAACAACGTATGTCAAAAGCCCTTTAAGTGACAAGTATCAACAACTTACCATTCTCCTAATTCACGACCAAAACCACTTCGCTTTTTTCCACCCCATGGAGCTTGGCAGAAGCATGGCTGTGAACAATTTATCCAAACAATCCCAGATTGGAAAGCCTAAAAGTTTCAATACAAGCCAACACCCAACCGTGAGTAATCTCCATCAAAACTGGGCATTCAACAATAAATGGTTTAAAAAAAGTAAAAATTACAAACATATCACCTTGGCCAAACGTTCACATCTTTCCAAATCTGCGGATAGTACAGCAGAGCCCAGACCATAACTGGAAAGTTGTAACAAATTTTCATCAAAACATGAACACGATTGTGTCAACCATAATTTATGTAAACAAATAAGTATATCAGCATACTGGGTATCATTTGCTAATTCAATGGCCTCCTCCTCAGTCGCAAATGTTTTGACACAGAGAACAGGTCCAAACACTTCCTCTCTCCAGATTTGCATTGATTGTTTTACATCCGTAATAATGGTTGGTTGGACAAAGTATCCTTTTTGTAAATTCTGTAACCAAAGTTAGTTTGATGGAGCAAGTTCTAAGAAACTAGTAGAAAGTGAGGTGTACATACATACCTTGGGACGTTCCCCTCCATATAAAATAGTAGCTCCTTCATTTTTAGCAGTGGAGATGAAATCCATTATCTTCTCATACTGAAATACACAAGCAATTTTTAAGATCAATTGCCAAACACCTATACACACAATTTTGATGAGAACAAGAAATGACTATGTATGACACTTCTATTCAATATCAGAGAAATTCAGCAAGGACTAGTAAATAGTAAGAGAAACAATAAATGCAAAACTAGACTGGTAGAGGAAGAAATAATAAGTATGACACTTCTATGAAAAGCAGTCCAAGCCAACCCCCTTATTCTGCATGCTTTAGAAATGAAATTTTCTGGCAGTAAACTGCCATTAAAAAATCGCACAAGATTTGGATAGGCAGCTCAAAATATTCTTCATTACCAGGTGTGCCTTGCAATGTGGGTGCATTTTATGAAGGAAATTCAAACCTTGTAAAATATATTATCGAAATGTTAAGACATGAATGATTTCAGAAATAAAGCTCTAGAATAAAATTTTTTCTTTCGTTGGTATCAAGGGAATCACAAAAGTTAGAATACCGCCACCAAATATATCTCTTGTCCATTTATAGAACATATAGTTCAGCATGAGCCAACTACCATCAAACAACGATCATTTCCAGTCTCTCTCTCAATCAGCATCACCAGGTTGGATCAGTTTTAAAAAATTGTGTTCTAATGGTTTGTTACATACATCAAAATATTAAGGATTTAGAGCTCAAACCTTTTTGGCTGAGCAAGAATTAAGCCTCACATAGTGAGACAGTATAGCTTTTTGTTTCAAATCTACAGATAAATAGCCCCTTATTAATTGATGCATAAAATGAATGATTCATTCATTCACTAAAGGATATTCCCAGTGTGCAAGTATGTAGCTTTGGATAACATGTCTTAAGCCTTAGCACTGACACGAAAAAGGGCTAGAGTAAATTCAAAGCCAGCTTAATTACCTGCCCACGGCTTACAACAGGACCAAGTCGGCAGCCCTCTTCTAATGGATCTGAAATTTTGATGTTTTGACACCATTTCACCAGCTTGTCCAGAAAGTCTGCCGCAATGCTTTCCTAAAACATTAAAATTTTTACATTTATCATTAAAAATAGGATGTAATAAGCCTCCAGAAGATGCAGCAAAGAAATGTCAATGAAACAGGAAGCATTTGGCAAGCAAACTTGTTGAAGCAAATAAAGCGAATAATAAATTACAGTTCATTTGAGAACTCTCTCCTACAGAAAACCTTTTAGTGCTACTCAGTTCATCCATTTATTGGATATTCCACTCATCCAGTTAATGTTACAAGAAAAACAAGTCCTTTGCGATACAATCCTAGGTGGCTAAGTGATGTGATCCTGCCTTGGCCTCAAGGACTCAATCCCAAATTCATTTGGTCCAAATACAAGTTCAATGTCTTATGAATATTTAATTCATTTAATGGAGGTCCAAAATCCAATTCCAGCGCAAGTGATAGGACTTAAGTCCAAGTTCGTGTGGTTCAATTGCAAGCCCATTGTTCACCTCATTTTGCTAATTCGACCTACAATTTGTGCAAGGGCTAGTAGTTCAAAGGGCTATCTGTGGACTTACTCAAGTATCATGTTGATTTGGTGAAAGATAAGTAAAGTCCAAGAGTCTCCATTCATCCGGCCCAAGTGTGCATCTAATTTGATCGAAAGTGCAACAAGTTTGAACCTTGAATTAAAGTCCAAGTTCAAATTGAGAGCTCATCAACTTTTAGCCCAAAAGAAACACTTGAAGAACAAAATTTTGGGATTTAATAGCATAAATTCGTCCAGTATTTAAGGACCAATTTGAAAGTCAAAATTCAGATTTTGAACACTTGAATTTTCAGCATTTTGAAGGTCATTTGAAACTCACACTTCAAGGCAATTCCAGGGCTTCAATTCAGTCACTTCTAAAGGTATTTTAGAAGTTCCATTTCAGATTTTGTGGGCGTCTAAATTTCGTTCAGAACTTTCAAGGAACTTAACTCCAAATTTTCAGGAGTTATGTGCTAAATTTGTTCAAGGTTTTGGGTCATTTTGGAGGTCAATTGTTCAACATTTGTAGACTTGAAATTCAGAAAATTCAAGGTTATTGGAAGGTCACTCGGTTCAGCTACCAAGAGGGAATTTATACGAGTCGGAAACAACCAAAGACTTTGATTTCTAAACCATTAACAAGTCTTCAAACTATCTAAAAACTTAATAAATTTTCAACAAAATAAATGCTGAAATTTGACCAAGTGTATGACTAAAATCAGGGAGTGCTTGATTTATGAACGAGTGTTAGAATAAGATGAGAATGATATACTGAATAATGAGAATGAAATGACACTTTCATTCCCCTACTTTTGGATGGGTATGGAGTATAGTCCAACAGGAAGAACAAGAAAACCTATCATAAACACTGCAGCTTACTTTACGTAAAGAATGAAGCATTTTAGATGTACATGCACATGTGCTAATTTTTAAAGCAGGAAGGAGATGGAAAAAGCATAGTTAAGCAACAATCTAATAAAATACTAACTTTAACAACTACAAGGGCCGTACATATTTGACTTTCATACTTACATGAAGTATAAGCCGGGATGTTGCACTGCAAATCTGGCCATTGGTCCAAAAGCAACCAAACAAAGTCCACTCGACAGCTGTTAAGTAGAACAGAACATACAAATCTAAATATTGACAGCTAAAACCACCAAGGATAATTCTTATGATTGAGCAGTTCAAACGCACAAAAGTAAACACCATCTACAACCTTAAATTTTGAAACAAAAATGTGTATCCTTTTAACTATTCAGAGAACTATAGAAAGAGAAATTTAATGAAATACTTATTTTGAAGGTACAAACCTTTGTCCAGCTCAACATCGTCAAAAACAACAATTGGACTTTTTCCACCCAGCTCAAGTGTAACAGGCTGCCAAATAAATATAAGATTACTACTGGTCAACAAGCTTTTGCATATTTTGAGGGCCCATTCTAAATTATATGTAATCACAAACCTTAACAAGCTGAGCAGCTGCTGACATTATTTTACTACCCGTAGCGCTGCTTCCAGTGAATGCTATCTGTAGGGCAATAATGCAACCAATCAGCTCTTCTTCAAATCATTCAGGTCCCAATATAAGCCTTACAATGAAAAGGAAAGCACCTTATCAACATCAGGATGAGATGCCAAAGGAGCACCAGCTTCTGGCCCCAATCCAGTGAGAATATTCAATACACCACGAGGAAGACCAACCTCCAGGCAGATGTCAGCCAACTCCAAACAGGTTCTACAATAAAGTACAATGATGCTAATATAACGAACAGCATTCCAACAATAATAATCAAGTAAATGAAGATTGATCGGGACTCACATCGAAGATAATTCCGATGGCTTTAGAATGGCAGTACAACCAGCAGCAAGAGCAGGAGCAACTTTCCAAGTAGCCATCAGTAGAGGGTAATTCCTATAGCGTATGGTCGAGGTCAGAGATGACAGCCACCAGGTCAAAACTTAGCATCATAAACAGCACTAAAACACCAACCAGAATTAATTCTACGACACTTGGAAAATTCATCCCCGATATTTCAATCACCACATATTGCACTCTGCTATATACTTTATTATCTATTAGAACATCATAGAAGGAGGCATTAATCTAGTGCTAAAAGAATAAAAAATTAATCTTGCAGCTACCATTGCAATAAGCACTGCTAAGGGTATATTGCAAATGAATATAAGATAGGCAATAGAAAAACAGGATTTAGTTTTCTGACATTTTGTTGATTTGTTTAAAGCAAATTATTAAAATATGGTACATGGTGATCACAAGAAAAATCCCTTAGTGAATTCTTACTCCTATTTCACAAAACTGGTGGAGTGAGTTCTTGCTTCCTTCACCACAAAAAATCCAACACATGAATGACATTAATGCAAACTAGAAACTGACTTAACATAAATTTTCCTGTTTAGCGGACCCATGTTACATGAATGGTTTCCGAATATTTTACCATACTGTTACAAATCGGTTCAGCAATTTTATGTCTCAAGAACAATCATTTTCTTGTGAAACATCATATTGAAGCTCATACCAAACAGAGATGCTATCAAAAGAAAAAGGTATCAGCAAAGCCAAACTTATGAAGAAGAAGAACAGCAAAAGAGATAGGCAATACCATGGAGTAATCAACCCAACCACCCCAATGGGTTCCATCAATAAATAAGCCTTAAATGCATCCATAGGTAGAGAAATAGGAGCCTTTTGCCTTGAATCTAAACCTTCAGCTAGGTCTGCATTGTACTCAAAGCATCCTGCAACATCATCCTGAATGAATAGAGAATGGCATAAGCCCCTTGTCCATTACAGTAAAACAGAGGACATTTGACAATGTTTTCAGAACTTACTATATCCCAAGCTGCTTCCTCCAAGGGCTTTCCATTATCAAGTGTCTCAAGCTTGGCAAGTTGAGATTTGCGCTCAGTTATCTGCAGGACCAGAATGTAAAGAAAATCAATCAGGTATATATAGCATTCCAATTAGAGACTTCCAAAATATATAACCAGTTGTCACATGAAAGATGGAAAGACTGACTTCACAATCTCTATAAAAGAATTATGGATGGCTCAATAGTTGAAAATAGAGTATAGATGTGCGAACTGCTAAAAATACTGTTAACAACCTTATGTTTTAATCACTGTAATCTGTAAGTAAATGGGTGTGTAACAGAACACATGGAGCAATATATCAAATTGCAACCATCTACTTATGGAGCAAGTTGACTTGGCTAGTCATTAAAGCACACTTTTGGCTGATAACGTGACAACCAAATGAGTATAACATTTCTGGCTTAGACCTAAAAATTATTACTTTAAAGTTGAGCAGCAAAGAGATAATGAGCATCTGACCAATGCTGCTCAACTAACTCATTCAACTAGTTGACTTCAAGATATTAACCAAAAACCATAAAGCAGACCTCACAAGACACAAGTTCAGTTCATGATCACATTATTCACCCCTTCAGTTATTCTGGTTATAAAATAAAAAACTTTAAATTGAGAAGACAATATCTATATTGAAAATCCGAAACATCAACAAACAAATGGACATCTGCAATGGGCATCAATACTTAACAAAGCCATTGAATTGACCAAACTAATCAAATAAAAAGAAAGGTAAATAATCAACCTTTGCAGCAATTGCGCGCAGAAACTTTGCACGATGCGCCCCAGAAGCTGTGGCCCAGTCCTTTCCTCCATTCCGTGTAAGTGCAGACCTTGCTGCTTTCACAGCAATGTCTACGTCTTCGGCTGTGGCAGCCGGTATATCCCCTACACATATATTGTCAATCAGTCCGCGCACGTGTTAGTTTCACATATTCTTCATCACTCTCCCATTACTAGTAACAAATAACCACAAGAAAGACATTTTCACTAGCAACTCTCACCCCCAACAAAAGCATCCACTAAATTTAGCAATAAATAAATTTCCGCACCTTAATTTAATCTAATCAAACAGAGGATCTTATTTCTCTGCTTTAATTTAATGAAAACTACACTAAAAGCAATTCGAAACAACACAAACTGGACATCTCCGTTCCCAAACCCAAATCTAATACCCCAAGTGAAAAAAAAAAGGGAAAATAATCGTTCGTTTTCTATAACAATAACTTGAGCTAGTTACATCCACTTCTTCCAACCCAATTCAGACGCAGTATAGATCAAATAAAGTCTAACATAGTTATGATTCATTTCTGATCAAAAGATTGATTCTAAGCGACTTCGCACAATCTTTCCTGACGGTTCATAACAAATCAGTAAATTACTTTTTAGGCGTTGGTGTTTAGTACAACAATTGATACATAAATCTTGAGAGAGAGGTAAAAGGGTTAGCAATGAACCAATAGTTTCCTCCGTCGCTGGATTGATGATGGGGATACGATTCTTCTTCACGGGCTCTCTCCATTCACCATCGATGAACAGAAGACGACTGGGAACTGGGATTGCCATCACTGTGCTCTTTGGGACTGAA
Organism: Leptodermis oblonga; assembly: GCA_016801395.1. Taxonomy (NCBI): domain Eukaryota; kingdom Viridiplantae; phylum Streptophyta; class Magnoliopsida; order Gentianales; family Rubiaceae; genus Leptodermis; species Leptodermis oblonga. The sequence continues at coordinate 21,390,833 of CM028759.1, read as the reverse complement.
ATGAACTACGGAAGGCTGTAATACCTTGAAGTTAAGTGTGAAATCTATTGATTACACTCCGGGTGCGAGAAACGGAAAGGAAGAGAAAAGACTCTGGTCCACCTTTTTATTCTAAAAACTTGTTTTTGGAGAGGTACCCCAAGGGCCTTATATTCTGACAAGTTATGTTCGATAACTTCTAATGTATAAAGAAATAAAAAATCAAATTTACCATGTAACAAAGGCATGTTTTTTTTATTGTTTTGTAAACATGTTTTTGAAAAATGATTTTATAATATAAAAAATTGTATTAAAAATTATAATATATTAAATTTATTATTGAAACCAAAACCAAAAGAATAGGCCCTAATATGAGAGTAACACTAGTTGGTTTAATAATTAGTTGAGAAAAAAAATAACAAAATTAATTAAGGGTAAATATGATAATTCAGGATTTTCCTTAATATTTGAGAATTCTCCACATCAAAGATTCCCAATGATTTCTAATACTGTTAATGCATTTCACTTTTTTAGTATAAAAGGAATACTCTTTTTCTATCTTACAGTAGAAGTTATTTTAGTTTTCTACACACATATTAATAAAGGTTTTAAAATAACTATTAAATTTCTCACTAATAATACATCATTGAGATACTGTTAAGAACAAATGAAGAAGAAAATGTAAAAATTAACTTAAATTTTGAAAGAAAGTTTAAAATAAAAAAAAAACTATAATGACTTATACCGTGTGAAACGAAAGAAATGCAAAATTATTTATTTTTTATTATGTTATCAGCGGGCACCAAATAAAAATTTAAAGATAAATTACACTCACTCAATGTTGTCTCGATTCTTTAAATTTTACTTTTTAGTTACAATTAGTTATTCGAAATTGTTAAACGCAGTAACGGTTTTACTAAACGCAGTAATATTTCCCTGTAAAAAGACTAAAATGCCCCTGAAACAAAAATTTTTTAAAAAAATTTGTGGACTACTGTTCACACCAGGGTACTGTTCACCCATGGGTGAACAGTAACCCGGATGGAAAAAAAAAAAGGAACATTTTCCTCTGGTTGCGTCTATAAATAGGCGCAACCAGAGAAAATGAATTACAAGTGAGCCTAAGGAAACCCTAAATTAGCTAAATCGGATAAAACAGTTGCGAGTACGATCGACTAAAGGTTAGTGTCTCAATTTAATATTTGTTTCGGTACTGTTTTATTTGTGAGATTATTTGTTTGTTTGATTAATTTAGTTAGAGGCATAACGAAGTTTTGTTAGTGGTTATAATATGTCCGAATTTGTTAGTATTGGAAATGCGGAGGAGGAAGAAGTTAGGGAAAATGCAGAAAGATTTGAGATGGACATGTCCCAGTTACAGGGGTACATGGGAGGGAACTCGGGGCGGTTGGAGGATGAAAATGAAGGGGAAAATGAATCCAACCGACGGAGGAGCGAAAAAGGCAAAGAAGTAATAGGCTCCTTGCGTAGGTCAGTGTCAGGGGCTGGGTCCGGTTCTGGCTCCAGAGGGGATGCCGGGTGGAAGACTTACTGGCCTTTAGATGGTCCGATTGACGATAGACCTTCAGATTCGGAGTTGTTACAGAGTTTTAAAGGTCATATTGCCTACTACGTATGGCATCGACAGGTATCGTTTTTATGCTTTATTACATATTTCTTGATATGATTATTATTCATTTTTTATTTATGATTAATAAGTTGGGTTAGTAAAAGTGTTATGTTATTCATTCCATTACATAGGAACGTGGTGCATTGTTGTGCCATAATGGCTATAACAATTTGCAAAAGTGGGCTTTAGACGAAGGGGAAATAAAAACTCTAGTTGACTAGTCCGGGTTAGCACATTTGTGTTGGTTTATGCATCCAGAGCTAGACTCTGCACTCCTAAGTGCCTTTGTTGAGAGATGGCAGCCGGAAACTAATTCATTCCACATGCCATTCGGAGAGATGAGTATCAGTCTCCACGACGTTGGGTACATATTGCGGGTTCCGATTGGGGGATCGCCAATTGGGTGAAAAATTAAGCCGGTAGAGATGAAGGAACTGCTGTTAGAGACGTTGGGGATTCATGAATACCAGCTCGGGGATCGAGATTTTGCCACTGTCAAAATGTCCCTCCTCCGCGAGCAATGTCTCAGTGGACAGGTGGATGCCTCCAATTCTGTCGCAGGTTATTTGCTATGATTAGTTGGGAACACCCTGTTCGTGGATAAGAAAAAAACCACGTCCTTGGGCACTTCTTGCCTTACCTCCAAGATGTAGAAAGTCTAGGCGGACTTGCATGGGGTGCAACATGTTTGGCGAGCCTTTATCTCAACGTTGGTCGGGCCTCTAGAGCGGACGGTGCCCAGTTAGGCGGGTGTCTGACTTTATTGCAGGTTTGTAAGAATCGTTTATATATTCTTTCAGTCCTTATACCTGGAGAATAAAATGACTAATTTGTTTTGCAATTTTTTTAATAGAGCTGGATATACGAATACTTTCCCGCGTTTAGTCCGGCAAAGCAGAGATCCTGGGATGCTGATTGGCCAGCATCAGCTAAGTGGCACATCGGAACCGGAAGGAAGTGCGAGCCTAACTGGGATTTGTTGAAATACAGACGTGCCCTGGACTGAATGAAATCAGAAGAGGTAATATTTCTATATCATTTAAATTTTCTTACGTTTATTATTGTAATAGCCGACCTAGTCGATTATCCACTTACTATGTTTCACACGCACTAGGTCAATTGGCTTCCTTTTGGGCCGAATCCCGCAGGAGTGCACGCAATAACCTTGTATAGGGGTCTTATTCATTGCCCTGGGGTCGCAGAGCCATACATGCCTGATCGGTTCCTGCGGCAATTTGGATTCATTCAGTCGATACCTCACACAGTTTTACAGCCAAAGAGTTGTTACAGAGGCCCTGAAATAAAAGGGTACTCGTGCGTGTTTGATACGAATCTTAAGATCCCGCAAATGTACCCCAAGAATAAGGTGTTAAGGGGGATGGGGAGGGCGTATTGGGCCGATCAGACGTGCCCTGAGTACCTCGAGTACTTCCTTCCGTGGACGCACGTTCGTGTTAGTCCCAACGACATGGAAGCGGATGAGCCATTGGACCCGAAACAACTATCTACGGTTGCGGTAAGAACTACAAATTTATGTTTTTTAATGTTCAATAATTATATAATTGCGTCAATCTTTTTAACATTCAGTCGATATTTATTCCAAACGTAGCGCTTGCAATATATAGCAAGTAAAATGTATTATGCTCATCCCCGAAACCGGGATACCGTCCCAAGTGACATGAGGGAGAGTGCTATAGAGGAGGTGGCTCGCCATTTGGAGGATTTGATGTCGGGACTGTAGTACATGTAGTCCGAGTCCCATCTGTTGTAATCATTGTTATTAATCTCTTTTTTAATGCAATGTCTAGGGAGATACCGCAATCGGAATGATGTATAGATATTTTATTTAAATTCAGTAATGAAAAAATGTATTACACCAAAATTCTGTAGATGAGGATCTTATCTTTCGAGTGTAAAATCAAAAAATAAATTGATGTTAACGTTAAGCTGTTGAAATGAAAAAATATCGTATAGCAGTCGCTTTATTCCGGAATGCACCTAATTTTCCATCCAAATGAGATTTCCAAAGCTGCATTTGTTCTGAGGCCCGGCTACTCCACGCCGAATAGATTGGGGGTAGCAATACCTCCCCTGTCGTTAACAAAGCAATGAAATGATTTTGTCTTATTAACCCCATATTGATGAAACTGCTCAGATCAGTAGAGACGCCGGCCCCCCGCCACAGGAGCAGAAGGAAAGTATTACTCTGCTGGGCATATAATATAACCACCCTCTGGTACTTCGTTGCGACAAGTATTCCCAGAAGATGAGAATCAAACCAGAAATCCTCTTCTGACTGAACTACATACCAATCTAGCAACTTGCATGCTAAATCGTAATCGACTGCCCCAAGAACGAATCGCCAAAAAGTAGCTTCATCCCGGAGTTCTTGGTGCAGGTCTCTACGCACTTGGTGCCATTGCGCCTGATCTGCATCGTGTACGAAATAGGCAATTACCCTAAAATCAGAATTCCCATCGGGCACATAATTAACGTGCCCGGTAATGTATTCGAACACGAACTGCTTCAGAAATACGGGAAGGTCGTAAGGCCACTCAGAAGCGTGGGGCCTCACAACCCTTCGTCTTCTCTGCCCGCCTGTGGATCGCCGACCTGCGAGTGTAAAGCATATTAAATTCAGTATGTGTATATGTATTTCACAACAATGACATATTAAAAGTAAATACATATATTCGTACCTCGTTGTAGCGCATTCCTTTCGGCGTGCTCGCACCCTGATAGATCTCGTCGGGTTGAATTGTGTCTGGGACGTCCCTTGTGTGGCCTACTAACCGGCTCAGCTACATCAACAGTTTTTGGATAAAGCGTCGAATGCACAACACCCATGACCCTGTATATCTCAGCGCTAGGACGCGACATGACATCCAAAAACATTTCATGCAGTCGCCCTTCAGCGGTTTGCCTCTCCTCCTGAGTTTCTGAAATATCAGTATCTCCCAAGTGCAGCGTCTTCCAGAAGGCGTCTACGTCGATAGGATTAATTGGTTGGTACGTGCGCACCAAATGTTGCATCTCACATGCACATGGCAGACCGTAACTTGTTCGGAGTTCGCAACCACAAAGCGCACCGTCGTCCCCGATAAGGCCAACTCTTTTTGTATATTCGTCCTCCACCATTGTAATACCAGCGAACGACATTCTACCGTTCAAACGACTATACAGTAGGTAGTCGCTCTTCCGGTATGTTTTGTTGCGCGAAGCTTCCATTTTAGTCCGAATTTCATCGAGGTGCAACCCTATCATAATATGAATGTCGTGAAAAATAATTGGGAACGCCTTTCTATCCGTACCAATAGCCTTCTTCACCTGTGCATGAGCACTCTCAACCCTGAAAGACAATTGACATTAAACTTCTTCATAGAACATAAATCTTTATATAAAACATCGCGTAATTATACAATGTACAAATCATTAATGAAATCAATAAATAACTTACATGTTCGTTGTGCGCCCGCCGTAATGCTTTATACTTTTCGTCCAGCAAGACACAAACTTCTCCTTGTGAGGATCCAACCATGTCTTCTTCAAGTAAGTAATAACATTTCTGAATCTGGATTTATTCCCATATTTGGTATCAATATAATCCACAGCTTCCGTGAACTGTTCATATGTCAGAGCTTTCACCACTTGCCCCCAACGATATAGAAAGACATCCGTTGTAGTTTTGTCGTTCCCAGCTGACATTACATGTTTCTTGACATCCATTTCAATGTGTCTCCTACATAGTAGCTGGGTAGCATGTGGGAAAACTAGTTCCACAGCATTCAATAATGCGGTCTCTCGATCAGTCATGACCACGTGGGGGAATTTGTTTTCCTCGAATAAAGTGCTCAATTGCGCCAATCCCCAGTAATAACTCAGAGTAGTCTCATCCCTCAGGAAAATGAATGCGTTATGAACATACTGAGCTGTAGGTACATGAGCTACAATTTGCAGCAGAGGCATGTCATACCTGTTTGTCTTATACGTTGTATCCATAAACAAAACGTACGGAAACAGAATAAGTAGACGACGCGCCTTCTTGTGCGCAAAGAAGATGTGACCCATTGCATTGCTTCAGTCATCGCCTGAGTACGCATAGAAGTATTCGTGATCATGCAGAAGTTTGAAGAAATACTACACGTTAGTCATACTTCCCCTCGCATCCCTTTTAGTTTTTGCTGATTCGTTGTAAACCTGTCTTATGTGGCTGACATTTTCTGGATCATCTGCGCGCAATTGGGCCAATATATGCTTCGGCCTTATGTTAATACTGGACATTTCTACAATCTTCTTCTTCTCCGCTTCTGTTAAACGTGTCTGCGTTGAATGCCTTTTCGTACTTCTTCTAATTGATGATTGTGCGTACCGTTTCTGACCTCTAACGTCCACTTTCCCCCATCAATTTCTCGCCCCTTCAGGTGAAATTGACAATTTGTCATCTTGCTGCTTGTATTGCTCCGTCTGCTTCTCCCTTCCGGTATGGGTACATTCTCCCTAACTTTTCCTGATCTATCGCACCCTATCTCAACTCTACATTTTCTCCCTCTTGTTAGGAACAACCCCAACATTTTCGAAGAGGAAGTAATTTTTGCCGTCATATTATTTTCAGCTGCTCGTGCTTTAACCCATGCAATCATACCTTCCTTACTGATGAACTCTTCGGTCGTCTGAAATACTTCGGTGTGTCAGCATAAATGTCATCACTCTCAACGCGGAAATCCTTTTAACATAAAAAAACCTGGTTCAGCATACTTAAACACAAAAACTTCGATTCAGCAAATACATTGCGCAATTATATTATCGGCTAGAGCCAAAGTTCTGACACAATTATGATTAGCATAGGTTGGATGGATATTGCGACTGTGCTGGGGTTTTCGCCGGAGAAATAGCCGGAAAAACCCCCGCCCGCCTGAAATATAGCCGGCTGCCGCACTTGTTGTTTTGGCCGGAAATATTGCCGCCGGCCGGCGATATTTCCGGCCAAAATACCGCCGGCCGGCGGCGATATTTCCGACGAAAATACCGCCGGCCGCCGGAAATATCGCCGTTCGCCAGCGGTATTTCTCAAAGAAAATACCGCCGGCGGTATTTTCGCCGGAAATATCGCCTGCGAACGGTGGTATTTTCGCCCAAAATACCGCTGCCGGCCGGCGGTATTCCTGGAATTTTGGCCGGGGAGACAGTCTCCTCGTCCGAAATGTTGCTGAACCGTCAAAAAACGTCCGGACAATCGCAGATGCGGGAAAAAAATCCCCCCCGAATGGGTTTTTTTTCCCCAAAAATTTAAGTGAAGCGGTATATACATAATTTATGCACACTACTATAAAGTAAAAAAATAAATACAACGTTACTTACAGTATAATATGGATCGTACTCGGGTATACCGGCCATATTAGAATAAACGTGTCAGTGATGAAATGGAAAACAAGTGTTTCTGCAGTTTAATGTAAATAAAAAACAACTAACTTTGAAGGTTTAAAGAATATACTAAACTTGACACCTTACTTATAGGTGAAAAAATGGAAAAAAAAAAAATTTTAATCATAAAGAGCAATTCGGACTTTTTACAGGGGAATGTTATCGCGTTTAGTAAAACCGTTACTGCATTTAGTATGCCTCTAGTTATTTATCAACCGCGCAAGGTTTTTATTTATATTTGTTTTAATAAACTGATTATGTTAAGTTGAAACAATAAATTGAAACATTACTATATAAATTAAATTTTAATTGAAAAATATAAAAATGACAAACGAATTCTCATATTCCCAGTTAAATATGTGTGAAATTTGAATAAAATTTATGGATATAAAATAATTATCAAGAAAAATATTGAAATGAAGAAAATATTAAAATAAATTAAAAAATTATTGAATGTGCCAAATCATCACGAGGTATCAAATGATAATTATTGATTTTCATGATATAAAATGAACTAATTATAATGATTAGAAAAATAATTTTAGTTGATAATTATTTTATGTTATACTTTTACCACAGATAGAATTATAGTAAAGAGTTAAGAAATTAAAATAAAAGAGTTTAAATAATAACTAGGGTTAATTACGCAAAACTTCCTGTGGTTTGCGAAAATACAGAATGACCCCTCTATGGTTTAAAAAGCTATACAAAACCCCCCTGTGCTTTCAAAATTGCTGTAAAGTTGACGGATTGTGTTATATTTAACCGTCAAACTAAAAAAGTCAACTCTTTTTCTTCACTTTTGTCTTAAATGACAAATTTACCCTTATTAACAAAATAAGATTTTTTTGGCTTTTTCTTGATTTTTCTTTTTTATTTTTAATTAATTAAGGCTGAAAAACTTATTTACCCTAAACCCTTTTACTTTTATTAAATTATAGATTTTATGTATTAATTACTATTGCTTTTTTTTTTCTTTGTGTAATATTTTCTTTATATTTTTTCTTATTTGTGTATTATACATTTTATTTAATAATTTTATTTTTTGAGGTCAAACTCTTCCCACCTCTGCCTCTCCACCACTGCTTTTGTCATCTCCTCCACGTTTCCACCACCGCCACTGTCACCTCCTCCACCTCTCCACCACCACTGCGAAAACATCACCCTCTCTTCCTGTATTCCACCCCTTACAAGTAGCACCACAGCTCCGCTTCTATACTATTACAAACTCTAAACCCACCTCCTCTCCCCCCTCACCCACTTCACCCGTCACCACCCCTTCACATTCATATGTTTCCTACCAATTTTTTTTTGTTTTGTGATGGATTTTATCAAATTTTGGACAGCAAATATTCAAATCAAAACCCACTTCACCCGTCACCATCCCTTTCACCTTCTTGATTTTTGGGGAAGATGAACAGTGCCGACGACTGTTCATCTTCCCCAAAAAAACCAAAGACCATTGTTTTGGGCAGTACCAAATGGCAGCAGCCTCCACTCCCATGTCGGTAACTGCCGTCTTCAGCCCGATGATTCATAGTCCGCTCATCCATGGAAGACAAAAGAACAACCTAGAAATCTCTTCAATTTTGTGTTCAATTGAATGGCTAAAATAGGAAAAAATAAAAATAAAAAACCCAGATCGAAGGGAGAGGCGAGGATGGAGGCGGCAGCGGCGGTGAGACACAGAGAGGGGTGACAAAGAGACCGAAGGAGAGGTGAGGAAGCGAGAGAGAAAAAAACCTAGACCTTAACCAGAGAGCTTCAGTGGAGGCAGCGGCGAGGGGGAGAGGTGAGGGAGGCTGCAGCGGCGAGAGAGGCATGAGATAGAGATATGCGACGGAAGAGAGAGAGAGAGAGAGAGGAGAGAGAGAGAGAAAGAAAGAGAAAGGGTTTCAGGGTTAAAATGTTACTAATTTAACGTTGAGGGGCATTTGTGTAATTTTTAACAGCTCCGTTAGTGTTTCTGATTTCCGTCCACTTTACAACAATTTTAAATGCACATGTGGGTTTTGCGTAACTTTTTAAACCAAATGGAGGTCATCATGTACTTTCACAAACCACAGGGGGGTTTTGCGTAATTGACCCTAATAATTAACATAAGGAAATACTATAACCCCTTTATGGGATGATTCAGTCACTGAATAATGACCTATGATGATAGATTAGTAATGGAATTGCATAAGACATTATTCAATGGTGGAATAGTTCCATGAAATGAGTAAAGTACTTTTAAAAAATAATAAGAAAAATATATTATATATAATAATGCCATGTGGCAATAGAAGAAAAATTATTTTGACTTGTGTTTTCTTTTCTTTATAGTAGATATCATATTTTCTTTCTTTGACAAAATTAAAAAAATTAGGATGTCATATCAAACTGAAATCAGAATACAGAATCCAGCACTACAAATCCACCACGTCATTTTGTTGGTATGTCTAAACGTGCTAAATGCAGAGAATGAAAGATAGTATTTTATTATTATACCATAATTTCCCTTCACCACTATAAAGCCCCACCAACCCCCATCAGGCCCACAGTGTCTCCCAGTTGCACCTTCGATGGAAAAATTCGTCGCTGTCGGAGCTAAAGTAAAACCTTAAATTTCCTTTTCTTAAAAAAAAAAAAATAATAAAATCTTTATAACATAGTAATAAAAACATTCCAAAATTTGAATTTGTTTTTGCTGTAACACTGAATTCATGCTATTTCTTTTTAACTGAGAAACTAAACAACAATTTATGTGTTTGGAACATAGTTGTTAGCGTCGTGCGATACGCGATGGGTATCATACGATACGTGATAAAAGGCACTTTTTGATACGTATCGTACATGCATATCGTAATTAGTAGTGAATCATTCAATTTATGTGAGTATCGTGCGACACAATATGTATCGCGTATAATGCAATACGTTAAATATGTCTAAAATTCAGTTTTAAATATTTAAATGCCATAAGTTGAAATTAATAAAATTAGTCATTTAAAATTAGATTAAGACATATTTAATGTATCGCACGATACGCATACAATTTGAACGATTCACTACCAATTACGATATGCATGTGCGATACGTATGAAACAGAAAATTTAATTGATTGGAATTAGATATTTAATTAAGTTTGGAAACAGAAAATATTTTTTTTAGTGTAAAGTTGGTATTATTTTGGCTACTATAAAAAATTTACTATGATTTTGAAAAAAAAAGAAAAGAAAAAAAGTTACCATTTTATTAATTTTTAAATAAAAAATAATGAAATAAATGGAAAAGAACATGAAATGTTTGTGAGTATACAAAATTAATAATATAAACAAACACACTATATTATACACGCACAATAATTAATATAATATTAACATTAATTAAACTAAAATTAACTTACAATGCATTTAAGTCTATATGAAACATATATAATACTAAAAATAATAATATACTTATTAAAACACTAAATTATAAAATTTATGTTAACATTTCATTTATGTTTAAACTAAACATAAATATTACTTTAAAAAAAATCGAATTATATTTTATGAAATTATACACGCCTAATTATATATCATTTACATTTAATTATAGAAACCATTAATTATAATTAAAAAAAATGTCAAAAAAGCCAAAATATGAGGTTAGGCGCCTAACCCCCGAACTTAAGGTTAGGCAGCCTATCCTCCACCTCGAGGCTTAGGCAACATAACTCCCCGAAAGAGGGTTAGGCGGCCTAACCCTCAGTGAGAGGGGTTCACTTTCGTGGGTTAGGTAGCCTAAACCCTATCTAAGAGGGGTTATTTTTGGGGCTTAGGGCACCTAACCCCCGAAAGACAATTATTTTCGGGGCTTAGGGCACCTAACCCCCTAAAGACAAGGTTGGCAACCTTGTCTTTCGGGGGTTAGGTGCCCTAAGCCCCGAAAATAACCCATCTTAGATAGGGGTTAGGCTGCCTAACCCCCCAAAATTAACTCCCTTTTATAAGGTTAGGCCGCCTAAACACCTCCACCACCGAAAATCAATTCCCTCTTAAACACAATTATGGCGCCTAACCACCCCCACCTCTCTAAAAATCTCCCTTTTTTCCAGCAATAAATGGTGATGGGTTTCATATCAGTTGCGGGAGCCTCCCTCAACTGATAGGAAACCCGTTGCTGGGTTTCATGTTATGAAACCCAGTTGCTAGGTTTCATCAGTTGCGGGAGCCTCCTGCAACTGATAAGAACCCGTTACTGGATTTCATAATATGAAAATTATGATACCTAGCAATTGGGTTTCATTCCAGTGGGTCTTTAAGATTATTAACTTTAAAAAATATATATGTTTTACATTAAATGTTGTCCGCTTGTGCTCTTCAATTTGCGTTGGTCGGCGACAATTCCGGCGATTGTAAACTCCATTAAATGAAGGAAATGAAGGAATGGTAGCTGGAGGTAGTAAAATGGGGGTGGTGGCAAATTTGGTAAAAATATAAAATACTATATCTCCTTCCCTGCGTTTAGCATTTTTCTTCCCTGCGTTTAGCATGGCTCTTTCTTAAATGATTAGAGGGCGTAAGTCCCATCATCCATTATATCCATTATATTGGTAGGTGTAAATAGTTATTTTTAGGCTCTATTTTTTTTCATTCCATTTCAGAAAAATCATTATTTTTTTTCTCTAAAATTTTACATAAATAAACAACATCATTTTTCAATAAATTCAAAATTGAAATTTTAAATTCCCTCTACACTAACATGAATTCAAAAAATAACATAATAATTACACTTTTCTTCTTTTTCCTACACAAATCCCCAAAAGAAATTCTCTCCAAAAAAAATATTCATTCCCTAAAACAAAAAATTTTTCGATTAGGTCACAAAGAGAATGGAACCTTACTTCTGGAAAAAAAAAAAAAAACCTTTTCACCTTGAAAACTAATAAAAAAAATCTTCACTTATCCCAAAAGTCATACGTGTCATGAAGCCTGTAACATGAATGGATTCACGCAACTAGCTTTTCACCTTATAAAGAACACGTGTCTCCATGCTATGTTCGGAATTGCGGTAGCTTCTGGTTATAGTAATTATTAAAGGGTGTGTCAATATAAGGATCAATTTACTAAATGCAGGATCATTTCAAAATTTAAAGAGGAAAAATACAAAAATTTTCCTGCACACAAACAAAGGGTCTTTGACCTTTAATTATTTTAACCACCTTTGCCTTCATTTTTATCACCTCTGCCTGCCTCTGGCAGAGGTGGTAATTTTTAAAGAAAAGGGAAAATTCTTCAAAACTCCCACGTGGTTTACGAAAATTATTGATAACTCCCCTATGGTTCAAAAAACAATGAATAATCGCTCCCTCCACCACCCCCCTCCTCGCCCCGGCGCGCGCGTACTTTTCCAAAATCTGTAACCATTAACTTTTCCATCATTTTTAATGGTCAAACTAAAAAGCCAGCTACTTTTCTTAACTTTTTGAATAAAAATGATATAAATTCCCTTACAAATAAAATATCATATTTATTATTGACGCAAATGACATATTTACCCTTAAAAAAAATAATATACAAATGTAAATATTTTTATTTTGTATCTTTTAATTTAAAATTTTAATTTCCTTCAAACGTTTATAAATTTAGGGCCTGTTCTTTAACTTAAGTTTCAAACCAAGTTTGAAACTTAGTTTTGGAAAAAGAATTTTATAATCAGTTTTCATCAATACCAATACAATTTTTTACTATTCACCTACACCTTTTTATATTTTCAATACACTTTTACATTATAAAATTGTTTTCTCAAAACTAAGTTTCAAACTTGGTTTGAAACCTAAGTTAAAGAACAGGCCCTTAATGTTTCCCTTTCTACTTTAAATTAATTAATGTTTAATTACTGCTTTCTTTATCTTAATTTTTCCAATTAGTTAAAGTTTAATTGATACTTCTTTCTTTTCTTGGTTTAAACAGCCGAGGCTGGCGGCCGTAGCCTATTCCATTAATCTGAAAAATGATGTGTTACAAACGCGAGGGGGGGAGGGGGGTGTATGTAACCTAACCCTGCCTCAAAGCGTTTCTAAACTCGAATATAAGGAAAGCCTCTAGCATTTAGAAGTGCCAACTCTTTCAGCTGCCCGAGTAGGGTCCTTATTAGATAAAGGGTTGTCGATCTTGTAGCACTTGCCCTCGTGGCCAATGCATCTGCAACCGCGTTCCCCTCCCTGTAAATGTGTTGCAACGAATAGTTCCTGATGAGCTCCCCTAAAACACTTGCTGACTGCCATGGACCATTTCTAGTATTTATCGCATGTTCAAGTACTTGTGAGTCTATTTCTATCTCCATAGCTGAAATGCCTAGATGCCGACAAGTCATAAGACCGTATAATAGGGCTAACGCCTTAGCCTGGAGGCCGTGACGCGACCGAAGAAGACATTAGCAGCAAATACCACGTCCCCTGTGATATTTTGCAGAACCGCTCCGGCGTATGCAAGTCCTGGATTCCCCAGGGATGATCTATCCATATTCAACTTATAAGGCTATACCGTGGCCTTTCCCATGCGATCACTTTCGCTATCTTCTTCTTTTGATATGCCCCCCGAGGTAGAATTGTACCCACTAAGAGTTGCACTCCCTAGTGAAATTTGGGGAGGGCGAACAATCATAGCTCTCAGACAAGCTTCCGAGCCTTAAAAAGCACCCGATCCATTGTTTCCTTCTCCCAGCCATAAACCACCCTATAGTACCCTATCCATAGCTCCCAACAGACCACTATTAGAATATCCGTAACTTCCCTAGGCACTGCCCGCAGATCTTTGTTCTCCTGATCCCATAACCAATTTAATAATTCATCTAACATGAGAAAACTAGGTTCACCGAGGTGTAGGGCGTGAACCAGAAATGCCATACCTGCCGAGCCCATGCGCAGCCAAAAAAGAGGTGGTACCGCCCCCCCTCCCTCTAGGTCACAAAAAAGACACTTAAAGGTAAGCGATAATCCTATTCTGTGCAAAGCATCATCCAGAGGCAAAATTCGATTTACTGGAATGAGTTGGGTGATGCCTATGGACCAGTACTTTAATAGCTCCACTAGGAAGGAGGGGGAGGGGAATCTTAGCCCGCTGTTAAGTTGCTTAGAGTAAACGGCCATCATCCCCTTGCCCGATACATGGGCCCGATCCTCCTCCAGGGAAACGATGAGTCGTAATTTGACAGGAATATGGAACTTCGCCCTCAGATCTGGTAATTCAGAGGACTTCAAGCGTGTCAGGATGTCTTGGATGGTGGGTGAGGGGTTTTCACCCTCGGCCTTCAATCTGCGTGAGGGACATTTAGCTTTCTAAGTTTTGGCAGTCACGGCCCGAGAGGAAGGAGCGGTGATGGCGACCTTAGCAGAGGATAGGAGGTTGGGCAGATTTGATGAATGAAGGGGAGAAATTGAAGGCTCAGACGACTTACCAGGATCAATGTCGGCAAGGACGGAAAAGGGGGAAGCCGAGAGAAGATGATCTGCCAAAATTTAGAAAGGAAGACAACAGAGAATGAAGGGAGCAAGGGCGAATACCTATTTTATACTGAGGAAGGTAGGATGAACTCGGAGATTTTTGAATGCGGATGTCGAGAAGTGAAAGTTGACGGCAACGACGGTTCTCGGTAATCCAAGCAGGGGGAGCTGATGGGATAGATAAAAGACACGACACCTGCTTTTCTCAGGATTTTTAAAAATCGTAAAGGAGATGATGTGAGTTAATGTGAAACACCCCACGTTTCAGAAGTCGACTGCCAAGGAAGGATCGAACTTGAAAGGTCACGAACTTACTCTCTTAGAGACTCGAAATTCCCTACTTAGCCTAGGTGAGACTAGCTCTGTTATTCCTAACTAGATAGAAGAATTAAGAGGTGAACCAATAGAAATCTAGGTTGAGAAAGTAACCTAGAAACCCTAAGCTCAGGAACTTGCAGAGTTATCAATACATAATAAACACAAAAGCTCAAAATAATAAAGTAGAGAACCCAAAGTAAATGATAAACCTCACAATTATACTATGAAATCTAAAGAGCTATGTTTCGGTTGCCCCCTATTTATAGGTGATAGAGGTAGCCAAAACTTACCAATAAAGAAACTAGAAAAGGAATCAAAAACAAAAGTGGAAACCAACGAGAGTTAGAAACCAACCAAAACTCAAAAGGAACATGAGAATTGGTAAGTAGAATTTCGGCAAGTTCACAAGTGTGAATTGCATGAAATTCTTGAGAAAAGAAATAGGAATTTTGGTTGTACTCAGAGAGAGAATAACTGAAGAAAAGGAAGTAGAAAAGAAATAGAAAACTAGGAAAAGGAAATCCTACTAGAATAAGTTAAGTGTAAGTTTTATGGAACTTAACTTATTCTATTTCTACTTGAAAAGATTTAGGAAACATGCACAATTCCTTTATCTTTCTAACACCCCTTAATCAACTTGCACAACAAGTAACTTGCTGCACAGGAAACTTCAATAATTCGCATATAGGCTTCTTCTTTGTGGGCTGCGCGTATCGTGAGATGGACCTGCGATTCGCGGGCTGTCCTTGCTCTTCCTTTTGTGTTGGCCAAACTTAAGAGCTTGAATGCTTAATTGATTTGGCTCATTCTGCTGTAGCATGCATTTTTAGAAGTGCTGAAAACTTTATCAAATAGTTTGGAGCATTCCGGATCTGTTAAGAAGCTTTCGGAATCATTTTGAAATGTTCTAAATCAAGAAAATCAAGATTTATACATTTCTCCAAGATTCTTTTGTCATAACCACTTGACAGATCGAGAAGTTGTCAATACTCCAAGATCGATCAAGAAATGTTCCCAGAAATGTTTTTGGAAACCGCCAATTTTGTATTTGAAGTAGTGGATGATCGAGAGGCTTGTGGGTTGCCTCATTTGACCATTTCCTCCTTCTTGCAATGCATTTCTTTGGACGTCATCTTCGGATTGACTTGGAAAATGTTGACTTGGCTTATCTGAGACCTAGCAGATAGGCCTACCGGTTCTGAATCCCACGGCCCAGCAAATCGAACGGAAGGAAGGGTTACATAATTATAAGCCTAGTGATGTGACGTAAAAAGGCCCAGATCTAGATGCTTCGAGTGGATGATGAAGATCTTGAAGGCCTAGCTTGGATATTGGAAATTGTAGCTCGGATGGATGGCAATTTATCTCGGGTTGTTGATGTTATAGCTCGGACTGACCATCCCCTCAATGAATCTAGCAATAAGAAACAAGCGGGGCTATCCCTCTTATTCCACTCCGACGCTTAAGTTAGTAGAATATAAGTGTAAACTAAATTAACCAAGGACTTAAGCTCATAAGAAATTGCGTACCTATTTTAGTCTGATGTCTGGGTACTTATAGCTCATCTTGCCTTCTTGTCCTCTGTGTCATTCTGAGCTGGAGCATTTATTGCACACCTGATTTGCCTCATTCTTTAATGAGCCCCAACTTTATTGCCTTGGTAACGTTTTTGGACATTTATGGCTCAGATAAGGCTCCTTCGCCATTATTACTGTGCGTAACTCCTGCATGGAATTAGACCCAGATTCCCGGCCCTTAATGTCGCCTATTTATCTCGTCATTGTTACCATTGGTCTGACCTAAGCTTTTTCTTAGTTCAGTTATAGATAGGTTCTGTCGACCTAAACATTGACTTCGGCTTTTTATGCTATTGTCTTCCTTTTACTTAAATTCTCCTTTGCTTATTGGACTAGGCCCAATGGATCTAACTATTTTTATACACACTAACAAGCCCCCCCAGTATTGTGTTTTACCTGAACCTAGCTAAAACATGATACTTACTGATCATAGCCAAAGAGTTTTTATTTTTTATTTTTAACTAGCCCTTCCTGCTGCCCAGAGGATAAATAAGGGCTTACATTATATATTTGATGTGTACCTAACTGACCTCTATGTAAAGTGCTATGCTAGGATACTGACAACTTGACCGACCAAAGAGAACCAAAAAGTAAAACGAATGCTTGACCAAATACATACCTTTGTGGACCGACCTAGCGAAGCCTGAGCTATACTTGGATAGGATATATAAGGACACGCACGTGAGCTTGCAGACATAATGATGGCCTCACGATCCCTAACGTATGCGGTTCAACTTTCCACGTCTTGCCTTAATATTTAGTTCCACTTCCCTTTTAAATTTTGCCTACCTTTTCAGTCCCGCTTCCTTTTTTCTAACTGCTATACCTTGAGTACTTAAATCCCACAAAACATAATCTTTGCCTTTACGCATTCAAAATTTTTTCTCTCTCGTGCTTTCATCTTCTTCTTCATTATTGATGTCGCCGTACCTCCGCCGTACTTTAAGCAAATTCCATGGTTGACGAAAGAAGCTCCGCTACTGGCCTTCCTCCCGTGAACCCTGCAAAAGGTCAGTCTCTTCCCCCTTCGCCTTTGCCTGCTTTAAGTTCTGAAGCTACGTTAAGTCAGTCACCGTTTAGGCCTAGATCTCCGGTGCGTTTAGTCCAAACCACCATCCCCTTCCGACCAGCCACTGTAGCTTCGTGATGAGGAAATCCAAGGCTAAAACAACACAAGTTATGAGTCAGAATCCACGAAGACAAAGAAAAGCTCCAATGACCTTAATGAAAGGAAATGAAGATTACAAGAGTTACCCTACTCGCCATCAGAGTGGAAATGGTGGACATGGTGAATACTAATCATCCCAACTAAGGAAATGGTAGAAATGGTATTTCCAAGTTGTGGAAATAGTGGAAATGGTATTTAAAAGTTACAAAAATGGTGGAAATGGTAACTACTAGTCTTTCCAGTAAAGAAATGGAGATTTCATGAAGATTGAAGAATTTTAGAAGTGAAATGTTTTTTGAGCTTCTGAAATGATTCCGGAAGCTTCCAGAAGATTCCAAAAGCTTCCTACATCTACATCATCATGCTATATCAATTGGGCCAAATCATCAAGCCCACTCCATGAACCCACATTTGGCCAAGCCCAAGCCCAAGGAGAAGCAATTCACAATTAGGGTTAGGGCTAGGAAAAGAATTAAGGTTTTGTGCATGTTACCTAATTCTCTTCATAGTTTCCTCTTTTCCTTTCTCCTTTAATTTTCGGTTTTCCCTTTTCTTTAAAGGTTAAATCTGAATTTTTCCTTCCTTTTTCCTTAAGAATTTCGTCCATAACCATTCCTTATGGAAGATGAAATTTTCCCTTCTTTTCTTTTACTTTTTCAGAAAGTAAGTTCCTTTTTCTTGCTGAATTTTGTGAGTTACTTAATCTCTTGATTAAGTTCCAAGTTTATGTTTCCTTTCCTTGTTTTTTCTTGTAAATTTCGTGCTGCACTTCATTATTCTTTAGTGATTAATTGAATGAAAGTTTATACTTTACACTCTTCTTTATGTTGGCTTAAGTAATTTGCATGCTTATTAATTGCTAAAGTACAGGAACTATAGGCTATTTAGATAATTGCTCTATCTAATTGCATGCTTTGTTTCGCCTCTATTATTCTCCACTTGGTTCTAATTGCGTGTTTAATTTAACTTGTTAAATTAGTAGTCTGCCGAATCCAAGGGTAAGGATTCTAGAGTTTTGAGAGCTGCGTCTTGCATACAGACTTTCCTTGGCAATTTTTCGCATTGAGTTCTTGTTTTCACAAGTTGAAATCAAGGGTTCACATCAATTGGTATCAGAGCCTTGGCTGTTTGCTCGACAGGAGGAGGTTGGAGTAACCTGATCAACTCATAAGGTGTTTTCTTTTCCTTAACTCTACTTTAAGTTCTGATTTTTGTGGAAAAGATTGCTCCTTTTTAAGAATTTTTTTTTCTTAATTCCCTTTAATTTAGGTTTTTGCTGCTGCTTGTGATCTTTAAAGCCGAAATTAAAAGCAAAAAAAAAAAGGGCACCCGAACAAAAAAAAAAAAAAAAAAAAAGAAGAAAGTGAAAAGAAGTTGAAAAAGCCTAGTTCGGTTTTTGCTTGTTTTGTTCGGTTTTATGGGCTGTTTTTGCAATATTTATCCCTGTGTTAAGTACTTGTGGTGAGTTTTGCGGTTGATGTTAAGCAGCTCACCTTTATTGCAATTGTGATTGGTATGCCTATGTTTGATACATTAGTTTTGAATTCTTGAAAATATATTGGATTCCTGAACTTGTGTCGGAGTGCTGCCAAAATTTTTCTAAAAATTGCTTAAAGGGATAATTTTTGGCATGCTTGTGTCTTTGTGGCAAAAATTGAGTAAGAATTGTTTCTCCAAGGTTTAAAGTGTACTTGCAAAATTGATAGTGTTCGATTACCGACACTACTCCCCACAGCACTACACTCCAAAACCAAAGAGGAATATTTTCTTCATTGGAAATCTTCTTCTCTTTCATGTGTACTTGCAAAGTTGATAGTGTTCAATTACCGACACTACTCCCCACAGTACTACACTCGAAAATTAGAGTAATTTTTCCGCCACTTGGCTCTGGTTGCGTAAAGGACTCTTGTTTTCAAAAAAAAAAAAAAAACTTGGATAATTGGTGGGAATTGGTTTCTTGATTACCTATTGGGAGGGTGATCACATCTTAGGTAGTTTAAGTACTTCCTAATTTGTTTCAAGTCTGCTAATTGTTCTTGTTCTTCAATTGAATTGCCCTGCTTCTTTAACCTTGTTAACCTTTTTGTGCTACCTTGTACGTTACTCTGAAAATATAGCTTGAATCTTGTCTTTGTGCACTGTCATTATCTCTGAACTTTGAGGGCTTCTCCCCGAAAGTTCCTTATCGGTGTACTTCTTATTTGAGCTATACTACAAAAATTCATTTTTACAAGGTGTTTTTTTTTCAAAAATAGAACCAAGTGTCTATTTCGAAAATGTTTTGCTACTTTCCTATATAGTTTTTGTGCTTGTGTGATTAACTGTTGCTTGTCACCTTTGCCAAAGTAATCTGTGAAAACTTTCTACAGGACTGAGGTAAAAGGCTGAGTGTTACAGCATACAAGGGCTGCCAACCCTAAAGAGCAATACACAGGGTTTGTGTGTAGTTCGTTAGGAGGGCACTAGGGGGACAAGGGAGTAAGGTTACTTTTACTCACTTTTACTTGTTCTTAGTAGGATATTTTTTGGTACTTTGAGAATCGGTCAGCCTTGAGCAAATTGACCCCACTAGGGAGATTTGGTGCAATGGTTGTCCATGATTCTTTGTGACCTACTAGGGTCTGTTCTACGAGATCCCTGCAATGGCTTATAAAGCTACAACATTGTGCAAATTAACCCCTACAGGGAGATTTGGTGCCATTGTTGTTTCTTTTTACTTGGCCTCGGAAGTCCAAATGGAGAAGTTCTTAGAACTTCATCAGATTTCCACTCATCTACAAGAAGTCGTGCCCACCAACACTGGACGGCATGATCCTTGTACCATTCAAATTCCAAAGCAGTTTCTTTGCTTATTTAGAGGAGGTGTATGGCGGTTTGATATGCGTGTGAAGTTTACTCTTGTACTTCATATGTCTTGCTGAAAATTTGTTTATAGATTTTTGCTCACTAATTCATTTGTCGGATACCTCCGAGCAACATTCTTCTGTTTGTTTTCTAGGGATTCCACTAGTTGGATTGGTGCTTCTACGACGCATAGCAAGTTGATGGCGGTTCCACGAGGGACTCCGGCAACTCTTGTGCCTGGGGATCGAAAATGTAAGTCACAGTATAAGATATCTTTTAGCTCTTGCTTCATGAAGGTACACTTTTACTTTTACATTGATTCTCTTTCTATTGGTTACCATTCATGTAAATATTTTACTAACTCTAGGGTTTGTGAATCTTAAACATGTGCATTGTTTTACGGGATACATCTTTTGGTTTCAAAACTGCATACTTTGTAGTTCACTATTCCTTAGGATGTCTTTCTCAGAAATTGTCTCTGTTATCATTAATTGGTTCTCATATCAGTTATACATGCAATTTCTATTGGTTACAATAACTTGTGAGTATGAGTCATGCAATTCTTGCGATTATGGCTCCACAAGTTTCATCAAAGGACCTTCTTGCGTCCAGGGATCGAAGGTAAAACAAGTATCGGGTATCCTTCAGGTATGCCTTTAAACTATTTCTCCTTTTGATTCCATTATTTCAGGTTATGAGCATGACTAAGAAATTCCAATTTCTGAAATTGTGACTAACCTCCGTTTGGGCAAATCGACCGTAGGTATCTTTTCCTTCTTATTGATGTTAACGCTTGAATGGTTTTCTAAGTGTTGGATTGCTTAACTGGTGACGTCTTATGTTCCACTTTTGCAATTCTTACTTGTTTCGACATGAGGATGTTTTTCTATTTAACATGCCATATTGCTGCCTGAAAAACTGTGAATTATTGTGTAATGTGTTACTTTTAGTTTGCATGTAGGACGGGTTTTTCTTCATTTTAGGATCTTATTATGCTAGTTTGTATCATAAATTTGTCCTAGTTAACGTGGTAAATTGTGCTTATTGCATACTTGGCTAAAATGCTGTATTTCGTGTTGATAAGTAATTATTCTTGAGGAGTATAGATAAATTCATGAGATTTTAGATGCTTCCTGATAGTTTCTTGCAAGCAACTAAAAGGTTCTTGAGAGGTTCTTGAAGAATTAAGAATGATTATCAGCATCCTTGAAAGCAGTGTCTGGTAAGTATGATCTATGTTCATGTGGTAATAATACTGACTTGTTCTGTTTGTGTTTGCAGCAATTTGGATTCGAGGACGAATCCTTTCCAACCGGAAGGGAATGATGAGGAAATCCAAGGCTAAAACAACACAAGTTATGAGTCAGAATCCACGAAGACGAAGGAAAGCTCCAATGACCTTAATGAGAAGGAAATGAAGATTACAAGAGTTACCCTACTCGCCATCAAAGTGAAAATGGTGGACATGGTGAATACTAATCATCCCAGCTAAGGAAATGGTAGAAATGGTATTTCCAAGTTGTGGAAATGGTGGAAATGGTATTTACAAGTTACAGAAATGGTCGAAATGGTAACTACTAGTCTTTCTAGTAAAGAAATGGAGATTTCATGAAGATTGAAGAATTTTAGAAGTGAAATGTTTTTTGAGCTTCTGAAATGATTCCGAAAGCTTCCAGAAGATTCCAAAAGCTTCCTACATCTACATCATCATGCTACATCAATTGGGCCGAATCATCAAGCCCACTCCATGAACACACATTCGGCCAAGCCCAAGCCCAAGGAGAAGCAATTCACAATTAGGGTTAGGGTTAGGAGGAGAATTAAGGTTTTGTGCATGTTACCTAATTCTCTTCATAGTTTCCTCTTTTCTTTTCTCCTTTAATTTTTGGTTTTCCCTTTTCTTTAAAGGTCAAATCTGAATTTTTCCTTCCTTTTTCCTTAAGAATTTCGTCCAAAACCATTCCTTATGGAAGATGAAATTTTCCCTTCTTTTCTTTTACTTTTTTAGCAAGTAAGTTTCTTTTTCTTGCTGAATTTTGTGAGTTACTTAATCTCTTGATTAAGTTCCAATTTTATGTTTCCTTTCCTTAATTTTTCTTGTAAATTTCGTGCTCCCTATACCTATAAATAGGGGTGTTGCACTTCATTATTCTTTAGTGATTAATTGAATGAAAGTTTATACTTTATTATTCACTCTTCTTTATTTTGGCTTAAGTAATTTGCATGCTTGTTAATTGCTAAAGTACAGGAACTATAGGCTATTTAGATAATTGCTCTATCTAATTGGATGCTTTGTTTCACCTATATTATTCTCCACTTGGTTTGAATTGCGTGTTTAATTTAACTTGTTAAATTAGTAGTTTGCCGAATCCAAGGGTAAGGATTCTAGAGTTTTGAGAGCTGCGTCTTGCATACAGACTTTTCTTGGAAATTTTCCGCATTGATTTCTTGTTTTCACAAGTTGAAATCAAGGGTTCACATCACTTCGTCCACCCTTGCCGATATAAGTTTTGAAGACGTGTTGACTGCCCCTTTGCCCGTACCCACTTTAGCTAGAAATAACAATTCGACCCCAGAATCCTCCGAGAGGAAAGCTAAATCCCCTCTCCCTGACTATGAAATCACTATAGGAAAAATGGCCTTTGGTGACAAGTGACATACGGTCACCAATTATTGTAACCAGCAGAAATTGCATGTATAACTGATGTGACTACCAATTAATAAGTATAGAGACAATTTTTGAGAAAGACAGCTTAGGGAGACAGTGAACTACAAAAGCATGCAGTCTTTAAACCAAAATATGTATCCAACAAGGCTATGCACATGTTTAAGAATTCACAATGCTCAAGAAGTTGTTAAATCTTTATCACAATGATAATCAATAGAAGGAGAATCAATGTAAAAGTAAAAGCGTACCTTTGCGAAGCAAGTGCTAAAAGATACCTTACACTGTGACTTACACTTCGATTCTCAGGCCAAGTAAGAAGAAACAACAACGGCACCAAATCTCCCTATAGGGGTCAATTTAAGTTATACCCTTATAATGCCATCTGCAAGGGTCTTGTAAAACGGAACCCTAGTAAAGAATCACGTGCAACCAAGGCGCCAAATCTCTTTGGTGGGATCAATTTGCTCAAGGTTGCCTCATTCTCAAAGTAACAAAAAATTTCTTGCTAAGAACAAGTAAAAGTGAGTAGAGTAACCTTACTCCCTTGTCCCCCTAGTAACGGCCCTTCTAACAACTACACACAACCCTGTATATCACTCTTAGGGATGGAAACCCTTGTATGCTGTATCACTCAGCCTTTTACCTCAGTCCTATATACTCAATTAAGGTCACAAAATCCTGGGCAAAGGTAACAAGCAAATAGTCAACCACACAAAGAACAAAACTATATAGGGAAGTGGCAAAAATCTTTCGAAAAAAAAGAACTTGGTTCAATTTTCATTTTAAAAATACCTTTTCAAAAAAGAAAATTTGATAATATAGCTCAAATAAGAAGTACACCGATAATGAACTTTCGGGGAAAGCCCTCAAAGTTCAGAGATAATGACAGTGCACGAAGACAAAATTCAAGGAATAATTCAGAGTAATCGTTCAAGGTAGCACGAAAAGATATTAAGCTTAAGAAGCAGGGCAATTCAATTAACGAAACAAGAATAATCAGCAGGTTTGAAACAAATCAGTGAACACCTAACTAACCCAAGAAGTGATCACCCTACCCGTTGGGTAATCAAGAAACCAATTCCAACCAATTATCCAAGTTTTCGAAAAAAATATTTTAACCCCTGTGGCGGAAAAATTCCTCAGATATCACTGTAGTGCTTGGGGAGTAGTGTCAAAAATGAACACTATCAACTTTGCAAGTACAATGACAGAGAAGAAGATTTCCAATAAAGAAAAGAAACCTCTTTGGCTTTGGAGCGTACTACTGTGGGGAGTAGTGTCGATGAACGAACACTATCAACTTTGCATGCACACTTTAAACCGTGGAGAAATCAATTATTGAAGCAATTTCCACAAAGATACCAAAAATTGCAATTTTATCACCTCCCAACACTTTAATATGCGATTTTGTAAAATTGGGCAGCACAACGATACAATTTCAAGAATTCAATATATTTTCAAGAATTAAAAACAAAGTATCAAGATTCATGCAGACAAGTAGTAATTGCAAAGACAAGGTGAGTGGCTTAACTTCAACTGCTGAAGTTCACCAAATTCAATACAAATTGCAAATAGGGAGAGGTGTGTAAAACAGTCCAAATAAAGGGCAATTTCAGCAACAAAAAGTGTCAGTTATCCTTTAATTGTTACCAAAAACAGCAGTAATTGGATCACAAAGGCAATCGCAAAAACAGTACCAAACGTAAGCAAAAGAGCCCTAGCTTTAAAAACCCTAAAACCAATTTTCCACTTGTTTAAGAAAAACTGATTTTCCACTTCTTTAAGAAAAACCAATTTTAACCCTTCTTTTTGAAATTCCTCTTTCTTTTTCAACCCAACAATTTTGATTTTAATAGCAAAGCCATAGGAGCAAAATCAAAAATTTAGTTAAGAAAAAGAAAAAATTTTGTCAAAAAGGATCGTTATTTTTCACAAAATCAGTAATTAAAGTAGATTAAGGGAATAGAAAACACCTGATGAGTTAATTGTGTTACTCCAATCTCCTCCTCTCAAGCAAGCAGCCTTGGCTCTGATACCAATTGATGTGGACCAAAGTATACACGCAGATGAATTGCCAAGGAAAGTCTGACTAAGCGGCATATCTCGTATAAACTTTTTTACTTACCCGAAATCTAGTTAACAAAAATAAAATAACCTAGGCTAATTTACTTAAGAGAATTTTGAGCCAAGTAAGAAAAAGAGGTGAAACATGCGAAGAAAAAGAGGTGAAACAAGTGAATTTAATTAGGTAGAGCAAATAACCTAATTAAGCTAAGTTTCATGCAATATACAAAATCGCATATTAAAGTGTTGGGAGGTGATAAAATTGCAATTTTTCGTATCTTTGTGGCAATTGCTTCAAGAATTGATTTCTCCACAGTTTAAAGTGTGCATGCAAAGTTGATAGTGTTCATTCATCGACACTACTCCCCACAGCAGTATGCTCCAAAGCCAAGAGGTTTCTTTTCTTTATTGGAAATCTTCTTCTCTATCATTGTACTTTCAAAGTTGATAGTGTTCGTTTTTTGTATCTTTGGATAATTGGTTGGAATTGGTTTCTTAATTACCCAACGGGTAGGGTGATCACTTCTTGGATTAGTGATGCGGACCAAAGTACACATGCAGATGAATTGCCAAGGAAAGTCTGATTAAGCGGCGTAGCTCGTATAAACTCTTTACTTACCAAAAATCCAGCTAACAAAATAAAATAACCTAGGCTAATTTACTTAAGGAATTTTGAACCAAGTAAGAAAAAGAGGTGAAACATGCGAATTAATTAGGTAGAGAAAATAACCTAATTAGCTAAGTTTCATGCAATATATAAATCACAAGCATGCAGAATACATAAGACAATAAAATGAGAGTACTCAAACTAATAGTTTAAAGATATGAATACTGTATTAATGAAGTGTTCGAATGGCCCTATTTATAGAGTACGGAATTCAAAAATCTAGTGGAAATCAACTAGGAAAAGGAAATAGAATTGAAAAACAATCAAGAGATTGATTTCCTTTACAATACCAAAACCTAAAAGAAGTAGGTAATGGAATAAAAGGAAAAGGAAATTCGGTTAACCTATTAGGAAGGGGCAGCCGAATTCTAGGTAGAAAACAAGTAGGAAAAGAATTGGAAATCCTACTCCAAAAAAGAGATCAAGAAGGGATCCTTTTTGGAAACTAACAAACTAGTCTAGTTGTAACAAACTTGTAACTAAGTAAACAAACTTGTAACAAACTAAGGGTAGGAATAGCAAACATGCACAAATCCTTATCCTTCCCCAAACCCTAACCCTTTAACTGAATTGGCAAGTAGACTTGTGCATGGGCTTCTTGGATTGGCCTGGCCAAACTTGATAACGTGGAATGGGCTCCATGGAGGTTCGGCCCATCTGAGTGGTGCATGGTGGATCTGATGTAGAGAGCTTCCAAAATCTTCTGGAATCTCCCGAAATCATTTCGGAATCAAGATTTTCAAGATTCTACAAAATATAAAATTCAAGATTTCAAGAAAATCAAGAACTTTAAGAAATGTCTCGTTAAAGTCAAAGAACCTTCCGGTGTCTTCAAGAACTTCAAGAAAAAGTCTTCTTGATGTGAACTCCAACGCCGTGGAAACCAAGAACTCGATGTGGAAAGTGCCACGGAAAGCCTGAATGCATGATGCAACTCTTAACTTCTAGAATCCTTACCCTCGGATTCAGCAGACTACTTGATGTGGACCAAGGTACACATGCGAATGAATTGCCATGGAAAGTCTGATTAAGCGGCGTAGCTCGTATTAAGCTCTTTACGTACCCGAAATCCAAATAACAAAAATAAACTAACCTAAGCTAATTAACTTAAAGGAATTCGAACCAAGTAAGAAAAGAGGTGAAACATGCGATTTTAATTAGGTAGAGCAAATAACCTAATTAAGCTAAGTTTCATGCAATATATAAATCACAAGTATGCAAAATACATAAAGCAATAAAGGGAGAGTACTCAAACTAATAGTTTAAAGATAAGAATACTTAATTTATTATGTTATTTGGATGCCCCCTATTTATAGAGTAGGGGCAGCCGAAATCTTAGCCTAAAAGAACTAGGAAAAAAGTTAGAATTGAAAACCAATCAAGAGATTGATTTCCCTTACAATACCAAAACCTGAAAGAAGTAGGTAATGGAATAAGAAAAGGAAATTCGGTTACCTTAAAGATAAGGGCAGCTGAAATTACAAGTGGAAATCAAGAAGGAAAAGAATTGGAAATCCTACTCCAAAAAGGAGATCAAGAAGGGATCCTTTTTGGAAGCTAACAAATTAAGGGCAAAATAGGGAACATGCACAAACCCTTTCCCCCAAACCCTAACCCTTATTTCGCAAACCCTAGATAGGTAGGCCTTGCGTGTGGGTTGCTTGATGGGCTGGCCAAACTTGGTGATGTGGAATGGACTCCATGGAGGTTTGGCCTATTTGATGGCGCATGGTGGAATGGTGTAAGGAGATTCCGGAATCTTCTGGAATTTCCTGGAATCATTTTGGAATCAAGATTTTCAAGATTCTGCAAAATATGAAATTCAAGATTTTCAAGAAAATCAAGAACTTCAAGAAATGTCTCTTTAAAGTCAAAGAACCTTTCGGCGTCTTCAAGAACTTCAAGAAACAACCTTCTCTTCATTGTGGAATGGTGAATTGTGCCTCTTCCTTAAGAATTGTAAGGAGAGTTGCAATTTGAACCTTTCCGGCTTTATTCTCCAAGGCATTGGCTTCTACTATCAATTGAGCATCCTGTTTGCAAGCTTGCACAAGCTTGTCGAGATCCTCACGAACCCTTCTTGCTCTGCTCCGTGTCATTGGCCCAATGATATCTACAAGTGGATCCCTTTGATATGGACTTGGATCCTGAAGCATTGTTGGGCCTCGGTGTAGAGCCTAAACCTCCTCAGCTTCTCTAGACTCAATTGTCTGTGGACTTGTCGATGGACTAGGGATGCCCTCATCACTACTAATTTAACTAAGTAAATTAAACACGCGATTCGAACCAAGTGAAGAATAATAGAATCGAAACAAAGCTTAGCAATAGACAGAGCAGTTATCTATTAGCCTATAGTTTCTGTAGCTTTTACCAACTAACAAACATGCAAATTACATAAGTCCAAAATAAGGTGAGTGATTAAAGAAGTATAAAACTACAACTTAAATCATTTAATCAACTGAAGAATAATGAATTTCGTCCCCCTCTATTTATAGAGAGTATGATGAGGGAATCCCCAGCCCTATGCCAAGTCAGTATGCAGAGGATCCCAGTTCAAGTAATGAGGACTCAGAAAGTACAGCAGAGGTTCGTGTGTTCCATAGAGGCCCGCCAATGCTCCAGGACCCGAGCCCATATCAAAGAGATCCGTTCGTTGATATAGTTAGGCCTATGACCCGAAGAAGGACAAGGAAGCTCAGATTAGATCTTGAAAACCTTGTTCAAAGGAGTGCTACAGAAGCGTAGCTCGTTACAGGCACAAACGCCCTTGCAGAGAATAGAAGGAAGGTTAAAAGCGTCACTTTACTCTCCATCACAGGGGAAATGGCGCCTACTAATCAATCCAGCTGAAGGAAAGGACATTTCTTGAAGTTCTTAATTTTCTTGAAAATCTTGAATTTCGCGGTTTACTGAATCTTGAAAAATCTTGAAGTTCTTGATTTTTGACATTCCGAAATGATTCCGGGAGATTCCAGAACCTCCCTACATCATCTCCACCATGCGCCACCTCAAATGGGCCGAAACCCACCTTGAAGTCTATCTCACAATTTTGGCCAGCCAAGCCCACAAGAAGCAGCCCACACGCCACTTGGAAGCTTAGGTAGGGGAAGGATTAGGTTTTGTGCATGTTACCTAATTCGACCCAAAGTTTGTTACAAGTTAGTTAGGTTGTTACAAGTTTGTTACAACTAGATCAACTTGGTAGTTTCCAAAAAGGGATCCCTTCTTGATCTTCCTTTTTGATTAGGTTTTATAATTATTTATTAAGTATTTTAATGTGTAAATTCGGCCATATCTAATAGGGGGTAGCCGAATTAGGAAATAAACACCAAACCTAGTTCCTTTAGGTTTCTGGTTTGTAAGAAATCAATCTCTTGATTGGTTTCCAATTCTATCTCTTTTCCTTTTGTATTTTGGACTTTAATTTCGTCCATCCTACTTTCTATAAATAGAGGGGGATGAAATTCATTGTTCCTTAGCTGATTAAATGATATAAGTTATAGTTTTATACTTCTTTAATCACTCACCTTATTTTGGGCTTATGTAATTTGCATGTTTGTTAATTGATAAAAGCTACAGAAACTATAGGCTAATAGATAATTGATCTATCTATTGCTATGCTTTGTTTCGATTCTATTATTTTCCGCTTGGTTCGAATTGCGTGTTTAGTAGTCTTCCAAATCCAAGGGTAAGGATTCTAGAAGCTAAGAGCTGCGTCTTGCATTCAGACTTTCCTTGGCACTTTCCGCATCGAGTTCTTGGATTTCCCGGCGTGGAGTTCAGGGGTTCACATCAATTGGTATCAGAGCCAAGGCTGTTTGCTCGACAGGAGGAGATTGGAGTAACCCAATCAACTCATCAGGTATTTTCTGTTCCCTTAATCTACTTTAATTACTGATTTTGTGGAAAAGAACGCTCCTTTTTAAGAAAACTTTTTTTGTTTTTCTTAAATAAATTTTTGATTTTGATCCTATTGCTTTGCTAATAAAATCGAAATTGTGGGATTGAAAAAGAAAGAGGAATTTCGAAAAGAAAGTTTTAAAAATCGGATTTCTTAAATTTGGGGAAAATCGGTTTTTAGGGTTTTTAAAGCTAGGGTTCTTTTGCTCACTTTTGGTACTGTTTTTGCAATTGCTTTTGTGAATCCAATTAGTGCTGTTTTTGGTAACAATTAAAGGATAACTGACACTTTTGTTGCTTAAATTGCTCTTTAATTTGGATTGTTTTGCTTGCCTCTCCCTATTTGCAATTTGTCTTGAATTTGGTGAACTTTGGCTGTTGAAGTTAAGCCACTCACCTTGTTTTTGCAATTAATACTTGTTTGTACGACTCTTGATACTTTGTTTTGAATTCCTGAAAATATGTTGAATTCTTGAAATTGTATCGTTGTGTTGCCTACTTTTGCAAATCGCATATTACGTATTGGGAGGTGATAAAATTGCAATTTTTGGTATCTTTGTGGCAATTGTTTCAAGGATTGATTTCTCCACGGTTTAAAGTGTGCATGCAAAGTTGATAGTGTTCGTTCATCGACACTACTCCCCACAGCAGTACGCTCCAAAACCAAAGAGGTTTCTTTTCTTTATTGAGAATCTTCTTCTCTGTCATTGTGCTTGCAAAGTTGATAGTGTTCATTTTTGCCACTACTCCCCACAGCACCACAGTGACATCAGGGGAATTTTTCTGCCACAGGGGTTAAAATTTTTTTTCGAACACTTGAATAATTGGTTGGAATTGGCCTCTTGATTACCTGACGGGTAGGGTGATCACTTCTTGGGTTAGTTAGGTCTTTCCTGATTTGTTTCAAACCTGCTGATTATTCTTGTTTCTTCAATTGAATTGCCGTGCTTCTTAAGCTTGCTATCTTTTTGTGCTACCTAAACGATTGCTCTGAATTATAGCTTGAATTTTGTCTTCGTGCACTGTCATTATCTCTGAACTTTGAGGGCTTCTCCCCGAAAGTTCCTTATCGGTGTACTTCTTATTTGAGAAATATTATCAAAATTTCTTTTTCGAAAAGGTGTTTTTACAACTGAAAATTGAACCGAGTTCTTTTTTTCGAAAGATTTTTGCCACTTTCCTATATAGTTTTGTTCTTTGTGTGATTGACTATTTGCTTGTTACCTTTGCCCAGGATTTTGTGACCTTAATTGAGTATACAGGACTGAGGTAAAAGGCTGAGTGATACAGCACATAAGGGTTGCCATTCCTAAGAGCGATACACAGGGTTGTGTGTAGTTGTTAGAGGGGCCATACTAGGGGGACAAAGGAGTAAGGTTACTCTGCTCACTTTTACTTGTTCTTAGCAGGGATTTTTCTTGGTTACTAGGTATGTCAAGAGGAGAAGCGCCCCCAGTTACGAATGCACAACTCATGGCTGCCATTGCAAATTTGACCAATCAATTCGCAGACCTCAAGGGCGAGGTCGATGAGATAAGGACCGCCCAGCAGGATCGGTTCGAGGAGGAGGAAGACATCCACACCCCACGGGCTGGCACTGATACAATGCCCTTTGAAGGTCTAAGTCAATTGCAGACATCTGTGCCTTCTTTCAGCGGAGGTACGGACCCCGAAGAATACTTAGGCTAGGATATCAAGATGGAGCGAATCTTTGAGCTTTACTCGGTTCCCGAACATAAGAAGGCTCCACTTGCTGTGGTCAATTTCACCGAATATGGACTCGTTTGGTGGAATCAGGAGTTGGACCAGAGGCACAATACCAGGCCTATGCGTGCACGAGCACCACCTATAGGAGCTGTCGATGCTTATTTAAGAAATTAGAGATGACTAAGATTAGGGCCAATGTAATTGAAGACGATGCCGCCAGCATGGCGCGTTTTCTTAGTGGGCTTAATAGAGGGATAGCTTTAGCTGTGGAACTACAGAATGCTACTAGTTTGACGTATATGCTCCACAAAGCCAGAGTGATGGAAGAATACCTAAAGACTGTTCCACCAGTTAGGACGCCTGCCAGCGCCCCTACTACTTGGAGAAAGAATCCGGTATACACGCCAACACCCGCCAAGAAACCGTTCAACCCTGAACATAGAGCTATTCAGTCTGCCCCAACCACCTCTTCTTCTTCAGTAGCTAAATCGCCTTTCACACTGAAGCAGAGCATCTCGCAGATCACTTGCCATAAGTGTTTTGGCCGCTGACACTACATGCGGGATTATTCTAACATCAGAAAGGTACTATTAGGGCAGGATGGTAAGTACATCTCAGAAGAAGAAGACGATGAAGAAGCCAACCGCATCCCAGATTTGGCTGACAACAGCAAGTCCGATACAGAAGAGGACGTTCATCGACTAGAGGACTATAGTCAGATGGCCATTGTGTCCCGATCCTTGACTACAGCTGTTGCCCAGGATGCTTCTTAACGGACCAACATCTTCCACACCAGGACCAAAGTCAATGGAGTGTATGCATTCTGATAGTTAACGGCGGGAGCTGCACCAATGTCGCCAGTGAGTACATGTGATGTGGACCAAGGTACACATGTTGAGGAATTGCCAAGGAAAGTCTGATTACGCGGCGTAGCTCGTATGAACTCTTAACTTACCCAAAAAATCCAGTTAACAAAAATAAACCAACCTAAGCTAATTTACTCAAGGGATTCGAACCAAGTAAGAAAAGAGGTGAAACATGCAATTTTAATTAGGTAGAGAAAATAACCTAATTAAGCTTAGTTTCATGCAATATATAAATCACAAGCATGCAAAATACATAAAGCAATAAAGGGAGAGTACTCAAACTAATAGTTTTAAGATCTGAATACTTAATTTATTATGGTGGTTTCGACAACCTATTTATAAGAAAAGGGGCAGCCGAAATTCTACCCTAAAAGAAGTAGGAAAAGAATTAGACTTGGAAACCAATCAAGAGATTGATTTCCTTTACAATACCAAAACCTGAAAGAAGTGGGTAATAGTAAAAGAAAAAGGAAATTCGGTCACCTTAAGCTAATGGCAGCCGAAATTACAAGTAAAATAAGAAAGAAAAAGGAATTGGAAATCCTACTTCAAAAAGGAGATCAAGAAGGGATCCTTTTTGGAAACTAACAAACTAAGGGCAAAATAGGGAACATGCACAAACCCTTATTTTCTCCCAAACCCTAACCCTTAATTTTGCAAACCCTATTGGAGTAGACCTTGCGTGTGGGCTTTTTGATGGGCTGGCCAAATTGGTTGATATGGACTGGACTCCATGGACATTCGGCCTGTTGTTGATGGCGCATGGTGGAATGGTGTAGGGAGCTTCTGGAATCTTTTGGAATCTCCTGGAATCATTTCGGAATCAAGATTTTCAAGATTCTGCAAAATATGAAATTCAAGATTTTCAAGAAAATCAAGAACTTCAAGAAACGTCTCTTTAAAGTCCAAGAACCTTCCGGCGTCTTCAAGAACTTCAAGAAACAGCCTTCCCTTCATTGTGGAATGGGGAATTGCGCCTTTTCTTCAAGAATTGTAAGGAGAGTTGCAATTTGAACCTTTCCGGCTTTGTTCTCCAAGGCGTTGGCTTCTACTATCAATTTGAGCATCCTGTCGGCAAGTTTGTACAAGGTTGTTGAGAGTCTCTTGAACCTTCTTTTCTCTGCTTCTTGTCATTGGCCCAATGATATCTACAAGTGGATCCCTTTGATATGGACGTGGATCCTGAAGCATTGTTAGGCCTCAGTGTAGAACCCAAACCTCCTCAGCTTCTCTGGACTCACTTGTCTGTAGACTTGTCGATGGACTTGGGATGCCCTCATCACTCTTCCTTTTTCCTTGAGAATTTCGTTCATAACCTTTCCTTATGGAAGACAAAATTTCCCCTTATTTTCTTTTACTTTTTCAGCAAGTAAGTTCCTTTTTCTTGCTGATTTTTGTGAGTTACTTAATCTCTTGATTAAGTTCCAATTTTGTGTTTTCTTTCCTTATTTTTCCTTGTAAATTTCGTGCTCCCTATACCTATAAATAGGGGTGCTGAACTTCATTATTACACAGTGATTAATTGAATGAAAGTTTATACTTTATTATTCACTCTTCTTTATTTTGGCTTAAGTAATTTGCATTCTTGTTAATTGCTAAAGTACAGGAACTATATGCTAATTAGATAATTACTCTATCTAGTTGCATGCTTTGTTTCGCCTCTAGAATTCATCACTTGGTTCGAATTGCCTATTTAATTTAACTTGTTAAATTAGTAGTTTGTCAAATCCAAGGGTAAGGATTCTTGAGTTTTGAGAGCTGTGTCTTGCATACAGACTTTCCTTGGCAATTTTCTGCATTGAGTTCTTGTTTTCACAAGTTCAAATCAAGGGTTCACATCACGAACTTCCCTATAGCGTATGGTATGCTTACCTGCTTTGTGACCTTGTAGCTATCTGAGCTGTCGAGCCATTGTAGCTGATAAGGGCGTGGATGGTTGAGTATGGGGAGATTCAACTTTTTGACCATGTATTCACTGGCCACGTTTGTGCAACTCCCTCCATCAACGATCAGAACACACAACTTCCCATTGACCTTAGTCTTGGAGTGAAAGATGTTTGTCCGTTGAGATGTATCCTAGATAGCAGCTGTAGTCAGGGTGCGAGTAACCAAGTTCTTATTAGGATCTTCTTCGATGAACTCAAAGTGCTCGATCGGTTCAGACTTAGCGCTGTCAGTTAACTCCGAAAGGGGTTAACGCTTTGTTCATCCTCATCCTTTTCTGAAATATACTCACCATCTTGCCCCAATATACCTTCCAGATGTTAGGACAATCGCGCATGTAGTGGCCATGGCCTGAGCATTTGTGGCAAGTGACATTGCTAATGGATTGCCAAGGTGTTGATGGCGTCTTTGATGTTGATGAAGACAAGGTGGTAGTGGGGACGATAGCCTTCCGTTCTGAGTTAAACGACTTCTTTGCTGGTGGAGAGTAAACCGGATTCTTCCTCCAAGCTGGTGGGGCTGGCAGGCATCCTGACTGGCACAACTGTCTTCAGGTATTCCTCCATCACTCGAGCTTTATGCAGCATGTCCATCAGTGTTGTAGCATTATGAAGTTCAACAGCTAAAGCTATACCCCTGTTTAGGCCACTAAGAAAATGAACCATTGAAGTAGCTTCGTCTTTGATGAGGGCATCCCCAGCCCTATGCCAAGTCAGTACACAGAGGATCCCAGTTCGAGTAATGAGGACTCGGAAAGTGCAGCAGAGGTTCGTGTGCTCCATAGAGGCCCACCAATGCTCCAGGACCCGAGCCTATATCAGAGAGATCCGTTCATTGACATAGTTGGGCCTATGACCCAAAGAAGGACAAGGAAGCTCAGAGAAGATCTTGAAAACCTTGTTCAAAGGAGTGCTACAGAAGCCCAACTCGTTACGGACACAAACGCCCTTGAAGAGAACAGAAGGAAGGATAAGAGCGTCACTTTACTCTCCATCACAGAGGAGATGGCGCCTACTAATCAATCCAGCTGAAGGAAAGGGCATTTCTTGAAGTTCTTGATTTTCTTGAAAATCTTGAATTTCACGGTTTGCTGAATCTTGAAGAATCTTGAAATTCTTGATTTTTGACATTCCAAAAAGATTCCGGGAGATTCTAGAAGATTCCAGAACCTCCCTACATCAACTCCACCATGTGCCACCTCAAAATGGGCCGAAACCACCTTGAAGTCCATCTCACCAATTTCGGCCAGACCAAGCCCACAAGAAGACAGCCCACACGCCACTGGGAAGCTTAGGTTAGGGAAGGATTAGGATTTGTGCATGTTTCCTAATTCCACTCAAAGTTTGTTACAAGTTAGTTAGGGTTGTTACAAGTTTGTTGCAACTTGGGCTGATTTGTAAGTAGTTTCCAAAAAGGTTTACCTTCTTGAAACCTTTTTGTGAGTTGTTATTTCTTTATTTCTTTTTGTAGAATTCGGCCAGCCCATCCTACATGGCAGCCAAAATTACCTAATTCAACCAATCCTAGTTCCTTTAGGATTTGGTTCTTGTATGAAATCAGTCTCTTGATTGGTTTCCAATTTCACTTCCTTTTCCTAGTTCATTTTGGACTTAAAATTCGGTCACCCCTCCCCTATATAAGGGCAGCCGAATTCACCATTATTTTTCAGTTGATTAGTGATTAAGTTAGAATTTATACTTCTTTAATCACTCATTTATTTTGGGCTTATGTAATTTGCATGCTTGTTAATTGCTAAAAGTCAAGAAACTATAGGCTAATAGATAATTGCTCTGTCTATTAAGCAAAGCTTTGTTTCGAATTCTAGTTTATCCACTTGGTTCGAATTGCGTGTTTAATTTACTTTGTAAGTTAGTAGTCTGCCGAATCCAAGTAAGTTAGTAGTCTGCCGAATCCAAGGGTAAGGATTCTAGGGTTTAAGAGCAGTTTCTTGCATTTAGACTTTCCTTGGCACATTCCGTGTAGAGTTCTTGGTTACCAAAGGCGTTGGGAATCAGGGGTTAGCATCAGTCTTCTTGTACATTTGCCCAAATTTTGGCCATCTCTAACTTTCTATAATATGCGTCTATAGATAAAGGTCGTTGTACAAGAGTATGTAATTTCTTATACAATTTCCTAAAATAGTAATCAGGAACAAAAGTCTTACGCATAGCAGTAGTTAAATCATACCAAGTTAGAGGCGGAGCACGTGCCCGTATTGGACGCGTATTCCTACGTTGATCCATCTCTTGATTCCACCAGACCAGGGCATAATCCGTGAAATTGACCACCGCGAGAAGGACCTTTTTGTGTTCCAGGAATTGAATGAAGCTCGAAGATACGCTCTATCTTGACCTCCCAGTCTAAGTAATCCTCCGGATTCGTACCTCCTGCGAAGGGTGGCACGGTCATTTTGCATTAAATCAGACCCTCAAAAGCCTTGGCAAAGGCAGTGTTGTCATTGGGAGGGACGTCCTCTTCTGAGTCCTCACGCCTATGCTCCCATTCAGCTTTCATCTCAGCAACCTCCTTCGCGAGGTTAGCAAATTGCGCAGAGAGTTGCGCTATTGCGGCCAGTAATTGCTCATTCCCAATAGGAACAGAAGCACCACTTGACATTGGTTAGAAGAGAAAATTTGTCTACTAAGAACTAGGAAAAGTGAGTAGTAACCTTACCCCCTTGCACCCCAAGTGTATCCAACCTAACAACTACACACAAACCAGTGTTTCACTCTAGGGTAGCGCCTTTATAGTATGTTCACTCAAGCTTTTTTCCACTCTACCTCCTGGTATTGACAAATGTATAAGGCAAATAGCAATTCACACACAACAATGATACTTAAGGAAAAAGCAAAATTTTTAAAAAATAGATACTTGGTTCTATTTTGCAGTTGAAAATATTTTTGCAAATGATATTTGTAATATAGTTCAGATAAGAGGTACACAACAAGGAAATTTTGGGGTGAAGCCCTCAAATTTCAGAAAATATGACGTGTGCACGATGACAAAATCCAAACTATAATTCAAGAGTAAACGTCTAGGTAGCTTGAAAAGATACAACTAGCAGTTGAAAGTAGGGCAATTCTAGAATTGAACAGAATCAAGAAATAACAGAGTTGAACAACTGTAAGAAAGTCCTAAAACTAACCAAAGAAGAGATCATGATGTGAACCCTTGATTCCAACTGGTGAAAACAAGAACTCCACGCGGAATATTGCCAAGAAAAATCTGTATGCAAGACGCAGCTCTCAAAACTCTAGAATCCTTACCCTTGGATTCGGCAGACTACTAATTTAACAAGTTAAATTAAACACGCAATTCAAACCAAGTGGAGAATAATAGAGGCAAAACAAAGCATGCAATTAGATAGAGAAATTATCTAATTAGCCTATAGTTCCTGTACTTTAGCAATTAACAAAGCATGCAAATTCCTTAAGCCAAAGTAAAGATGAGTGAATTAATAAAGTATAAACTTATCAATCAATTAATCACTGAAAAATAATGAAGTCATGCACCCCTATTTATAGGTATAGGGAGCACAAAATTTACACAAGAAAATAAGGAAAGAAAACACAAAATTGGAACTTAATCAAGAGATTAAGTGATGTGAACCCCTGAACTCCACGCCGGGAAATCCAAGAACTCGATGCGGAAAGTGCCAAGGAAAGTCTGAATGCAAGACGTAGCTCTTAACTTTTAGAATCCTTACCCTTGGATTCGGCAGACTACTAACTTACAAAGTAAATTAAACACGCAATTCAAACCAAGTGAAGAATAATAGAATCGAAACAAAGCTTAGCAATAGACAGAGCAATTATCTATTAGCCTATAGTTTCTGTAGCTTTTAGCAATTAAAAAACATGCAAATTACTTAAGCCCAAAATAAGGTGAGTGATTAAAGAAGTATAAAACTATAACTTATGTCATTTAATCAACTAAGGAACAATGAATTTCGTCCCCCTCTATTTATAGAGAGTAGGATAGACGAAATTAAAGTCCAAAATACAAAAGGAAAAGAGATAGAATTGGAAACCAATCAAGAGATTTATTTCTTACAAACCAGAAACCTAAAGGAACTAGGTTTGGTGTTTATTTCCTAATTCGGCTGCCTCCTATTAGATATGGCCGAATTTACACATTAAAATACTTAATAAATAATTATAAAACCTAATCGAAAAGGGAGATAAAAAAGGGATCCCTTTTTGGAAACTACCAAGTTGATCTAGTTGTAACAAACCTGTAACAACTTAACTAACTTGTAACAAACTTTGGGTAGAATTAGGTAACATGCACAAAACCTAATCCTTCCCCTACCTAAGCTTTCAAGTGGCGTGTGGGCTGCTTCTTGTGGGCTTGGCTGGCCGAAATTGTGAGATGGACTTCAAGGTGGGTTTCAGCCCATTTGAGGTGGCGCATGGTGGAGATGATGTAGGGAGGTTCTGGAATCTCCCGGAATCATTTCGGAATGTCAAAAATCAAGAACTTCAAGATTCTTCAAGATTTTCAAGATTTAGTAAACCGAGAAATTCAAGATTTTCAAGAAAATCAAGAACTTTAAGAAATGCCCTTTACTTCAGCTGGATTGATTAGTAGGCGCCATTTCCCCTATGATGGAGAGTAAAGTGACGCTTTTAGCCTTCCTTCTATTCTCTTTAAGGGTGTTGGTGTCCGTAACGAGCTGGGCTTCTGTAGCACTCCTTTGAACAAGGTTTTCAAGATCTAATCTAAGCTTCCTTGTCCTGCTTCGGGTCATAGGCCCAACTATGTCAACGAATGGATCTCTTTGATATGGGCTCGGCTCCTAGAGCATTGGCAGGCCTCTGTGGAGCACACGAACCTCTGCTGCACTTTCCAAGTCCTCATTACTTGAATTGGGATCCGCTGCATACTGACTTGGCGTAGGGCTGGGGATGCCCTCATCATTCTCTCCCGGTTGGAAAGGATTCGACCTCGAATCAAGATCCTAGTCAAAATTAAACACAGACAAGTCAGCAACATTAAAAGATGCACTAACGCTATACTCACCTGGTAGATCCTGTTTGTAGGTGTTATCCCCCATCTTTGCTAAAACTTGAAAAGGCCCATCGCCTCTGGGGTGGAGTTTGGTCCTACCGGCTGCCAGAAACCTTTCCTTTCTTATGTGAACCCAAACCCAGTCGCCTGGGTCAAAGTTCACAGCCTTGCGCCTTCGATTTGCATCTGAAGCATACTTGGCATTTTTCCTCTCAAGGCTTTGCCTTCCGGTTGGCTTTGTGGATTCTGACTCATAACTTGTGTTGTTTTTAGCCTTGGATATCCTCATCATTCCTTTTCGGTTAGAAAGGATCATTCTCGAATCCAAGTTGCTACAAAAACAAACAGAACAAGTCAGTAACATTAACACAGGATGTAGATCATACTTACCAGGCAAATAGGTGTGTATGCTATGCCCCTCAATTGCACAACCACTGTGAGTGTTGATGTGAGGAATTCGTAGCCCCCTGCACTTTTGTAGAATCGATTTCAAGGACACTGCTATCATTCTTGATTCTTCAAGAACCTCTCAAGAACCTTTTAGACGCTTGCAAGAAACTACCGAGAAGCATCTAAAACCTCATGAACTTATCCATACTCCTTAAGAATAATTGCTTATCAACAAAAAAACTCAAAGATTAGTTGCAGGCAGATATAGTTAGATTACCCAAACTATATACTCAACACATAGCTTAAAGGAATTATGCACGTGAGCTATAAGACTATCACAATTGCATAATTATTGTAACCAGCAGAAATTGCATGTATAACTGATGTGACTACCAATTAATAATTACAGAGCAATTTCTAAGAAAGACATCTTAGGCAAATAATGAACTACAAAAGCATGCAGTTTTTAAACCAAACGATGCATCCTATGAGGCTATGCACATGTTTAAGATTAACAATACTCAAGATGTTGTAAAATCCCTAACATAATGATACCCTATAAAAGGAGAATCAATGTAAAAGTAAAAGCGTACCTTTGCAAAGCAAGTGCTAAAAGATACCTTACACTGTGACTTACACTTCCATTCTCAGGCCAAGTAAGAAGGAACAACAATGGCACCAAATCTCCCTATAGGGGTCAATTTGCACAAAGTTATACCCTTATAATGCCGTTTGCAAGGGTCTCATAGAACGTAACCCTAGTAAAGAATCACGTACAACCAAGGCACCAGATCTCCCTGGTGGGATCAATTTGCTCAAGGTAGCCTGATTCTCAAAGTAATGGCAGCCATGAGTTGCGCATTCGTAACTGGGGGCGCTTCTCCTCCTGACATACCTAGTAACCAAGAAAGATTCCTGCAAAGAACAAGTAAAAGTGAGCAGAGTAACCTTACTCCCTTGTCCCCCTAGTATGGCCCCTCTAACAACTACACACAACCTGTGTATCGCTCTTAGGGATGGCAACCCTTATATGCTGTATCACTTAGCCTTTTACCTCAGTCCTGTATACTCAATTAAGGTCACAAAATCCTGGGCAAAGGTAATAAGCAAACAGTCAATCACACAAAGAACAAAACTATATAGGAAAGTTACAAAAATCGTTCGGAAAAAAGAACTTGGTTCGATTTTCAGTTGTAAAAATACCTTTTCGAAAAATAAATTTTGATAATATAGCTCAAATAAGAAGTACACCGATAAAGAACTTTCGGGGAGAAGCCCTCAAAGTTCAGAGATAATGACAGTGCACGAAGACAAAATTCAAGCTATAATTCAGAGTAATCATTCAGGTAGCACGAAAAGATAGCAAGCTTAAGAAGCAGGGTAATTCAATTGAAGAAACAAGAATAATCAGC
Source organism: Leptodermis oblonga (assembly GCA_016801395.1). Classification (NCBI taxonomy): domain Eukaryota; kingdom Viridiplantae; phylum Streptophyta; class Magnoliopsida; order Gentianales; family Rubiaceae; genus Leptodermis; species Leptodermis oblonga. The sequence goes on along the minus strand of CM028759.1, from coordinate 21,349,800 downwards.
AGGTTTGAAACAAATCAGTGAACACCTAACTAACCCAAGAAGTGATCACCCTACCCGTCGGGTAATCAAGAAACCCATTCCAACCAATTATTCAAGTGTTCGAAAAAAATTTCAACCCCTGTGGCGGAAAAATTCCCCTGATGTCACTGTGTAGTGGAGAAAACGAACACTATCAACTTTGCAAGCACAATGACAGAGAAGAAGATTCCCAATAAAGAAAAGACTCTTTGGCTTTGGAACGTACTGCTGTGGGGAGTAGTGTTGATGAACAATCACTATCAACTTTGCAGGCACACTTTAAACCTTGGAGAAATCAATCCTTGAAACAATTGCCACAAGGATACCAAAAATTGCAATTTTATCACCTCCCAAACCAGATATGCGATTTTATAACTTTAGGCAGCACAACGATACAATTTCAAGAATTCAATATATTTTCAAGAATTAAAAACAAAGTATTAAGATACGTGCATATATATCACAAATGGCAAAAACAAGGTGAGTGGCTTAACATCAACAGCCAAAGTTCACCAAATTAACACAATTTGCAAATAGGGAGAGGCGAGCAAAACAGTCCAAATTAAAGAGCAATTTCAGCAACAAAAAGTGTCAGTTATCCTTTAATTGTTACCAAAAATAGCACTAATTGGATTCACAAAAGCAATTGTAAAAATAGTACCAAAAGTGAGTAAAAGAGCCCTAGCTTTAAAAACCCTAAAAACCGATTTTCCCCAAATTTAAGAAATCCGATTTTTAAAACTTTCTTTTCAAAATTCCTCTTTCTTTTTCAATCCCACAATTTTGATTTTAATAGCAAACCAATAGGATCAAAATTGAAAATTTATTTAAGAAAAACAGAAAAAGTTTTCTCAAAAAGGAGCGTTCTTTTCCACAAAATCAGTAATTAAAGTAGATTAAGGGAACAAAAAATACCTGATGAGTTGATTGTGTTACTCCAATCTCCCCTGTCGAGCAAACAGCCTAGGCTCTGATTAGGTATAAAACTATAACTTATATCATTTAATCAACTAAGGAACAATGAATTTTGTCCCCCTCTATTTATAGAGAGTAGGATGGACAAAATTAAAGTCCAAAATACAAAAGGAAAAGAGATAGAATTGGAAACCAATCAAGAGATTTATTTCTTACAAACCAGAAACTAAAGGAACTAGGTTTGGTGTTTATTTCCTAATTCGGCTGCCCCCTATTAGATATGACCGAATTTACACATTAAAATACTTAATAAATAATTATAAAACCTAGTCAAAAAGGGAGATCAAGAAGGGATCCCTTTTTGGAAACTACCAAGTTGATCTAGTTGTAACAAACTTGTAACAACCTAACTAACTTGTAACAAACTTTGGGTAGAATTAGGTAACATGCACAAAACCTAATCCTTCCCCTACCTAAGCTTCCAAGTGGCGTGTGGGCTGCTTCTTGTGGGCTTGGCTTGCCGAAATTGTGAGATGGACTTCAAGGTGGGTTTCGGCCCATTTGAGGTGGCGCATGGTGGAGATGATGTAGGGAGGTTCTGGAAATGCCTGGAATCATTTCGGAATGTCAAAAATCAAGAACTTCAAGATTCTTCAAGATTTTCAAGATTCAGTAAATCGTGAAATTCAAGATTTTCAAGAAAATCAAGAACTTTAAGAAATGCCCTTTACTTCAGCTGGATTGATTAGTAGGTGCCATTTCCCTTGTGATGGAGAGTAAAGTGACGCTTTTAACCTGGCTTCTATTCTCTTTAAGGGCGTTGGTGTCCGTAACGAGCTGGGCTTCTGTAGCACTCCTTTGAACATGGTTTTCAAGATCTAATCTGAGCTTCTTGTCCTTCTTCGGGTCATAGGCCCAACTATGTCAACGAACGGATCTCTTTGATATGGGCTCGGGTCCTGGAGCATTGGCGGGCCTCTATGGAGCCCACGAACCTCTAATGCACTTTCCGAGTCCTCATTACTTGGACTGCGATCCTCTGCATACTGACTTGGCGTAGGGCTGGGGATGCCCTCATCATTAAGTAACTCATAAAAATCAGCAAGAAAAAGGAACTTACTTGCTGAAAAAGTAAAAGAAAAGAAGGAAGATTTTTTGTTGCTTTAAGGTGAGCAATGCACAAAATTCTCACTAGAAAAGGGAAGGAAAAATTCAAATTTTACCTTTAAAAAAAAGGGAAAACCAAAAAATAAAGGAGAAAAGAAAAAGAGGAAACTATGAAGAGAATTAGGTAACATGCACAAAGCCTTAATTCTCCTCTTAACCTTAACCCTAATTGTGAATTGCTTCTCCTTGGGCTTGGGCTTGGCCGAATGTGGGTTCATGGAGTGAACTTGATGGATTCGGCCCAATTGATGTAGCATGATGATGTAGATGTAGGAAGCTTCTGGAATCTTGAAACTCAAAAAACATTTCACTTCTAAAATTCTTCAAACTTTATGAAATCTCCATTTCTTCACTGGAAAGATTAGTAGTTACCATTTCCACCATTTCTGTAACATGTAAATACCATTTCCACCATTTCCACAACTTGGAAATACCATTTCTACCATTTCCTTAGCTAGAATGATTAGTATTCACCATTTCCACCATTTGCACAGCTTGGAAATACCATTTCCACCATTTCCTTAATTGGAAAGACTAGTATTCACCATTTCCACCTTGATGGAGAGTAGGGTAACTCTTGTAAGATTTCTTTCTTTCTCATTGAGTTCATTAGAGTTGGATATGAGCTGGGCTTCTGTAGCACACCTTTGAACAAAGTTTGCAAGGTCTGCTTGAGCTTTGAAGTCCTCTTGCGAGTCATTGGCACAACTATATAAACGAACGGATCTCTCTGATATGGACTTGGATCGTGGAGCATTGGCGGGCCTCGATGCAACACTCGAACCTCAACTGCACTCTCTGCACCATCTTTTGGATCCACTTGAGCTGGACTTGGCGATGAGATAGGGGCATTCACATCATCCCCTCCCAGTTGAAAAGGATTCGACCTCGAATCTACATCCTGATCATAATCAAATGAAGACAAGCCACCTGTAAGTCAAGCTTGTAAGCATTTTCCCCCATCTTAGACACAATTTGAAAGGGTCCATCGCCTCTTGGATGAAGTTTCGTTCGTTGAGTTGCGGGAAACCTTTCCTTTCTCATGTGAACCCAAACCCAATCTCCAGGTTCCAAGTTCATAACTTTACACTGACGATTTGCATCTACGGTATACTTAACATTTTTCTTCTCGAGATGAAGTTGAACTTTCTCGTGAAGTCGTTTGACGGTTTCTACTTTCTGTTCGCCATCCATATTGGTTTGTTCGTTCAGGGGCAGTGGCAGTAAATTCATGATCGTCAATGGATTGAAGCGGTAGGTAGCTTCGAAGAGCGAGAAACCTGTTGAGGAGTGTCTCGATCGATTGTAAGCAAACTCAGCAATCGGCAAGACTGTTCCCAACATTTAATATTAGACTTTATCAGTGCTCACAACAAATTCCCTACAGTTCGGTTGGTTACCTCAGTTTGACCATCCGTTTATGGATGACTAAAAGTAGAAAACAACAATTTAGTTCCTACTCTAGACCACAAAGTTTTCCAAAAATAACTCAAGAACTTAATGTCCCTATTAGATACAATTGTGCGTGGAACTCCATGAAGTTGAACTATCCCATGAAAGAATAAATCTGCAACATGTTTAGCATTATTTGTTTTCCTGCAAGGAATAAAATGAGCCATCTTAGAAAATTTGTCCACCACAATGAAAAGTGAGTCATTACCTCTCTGAGTCCTCAGCAAACCTAGAATAAAATCCATAGAGATGTCAGTCCAAGGTAAGGTTGAAATAGGCAAAGGCGTGTAAAGACCACGGGGTTTAGATGTAGACTTAGCCTTCAAACAATTAATACAACGTGAGCAAATTTGTTCTACATCTTTTCACATCTTAGGCCAATAAAAGTGTTCCTTTAACATGTCAAGTGTTTAGATACACCAAAATGACCCATTAACCCCCCATTATGTGCTTCACGAACTAGCAGTTCCCTAGATGAACTACGTGGAATGCATAACTTATTTTCTTTAAACAAGAACCCATCATGTCTGAAGTATTTCTGAAATGCACCATGTTCACATGCTTCATATAAAGTTGAAAAATCAAGGTCAGAAGCATACAAATCTTTGAGATATGCAAACCCTAATGAAGAATGTTCAAGTAGAGTAAGAGCTTCATACCTTCGAGACAGCGCATCAGCCACCATATTCTCTTTTCCCTTCTTATACTTGATAATGTAAGGAAAAGTTTCAATAAAAGCAACCCATTTGGCATGACGCCTGTTCAACTTACCTTGTCCAATTAAGTGTTTAAGGGACTCATGGTCAAAATGCACAACAAACTCCTTAGCCATCAAACAGTGTTGCCAAGTCTCGAGTGCCCTTACCACAGCATAGAGCTCCTTGTCATGAGTAGGATAATTCAATGCAGCTCCTTTCAACTTCTCACTGAAATAGGCAATAGGTTTACCTTCCTACATCAAAACATCACCTATACCAATACCAGAAGCATCACACATAAGTTCAAAAACTTTATCAAAATTAGGCAATGCTAAAACAAGTGCATGAGTGAGATCATGCTTAAGAACAGTAAAGGCATTTTTCTGGGCTTGACCCCATAAGAACAGTACATTTTTCTTGCATAACTCGTTCAGGGGCGCGGGCTTAGTGGAAAAATCCTTCACGAACCTCCTATAAAATCCAGCCAAACCATGGAAAGATCTTACTTGTGAGGCTGAACTTAGTGTATGCCATTCTCGAATAGCTTTACCTCGGTGTCATCAACTTTAACACAATCCTTAGATACAACAAAACCGAGAAAAAAAACTTCTTTCACACAGAAGGTACATTTATTCACATTGGCATAAATTAAATTTAATATGCTCAATATGCTCAGTCCTGTTTCTACTATAGATCAAGATATCATCAAAATAGACAACGACAAATTTCCCTTTGAACTTTCTAAGCACATGATTCACTAAACGCATGAAAGTATTAGGTGCATTTGTTAACCCAAAAGGCATCACTAACCACTCATATAACCCAAACTTGGTTTTAAAAGCAGTTTTCCATTCATCTCCTTCTTTCATTCTAATCTGATGATAGCCCTGTGTGAAATCTATTTTAGTGTAAACTATAGAACCATACAAATCTTCAAGCATGTCATAAAGTCGAGGAATAGGATGCCTATACTTAATGGTAATCTTATTAACAGATCTACAGTCCATACACATTCTCCAAGTACCACCTTTCTTAGGAACAAGTATAATAGGTACTGCACAAGGACTTAGAGATTCTCTTACCTGTCCATTGGTGAGCAATTTCTCAACTTGATTCTGTAATTCCTTTGTTTCCTTAGGATTTACTTTGTAGGCTGGACGATTAGGAATAGATTATCCAGGCACAAAATCAATCTAATGCTCAATGCCGCGAAGAGGGGGCAAACCAGCCGGCAACTCTTCGGGAAAAACATCTGCATATTCCTGCAAGAGAAATTGGACTTCCATAGGGAGATCCCTAGGGATATCGTCAGGGTTAGCACAATGATCTTTATCAAAAAGAATAAGTACACACCATTCTGAGCGAACACTTGCTCAACTTCTCATACACTAGCAAATGAACTAGTCTTAGTTTCTTTTGAAGGCTTATCAGAGTTTACCTTACTACCCTTTACAATTTCTTTACCCTTTCCCTTAGCTTGCAGCTTTTTTGAACCCCACTGGGTGAGCTTGTCCTTCATCCGAACAGATTCAGCATGAACTTCCTCGGGCAAAAGTGGGAGAAATGTATAGATCCTGCCCTGTTGACAGATCGAGTAGGTGTTGGCAACTCCACCATGCGTCGCCTCCATGTCGAAGAGCCAAGGTCGTCCTAGTAGAATATAGCATGCCTCCATGGGGAGAATGTTGTATGTCACCTGTCCTTCGAACTTACCAATAGCAAAAGTGATCCGAACCTGCTTAGTCACTCTGTAGCCATCTAAGCTATCGAGCCATTGAAGCTGGTACGGATGTGGATGGCTGATTATAGGAAGCTTCAGCTTCTCGATCATGTATTCACTAGCCACATTAGTGCAACATCCGCCATTAAACTATTATTACATAAATACCTCCATTAACTTTAGCACGGGTATGGAAGACAGTGGTCTGATGGTCAGTATCATGGACAACAGCAGTTGTCAAAGTACGAGTAACAATCGCCAGTTGAGTGTTGTCTTCTGGCCGATGAACATCTTCCTTAGTATTAGAGTTACTGTCGTCAGTCAATTGAGGAAACGGATTGACAGCACCAATATCCTTTTCTTCTTCTTCGGAAACATACTCACCATCTTTTCCTAACATAACCCTACGGACATTAGGGCAATCACGCATGTAGTGGCAATGACCAGAACATTTATGGCAAGTTATATTACTGATAAATAGCTTAGGAGTAAAAGGTGACTTAGCTGAAGAAGCAGGAGTGGAGTGAGCAGGCATAATAGCTTTCTTCTCTGAGTAGAATGGCTTCTTTGCCGGAAAGAATGGCGATGCCAGAGTCTTCTTCCATTGATTGCTGGCAGGTGTTCGAACAGGTGGAACAGTCTGCAGGTACTCCTCCATCACCTTAGCTTTATGCAACATATCAGTTAAAGAAGCAGCATTCTGTAATTCAACTGCTAAAGCTATCCCACGATTAAGCCCACTAAGAAAACGAGCCATACTAGCACCCTCATCCTCTATTACATTAGCCCTAATTTTGGCCATCTCCAACTTTCTAAAATATTCATCAACATTTAAAGTCCCTTGCACAATAGTATGTAATTTCTTATATAATGCACGAAAATAATAAGCAGGTACAAAAGTTTTGCGTATCTCTGTTGTGAGATCAAACCAAGTCATAGGGGGTGCATGAGCACGCATGGGCCTGGTGTTCCGTCTCATGTCCATCTGTTGATTCCACCAAACAAGAGCATAGTCGATGAAGTTCACGATGGCGAGAAGAGCCTTCTTATGTTCGGGAACCGAGTGAAGCTCAAAGATCCGCTCCATCTTGATCTCCCAGTCTAAGTATACTTCGGGGTCCATACCTCGGGCGAAAGAAGGCACATATGTCTTCAACTCACTTAGACCATCAAAGGGCTTGCTGGAACCACCTTGAGGAGTTTCAATGTTCTCCTCTTCCACCACGGGTTGATTAGCCTGGGTGGCCTTGAGTTCGGCAACCTCACCACTTAGGTCAGCGAACTGAGTGTTGAACTGATTGGTCAAGTTTGCAATAGCAGCTAGGAGTTGTTCATTACTGATGTTAGAACTACCCTTTGACATGGTAACCAGAAAAGATCCTGCGAAGAACAAGTAAAAGTGAGTAAAAGTAACCTTACCCCCTTGTCCCCCTAGTGCCCCTCCTAAAGAACTACACACAAACCAGTGTATCGCTCTTTAGGGTTGGCGGCCCTTGTATGCTGTAACACTCTGCCTTTTACCTCAGACCTGTAAAAAGTTTTCATAGATTACTTTGGCAAAGGTAACAAGCAACAGTTAATCACACAAGCACAACAACTATATAGGAAAGTAGCAAAAAAATTTCGAAATAGACACTTGGTTCTATTTTTGAAAAACACCTTGTAAAAACAAAATTTTGTAGTATAGCTCAAATAAGAAGTGCTTCAAGAGGAACTTTCGGGGACAAGCCCTCAAAGTTCAGAGATAATGGCAATGCACGAAGACAAAATTCAAGCTATATTTTCAGAGTAAACGTACAAGGTAGCACAAAAAGGTTAACAAGGCTAAAGAAGCAGGGCAGTTCAATTGAAGAACAAGAACAATTAGCAGATTTGAAACAAATACGAAGTACTTAAATTACCTAAGATGTGATCACCCTCGCAACAGGCAATCAAGAAACAAATTCCCCCCAATTATCCAAGTTTTTTTTTTTTTTGTTGAAAACAAGAGTCCTTTACGCAACCAGAGCCAAGTGGTGGAAAAGTTCCTCAGATTTTCGAGTGTAGTGCTGTGGGGAGTAGTGTCGGTAATTGAACACTATCAACTTTGCAAGTACATAGGAAAGGGAAGAAGATTTCCAATGAAGAAAATATTCCTCTTTGGTTTTAGAGTGTAGTTCTGTGGGGAGTAGTGTCGGTAATCGAACACTCTCAACTTTGCAAGTACACTTTAAACCTTGGAGAAACAATTCTTACTCAATTTTTGCCACAAAGACACAAGCATGCAAAAAATTATCCCTTTAAGCAATTTTAGAAAATTTTGGCAGCACTACGACACAATTTCAAGAATCCAATATATTTTCAAGAATTCAAAGCTAATGTCTCAAGCATAGGCATACCAATCACAATTGCACAAACTGAGCTACTTAACATTAACCGCAAAACTCACCACAATTACAAAAAAGGGATAAAAATCGCAAAACAACAGCCCAAAACTTAGCAAAAACTGAACAAGGCTTTTTCACAAAAATCCATCTTTTTTTTTTTTTTTTGTTCGGGTGCCTTTTTTTTGTGCTTTTAATTTCAATTTTAAAGATCACAAACAGTAGCAAAAACTGAAATTAGAGGGATTTTAGAGAAAAAAAATTTCTCAGAAAGGAGCAATCTTTTCCACAAAATCAGAACTTTAAAGTAGAGTTAAAGGAAAAGAAAACACCTTATGAGTTGATCAGGTTACTCCAACCTCCTCCTGTCGAGGAAACAGCCAAGGCTCTGATACCAATTAATGTGAACCCTTGATTCCAACTTGTGAAAACAAAAACTCCACGTGGAATATTGCCAAGGAAAGTATGTATGCAAGACGCAGCTTTCAAAACTCTAGAATCCTTACCCTTGGATTTGGCAGACTACTAATTTAACAAGTTAAATTAAACATGCAATTTGAACCAAGTGGAGACTAATAGAGGTGAAACAAAGCATGCAATTAGATAGAAAAATTATCTAATTAGCCTATAGTTCCTGTACTTTAGCAATTAACAAAGCATGCAAATTACTTAAGCCAAAATAAATATGAGTGAATTAATAAAGTATAAATTTATCAATCAATTAATCACTGAAAATTAATGAAGTCATGCACCCCTATTTATAGGTATAGGGAGCACGAAATTTACACAAGAAAATAAGGAAAGAAAACACAAAATTGGAACTTCATCAAGAGATTAAGTAACTCATGAAAATCAGCAAGAAAAAGGAACTTTCTTGCTGAAAAAGTAAAAGTAAAGAAGGAAGAATTTTTGCTGCTTTAAGGTAAGCAATGCACGAAATTCTCACAAGAAAAAGGAAGGAAAAATTCAGATTTTACCTTTAAAGAAAAGGGAAAACCGAAAAATAAAGGAGAAAAGGAAAAGAGGAAACTATGAAGAGAATTAGGTAACATGCACAAAACCTTAATTCTCCTCCTAACCCTAAACCTAATTGTGAATTACTTCTTCTTGGGCTTGGGCTTGGCTGAATGTGGGTTCATGGAGTGGACTTGATGGATTCGGCCCAATTGATGTAGCATGATGATGTAGATGTAGGAAGCTTTTGGAATCTTCTGGAAGATTCCAGAACCATTTCAGAAGCTCAAAAAATATTTCACTTCTAAAATTCTTCAAACTTTATGAAATCTCCATTTCTTCACTGGAAAGACTAGTAGTTACCATTTCCACCATTTCTGTAACTCTTAAATACCATTTCCACCATTTCCACAACTTGGAAATACCATTTCCACCATTTCCTTAATTGGAAGGACTAGTATTCACCATTTCCACCTTAATGGAGAGTAGGGTAACTCTTGTAAGCTTTCTTTCTTTCTTATTGAGTTCATTGCAGTTGGATATGAGATGGGCTTCTGTAGCACACCTTGAACAAAGTTTGCAAGGTCTGCTTTGAGCTTTGAAGTCCTCTTGCGAGTCATTGGCCCAACTATATCAACGAATAGATCTCTCTGATATGGACTTGGATCGTGGAGCATTGGCGGGCCTCGATGCAGCACTCGAACCTCAGCTGCACTCTCTGCACCATCTTTTGGATCCACTTGAACTGGACTTGTCGATGAGCTAGGGGTATTCACATTAGATCTCCTACCTGGTAGGTAATCAAAGAAACCAGTCCCAGCAAATTATCAATTCCCCTAATATGCAGATAAACCAATTGCGAAATTTAAACCCCCCCGTGGTGAAAAAATTCCTCAGAATTCCAGTGTAGTGCTGTAAGGAGTAGTGTCGGCAATCGAACACTATCAACTTTGCAAGCACACTGAAAAAGAAGAAGATTCCTAATGAAGAACAGAGTCCTCTTTGGCGTAAAGTGTAGTGCTGTGGGGAGTAGTGTCGAAAATCGAACACTATCAACTTTGCAAGTACACCCTAAACCGTGGAGAAAACAATCCTTACTCAATAGGTGCCACAAAAAAAAAAAAAAAGAAAACCAATTTTTGCGATTTTAAGAAAAACCCTTGGGTCAGCAAAGTTCAAGTGTGACTCACTAACCAATTCCCATAGATAAATTCAGTAGCACAAGGACACCAAATCAAGAATTCAATATATTTTCAAGAATTCAAAAGAAGGAATCTAGAATGAGTGCATGCAAATCACAAAGTGCAGATAAGGTGAGCTGCTTAACATCAGCTGCAAAACTCACTAACTTAAAAAAAAAAAAAATCGCATAAGAGAAGTGTAAAACAGTCGCAAAAACCCAGCAAGTAGTCAGAAAAACAGTAGCACTAAAGTATCTCTCAAACCCTAGTGTTGCAAAGTAGAGGCGGCTAACAATTTCAACCAAAATCGAAACCCTAGCAAAGGCAAAAACCCGAACCCTAATTAATTTTTTTTAAAGTTCAGAATTTAATTTTGAAATTTCAATAAGGGATGTTCGATTTTAAGAAGTGGAAGAAAAAACATTTTCCCCCAAAGATGTGTAATTTCCCACACTTTTTTTTTTTCAAAAGAAAAGGAAGAAGTAGGAAAAGAAAACACCTGATTGATGATTTGGTTGGGTTACTTCAACCTCCTCTAGCCACGAAACTAGCCTTAGCTCTGATACCAATTGATGTGGACCGAAGTACAGATGCGGATGAATTGCCAAGAAAAGTCTGATTAAGCGGCGTAGCTCGTATAAACTCTTTTACTTACCCAAAATCCAAATAACAAAATAAAATAATCTAGGCTAATTTATTTAAGGAATTTCGAACCAAGTAAAAAAAATAGGTGAAGCATGCAAATTAATTAGGTAGATCAAATAACCTAATTAGATAAGTTTCATGCAATATATAAATCACAAGCATGCAAAAAACATAAGGCAATAAAAAGAGAGTACTCAAACTAATGGTTTAAAGATATGAATACTGTATTAATGAAGTGTTCGAATGGCCCTATTTATACAGTAGGGAATTCGAAACTAGTGGAAATCAACTAGGAAAAGGAAATAGAATTGGAAACCGATGAAAAGATTGATTTCATTTACAATACCAAAACCTGAAAGAAGTAGGTAATGGAATAAAAGGAAAAGGAAATTCAGTTAACCTATTAGGAAGGGGCATCCAAATTCTAGGTAGAAAACAAGTAGGAAAAGAATTGGAAATCCTTCTCCAAAAAGGAGATCAAGAAGGGATCCTTTTTGGAAACTAACAAACTAGTCTTAGTTGTAACAAACTTGTCACAAACTAAGGGTAGGAATAGCAAACATGCACAAATCCTTATCCTTCCCCAAACCCTAACCCTTTAACTGAATTGGCAAGTGGACTTGCGCATGGGCTTTTTGGATTGGCCTAGCCGAACTTGATGATGTGGAATGGGCTCCATGGAGGTTTGGCCTATCTAAGTGGCGCATGGTGGATCTGATGTAGGAAGCTTTCAGAATCTTCTAGAATCTCTCGGAATCAAGATTTTCAAGATTCTTCAAGATTCTGCAAAATATAAAATTCAAGATTTTCAAGAAAATGAAGAACTTCAAGAAACGTCTCGTTAGAGTAAAAGAGCCTTTTGGTGTTTTTAAGAACTTCAAGAAATAGCCTTCTCTTCATTGTGGAATGGTGGATTGCACATTTTTTTCAAGAATTGTTAGGAGAGTGGCAATTTGAACCTTCCCAGCTTTATTCTCCAAGGCGATGGCTTTTACTATCAATTGAGCATCCTGTGAGCAGGCTTGTACAAGATTGTTGAGATCTTCTTGGACTCTTCTTGCTCTGCTCCGCATTATTGGCCCAACGATATCTACAAGTGGGTCCCTTTGATATGGACTTGGATCCTGAAACATTGTAGGCCTCGATGTAGAATCCAGACCTCCTCAGCTTCTCTGGATGCACTTGTCTGTAGACTTGTCGATGGACTAGGGATGCCCTCATCAGTGAGTTAGGTCTTTCCTGATTTGTTTCAAACCTACTACTTATTCTTGTTTTGTCAATTAAATTGCCCTGCTTCTTAAGCTTGCTATCTTTTCATGCTACCTTGAACGATTACTCTAAATTATAGCTTGAATTTTGTCTTCGTGCATTGTCATTATCTCTAAAATTTGAGGGCTTCTCCCCGAAAGTTCCTTATCAGTGTGCTTCTTATTTGAGTTATATTATCAAAATTTCTTTTTTGGAAAGGTATTTTTAAACTGAAAATCGAACCAAGTTCTTTTTTTAAAATTTTTTTGCCGCTTTCCTATACAGTTTTGTTCTTTGTGTGATTAACTGTTTGCTTGTTACCTTTGCCCAAGATTTTGTGACCTTAATTGAGTATACATGACTGAGGTAAAAGGCTGAGTGATACAGCACATAAGGTTTGCCATCCCTAAGAGCAATACACAGGGTTATGTGTAGTTGTTAGAGGGGCCATACTAGGGGGACAAGGGAGTAAGGTTACTGATGAGGGCATCCCATGCTCTACGATAAGTCAAGACGCAGAGGATCACAGTTCGAGTGATGCAGACTCGAGAAGTGCAGCAGAGGTTCGTGTGCTCTATAGAGGCCCGCTGATGTGAACCCCTGATCCCCAACGCCGTGGAAACCAAGAACTCGATGCGGAAAGTGCCAAGGAAAGTCTGAATGCAAGACGCAGTAGCTATTAACTTCTAGAATCCTTACCCTTGGATTCGGTAGACTACTAACTTACAAAGTAAATTAAACACGCAATTCGAACCAAGTGGAGAATAATAGAATCGAAGCAAAGCTTAGCAATAGACAGAGCAATTATCTATTAGCCTATAGTTTCTGTAGCTTTAGCAATTAACAAACATGCAAATTACATAAGCCCAAAATAAGGTGAGTGATTAAAGAAGTATAAAACTATAAATTAAATCATTTAATCAGCTAAGTAATAATGGGGAATTCGGCTGCCCTTATATATGGGAGGGATGGCCGAATTATTGATCCTAATTGGACTAGGAAAAGAAGTGAAATTGGAAACCAATCAAGAGATTGATTTCATATAAGAACCAAATCCTAAAGGAACTAGGATTGGTTAAAGAAAAGGAAATTGGTTGGATAGTAGGTCTCCTTGGCCGAAATTACAAAGAAATAAGGAAATAAAAACCAATCACAAAAAGTTTTCAAGAAGGTAAACCTTTTTGGAAACTTCTTATCCTTGTAAGCCTAGTTGTAACAAACTTGTAACAACCTAACAAACTAGTAACAAACTTTGGATAGAATTAGGTAACATGAAAAAAATCTAATCCTACCCTAACCTAAGCTTCCAAGTGGCGTGTGGGCTGCTTCTTGTGGGTTTGGCTGGCCGAAATTTGAAGGGAATAGACTCCATGGTGAGTTCGACCCATTTTGAGATGGCGCAAGGTGCTGATAGTGTAGGGAGCTTCTGGAATCTTCTGGAAACTCCCGGAATCATTTTGGAATGTCAAAAATCAAGATTTTCAAGATTTTTAAGATTTTAAAGATTCTTCAAGATTCAGTAAACTGCGAAATTCAAGATTTTCAAGAAAATCAAGAACTTCAAGATTTGTCTCTTTAAAGTCCCAGAACCTTCTGGTTTCTTCAAGAACTTTAAGAAACGACCCTTTCTTCATTGTGGAGAGTTTGGAGATGCCTTTCCTTCAAGGATCTTTGAATAGCATGACTCTTCTACTTCTCCTGGCATTCTTCTTAAGGGCTTTGCCTTCTGGTTGGCTTTGTGGATGCTGACTCATAACTTATGTTATTTTTAACCTTGGATATCCTTATCATTCCCTTTCAGTTAGAAAGGACTCGTCCTCGAATCCAAGTTGCTGCAAAAACAAATAGAACAAGTCAGCAACATTAACACATGACGTAGATCATACTTACCAGGCAAACAGGTGTGTATGCTATGCCCCTCAATTGCACAACCACTGTGAGTGTTGATGTGGGGAATTCGAAGCCCCCTGCACTTTTGTAGAATTGATTTCAAGGACACTGCTATCATTTTTGATTCTTCAAGAACCTTTTAGACGCTTGCAAGAAACTATCGGGAAGCATCTAAAACCTCATGAACTTATCCATACTCCTCAAGAATAATTGCTTATCAATAAAAAAAATCTCAAATATTAGTTGCAGGCAGATATAGTTAGATTAACCAAACTATATACTCAACATATAGCTTAAACAAATTATGCACGTGAGCTATAAGACTACACAATTGAATAATTATTGTAACCAGCAGAAATTGCATGTATAACTGATGTGACTACCAATTAATAATTACAGAGACAATTTTTGAGAAAGACATCTTAGGCAAATAGTGAACTACAAAAACATGCAGTTTTTGAACCAAAAGATGTATCCCATGAGGCTATGCACATGTTTAAGATTCACAATACTCAAGATGTTGTAAAATCCCTAACATGATGATAACCAATAGAAGGAGAATCAGTGTAAAAGTAAAAGCATACCTTTGTGAAGCATATGCTAAAGATACCTAATACTATGACTTACACTTCGATTCTCAGGCTAAGTAAGAAGGAACAACAATGGTACCAAATCTCCCTATAGGGGTCAATTTGCACAAAGTTATACCCTTATAAAGCTATTTGCAAGGGTCTAGTAGAACGTAACCCTAGTAAAGAATCACGTGCAACCAAGGCACCAATCTCCCTGGTGGGATCAATTTGCTAAAGGTAGCCTAATTCTCAAAGTAATGGCAGCCATGAGTTGCGCATTCGTAACTTGGGGCACTTCTCCTCATGAAATACCTAGTAACCAAGTAAGATTCCTGCTAAGAACAAGTAAAAGTGAGCAGAGTAACCTTACTCCCTTGTCTCCCTAGTATGGCCCCTCTAACAACTACACACAACCCTGCGTATCGCTCGTAGGGATGGCAACCCTTATGTGCTGTATCACTCAGCCTTTTACCTCAGTCCTGTATACTCAATTAAGGTCACAAAATCCTGGGTAAAGCTAACAAGCAAACAGTTAATCACACAAAGAACAAAACTACATAGGAAAGTGGCAAAAATCTTTTGAAAAAAAGAACTTGGTTCGATTTTCAGTTTTAAAAAAAAAACACCTTTTCGAAAAAGAAAATTTGATAATATAGCTCAAATAAGAATCACACCGATAAGGAACTTTCGGGGAGAAGCCCTCAAAGTTCAGAGATAATGACAGTGTACGAAGACAAAATTCAAGCTATAATTCAAAGTAATCATTCAGGTAGCACAAAAAGATAGCAAGCTTAAGAAGCAGGGCAATTCAATTGAAGAAACAAGAATAATCAGCAGGTGTGAAACAAATCAGGAAAGACCTAACTAACCCGAGAAGTGATCACCCTACCCGTCGGGTAATCAAGAAACCAATTCCAACCAATTATTCAAGTGTTCGAAAAATAAAATTTTAATCCCTGTGGCTGAAAAATTCCCCTGATGTCACTATGGTGCTGTGGGGAGTAGTGGCAAAAACGAACACTATCAACTTTGCAAGCACAATGATAGAGAAGAAGATTCCCAATAAAGAAAGAAACCTCTTTGGCTTTGGAGCGTACTGCTGTGGGGAGTAGTGTCGATGAACGAACACTATCAACTTTGCAGGCACACTTTAAACCGTGGAGAAATCAATCCTTGAAACAATTGCCACAAGGATACCAAAAATTGCAAATTTATCACCTCCCAACACTTTAATATGCAAATTTGTAAAAGTGGGAAGCACAACGATACAATTTCAAGAATTCAATATATTTTCAAGAATTCAAAACAAGGTATCAAGATTCATGCAGAAAAGTATCAATTGCAAAAACAAGGTGAGTGGCTTAACTTCATCCGCCAAAGTTCAGCAAATTCAATACAAATTGCAAATAGGGAGAGGCAAGCAAAACAGTCCAAATTAAAGAGCAATTTCAGCAACAAAAAGTGTCACTTATCCTTTAATTATTACCAAAAATAGTACCAATTGGACTCATAAAGGCAATTGCAAAACAGTACCAAAAGTGAGCAAAAGAGCCCTAGCTTTAAAAACCCTAAAAACCGATTTTCGAATTTTGAATAATCCAATTTTTAAAACCTCCTTTTCGATTTTCCCTTTCTTTTTCAAGCCAAAATTTCGATTTTAATTTGCAAAAACAGTATGAGCAAAATCGAAATAGTTTATGTAAGAAAAAGAAAAATTTTTCTCAAAAACGAGCGTTCGTTTCCACAAAATCAGTAATTAAAGTAGATTAAGGGAATAGAAAACACCTGATGAGTTGATTGTGTTACTCCAATCTCCTCTTGTCGAGCAAACAGCCTTGGCTCTGATACCAGTTGATCTGAACCCCTGATCCCCAACGCCGTGGAAACCAAGAACTCGATGCGGAAAGTGCCAAGGAAAGTCTGAATGCAAGACGCAGCTCTTAACTTCTAGAATCCTTATCCTTGGGTTCGGCAGACTACTAACTTATAAAGTAAATTAAACACGTAATTCGAACCAAGTGAAGAATAATAGAATCGAAACAAAGCTTAGCAATAGATAGAGCAATTATCTATTAGCCTATAGTTTCTGTAGCTTTTACAATTAACAAACATGCAAATTACATAAGCCCAAAATAAGGTGAATGATTAAAGAAGTATAAAACTATAACTTAAATCATTTAATCAACTAAGTAATAATGGGGAATTCGGCTGCCCTTATATAGGGAGGGGTGGCCATACTATTGATCCTAGTTGGACTAGGAAAATAAGTGAAATTGGAAACCAATCAAGAGATTGATTTCATACAAGAACCAAATCCTAAAGGAACTAGGATTGGTTAAAGAAAAGGAAATTGGTTGGAGAGTAGGTCTCCTTGGCCGAAATTACAAAGAAATAAGGAAATAAAAACCAATAACAAAAAGGTTTCAAGAAGGTAAACCTTTTTGGAAACTACTTATCCTATTAAGCCTAGTTGTAACAAACTTGTAACAACCTAACAAACTAGTAACAAACTTTGGATAGAATTAGGTAACATGCACAAAACCTAATCCTACCCTAACCTAAGCTTCCAAGTGGCATGTGGGCTGCTTCTTGTGGGCTTGGCTGGCCGAAAGTTGAAGGGATTGGACTCCATGGTGAGTTCGGCCCATTTTGAGATGGCGCATGGTGTTGATAGTGTAGGGAGCTTCTGGAATCTTCTGGAAACTCCCAGAATCATTTTGGAGTGTCAAAAATCAAGATTTTAAAGATTCTTCAAGATTCAGTAAACTGCGAAATTCAAGATTTTCAAGAAAATCAAGAACTTCAAGATTTGTCTCTTTAAAGTCCCAGAACCTTCTGGTTTCTTCAAGAACTTCAAGAAATGACCCTTTCTTCATTGTGGAGAGTTTGGAGATGCCTGTCCTTCAAGGATCTTCGAATAGCATGACTCTTCTACTTCTCCTGGCATTCTTCTCAAGGGCTTTGCCTTCTGGTTGGCTTTGTAGATTCTGACTCATAACTTGTGTTATTTTTAGCCTTGGATATCCTTATCACCCACCAATGCTCCAGGACCCAAGTCCCTATCAAAGAGATCCGTTCGTTAATATAGATGGTCTATGACCCGAAGGAGGGCAAGGAAGCTCAGAGCAGATCTTGAAAACCTTGTCCGGAGGTGTACTTTAGACACCCAGCTCGTTACGGACACAAACTCCCTTGAAGAGAATAGAAGGAAGGTTAAAAGCATCATTTTACTCTTCATTACAGAGGAAATGACCCCTACTAATCAATCCAGCTGAAGGAAAGGGTATTTCTTGAAGTTCTTCATTTTCTTGAATATCTTGAATTTCGTGTTTTACTGAATCTTGAAGAATCTTGAAAATCTTGAAGAATCTTGAAATTCTTGATTTTTGACGTTCTGAAATGATTCTAGGAGATTCAAGAACCTGCCTACATCATCCACCTCATGCGCCACCCCAAATAAGCTTGCTATCTTTTTGTGCTACCTGAATGATTACTCTGAATTATAGCTTGAATTTTGTCTTCGTACACTGTCATTATCTCTGAACTTTGAGGGTTTCTCCCCGAAAGTTCCTTATCGGTGTGATTCTTATTTGAGCTATATTATCAAATTTTCTTTTTCGAAAAGGTGTTTTTTTTTTAAATTGAAAATCGAACCAAGTTCTTTTTTTCAAAAGATTTTTGCCACTTTCCTATGTAGTTTTGTTCTTTGTGTGATTGACTGTTTGCTTGTTAGCTTTACCCAGGATTTTGTGACCTTAATTGAGTATACAGGACTGAGGTAAAAGGTTGAGTGATACAGCACATAAGGGTTGCCATCCCTCGGAGGATACACAGGGTTGTGTGTAGTTGTTAGAGGGGCCATACTAGAGGGACAACGGAGTAAGGTTACTTTGCTCACTTTTACTTGTTCTTAGCAGGAATTTTTCTTGGTTACTTTAGGTATGTCAGGAGGAGAAGCACCCCCAGTTACGATTGCGCAACTCATGGCAGCCATTGCAAATTTAACCAATCAATTCGCAGA
The DNA here is from genome assembly GCA_016801395.1 of Leptodermis oblonga. Lineage (NCBI taxonomy): Eukaryota > Viridiplantae > Streptophyta > Magnoliopsida > Gentianales > Rubiaceae > Leptodermis > Leptodermis oblonga. The sequence goes on along the minus strand of CM028759.1, from coordinate 21,330,956 downwards.
CCTCAAGGACGAGGTCAATTAGATAAGGGCCGCCCAGCAGGGCCGGTTCGAGGAGGAGGAAGACGTTCACACCCCATGGCTGGCAATGATACAAAGCCCTTTGAAGGTCTAAGTCAATTGAAGATATCTTTGTGATGAGGGAATCCCCAGCCCTACGCTAAGTTAGTATGCAGAGGATCCCAATTCAAGTAATGAGGACTCAGAAAATGCAGTAGAGGTTCGTGTGCTCCATAGAGGCCTACTGTTAGACCCTTTTTAGTGGGCTAAGAATATTTCCCCATTTTGTGATGTATTTCCATTAGTTGAGGTTCGTTTGTAATAGTTAGGTGTTCTTTTGGTGAGAACATTAGACTGTTAGGGAAAATGGTAGACTTTAAGCAAGTTTGCTGATTTTTCGCATGTTGTATGCCCGGCTTGGAACTTGGGGTTTTGCTGGTCCGGCACCTTGAAGGAAATGACATGGTCCAGCCTCAATAATGAAATGTATGGATTTGGCTCGAGCCTTGGCTGAAGAACAAGCCTTTGGGCGAGCTAAATGGCAGTAAGTGTAAGTGGGTTGCATTTGGTGCGTGGATGGCTTAAGTGGTGTTAGCCATGGTGCGGCAATTGGCCGTGGTGGCGCTGAGCGCCGGGAATCTCGGTGGACCTATGGTGCGGAGCTAAGGCTATGGGTTCGCGGCTACGGTTGTGGGCAAAAGAGTTGGTGCTCGGCTGTGGCAGTTTACCGCGATCGTGGCCCCGAAAAGCGGGGGTCGCCGGGAAATAGGGCGCGTAGCTGCGCGCGGAAGTTACTTGCCCGCGATTGAAGTAGTTGTAAGCCTAGGTGGTTGGGGCTGTCAACCACGTGAAATACCTACAAATAGCTAAGTAGAGCTAGGAGCTCAGGGGGACAAGCCGGTGGGATAGAAATCTGCAGCTTGCGAGTTGCCTTTGCGAGTGTAACCAAAGTGTTGGCCGAGGTAGGCTAGTTTTTGGGAAATTAGCCTAGGTGGTGTGCTTGGCGCACGAGCCTTCTTGCGTGTTGGTGTAGCCTTAGTGTAGGCATGAGTCCTTTGTGTATTGTTCATAGTGTTGGCAATAATATACTTAGGATTGGGGCAGATTGCCCAAAACTTGTGTTGCTGTGCTGCGAGGCAATAACCTCAGCATGTTGGTGCGTGATCACGGAGTGGTCTACGAGATCGCACGTGGGTGCAAAGTAATTCCGCAACTTTGTGCCGTGTTTAGGCTGGTTAGGAGAGGGACTAATGCCATCGCAGCCTTTTTCCATAGAGAGTGAAAAAGGGTGTGACACCTACCAATGCTCCAGGACCCGAGCCCATATGAGAGAGATCCGTTCGTTGACATAGTTGGGCCTATGATCTGAAGAAGGACAAGGAAGCTCAGATCAGATCTTGAAAACCTTGTTCAAAGGTGTACTACAAAAGCCCAGCTCGTTACGGAAACCAACGCCCTTGAAAAGAATAGAAGGAAGGTTAAAAGCATCACCTTACTCTCCATCACAGGGGAAATGGCGCCTACTAATCAATCCAGCTGAAGGAAAGGGCATTTCTTGAAGTTCTTGATTTTCTTGAAAATCTTGAATTTCACGGTTTATTGAATCTTGAAGAATCTTGAAAATCTTGAAGAATCTTGAAGTTCTTGATTTTTGACATTTCGAAATGATTCCGGGAGATTCGAGAACCTCCCTACATCATCTCCACCATGCGCTACCTCAAATGGGCCAAAACCCACCTTGAAGTCCATCTCACAATTTTGGCCAGCCAAGCCCACAAGAAGCAGCCCACACGCCACTTGGAAGCTTAGGTTAGGGTAGGATTAGGTTTTGTGCATGTTACCTAATTCTATCCAAAGTTTGTTACTAGTTTGTTAGGTTGTTACAAGTTTGTTAAAACTAAGCTTACTAGGATAAGTAGTTTCCAAAAAGGTTTACCTTCTTGAAACCTTTTTGTGATTGGTTTTTATTTCCTTATTTCTTTGTAATTTCGGCCAAGGAGACCTACTCTCCAACCGATTTCCTTTTCTTTAACCAATCCTAGTTCCTTTAGGATTTGGTTCTTGTATGAAATCAATCTCTTGATTGATTTCCAATTTCACTTCTTTTCCTAGTCCAAGTATTATCAATAATTCGGCCACCCCTCCCCTATATAAGGACAGCCAATTCCCCATTATTACTAGTTGATTAAATGATTTAAGTTACAGTTTTATACTTCTTTAATCATTCACCTTATTTTGGGCTTATGTAATTTGCATGTTTGTTAATTGCTAAAAGCTACAGGAACTATAGGCTAATAGATAATTGCTCTGTCTATTGCTAAGCTTTGTTTTGATTCTATTATTCTCCACTTGTTTTGAATTGCGTGTTTAATTTACTTTGTAAGTTAGTAGTCTGCCGAATCCAAGGTAAGGATTCTAGAAGTTAAGAGCTGCGTCTTGCATTCAGACTTTCCTTGGCACTTTCCGCATCGAGTTCTTGGTTTCCACGGTTGGGTGGGGATCAGGGGTTCACATCAAGTTTCTTGAAGTTCTTGATTTTCTTGAAAATCTTGAATTTCACGGTTTATTGAATCTTGAAGAATCTTGAAAATCTTGAAGAATCTTGAAGTTCTTGATTTTTGACATTTCGAAATGATTCCGGGAGATTCGAGAACCTCCCTACATCATCTCCACCATGCGCTACCTCAAATGGGCCAAAACCCACCTTGAAGTCCATCTCACAATTTTGGCCAGCCAAGCCCACAAGAAGCAGCCCACACGCCACTTGGAAGCTTAGGTTAGGGTAGGATTAGGTTTTGTGCATGTTACCTAATTCTATCCAAAGTTTGTTACTAGTTTGTTAGGTTGTTACAAGTTTGTTAAAACTAAGCTTACTAGGATAAGTAGTTTCCAAAAAGGTTTACCTTCTTGAAACCTTTTTGTGATTGGTTTTTATTTCCTTATTTCTTTGTAATTTCGGCCAAGGAGACCTACTCTCCAACCGATTTCCTTTTCTTTAACCAATCCTAGTTCCTTTAGGATTTGGTTCTTGTATGAAATCAATCTCTTGATTGATTTCCAATTTCACTTCTTTTCCTAGTCCAAGTATTATCAATAATTCGGCCACCCCTCCCCTATATAAGGACAGCCAATTCCCCATTATTACTAGTTGATTAAATGATTTAAGTTACAGTTTTATACTTCTTTAATCATTCACCTTATTTTGGGCTTATGTAATTTGCATGTTTGTTAATTGCTAAAAGCTACAGGAACTATAGGCTAATAGATAATTGCTCTGTCTATTGCTAAGCTTTGTTTTGATTCTATTATTCTCCACTTGTTTTGAATTGCGTGTTTAATTTACTTTGTAAGTTAGTAGTCTGCCGAATCCAAGGTAAGGATTCTAGAAGTTAAGAGCTGCGTCTTGCATTCAGACTTTCCTTGGCACTTTCCGCATCGAGTTCTTGGTTTCCACGGTGTTGGGATCAGGGGTTCACATCAAGTTTCTTGAAGTTCTTGATTTTCTTGAAAATCTTGAATTTTATATTTTGCAGAATCTTGAAAATCTTGAAAAGTCTTGATTCCAAAATGATTCCGGGAGATTCCAGAAGATTACAGAAGCTCCCTATACCATTCCGCCATGCGCCATCAAATAGGCCGAACCTCCATGGAGTCCATTCCACATCACCAAGTTCGCCCAGCCCAACAAGCAGTCCACACACAAGGCCTACCTATCTAGGGTTTGTGAAATAAGGGTTAGGCTTTGGGGGAAAATAAGGGTGCATGTTCCCTATTTTGCCCTTAGTTTGTTAGTTTCCGAAAAGGATCCCTTCTTGATCTCCTTTTTGGAGTAGGATTTCCAATTCTTTTCCTTCTTGATTTCCACTTGTAATTTCGGCTGCCCTTATCTTTAAGGTAACCAAATTTCCTTTTCTTATTCCATTACCTACTTCTTTCAGGTATTGGTATTGTAAAGGAAATCAATCTCTTGATTGGTTTCCAATTCGAACTCTTTTCCTAGTTCTTTTAGGTTAATATTTCGGCTGCCCTGACTCTATAAATAGGGCATCCGCACAACATAATAAATTATTTATTCTTATCTTTAAACTATTAGTTTGAGTACTCTCCCTTTATTGCTTTATGTATTTTGCATTCTGGTTTTTTATATAATGCTTGAAATTTAGCTTAATTAGGTTATTTTCTCTACCTAATTAAATTCGTATGTTTCACCACTTTTCTTACTTGGTTCGAATTCCTTTAAGTAAATTAGCTTAGGTTAGCTTATTTTTGTTATATGGATTTCGGGTAAGTAAAGAGTTTATACGAGCTACGCCGCTTAATCAGACTTTCCTTGGCAATTTATCCACATGTGTACCTTGGTCCACATCATGGAATACCACGCACAATCATCTCGGATAGGGATGTTAAAATTTTTGAGTTATTTTTGGAAAAAATTGTGGTCTAGACTAGGAACTAAATTACTATTTTCTACTACTAGTCATCCGCAAACGGATGGTCAACAAAAGTGACCAACCGAACAGTAGGGAATTTGTTAAGGGCACTGATTAAAAATAATCTTGCATGTTGGGAATAGGTCTTGCCGATTGCAGAGTTTGCCTACAATCGCTCCAAGCATTCATCAACTGGATTTTCGCCCTTTGAAGCTGCCTATGGCTTCAATCCGTTGACGGTCATGGATTTACTGCCACTGCCCCTGAAGGAACAAACAAGTCTGGATGGCGAATAGAAAGTAGACACTCTCAGAAAGATTCATCAGAAGGTTCGAGAGAACCTTGAGAAGAAAAATGCCAAGTATGCTTCAGATACCAATCGAAGTCGCAAGGCTGTGAACTTTGAACCAGGCGACTGGGTTTGGGTTCACATGAGGAAGATGAGGAAATCCAAGGCTAAAAAAACACAAGTTATGAGTTAGCAGAATCCACGAAGACAAAGGAAAGCTCCAATGACCTTAATGAGAAGGAAATGAAGATTACAAGAGTTACCCTACTCGCCATCAAAGTGGAAATGGTGAATACTAATCATCCCATCTAAGGAAATGGTATTTCCAAGCTGTGGGAATGGTGGAAATGGTATTTATGAGCTAAGGAAATGGTGGAAATGGTAATTACAAGTCTTTCTAGTGAAGAAATGGAGATTTCATAAAGTTTGAAGAATTTTAGAAATGACATGTTTTTTGAGATTTGAAATGATTCCGAAAGCTTCTAGAAGATTCCAGAAGCTTCTTACATCTGCATTATCATGCTACATCAATTGGGCCGAATCCATCAAGTCCACTCCATGAACCCACATTTTGCCAAGCCCAAGCCCAAGGAGAAGCAATTCACAATTAGGGTTAGGGTTAGGAGGAGAATTAAGGTTTTGTGCATGTTACCTAATTCTCTTCATAGTTTCCTCTTTTTCTTTTCTCCTTTATTTTTTGGTTTTCCCTTTTCTTTAAAGGTAAAATCTGAAATTTTCCTTCCTTTTTCTTGTGAGAATTTCGTGCAATGCTTACCTTAAAGCAGCCAAAATTCTTCCTTCTTTTCTTTTACTTTTTCAGCAAGTAAGTTCCTTTTTCTTGCTGATTTTTGTGAGTTACTTAATCTCTTGATTAAGTTCCAATTTTGTGTTTTCTTTCCTTATTTTCTTGTGTAACTTTCGTGCTCCCTATACCTATAAATAGGGGTGCTGCACTTCATAATTCGACAGTGATTAATTGAATGAAAGTTTATACTTTATTATTCACTCTTCTTTATTTTGGCTTAAGCAATTTGCATGCTTTGTTAATTGCTAAAGTACAGGAACTATAGGCTAATTAGATAATTGCTCTATCTAACTGCAGGCTTTGTTTCGCCTCTATTATTCTCCACTTGGTTCAAATTGCGTGTTTAATTTAACTTGTTAAATTAGTAGTCTGCCGAATCCAAGGGTAAGGATTCTAGAGTTTTGAGAGCTGCGTCTTGCATACAGACTTTCCTTGGCAATTTTTTGCATTGAGTTCTTCTTTTCACAAGTTGGAATCAAGGGTTCACATCAGGAAGGAAAGGTTTCCAGCAGCCCGGAGGACGAAACTCCACCCCAGAGACGATGGGCCTTTTCAAGTTATAGCAAAGATGGGGGATAACGCCTACAAACTAGATCTACCAGGTGAGTATAGCGTTAGTGCATCTTTTAATGTTGCTGACTTGTCTCCGTTTAATTTTGACCAAGATCTTGATTCGAGGTCGAATCCTTTCCAACCGGGAGGGAATGATGAGGGCATCCCCAGCCCTACGCCAAGTCAGTATGCAGAGGATCCCAGTTCAAATAATGAGGACTCGAAAAGTGCAGCACAGTTTCGCGTGCTCCATAGAGGCTCGGTAATGTTCCAGGACCCAAGCCCATATCAGAGAGATCCGTATGTTGACATAGTTGGGCCTATGACCCGAAGAAGGACAAGGAAGATCATATCAGATCTTGAAAACCTTGTTCAAAGGTGTACTACAGAAGCCCAGCTCGTTACAGACACCAACGCCCTTGAAGAGAATAGAAGGAAGGTTAAAAGCGTCACTTTACTCTCCATCACAGGGGAAATGGTGCCTACTAATCAATCCAGCTGAAGGAAAGGGCATTTCTTGAAGTTCTTGATTTTTTTTGAAAATCTTGAATTTCGCAATTTACTGAATCTTGAAGAATCTTGAAGTTCTTGATTTTTGACATTCAAAATGATTCCGGGAGATTCCAGAACCTCCCTACATCATCTCCACCATGCGCCACCTCAAATGGGCCGAAACCCACCTTGAAGTCCATCTCACAATTTCAGCCAGCCAAGCCCACAAGAAGCAGCCCACACGCCACTTGGAAGCTTAGGTTAGGGTAGGATTAGGTTTTGTGCATGTTACCTAATTCTATCCAAAGTTTATTACTGGTTTGTTAGGTATTTACAAGTTTGTTACAACTAAGCTTACTAGGATAAGTAGTTTCCAAAAAGGTTTACCTTCTTGAAACCTTTTTGTGATTGGTTTTTATTTCCTTATTTCTTGGTAATTTCAGCCAAGGAGACCTACTCTCCAACTGATTTCCTTTTCTTTGACCAATCCTAGTTCCTTTAGGATTTGGTTCTTGTATGAAATCAATCTCTTGATTGATTTCCAATTTCACTTCTTTTCCTAGTCCAATTAGGATCAATAATTCGGCTACCCCTCCCCTATATAAGGGCAGCCGAATTCCCCATTATTACTTCGTTGATTAAATGATTTAAGTTATAGTTTTATACTTCTTTAATCACTCACCTTATTTTGGGCTTATGTAATTTGCATGTTTGTTAATTGCTAAAAGCTAAAGGAACTATAGGGTAATAGATAATTGCTCTGTATATTGCTAAGCTTTGTTTTGATTCTATTATTCTCCACTTGTTTTGAATTATGTGTTTAATTTACTTTGTAAGTTAGTAGTCTGTCGAATCCAAGGGTAAGGATTCTAGAAGTTAAGAGCTGCGTCTTGCAATCAGACTTTCCTTGGCACTTTTTGCATCGAGTTCTTGGTTTCCACGGTGTTGGGGATCAGGGGTTCACATCACTGTGCCTTCTTTCAGCGGAGGTACAAACCCCAAAGAATACTTAAACTGGGAGATCAAGATGGGGTGGATCTTTGAGCTTCACTCGGTTCTCGAAAACAAGAAGGCTTCACTCGCGGTGGTCAATTTCACCGAATATGCCCTCGTTTGGTGGAATCAGGAGTTGGACCAGAGGCGCAACACCAGGCCTATGCGTGCACATGCACCAGCTATTTCATGGTTTGATTTGACGACAGCGATACGCAAGACTTTTGTACCTGCGTATTATTTTAGAGAATTGTATAGGAAGTTACGCACTCTTGTACAGGGATCTTTAACTGTAGATGCTTATTTTAGGAAATTAGAGATGGCTAATATTAGGGCTAATGTAATAGTAGAAAATGCCGCCAACATGGCGCGTTTTCTTAGTGGGCTTAATAGAGGGATAACTTTAGCTGTGGAACTACAGAATGCTACTAGTTTGACGGATATGCTCCATAAAACCAAAGTGGTGGAAGAATACATGAAGACTATTCCACCAGTTAGGATGCCTGCCAGCGCCCCTACTACTTGGAGAAAGAATCCGCTATACACGCCAACACCCGCCAAGAAACCGTTCAACTTTGAATGTAAAGCTATTCAATCAGCCCCAACCACCTCTTCTTCTTCAGCAGCTAAACCCCTTTCACTCCAAAGGAGAGCATCTCGTAGATCACTTGCCACAGGGGTTCTGGTTGGCCGCAGGCACTACATGAGGGATTGTTCTAATATCCAAAAGGACTAGGACAGGATGACGAGTACATCTCAGAAGAAGAAGGCAATGATGATGCCAATCTTAACTCAAAATTGGCTGACAACAATAGGTCTGATGCAGAGGAGGACATTCACCAGCCAGAGGACTACAGCCAGATTGCCATTGTGTCCCGATATTTGACTATAGCTGTTGTCCAAGATACTTCATCACAAACCAACATCTTCCACACCAGGACTAAAGTCAATGGAGGTGTATGTGTTCTGATAGTTGACAGAGGGAGTTGCACCAATGTGGCCAGCGAATACATGGTCGAGAAGCTCCATGATAAGGATATCCAAGGCTAAAAATAACACAAGTTATGAGTCAGAATCCACAAAGCCAACTAGAAGGCAAAGCCCTTGATGATGAGGATATCCAGAGCTAAAACAGCACACATTATGAGTCAGAAAGATGGACGCCAAATGGAAGCTCACGCCTTGGAGGAAAATGGAGGAAATGTGCAAATTGCGAATCTTCTACAAATCTTTGAAGAAGAAACGCAAATCATCAAATCATCAAATCCTAATAAAAAAGAAGGCTATTTCTTGAAGTCTTGAAGATGCCGGGAGGTTTTTGGACTTAAGAGAAACAAATTGATAAAGTTCCCTACAAATTGGGCCGACCCAAAACTCATGGACCAGCCCACAAGTTTTCGGCCAGCCCAAGGAGTCCACAAGAGAAGCCGCACGGCCAATCCAAGGAGAAAAGCCCACATGGCCAGCCCAAGGAAAAAGCCACACGGCTTGGGGAATTTTCGAATTTTTAATTAAGTTATTTTATTTTTATTTAGTTTCAAAAAAGGGTTTCCTTATTCTTTTTGGGATTAGGATTTTTATTCTTTTCCTACTTGTTTTCTAATTAGCTTTCCTTCTTGATTTGGTACTTGTAATTTCGGCAATCACCCATTATGAGGTGACCGAATTTTTGTTGCCTTTTCTTACCATTCCTACTTCTTTCCGGGTTTGGTAATTGTACAAGAAATTAACCTCTTGGTTAATTTCCAATTCTAATTCTTTTCCTTTTCTTTTTCTACTGATTTTCGGCCATCCCTTCTCCTATATAAAGGGGCCGAAACTTCAATAATATTTAGAGTATTTCAGATCAAAAACTTAGTGTTTGAAGTACCTCCTTTTATTGCTTTATGTATTTGCATGTCGTAGTTTACATAATTGCATGAAACTTAGCTAATTAGGTTCTTGCTCTGCCTAGTTATTCGCATGTTTCACACCTCTTTCTTGCACTTGGTTCGAATTTATAACAAGTTGGTCAGGATAGTTTTTCCTTTGTTTTATCAAATCCGAACGTGAGTTAAAGGTTTTGTAAAAGCTTGTCACTTAATCACAAGGTCCTTGGCAACATTATCCGCATGTGTACAACCGTCCACATCACTTGAGAAGAATGCCAGGAGAAGTAGAAGAGTCATGCTATTCAAAGATCCTTGAAGGAAAGGCATCTCCAAACTCTCCACAATGAAGAAGGGTCGTTTCTTGAAGTTCTTGAAAAAACCGGAAGGTTCTTAGACTTTAAAGAGACAAATCTTGAAGTTCTTGATTTTCTTGAAAATCTTGAATTTCGCGGTTTACTGAATCTTGAAGAATCCTGAAAATCTTGATTTTTGACATTCCAAAATGATTCCGAGAGTTTCCAGAAGATTCCAGAAGCTCCCTACACTATCAGCACCATGCGCCATCTCAAAATGGGCCGAACTCACCATGTAGTCCATTCCCTTCAAATTTTGGCCAGCTAAGCCCACAAGAAGCAGCCCACACACCACTTGGAAGCTTAGGTAGGGGAAGGATTAGGTTTTCTGCATGTTACCTAATTCTACCCAAAGTTTGTTACAAGTTAGTTAGGTTGTTACAAGTTTGTTACAACTAGATCAACTTGGTAGTTTCCAAAAAGGGATCTCTTCTTTATCTCCCTTTTTGATTAGGTTTTATAACTATTTATTAAGTATTTTAATGTGTAAATTCGGCCATATCTAATAGGGGGCAGCTGAATTAGGAAATAAACACCAAACCTAGTTCCTTTAGGTTTTTGGTTTGTAATAAATCAATCTCTTGATTGGTTTCCAATTCTATCTCTTTTCCTTTTGTATTTTGGACTTTAATTTCGTCCATCCTACTCTCTATAAATTGAGGGGGACGAAATTCATTGTTCCTTAGTTGATTAAATTATTTAAGTTATAGTTTTATACTTCTTTAATTACTCACCTTATTTTGGGCTTATGTAATTTGCATGTATGTTAATTGCTAAAAGTTACAGAAACTATAGGCTAATATATAATTGCTCTGTCTATTGCTAAGCATTTTTTTGATTATATTATTCTCCATTTGGTTCGAATTGCGTGTTTAACTTACTTTGTAAGTTAGTAGTCTGCCGAATCCAAGGGTAAGGATTCTAGAAGTTAAGACCTGCGTCTTGCATTCAGACTTTCCTTGGCACTTTCCGCATCGAGTTCTTGGATTTCCCGGCGTGGAGTTCAGGGGTTCACATCACTCCAGCTCCCCATAGTTAACCATCCACACTCGTACCGGCTACAATGGATCGACAGCTCAGAAGGCTACAGGGTCACCAAGCAGGTGCGAGTTACTTTTGCTATAGGTAAGTTTGAGGGACAAGTTGATGTGGACCAAGGTACATATGCGGATGAATTGCCAAGTCTGATTAAGCGACATCTCATATAAACTCTTTTACTTTCCCGAAATCCAAACTACAAAAATAAAGTAACCTAGGCTATTTTACTTAAGTTGATGTGGACCATGGTACATATGTGGATGAATTGCCAAGTCTGATTAAGTGGCATCTCGTATAAAATCTTTTACTTACTCGAAATCCAAACTACAAAAATAAAGTAACCTAGGCTATTTTACTTAAGAATTTCAAACCAAGTAAGAAAAAGAGGTGAAACATGCGAATTTAATTAGGTAGAGCAAATAACCTAATTAAGCTAAGTTTTATGCAATATATAAATTACAAGCATGCAAAATACATAAAGCAATAAAGGGTGAGTACTCAAACTAATAGTTTAAAAATAAGAATACTGATTTATTATGGAGAATTTGAGTGCCTGTTTATAGAGAATAAGGCAGCCAAATTCTTGACCTAAAAGCAATAGGAAAAGGAAATAGAATTGGAAACCAATCAAGAGATTGATTTCCTTTACAATACCAAAACCTGAAAGAAGTAGGTAATGGAATAAGAAAAGCAAATTCGGTTACCTTAAAGAAAAGGGTAGCCAAAATTACAAGTAGAATTCAAGAAGGAAATGAATTGGAAATCCTACTCAAGGGATCCTTTTTGGAAACTAACAAACTAACGGCAAAATAGGGAACATGCGCAAACCCTTATTTTCCCATAAACCCTAACCCTTATTTCACAAACCCTAGATAGATAGGCCTTGCGTGTGGGCTGCTTGATGGGCTGGGCAAATTTGGTGATGTGGAATAGACTCCATGGAGGTCCAGCCTATTTGTTGATGGCGCATGGTGGAATGGTGTAAGGAGCTTCCGAAATCTTCTGGAATCTCCCGAAATCATTTCGGAATCAAGATTTTCAAGATTCTTCAAGATTCTGCAAAATATGAAATTCAAGATTTTTAAGAAAATCAAGAACTTCTAGAAACGTCTCTTAAAAGTCAAAGAACCTTACGGCGTCTTCAAGAACTTCAAGAAATAGCCTTCTCTTCATTGTGGAATGGTGAATTGTGCCTCTTCTTCAAGAATTGTAAGGAGAGTTGCAATCTGGACCTTTTCGGCTTTATTCTCCAAGGTGTTGGCTTCTACTATCAATTGAGCATCCTGTCTGCAAGCTTGCACAAGGTTGTTGAGATCCTTACGAACTCTTCTTGCTCTGCTTTGCGTCATTGGCCCAATGATATCTACAAGTGGATCCCTTTGATATGGACTTGGATCCTGAAGCATTTTTGGGCCTCGGTATAGAACTCGAACCTCCTCAGTTTCTATGGATTCACTTGTCAGTGAACTTGTCGATGGACTAGGGATGCCCTCATTATCCCCTCCCGGTTGAAAAGGATTTGACCTCAAATTTTCATCCTATTCATAAGTAATTGGAGACAAGTCAGCAACATTAAATGAAGTACTACCACTATACTCACCTGGCAAATCAAGCTTGTAAGCATTAGGACCTATCTTGGACATGATTTGAAAAGGCCCATCGGCCCGAGGATGGAGTTTCGTCCTCCTCACAGCAGGGAATTGTTCCTTCCTCATGTGAACCCAAACCCAGTCTCCTGGTTCAAAGTTCATAGCCTTGCGTCGCTGGTTTGCATGGTCTACGGCTGTGGCGTAAGTTTTCTCAAGGTTTGATCGAACCTTGGCATGCAGGCGTTTGACGGTTTCAGCCTTTTTGGCGCCGTCTAGATTAGCCTGATCCTTTACCGGAAAAGGGATTAGATCCATAACCGTCAAAGGAGTGAAGCCGTAGGAAACTTCGAATGGATAGAACCCTATCGAGGAGTGCTTGGAGCGGTTGTAGGCCAACTCTGCAACCGGTAAGATTTCTTCCCAACGTTTGAGATTCTTCCATATCAAAGTCCGAAGGAGATTGCCAATGGTGAGGTTGGTGACTTCCGTCTGACTATCCGTGATATGAACCCTTGATTTCAACTTGTAAAAACAAGAACTCAATGCAGAAAATTGCCAAGGAAAGTCTGTATGCAAGACGCAGCTCTCAAAACTCTAGAATCCTTACCCTTGGATTCGGCAGACTACTAATTTAACAAGTTAAATTAAATACGCAATTCAAACCAAGTGTAGAATAATAGAGGTGAAACAAAGCATGCAATTAGATAGAGCAATTATCTAATTAGCCTATAGTTCCTGTACTTTAGCAATTAACAAAGCATGCAAATTACTTAAGCCAAAATAAAGAAGAGTGAATAATAAAGTATAAACTTTCATTCAATTAATCACTGTCGAATAATGAAGTGCAACACCCCTATATATAGGTAGAGGATGTGCGAAAATACAAGGAAAAGAAAATAAGGGAAATTACCTAAAAAAGTGGAAACCAATTTCGGCTGCCTAAAGTTTGGAAACCAAAAGTGATCTCTTAAAAAAATAGAAAGAAAATTGGTTGCCAAAAAGGATTTGGACTTTACCGAAAATTCAAAGGAAGAAAGAAAAGTAGAATTTGGATTCTTCCTTTAAAAAGGAAAGGAAAAAACCGACAAAGAAAAAGGAAAGAAAAATAAAAAAAGAAAAAGGGAATTTCAGAATTCACCTTTTGAAAAGGAAAAGGAAAATCCAGAAAATTAAAGGAGAACTAAAAAAAAGGAAACTAGAAGAGAATTAGGTAACATGCACAATACCTTAATTTCTCTTAAACCCTAAAAAACTTAAGTAAAACCCTAATTCTCATATGGGCTTCCTTGTAAGCTTGTTGGGCTTCTGTAGCACACCTTTGAACAAAGTTTGCAAGGTCTGCTTTGAGCTTTGCAGTCCTCTTTCGAGTCATTGGCCCAACTATATCTATGAACGGATCTCTCTGATATGGACTTGGATCGTGAAGCATTGGCGGGCCTCGATGAAGCACTCGAACCTCGGCTACACTCTCTGCACCATTTTCTGGATCTCCTTGAGCTGGACTTGTCGATGAGCTAGGGGCGTTCACATCATCCCCTCTGTGGATGACTTGTAGTTGAAAACAGTCCATGAGGCTTAGATGTAGATTTAGCTTTTAAACAATTAATGCAACGAGTGCAAACATGTTGTACATCTTTTCGCATATGAGGCCAATAAAAATGTTCCTGTAACACATCAAGTGTTTTATTTACACCAAAATGACCCATAAGTCCCCCATTGTGAGCTTCACGAACTAGTAATTCCCTAGCAGAACTATGCAGGATGCATAACCTATGTTCCTTAAACAAGAACCCATCCTGTCTATAGTACTTATGGAATGCACCAGATTCACATGCTTTATATATAGTAGCAAAATCAAGATCAGAAGCATATAAATCCTTTAGATATGCAAATCCTAGCAAAGAATCATCTAAAATAGCCAGAATTTCATACCTGCGAGATAGAGCTTCAGCAACTAAGTTATCTTTCCCTTTCTTGTATTTAATAATGTAAGGAAAAGTTTCAATAAAAGCAACCCATTTAGCATGAAGTCTATTTAAATTACTATGTCCCTTTAAATGTTTAAGGGACTCATGATCACTGTGGACAACAAATTCCTTGGCCATTAAATAATGTGACCAAGTCTCGAAGGCACGGACCACGGCATAAAACTCTTTATCGTAAGTTGGATAATTTAAGGCAGCTCCCTTCAACTTCTCACTGAAATAGGCAATTGACTTGCCTTCCTGCATTAAAACTGCTCCAATCCTTATACCTAATGCATCACACATTAGTTCAAAGACTTTATCAAAATCAGGAAATGCTAAAGCAGGTGCATGAGTGAGATCATGCTTAAGAACCGTAAAGGCGTTTTCCTGAGCTTGCCCCCACAAGAATGGCACATTCTTCTTGCACAATTCATTCAGAGGTGCTGCTTTGGTGGAAAAGTCCTTCGCAAACCATCGGTAAAAGCTAGCCGAACCATGGAAAGACCTTACCTGTGCGGCCGTTATTGGTGTAGGCCACTCCCTAATAGCTGTCACCTTGGCGTTGTCAACTTTGACACCATCTTTAGAGACCACAAAACTGAGAAACACAACTTCCTTAACACAGAAAGTACATTTCTTCACATTGGCATACAATTTATTAGCACGTAATTCAATTAACACCAAGCGAATATGTTCTACATGCGATTTTATGTCTCTAGAATAGATCAAGATATCATCAAAATAAACCACAACAAACTTCCCTATAAACTTTCTAAGCACATGATTCATTAATCTGATGAAAGTACTAGGAGCATTTGTTAGGCCGAAGGGCATTACTAACCATTCATACAAACCAAACTTAGTTTTAAAAGCAGTTTTCCATTCATCCCCCTCCCTCATGCAAATTTGATGATAGCCCTGTGTAAGATCTATTTTAGTGTAAACCGTTGAGCCATACAAGTCCTCTAACATGTCATCAAGCGTAGGAATAGGATGCCTATACTTGATTGTTATCTTATTAACAGCTCTACAATCAACACACATTCTCCATGTACCATCTTTCTTAGGGACAAGAATTACAGGTACAACACAAGGACTAAGTGATTCCCTTACCTGACCATTAGCCAAAAGCTTGTTGATCTGCTTCTGCAACTCCTTTGTTTCCTCTGGATTTGCTTTGTAGGCAGGTCGATTTGGAATAGATGTGCCAGGGATGAAGTCGATTTGATGTTCAATCCCATGCAGAGGCGGCAATCCTGGCAGCAGCTCTCCTGGAAAGACATCGTTGTATTCCTGCAACAAATAATCAACTTCCATAGGAATATCCTGAGGGATATCGTCAGGGTTAGCACAGTTATCTTTACATACTAAAACTAGTACACAACTTTTTTCAGCTAATACCTGGTCTACCTCCCTCACTGTAGCAAAAAAACTACCTCTAACTTCTTCCTGATTAGGCTTATCAGAGTTCGCCTTACTACCATTTACATGTTCTTTCCCTGTCCCCTTGTCCAGGTGCTTTCCAACTTCCCATTTGGCAAGGACGTCCTTCATCCTGATTGATTCTAAACGCACTTCAGTAGGTGGCATAGGTAGGAACATGTGGATCTTGCCCTCCTAGCAGACCGAGTAAGTGTTGGCGACCCCATCATAAGTTGCTGAAGTGAACCCCTGAACTCCACACCGGGAAATCCAAGAACTCGATTCAGAAAGTGCCAAGGAAAGTCTATATGCAAGACGCAAGTCTTAACTTCTAGAATCCTTACCCTTGGATTCGGCAGACTACTAACTTACAAAGTAAATTAAACACGCAATTCGAACCATGTGGAGAATAATAGAATCAAAGCAAAGCTTAGCAATAGACAGAGCAATTATCTATTAGCTTATAGTTTTTGTAGCTTTTAGCAATTAACAAACATGCAAATTACATATGCCCAAAATAAAGTGAGTGATTAAAGAAGTATAAAACTATAACTTATGTCATTTAATCAACTAAAGAATTTCGTGGTTGGCACCCCTATTTATAGGTATGGGATTGTCCAAATTACAATAGGAAAAGAATAACTGAAAGCAACAAAAGTGGAAACCAATCATAATTGGATTTTCCTTACAAACCAAGTCCTAAATGAGCAAGGACAATGGTGGATGAATTAAGTCACCTTTATGGAAAGGGGTGAACGAAATTCTAACCTAATTAGACTAGGAAAAGAATTAAAATTGGAAACCAATCAAGAGATTGGTTTCTTACAAGAACCAAATCCTAAAGGAACTAGGATTGGATGAAAAAGGAAATTCAGCTGCCAAGGGGGAATGAGGTGGCCGAATTTTACACTTAAAAATAAGGAAATAAGAAGTATAAACAAATCACAAAAAGGTTTCAACAAGGTAAACCTTTTTGGTAACTACTATCCTAGTAAGCCTAGTTGTAACAAACTTGTTACAACCTAACAAACTAGTAACAAACTTTGAGTAGAATTAGATAACATGCACAAAACATAATCCTTCTCTAACCTAATCTTCCAAGTGGCATGTGGGCTGCTCCTTGTGGGCTTGGTCTGGCTGAAAATTAAAGGGAATGAACTCCATGGTGAGTTCGGCCCATTTTGAGATGGCGCATGGTGCTGATAGTGTAGGGAGCTTCTGGAATCTTCTAGAAACTCCCAAAATCATTTTGGAATGTCAAAAATCAAGGTTTTCAAGATTCTTCAAGATTCAGTAAACCGCGAAATTCAAGATTTTCAAGAAAATCAAGAACTTCAAGATTTGTCTCTTTAAAGTCCAAGAACTTTCTGGTTTCTTCAAGAACTTCAAGAAACGACCCTTTCTTCATTATGGAGAGTTTGGAGATGCCTTTCCTTCAAGGATCTTTGAATAGCATGACTTTTCTACTTCTCCTGGCATTCTTCTCAAGGGCTTTGCCTTCTGGTTGGCTTTGTGGATTATGACTCATAACTTGTGTTATTTTTAGCCTTGGATATCCTTATCAGTTGCCTTCAAGTCGAAGAGCCATGGCCGTCCGAGCAGAATGTGACAAGCCTTCATTGGAAGCACATCGCATAAAACAGTGGATTCGAACTTCTCGATAGTGTATGGTACTCTTACCTACTTTGTGACTCTATAGCCATCTGAGCTGTCGAGCCATTGGAGCCGATAATGGCGTGGATGGTTGAGTATGGGGAGTTTTAGATTTTCGACCATATATTCACTGGCCACATTTGTGTAACTCCCTTCATTAACGATCAGAACACACAACTTCCCATTGACCTTAGCCCTGGCATGGAAGATGTTTGTCCGTTGAGATGTATCCTAGACAGCAGCTGTAGTTAAGGTGCGAGTAACCAAGTTCTGATTGGGATCTTCTTTGATGAACTCAAATTGCTCTACTGGTTTAGACTTAGTGCTGTCAGTTAACTCCGATAAGGGGTTAACGGATTGTTCATCCTCATCCTCTTTGGAAATGTACTCACCATCTTGCCCCAATAATATGTCCGGAAATGTACTGACCAGGGCATAGTCCGTGAAATTTACCACAGCGAGTGGAACCTTCATGTGTTTTGGGATCGAATGAAGCTCGAAGATACGCTTCATCTTTATCTCCCAGTCTAAGTAATCCTCCGGATTCATACCGCCTGCGAAGGGTGGCACAGTTATTTTGCATTGATTGAGACCCTCAAAAGCCTTGGAAAAGACATTGTTATCGTTGGCAGGAATGTCCTCCTCTGACTCCGCACGCCTCTATTCCTGTTCGGCTTTCATGTCAGCAACCTCCTCCGTGAGGGTAGCAAATTGCGCAGAGAGTTGCGCTATTACAGCCAGTAATTGCTCATTCCCAACAGGAACGGAAGCACCACCTGACATTGGTTAGAAGCGAAAAATTTGTGTGCTAAGAACAAGGAAAATGAGTAGTAACCTTACCCCCTTGTCCCCCAAGTGTATCCCACCTAACAGCTACACACAAACCAGTGTTTCACTCTAGGGTGGCGCCCTTATAGTATGTTCACTCAAGCCTTGTTCCACTCTACCTCCCGGTATTGATAAATGTATAAGGCAAATAGCAATTCACACACAGCAATGATACTTAAGGAAAAAGCAAAATTTTCAAAAAATAGATACTTGGTTCTATTTTGGAGTTAAAAAATCTTTTCACGAACAATATTTGTAATATAGTTCAGATAAGAGGTACATAACAAGGAAATTTTGGGGTGAAACCCTCAAATTTCAGAAAAGATGGGTGTGCACGATGACAAAATCCAAACTATAATTCAAGAGTAAACGTTCAGGTAGGGTGAAAAGATACAACTAGCAGTTGAAAGCAGGGCAATTCAAGAATTGAACAGAATCAAGAAATAAGCAGAGTTGAACAACTTTAAGAAAGTCCTAAAACTAACCAAAGAAGAGATCACCGACCCGATAGGTAATCAAAGAAACCAATCCCAGCAAATTATCAATTCCCCCAATATGCAGATAAACCCAATTACGAATTTTAAAACCCCCCAGTGGCGGAAAAATTCATCAGAATTCCAATGTAGTGCTGTGGGGATTAGTATCGATAATCGAACACTATCAACTTTGCAAGTACACCCTAAACCGTGGAGAAAACAATCGTTACTCAAGAGTTGGCACAAAAAAACACCAATTTTGCGATTTTAAGAAAAAGCCCTAAGGTTAGCAAAGTTCAAGTTTGACTCACTAACCAAATCCCAGAGATAAACTCAGCAGCACAAGGACACAAAATCAAGAATTCAATTTATTTTCAAGAATTCAAAAGAAAGTATCCAGAACTAGTGCATGTAAATGACAACGTGCAGATAAGGTGAGCTGCTTAACATCAGCCGCAAAACTCACCAACTTTAACAAAAATCACATAAGAGGAGTATAAAACAGTCACAAAAACCCAGCAATTAGTCGCAAAAATAGCAGAACTAAAGTCTCTCAAACCGTAGTGGCGCAAAGCAAAGGCGACTAAAAATTTCAACCAAAACTGAAACCCTAGCAAAGCCAAAACCCGAACCCAATTAATTTTTAAAGTTCAGAATTTAATTTTGAAATTTTAGCAAGGGATTTTCGATTTTAAAGAAGTGGAAGAAAAAAAAATTTCCCCCAAAGATGCATAATTTTCCCACACTTTTGAAAAGAAAACCAAGAAGTATGAAAAGAAAACACCTGATTGATGATTTGGTTGTGTTACTTCAACCTCCTCCAGCCACAAAACCAGCCTTAGCTCTGATACCAATTGATGTGGACCAAGGTACATATGCGGATGAATTGCCAAGGAAAGTCTGATTAAGCGGCAGCTCGTATAAACTCTTTTCCTTACCCGAAATCCAGACAACAAAAATAAAGTAACCTAGGCTATTTTACTTAAGAATTTCAAACCAAGTAAGAAAAAGAGGTGAAACATGCGAATTTAATTAGGTAGAGTAAATAACCTAATTAAGCTAAGTTTCATGCAATAAATAAATCACAAGCATGCAAAATACATAAAGCAATAAAGGGAGAGTACTCAAACTAATAGTTTTTTTAAAGATTCTTCATACTGATTTATTATGGAGAATTCGAGTGCCTATTTATAGAGAATAAGGCAGCCGAATTCTTGACCTAAAAGCAATAGGAAAAGGAAATAGAATTGGAAACCAATCAAGAGATTGATTTCCTTTACAATACCAAAACCTGAAAGAAGTAGGTAATGGAATAAGAAAAGGAAATTCAGTTACCTTAAAGATAAGGGCAGCCGAAATTACAAGTGGAATTCAAGAAGGAAAAGAATTGGAAATCCTACTCCAAAAAGGAGATCAAGAAGGGATCCTTTTTGGAAACTAACAAACTAAGGGCAAAATAGGGAACATGCACAAACCCTTATTTTCCCCCAAACCCTAATCCTTATTCGAAAACCCTGGATAGATAGGTCTTGCGTGTGGGCTGCTTGGTGGGCTAGCCGAATTTGGTGATGTGGAATAGACTCCATGGAGGTTCGCCCTATTTGTTGATAGCGCATGGTGGAATGGTGTAGGGAGCTTCCGAAATCTTCTGGAATCTCCCGGAATCATTTTAGAATCAAGATTTTCAAGATTCTTCAAGATTCTACAAAATATGAAGTTCAAGATTTTCAAGAAAATCAAGAACTTCAAGAAACGTCTCTTTAAAATCAAAGAACCTTTCAGCGTCTTCAAGAACTTCAAGAAACAGCCTTCTCTTCATTGTGAAATGGTGAATTGTGCCTCTTCTTCAAGAATTGTGAGGAGAGTTATTTAGACCTTTTTGGCTTTATTCTCCAAGGCGTTGGCTTCTACTATCAATTGAGCATCCTGTCTGCAAGCTTGCACAAGGTTGTTGAGATCCTCACAAACTCTTCTTGCTTTGCTCCGCATCATTGGCCCAATGATATCTACAAGTGGATCCCTTTGATATAGACTTGGATCCTGAAGCATTGTTGGGCCTCGGTGTAGAACCCGAACCTCCTCAGCTTCTCTGGATTCACTTGTCGATGGACTAGGGATGCCCTCATCACAAGTTACTTGTGATGTGCTCCCTATGGAGACGTGTCACATATTACTCGGACAACCATGGCTCTTTGATATGAAGGCTACACATGATGCGGTTGCCAACACCTACTCTATTTGCCAAAAGGGCAAGATCCATACCTTTTTACCTCTCTCACCACAAGAAGTTTGTGCTGAATCCGTCAGGATGAAGTACAAGATCACTACGTGGATAGCTGCAAAGCGCAAGGATAAGGGAAAGGGTAAAGAAATTGTACAGGGTAGTAGCAAGGCAAACTCTGATAAGCCTTCAGAAGAAGATATTAGGCGTGGCCTTTTTGCCACAGTGGGGGAAGTCGAACAAGTGTTAAGGGCTAATGGGTGTATTCTTGTACTTATTGCTAAAGATAATTCCACTAACCTTGCCGACGTCCCTAGGGATCTCCCTATAGAAGTTAAGTTTCTTTTGCAGGAATATGCAAATGTGTTTCCTGAAGAGCTGCCAGCAGGGGTGCCCTTTCTTTGTGGAATTGAGCATCAGATTGACTTCGTGCCTGGCTCATCCATTCCCAATAGACCGGCGTACAAAGCAAACCCTGAGGTAATGATGTGAATCCCTGATCCCCAATGCCGTGGAAACCAAGAACTCAATGCGGAAAGTGCCAAGGAAAGTCTGAATGCAAGACGCAGCTCTTAACTTCTAGAATCCTTACCCTTGGATTCGGCAGACTACTAACTTACAAAGTAAATTAAACACGCAATTCAAACCAAGTGGAGAATAATAGGATCGAAACAAAGCTTAGCAATAGACAGAGCAATTATCTATTAGCCTATAGTTCATGTAGCTTTTAGCAATTAACAAACATGCAAATTACATAAGCCCAAAATAAGGTGAGTGATTAAAGAAGTATAAAACTATAACTTAATTCATTTAATCCAATAAATAATTTCTTGGTTGGATCCCTTATTTATATAGGTATGGCGGTGTCCAAATTACAGTAGGAAAAGAATTTGTAAAGGCAGCAAAAGTGGAAACCAATCAAAATTGGATTTTCCTTACAAACCAAGTCCTAAATGAACAAGGACAATGGTGGATGAATCAAGTCTCCCTTATGGAAGGGGGAGAACAAAATTCAAACCTAATTATACTAGGAAAAGAATTAAAATTGGAAACCAATCAAGAGATTGATTTCTTACAAAGCCGAAACCTAAAGGAACTAGGTTCTGGTAGCTGTTGAATTTGTCTGCCACTTGGATTGGCATATGAACGAAATTAACACTTAAAATAGGTAGGAAAATAAATATAAATCCTATCCAAAAAGGGAGATCAAGAAGGGATCCCTTTTGGAAACTACCAAGCTAATCTAGTTGTAACAAACTTGAAACAGCCTAACCAACTTGTAAGAAATAAGGAGTAGGAATAGGAAACATGCACAAATCCTTATCCCTTACTCAAACCCTAACCCTAAGTGGCATGTGGGCTGCTTCCTTTGGGCTGGGCCTAGCCGAATTAATGGAATGGACTCCAAGGTGGGTTTCGGCCCATTTTGAGTGGCGCATGAGGTGGATGATGTAGGGAGCTTCTGGAATCTCCCGGAATCATTTTAGAACATCAAAAATCAAGAATTTCAAGATTCTTCAAGATTTTCAAGATTCAGTAAATTGCGAAATTCAAGATTTTCAAGAAAATCAAGAACTTCAAGAAATGCCCTTTCCTTAAGCTGGATTGATTAGTAGGTGTTATTTCCTCTGTAATGGAGAGTAAAGTGACACTTTTGACCTTCCTTCTATTCTCTTCAAGGGCTTTGGTGTTCGTAACGATCTGGGCTTCTGTAGCACTCCTTTGAACAAGGTTTTCAAGATCTGATCTGAGGTTCCTTATCCTTCTTCGGGTCATAGGCCCAACTATGTCAACGAACATATCTCTCTGATATGGGCTCGGGTCCTGGAACATTGGCGGGCCTCTATGGAGTACACGAACCTCTACTACACTTTTCGAACCTTCATTACTCGAACTGCGATCCTCTGCATACTGACTTGGCGTAGGGCCGGGGAAGCCCTCATCAGGTAACAAAGGTGCTGCAACGTCAAGTCAAAAAACTATAAGGTAATGGTCAGGTAAAGGAATTTTAAGCCCTTGTGCAGTACCTGTAATTCTTGTTCCAAAGAAGGATAGTACTTGGAGAATGTGTATGGATTGTCGAGCTGTTAACAAAATCACCATTAAGTATAGGCATCCTATCCTTAAGCTTGATGGCATGCTAGAAGATTTATAGGGCTTTACTGTTTACACTAAAATAGATCTAACACAAGGAATTCATCAGATAAGAATGAAAGAAGGCGATGAATGGAAAACTACTTTTAAAACTAAATTTGGTTTATATGAGTGGTTAGTTATGCCCTTCGGCCTCACAAATGCACCTAGTACTTTCATGCGATTAATTAATCATGTGCTTAGGAAGTTTATAGGGAAATTTGTTGTGGTTTATTATGATGATATTTTGATCTATAATTGAAGCATGCCTGAACACATAGAGCACATTAAGTTTGTATTAATTGAGTTACGTGATAATAAATTTTATGCCAATGTTAAAAAGTGTACATTTTGTGTGGAGGAAGTTGTCTTTCTTGGGTTTGTTGTTTTGAAGGATGGTATCAAGGTTGATGACACAAAGATGAAAGCCATTTGTGAATGGCCTACTCCAACCTCGGTCTCGCAGGTAAGATCTTTCCATAGTTTGGCTAGCTTTAATCGGAGGTTCGTGAAGGATTTCTCAACCAAAGTTGCGCCCCTCAATGAGTTGTGTAAGAAGAATGTTCCATTTTTGTGCGGTCAGGCACAAGAAATTCCCTTGACTGTTCTTAAGCATAATCTCACTCATGCTCCTATTTTAGCATTACCTGATTTTGATAGAGTTTTTGAACTAATGTGTGAGGCTTCAGGGATTGGTATAGGTGCTGTTTTAATGCAGGAAGGAAAACCTATAGCCTACTTCAGTGAGAAACTCAAGGGAGCTACCTTAAATTATCCTACATACGATAAGGAGCTCTATGCCGTGGTAAGGGCATTAGAAACTTGGCAGCACTACCTGATGGCCAAGGAGTTTATTGTCCATTCAGATCCCGAGTCCCTTAAACACCTTAAGGGACAGGGTAAGTTAAACAGGCGTCATGCTAAATGGGTTGCTTTTATTGAAACTTTTCCTCACATTATTAAATATAAAAAGGGAAAATATAATATGGTAACTGATGCTCTGTCATGCAAGTAGGAATCCCTCGTTATTCTTGATCATGCATCTATAGGGTTTTCATATCTAAAGGAATTGTATGCTTCTGATTCTGATTTTTCTACTTTATATGAAACATGCGAAAATGGTACATTTCAGAAGTTCTTTAAGCAGCATGGATTTTTGTTTAAGGAGAATAAGTTATGCATCCCACGTAGTTGTTATAGGGAGCTGCTGGTGAATGAAGCACATAATGGGGGGCTAATGGGTCATTTTGGTGTAACTAAAACACTTGATATGTTAAAGGAACACTTTTATTGGCCTAAAATGCATAAGGATGTAGAAAATATTTGCTCACGTTGCATTAACTGTTTAAATGAACAGTCTACTTCCAAACCTCATGGTCTTTATACACCTTTGCCTGTTCCAACTGTTCCTTGGACTGACATCTCTATGGACTTTATTCTAGGGTTGCCGAGGACACAGCGAGGTTAAGACTCAATCTTTGTCGTGGTGGACAGATTTTCTAAAATGGCTCACTTTATTCCTTTCAAAAAATCAGATGATGCCAGACACGTGTCAAAACTCTTCTTCAATAGAGTGGTTCAGCTATATAGAATCCCACGCACAATCGTCTCGGGTAGGGATGTTAAATTTTTGAGTTATTTTTGGAAAACATTGTGGTATAGACTAGGAACTAAATTGTTATTTTCTACTACTAGTCATCCACAAACGAATGGTCAAACATAAGTGACCAACCAAACAGTAGGGAATTTGTTAAGGGCATTGACTAAAAGTAATCTTGCAGGTTAGGAACAGGTCTTGCCGATTGCAGAGTTTGCCTACAATTGTTCCAAGCATTCTTCAACTGGATTTTTGCCCTTTGAAGCTGCCTACAGCTTCAATCCGTTGACGGTCATGGATTTAATGCCACTACCCCTGAAGGAATGATAAGGATATCCAAGGCTAAAAATAACACAAGTTATGAGTCAGAATCCACAAAGCCAACCAGAAGGTAAAGTCCTTGAGAAGAATGCCAGGAGAAGTAGAAGAGTCATGCTATTCAAAGATCCTTGAAGGAAAGACATCTCCAAACTCTCCACAATGAAGAAAGGGTCATTTCTTGAAGTTCTTGAAGAAACTATAAGGTTCTTGGAGTTTAAAGAGACAAATTTTGAAGTTCTTGATTTTCTTGAAAATCTTGAATTTTGCGGTTTACTGAATCTTGAAGAATCTTGAAAATCTTGATTTTTGACATTTCAAAATGATCCCGGGAGTTTCCAGAAGATTCCAGAAGCTCCCTACACTATCAGCACCATGCGCCATCTCAAAATGGGCCGAACTCACCATGGAGTCCATTCCCTTCAATTTTCGGCCAGCCAAGCCCACAAGAAGCAGTCTACACGCCACTTGGAAGCTTAGGTAAGGGAAGGATTAGGTTTTGTGCATGTTACCTAATTCTACCCAAAGTTTGTTACAAGTTGGTTAGGTTGTTACAAGTTTGTTACAACTAGATTAGCTTGGTAGTGTCCAAAAAGGGATCCCTTCTTGATCTCCCTTTTTGGATAGGATTTATATTATTTTCCTACCTATTTTATTTGTTAATTTCGTCCATATGCCACTCCAAGTGGCAAAAGAATTCAGCAACTACCAAAACCTAGTTCCTTTAGGTTTCTGGTTTGTAAGAAATCAATCTCTTGATTGGTTTCTAATTTTAATTCTTTTCCTAGTCTAATTAGGTTAGAATTTTGGTCACCCCTTTTCATAAAGGTGACTTAATTCATCCACCATTGTCCTTGCTCATTTAGGACTTGGTTTGTAAGGAAAATCCAATTC
This sequence comes from Leptodermis oblonga, assembly GCA_016801395.1. NCBI lineage: Eukaryota > Viridiplantae > Streptophyta > Magnoliopsida > Gentianales > Rubiaceae > Leptodermis > Leptodermis oblonga. Next base: position 21,305,038 of record CM028759.1, on the reverse strand, counting down.
TGATTGGTTTCCACTTTTGCTGCCTTCAGTTATTCTTTTCCTATTGTAATTTGGACACCCCCATACCTATAAATAGGGGGGCCAGCCACGAAATTTGCATGCTTGTTAATTGCTAAAATTCAAGAAAAAACTATAGGCTAATAGATAATTGCTCTGTCTATTAATCCAAGCTTTGTTTCGAATTCTAGTTTACACCACTTGGTTTGAATTGCATGTTTAATTTACTTTGTAAGTTAGTAGTCTGCCGAATCCAAGGGTAAGGATTCTAGGGTTAAAAGCAGTGTCTTGCATTCAAACTTTCCTTGGCACATTCCGCGTAGAGTTCTTGGTTTCCGAAGGCATTGGGAATCAGGGGTTCGCATCAAGGAACAAACAAGTCTGGATGGCAAACAGAATGCAGACATCGTCCAAAAGCTTCATAAGAAGGTTTGAGAGAACCTTGAGAAGAAAAATGCCTAGTATGCTTCATATGCCAATCGAAGGCGCAAGGCTATGAACTTTGAACCAGGCAACTGGGTTCGGGTTCATATGAGAAAGGAAAGGTTTCCAGCAGCCCAGCGGACAAAACTCCACCCCAGAGGAGATGGGCCTTTTCAAGTGATTGCAAAGATGGGGGACAACGCCTATAAACTTGATCTGCCAGGTCAGTATAGCGTTAGTACATCTTTCAATGTTGCTGACTTGTCTCTGTTTAAATTTGACCAGGATCTTGATTCGAGGTCAAATCCTTTCTAACCGGGAGGGAATGATGATGACTCGGGAAGTGCAGCAGAGGTTCGTGTGCTCCATAGAGGCCCGCCAATGCTCCAGGACCCATGTCCCTATCAAAGAGATTCGTTCGTTAACATAGATGGGCCTACGACCCAAAGGAGGGCAAGAAAGCTCAGAGCAGATCTTGAAAACCTTGTCCGAAGGTGTACTTTAGAAGCCCAGCTTGTTACAGATACAAACACCCTTGAAGAGAATAGAAGGAAGGTTAAAAGCGTCACTTTACTCTCCATTACAGAGGAAATGCGGCCTATAAATCAATCGAGCTGAAGGAAAGGGCATTTCTTGAAGTTCTTCATTTTCTTGAAAATCTTGAATTTCGCGGTTTACTGAATCTTGAAGAATTTTGAAAATCTTGAAGACTCTTGAAATTCTTGATTTTTGACGTTCCAAAATGATTCTGGGAGATTCCAGAAGATTGCAGAACCTCTCTACGTCATCCCCACCATGCACCACTCAAAATGGGCCGAAACCCACTGATGAGGCCATCCCCAGCCCGTCGACAAGTCCAAGTAGAGAGGATCCTCAAGTTGATGTAGAGGACTCAAGAAAGGAAGCAGAGCCTGTTAGTATGCTACACCGAGGCCCAGTTATGCTCTAGACCCAAGCCCGTACCAGAGAGATCCATTTGTAGATATCGTTGGGCCAATGACACGCAGAAAGACAAGGAAACTCAAGGCCAACCTTGAGTACCTAGTCCAACAATGCTCCCGACAAGCCCAGATGGTATCCGAAGCACAAACCCTTGAAGATAAAGCCCAGAAGAGTCAAAAGGGTAAAATTGTCATTTTACTCACCATTTTCGAAAAGGAGTCTGAAATGAAGAATTTGTTAAATTTGAGTTTCAGAAATGATTCCGGAAGCTTCCAGAAGCTTCCTGCATTTTTCACAGACACGCCATTGAGTTTTGGGCCGAATTCCCTTGCAACCCACCTTCATAAATTCGGCCAGCCCAGACCAAGAGGAGGAGAGGAAATTCCAAAATGGGGAAGCCCAACTAAGAAGCCCAATCCGAAATTGTGAAGGGTTTTTAATTAAAGAGTTAGTTTGAATTTACAACTCCAATTAATTCTAGTAGTAGTTTTCAATGAGAGTTCCTTCTTGAACTCTTGCTGTAAATCATTTTACCTCTTCTTTTAGGTAGAATTTTGGCTGCCATAATCCATTAAATAACCCAAATTCTATCCCTTAAACAAACCTAGTTCCTTTAGGTTTGTTTCTTTTCAAGAGATCAATCTCTCGATTGATTTCTACTTCTTAGTTTGATTCATTTCTACTTGTTATTTAGTGCAGAATTTCGGCTAGATTCACCTTGTGAAATCCGAATCCTTATCATCAACTAAATCTAGTTCTTTTAGGTTTCAGTTTGTAAGGAATCAATCTCTTGATTGAGTTCGAATTTTAATTGCTTTCTACTGCTTTGTACTGAAGAATTCGGCTGCCTATAACTATAAATAGGGGTCCTCTTCTTCATTTTTCAACACACAATTTTGATTCAAGTAATAGAATAGTATAGTTTTATACTTTTTGAATCATTCTCTTATTTTGAGCTTTGTAGTTTACATGATTTGTGAATTACTATAGGTTTAGAAACTATAGCTTTTTAGGTAACTGCTCTGCTTAGATTGCATGCTTTTGTTTTGACTCTTTTGTTCTTAAACTTGGTTCGATTTGCGTGTTTAAAATTAGCTTAGGTTAATTTTAGTAGACTGCCAAATCCGAGGTAGGGATTATAGAGGTTAAGAGCTGCGTCTCACAATTTCCAGACTTTCCTTGGCAAGTATTCCGCATCATGAACCCCGATCCACATCGCCCACCTTGAAGTCCATCACATTAATTTTAGCCAGACCAAGCCCACAAGGAGCAGCCCACATGCCACTTTGAAGCTCAGGTTAGGGAAGGATTAGGTTTTGTACATGTTACCTAATTCTACTCAAAGTTTGTTACTAGTTTGTTAGGTTGTTATAAGTTTGTTACAAGTAGGCTTACTAGGATAGTAGTTACCAAAAACGTTTACCTTCTTGAAACCTTTTTGTGATTTGTTGCTACTTCTTTATTTCCTTTTTCTTGCTTGTATTTTCAGCCACTCATTCCCTCTTGCAGCCAAAATTACTTCTTTCAACCAATCCTAGTTCCTTTAGGATTTGGTTCTTGTAAGAAACCAATCTCTTGATTGGTTTCCAATTTCACTTCCTTTTCCTAGTTACTTTAGGACTTAAATTCGGCCACCCCTCCCCTATATAAGGGAAGCCGAATTCACCATTATTATTTAGTTGATTAAATGATTTAAGTTATAGTTTTATACTTCTTTAATCACTCACTTTATTTTGGGCTTACGTAATATGCGTGAATTGTTAATTGCTAAAAGCTACAAAAACTATAGGCTAATAGATAATTGCTCTGTCTATTGCTAAGCGTTGTTTCGATTCTAGTTTTCTCCACTTGGTTTGAATTGCGTGTTTAATTTACTTTGTAAGTTAGTAGTCTGTTGAATCCAAGGGTAAGGATTCTAGAAGTTAAGAGTTACGTCTTGCATTCAGACTTTCCTTGGCACTTTCCTCATCGAGTTCTTAGTTTCTATGCGTTGGGGATCAGGGGTTCACATCAGAAGTCCTATCTCAAGGGGCTGAGGTAGGCATTTGTAAAGTCCTTTGGAGTGAGCATTGGGAGTCTTGAGTAAGACCTAAAATCCTTGAGGAAGGATAGGGCAAAAGATCCATTGCTAGCCTTAGGCAAGGGAGTCTTAATCCAAGAGTTTGGATTAAGCAAAGGGGTAAAGTCCTAAGTCTAGAGCTAGGCTAGGTAAGGAAAAAGTCTTAATCTCTTGAGAAAGAGTTAAGCAAGTGTAAGGGATTGAAACACTCTTTTAAATGTTTCCTAGAGGATTAGAATTCTTAAGTTGTAGAACTTGGGGAGTGGATCAGGATTCAAGGGGAATCTGACCCACTATAAATTTGGTGTGTATTGCTTCTTATTTATTTGCTTTCATGTTTTGCAAATCACTAATCACACACATCACTTGGTAAAATCAGTTTTTACACTGGTCTTTGAAAATGGTCTTTCAAAGTTCTTCCTTGGAGAAGAAATATTTTTAAAGGGTCAAGAACCTAATTCACCCCCTCCCCCTCTTAGGTTCATCTTAGGTTGCTACTATTGATTAATTGGAATTTCATACTTTAAGTACTAAACTACACTATATAGGAAACGCTAAGGATGTAATAGCCTTTTATATCTCTTTAAATTAATTCAACTTAGATACAATGTATCTCAACTAAATTTCATGAAAATATAACATAAAAAGGTAAAGTATTAGTTTATAAGGACTAAATTGAAAGAGAACAATATTTTAAATACCAAATTACAATTTATAGAAAGTTTTAGGCGCCTAATAGTCTTTTGTGTACTATTAAGTTAATCTGGCCTATAAACAATGCATCCCAACTAAATTTCATTAAAATATAGCCAAAAACATGTAACTTTAAGTTTATAATGACTAAATTCAAATAAATGGATACTTAAAGAACTAAATTGCAATTTGTAATAAAGTTTAGGGACGTAATTGTCCTCTTATGTCTCTCTAAGTTAATTAAACTTATAAACAATGCATCTCAACTGGATTTCATGAAAATATACGGGACAAAATTTAAACTATTAGTTTATAAGGGCTAATTTCAAAGAAAATGATACTTTAATTACAAAATTACAATTCACAAGAATGTTGTGGACGTAATAATCTTCTTCTGTCTCTTTAAGTCAACTTAGAAACAGTTCATCTCAACTGAATTTAATAACAATATACCTAAAAAATGGTAAACTATAACTTTATAAGGACCAAATTGAAAATATGATACTTGAATTAATGTATTATAATTTACAATAAAATAGGGACCTAACCATGTATCTTTTAGTTAATTCAAATTAGAAACAGTGCATCTCAATTAACTTTCTACAAAATATACCGAAAAAGGTAAACTTTTAGTTTAAAATGACTAAATTAAAAGTAAATGATACTTTAAGTACTAAATTGCAATTTACAGAAAACTTTAGGAATATAATAGTCTTATGTTTCATTAAGTTAATTCAACTTAGAAACAATGTATCTCAACTGAATTTCTTTAAAATATAACAAAAGGGGTAAAGTATTAGTTTATAAGCACTAAATTGAAAGAAAATGATACTTCAAGTACCAAAATTTGCAATTTATAAGAAGTTTTAGTCACCTAATAGTCTTTTTATGTCATACTAAGTTAATTCGTCTTATGAACAATGCATCCCAACTAAATTTCATTAAAATATACCCCAGAAAATGTAACTTTTAGTTTATAATGACTAAATTGAAAGAAACTGATACTTTAAGAACTAAATTACAATTTAAATAAAGTTTAGGGACGTAATTGTTTTCTTATATCTCCTTGGGTTAATTAAATTTAGAAACAATGCATCTCAAGTGAATTTCATGAAAAATACTGAAAAAATTTAAACTATAAGTTCATAAGGACTAAATTGAAAGAAAATAATATTTTAAGTTCTAAATTACAATTTATAAGAACCTTATGGATGTAATAGTCTTCTTATGTCTCTTAAAGTCAACCTAGAAATAGTACATTTCAACTGAATTTAATAACAATATACCTAAAAAAGATAAACTATAAGTTTATAAGGACTAAATTGAAAAAAAATGATACCTTAAATCCTAAATTAAAATTTACGCTAAATCCTAAATTAAAATATACACAATTTTAAGGACCTAACAATGTTTTTGTGTCTCTTTGGGTTAATTCAATTTAGAAATAGTGCATCTCAGTTAACTTTCTCTAAAATATACGAAAAAAATATAAACATTCAGTTTAGAATGAATAAATTGAAAATTAAATGATTCTTTAAGTATAAAATTGCAATTACAGTAAAATTTAGGGACATAATAGTTTTAAATGATTCTTGAATTTAATTAAATTTAGAAACAGTGCATCTTAATTAACTAAATTTCCTAAAAATATATTAAAAGGTAATTTTTTAGTTTAGAATGACTAAATTGAAAGTAAATAATACTTTAAATACTAAATTGTAATTTATAAGAAAATGTTGGGATCTAATAGTATTTTATGCATTTTTTTGTTAATTCAACTTAAAAACCGTACATCTCAAATAAATTTCTTGAAAATATATCATAAGTAATAAACTTTTAGTTTAGAATGACTAAAATAAAAGTAAATGATACTTTAAATAGCAAATTACAATTTACAAGAAAATTTAAGGACCTAATTGAAACCTTAAGGACATAATTGAAATATTTGAATGATTAAAGTTTGTTGATAATAAATAAAATTTAAATGAAATTATTTGTACTTGATACAATTTAATTTATAATTAATTGGTGTCATAATATAATTATTAGTTATTAAGGTATAATATTATTAATAATATAAACTCTAAATATAGTTATTGGGTAAATTTTAGAATTTTTAGGGTGCCCCCTTTTAATGTTTATTTGTTAAGAGCTTAAATTGTGAAAAAATTAACTACAATTCCTTTTATTAAGGTGTCTTAGTGATATTACTAAAACTTATGGACTAAAAGAAAATTTGTAGTGTATTTTAGTAGCATTATTTAAAATTCAAGGGGACCAATGCAATTAATGTTCATTATTTATCTTAAACCAACAATAATGGGTCCAGATAAAACAAATGATGATTTGGTCTAGTGGTGAAGGCTCTTCTTACCTCGGGTGCTCGAGTTCGAATCCCAGCGAATGAAGGTTTTCGTGATTTTTAATCCTTCAAAGATTGATTATTAATAATTTAAATGCCAAGTTTCACAGAAAACTTGGTTTGGTCTCGCGGTTAAAGTTCATCTCCTCTTTATGGAGCACTTGAGTTCAAGGTTGTTAACTCGTTTTGGACTTGGAATTGGGATCGTAGAATCGAAAAATAGCTTAAAATTGAATAATTAATTTAAAAATGACATATGCATACAAATAGATGGAGTTTTAAACTACTAATAACCATTTAAATTTAATTATAAAGGTGAAATGTGCATGGTTGAAACAAATATAGGTAGAATATTATGATTAATTATTGAAATGAAAATAAATAAATGATTTTTAATTTTATATCTGTTACTATATTATTAATTAATTGTGAGGAGCTATAAATTTAATAGGAACACACATGTTTTAGAGGAAAAAAAGAAAAACAATTGACCCTAAAAAGAAATGAAAAATTAAAATTTAAGAAAATAATTGAAAATTTATCGAGGTTCGAACATGGAGGAAAAATTAGTAGTTTAATAGGAAATCAAAACCTTTATATAAAATAAATGTGTTGGGATCTTTAAAGAGAAAATTAGTAGTGTAATAAAATCCACAAGTTTAGCACATATATATAAACAAATACTATTAATTCCGTTTTTACACGTATAAAGAGGTTAAGCTTGATGGCAACACATGCTGATCAAGATTTCAAAAACTTGGGTTCGAATCCTAGTTGCTGCAATTTTAAAAATTTTTGCTCTCCTTGCAGATATTCCAATCCCACATCGGCTGAAGGAACTTCTCAGGAGATGAGACTCCTTTATAAAAGCAGCAAAGGGGTAGGGATATGGTATTAACTTTCCTTGTAGGGTCAATGGCTAATTCCTGAGTTTCATGGCCCATAACGCAAATAAACATTTTTTTTTGACTCGGACTAAACTCGTAGACTCGGACGAGTTTACTGATTCTGCTCGAGTCTACCGAGTTTAGATCGAGTCCAAGTTGGAAAGCGATCCAAACCGGGTTTGGATCAATTGTGTGTATTTGACTCTTAGACTCGTCCGAGTCTACACACGAGTTTAACAACTATGTTTGAGTTCAAATCCCAACATATGAAACTTTTTTTGTGGTTTTTAATTTTTACATATTAGATATTAATAAACACCAATAATTAACTCAATTTATGAGTTGGTCTAGATGTTGAGGCTCTTCTAGTTGTTTTGGAGCACATGTTCGAATCCCAACAAATTAACTCTTTGTGATTTTTTTAATCTCCACTGCATGGATATTTCTTTCTTTATTTTCTTTTATCTTGGAGTGTATTTTTTTTTTTTTTCTTTTTCTTCTTTTCTTTTATCCTACATTGCATTTCTCTTTTCTTTCCTTCTTATTAGTTTTGCATTGCATTTCTTTTTAGTTTAGTTTCCTTTTTCCTAGTACATTACATTTCTTCTAATTTTATTTTTTGCCGGGAACAAATTGTATTTCTTTTAACTAAATCATATTTCTCTAATTTTGTTTAGAAAATTTAACGTATTTTATTAATTACTTATTTATTTATTTATTGGAGTCCATTGCTCTTTCATGTTAAACTTCCAGTCTATTATTATTAATAAATAATGTAAAAATAGAATATTTAAATAAGTAAATATCTATTCAATTTCCAAAATTATGAATTTAATGATTAAAATATAAGGAGTCACGAAATTCATAAAACTTTCACATATTTATTGACGAAAAAAAAAAAGGTCACCAAATTTCTATTTTTCTATTTAAAATGTAATGACCCATTTTGTGACCACAATTCTTAATCACTAATATTGAACAATATAGTGACCACTTTTTTCATCATTTAAGGAAGACTGAAAAATCTTTTGGTGACCACTTATTTTCTAGTTACCAAAAGTGGTCACTACAAGGTGTTAAATTGTAGAGACCTACAACTTTTTATCTTTGGTGACCTCAATATCTGATCACCAAAAATTTACAAATTAGTGACCAAATATTTGGTCACCAAAGAATTATTGATCAACTATTGGTGACCATTTATTGTTCGTCACGAATTTGGTCACTAAAGACTATAATTCTGGTGGGAATTGTTCCCGCCATTGCCTTTAGTGACCAGACTATTTTTATTTTTGGTCACCAAATTGTCATGTGTGAGTGAACTTTGGGGACCAAACAATTTCTAGTCACCAAAAGGCACTTTAGGTGACCAAATTTCTTTTGGTCACTACGATTTTGGTCACAAAGGCCCAATTTTCTTGTAGTGAATTATGCCGGACTCCACTGCTCCTGATATGCTTCCGGTAGGTGCAGCCACCCCTTAGATTTTACCCGGATGAGATTGCTAGCGAATTAACCCAAGAGGAATTACAAGCCCTACAGTCAACCCATTACTTTAACCCGACCATTCCGACCCGATTACCTAATGCGGAAGAACGAATGGATAGTACATCCGATGGTTGGATTGCCATCTATCAGCAGCACATAAAATCCGGGCTAAGACTCCCTACTCCGTCCTTTCTTTGCCGAGCTATCCGACCATTTTGATGTCAGGTTAAGCCAATTTGTTCCAAATGCCTTTAGGTTCTTAATTGGTTTCCTGTGTGTTTGTTCTGGAGCCCAAGTCCTACCTTCCTTAGGTCTGCTTCATCAATACTATACTATCCGCCAATATCCACTAGGCCTGGGCTGGATAACTATGCAAAAAAGAAGGAATGGACCATCTCTAATAACTGACTTCCCCGACGCAAAAAAAAAATTGGAAGTCTCGCTTCTTCATGGTAAATGCCGAAGAAGCCAACCTTCCCTGCCAATGGAAGAAATTAATCCTGCCAGAGAACCAAACCCGTGACACTTTTGACCCAATATTGATGTCTCAGTCCAAAGTGCTAGAATTCTTTACTCAGAAATATGCAGTCTCCTATCCCTCGGAGGCCTTCTTAGTCTTAACTTAAGGCAAGCCCCCCAACATCAAGGGTGAAAGTAATAATATCCTTCCTTCTTTTAGTTATAATTTTGTGGTTTTAGCTCGGTTTACTTATGTCTTTGTGTATGATTGCAGTAGGTTTAGTGGCTTTGGCAGAAAACAGAAGTCCAACCGACAACTAACCACCTCTTCTAGTATACCCAGGAGATAGAGAGTGCCGACCTGGAAGCATCCCAACCTACTGAAGCGTTGATTCCTCGAGCATCCAAGAAGACTCGACCAACCCCAGTGGAGATCCAAGCTACCAAGAAGGGCAAAGCTCCTTAGTCCAACCCAAGCCTGCCTTTGTTGAAGGGCCCCACCTTCGGAGCTGAAGTGCCTAACCTAGATGAATTGCTAGGGCCCCTTAACTCGAAACCAAAGAGAGAATAATCATTCTAAATGATGTAAAGGAAATGCCTACTTCCTTAGCTCGGCCAATGTACCAGCCCCATCTGTCTGAGCCCCAGTTTGGAGACCTCATGCCGTATACAAAGATCATGAACGACTCCCACAATTCTTTTAGGGAAATTGTTGAGGCGAGCAACCGAATGAAGTAGAATGCATAATGAATGAATGACCTGGCTAGGAATGTCAGCCAAGAAGAAGCCCTCATTGCGTCTCATGTTAAGTGGGTAAGATTTGAATTTCGAGCTTACTTCCTGAAATTACTTTTTACTTGAAAACAAACTGAGGTTCTGTGTAATCTTTGTTATAGGTGGGAATAAATTACGGGGCCACAGCAAAGAGGACAATTGATGCGAATCCCTGATTCCCAACACCTTTGGAAACCAAGAACTCTACGTGGAATGTGCCAAGGAAAGTCTAAATGCAAGACACTGCTCTTAAACCCTAGAATCCTTACCCTTGGATTCGGTAGACTACTAACTTACAAAGTAAATTAAACACACAATTCAAAGAAGTGGAGTAAACTAGAATTTGAAACAGAGCTTTGATTAATAGACAGAGCAATTATCTATTAGCCTATAGTTTCTTGACTTTTAGCAATTAACAAGCATGCAAATTACATAAGCCCAAAATAAAGGAGTGATTAAAGAAGTATAATTTCTAACTTAATCAATAATCAACTGAAAATTAATGAGGAATTGGGCTGCCCTTATATAGGGGAGGGATGGCCGAATTTCTATCCTAAAACAACTAGGAAAAGGTAGTGAAATTGGAAACCAATCAAGAGATTGGTTTCTTATAAGAATCAAATCCTAAAGGAACTAGGATTGATTAAAAGGAAATTTCGGCTGCAAGGTTTAAGGTGCTGGCTGAAAATACAGAAATAAAAAGGAAATAAATAAATAAAAACAAATCACAAAAAGGTTTCAAGAAGGTAAACCTTTTCTGAAACTACCTACAAATCAGCCCAAGTTGTAACAAACTTGTAACAACCCTAACTAACTTGTAACAAACTTTGAGTAGAATTAGGAAACATGCACAAATCCTAATCCTTCCCTAACCTAAGCTTCCAAGTGGCGTGTGGGCTGTCTTCTTGTGGGCTTGGTCTGGCGAAATTGGTGAGATGGACTTCAAGGTGGTTTCAGCCCATTTTGAGGTGGCGCATGGTGGAGTCGATGTAGGAAGGTTCTGGAATCTTCTGGAATCTCCCGGAATCTTTTCGGAATGTCAAAAATCAAGAATTTCAAGATTCTTCAAGATTTTCAAGATTCTTCAAGATTCAGCAAACTGTGAAATTCAAGATTTTAAAGAAAATCAAGAACTTCAGGAAATGCCCTTTCCTTCAGCTGGATTGATTAGTAGGCGTCATTTCCTCTGTGATGGAGAGTAAAGTGACGCTTTTATCCTTCCTTCTATTCTCTTCAAGGGCATTAGTGTCCGTAACGAGTTGGGCTTCTGTAGCACTCCTTTGAATAAGGTTTTCAAGATATTCTCTGAGCTTCTTTGTCCTTCTTTGGGTCATAGGCCCAACTATGTCAACGAACGGATCTCTTTGATATGGGCTCGGGTCCTGGAGCATTAGCGGGCCTCTATGGAGCACACGAACCTCTGCTGCACTTTTCGAGTCCTCATTACTCGAACTAGGATCCTCTGTGTACTGACTTGGCGTAGGGCTAGGGATGCCCTCATCATTCCCTCCCGGTTGGAAAGGATTCGACCTCGAATCAAGATCCTGGTCAAAATTAAACGGAGACAAGTCAGCAACATTAAAAGATGCACTAACGCTATACACACCTGGCAGATCCAGTTTGTAGGCGTTATCCCCCATCTTTGCGATAACTTGAAAAGGCCCATCACCTCTGGGGTGGAGTTTAGTCCTCCGGGCTGCTGGAAACCTTTCCTTCCTCATGTGAACCCAAACCCAGTATCCTGGTTCAAAGCTCACAGCCTTGCGACTTCGATTTGCATCTGAAGCATACTTGGCGTTTTTCCTCTCAAGGTTCTCTCGAACCCTTTGATGAATTCTTCTGACGGTGTCTGCTTTCTGTTCGCCATCCAGACTTGTTTGATCCTTCAGGGGCAGTGGCAGTAAATCCATGACCGTCAACGGATTGAAGCCGTAGGCAGCTTCAAAGGGGGAAAATCCAGTTGATGAATGCTTGGAGCGATTGTAGGCAAATTCTGCAATCGGCAAGACCTGTTACCAACCTGCAAGATTACTTTTAATCAGTGCCTTTAACAAATTCCCTACTGTTCGGTTGGTCACCTCAGTTTGACCATCCATTTATGGATGACCAGGAGTAGAAAATAACAATTTAGTGCCTAGTCTAGGCCACAATGTTTTCAAAAAATAACTCAAAAATTTAACATCCCTATCCGAGACGATTGTGCATGGTATTCCATGTAGCCGAACCACTCCACTGAAGAACAGTTCAGAAACGTGTATGGCATCATCTGTTTTCCTGCAAGGAATAAAGTGAGCCATTTTAGAAAATCTGTCCACCACGACAAAAATTGAGTCGTTACCTCGCTGTGTCCTTGGCAACCCTAAAATAAAATCCATACAGATGTCAGACCAAGGAACAGTTGGAATAGGCAAAGGTGTATAAAGACCATGAGGTTTGGAAGTAGACTTTGCTTTTAAACAGTTAATACGTGAGCAAATAGTTTCTACATCCTTTCGCATTTTAGGTCAGTAAAAGTGTTCCTTTAACATGTCAAGTGTTTTAGTTACACCAAAGTGACCCATTAGCCCCCCATTATGTGCTTCACGCACCAGCAGTTCCCTATAAGAACTACGTGGGATACATAACTTATTGTTCTTATATAAAAATCCATTTTGCTTAAAGAACTTCTGAAATGCACCAATTTCGCATGCTTTATACAATTTAGAAAAATCAGGATCAGAAGCATATAATTCCTTTAGATATGAAAACCCTATAGATGCATGATTAAGAATAGCAAGGGATTCATACCTGCGTGACAGAGCATCAGCTACCATATTATCTTTTCCCTTTTTACACTTAATAATATAAGGAAAAGTTTCAATAAAAGCAACCCATTCATGACGCCTGTTCAACTTACCCTGTCCCTTAAGGTGTTTAAGGAACTCATGATCTGAATGGACAATAAACTCCTTGGCCATCAAGTAGTGTAGCCAAGTTTGTAATGCCCTTACCACGGCGTAGAGCTCCTTATTATATGTCAGATAATTTAAGGCAGCTCCCTTTAGTTTCTCACTAAAGTAGGCAATAGGTTTTCTTTCCTGCATTAAAATAGCACCTATACCAATTCCTGAAGCATCACACATTAGTTCAAAAACTCTATCAAAATCAGGTAATGCTAAAATAGGAGCATGAGTGAGATCATGCTTAAGAACAGTGAAGGCATTTTCCTGTGCCTGACCCCACAAAAATGGAACATTCTTCTTACACAATTCATTGAGGGGTGCGGCCTTTGTTGAGAAGTCCTTCACGAACCTCCGGTAAAAACTAGCTAACATATGGACCGATCGTACCTGCGAGGTCGAGGTGGGAATAGGCCATTCACGAATGGCTTTCACCTTTGTGTTACAACCTTGACACCATCCTTTGAAACAATAAACCCAAGAAAGATAACTTCCTCCACACAAAATGTACACTTTTTAATATTGGCATATAATTTATTATCACGTAACTCAATTAATACCAACTTAATGTGCTCTATGTGTTCAGGCATGCTTCGACTATATATGCGAATATCATCAAAAACAATCACAACAAATTTCCCTATAAACTTCCTAAGCACATGATTCATTAATCGCATGAAAGTACTAGGTGCATTTGTGAGGCCGAACGGCATAACTAACCACTCATACAAACCAAATTTAGTTTTAAAAGCAGTTTTCCATTCATCTCCTTCTTTCATTCTTATCTGATGATAGCCTTGTGTTAGATCTATTTTCGTGTAAATAGTAGAGCTATATAAATCTTCTACCATGTCATCAAGCCTAGGGATAGGATGCCTATACTTAATGTGATTTTATTAATAGCTTTACAATTCATGCACATTCTCCAAGTACCATCTATTTTTGGAGCAAGAATAAAAGGTACTGCACAAGGGCTTAAAGATTCCCTTACCTGACCATTACCTAAAAGTTTGTCAACCTAACATTGCAGCTCCTTTGTTTCCTCCGGATTTGCTTTATACGCCGGGCGGTTTGGAATTGATGAGCTAGGCACGAAGTCAATTTGATGCTCAATGCTACAAAGAGGGGGCACTCCTGCCGGCAGGTCGTCAGGAAACACATCTTTATATTCCTGCAAAAGAAACTTGACTTCCATAAGGAGATCCCTAGGGACGCCATCAAGTTTAGTGGAATCATCCTTAGCAATAAGTACAAAGATACAACCATTTCCCCTTAACACTTGTTCGACTTCCCCCACTGTGGCAAAAAGGCCACGACTAGTATCTTTTTCTGAAGGCTTATCAGAGTTCGCCTTACTACTACCCTTTACAATTTGTTTACCCTTTCCCTTGTCTTGTCGCTTTTCAGCTGCCCAGGCGGTGATCTTGTCCTTCATCCTGACGGATTCAGCACGAACTTCCTGTGAGAAGAGAGGTAAAAAGGTATGGATCTTGCCCCTTTGGCAAATTGAGTAGGTATTAGCAACCCCGTCATGTGTAGCTTTCATGTCAAAGAGCCATGGTCATCTGAGCAGAATGTGACACGCCTCCATAGGGAGCACATCACAAGTAACCTGTCCCTCGAACTTACCTATAGCGAAAGTAACTCGCACCTGCTTGGTGACTCTGTAACCATCTGAGCTGTCAAGCCATTGCAGCCGGTACGGATGTGGATGGTTAACTGTTGGGAGCTTGAGCTTTTCAACCATGTACTCACTGGCGACATTGGTGCAGCTCCCGCCGTTAACTATCAGAACGCAAACACCTCCATTAACTTTGGTCCTGGTGTGGAAGATGTTGGTCCGTTGAGAAGCATCCTGGGCAACAGCTGTACTTAAGGATTGGGACACGATGGCCATCTGGCTATAGTCTTCAGGGCAATGAATGTTCTCCTCTGTATCAGATTTGCTGTTGTCAGCCAACTCTGGGATGCGACTGGCTTCTTCCTCGTCGTCTTCTTCTTCTGAGATGTACTTACCATCTTGCCCTAATAGTACTTTTCTGATGCTAGGACAGTCCCGCATGTAATGCCCGTGGCCAGAACACCTATAGCAAATGTTCTGGGAAATGCTCTTCCTGGGGGTGCTTGGCATTTTAGCTACTGAAGAAGAAGAGGTGGTTGGGGCAGACTGAATAGTTTTACGTTCAGGGTTGAACGGCTTCTTGGCGGGTGTTGGCGTGTACACCGGATTCTTTCTCCAAGTAGTAGGGGCACTGGCAGGTGTCCTAGCTGGTGGAGCCGTCTTCAGGTATTCCTCCATCACCCTGGCTTTGTGTAGCATTTCTGTCAAACTAGTAGCATTCAGCAATTCTACCGCCAAAGCTATCCCTCTATTAAGCCCACTAAGAAAACGTGCCATGCTGGCGGTATCGTCTTCGATTACATTGGCGCTAATCTTAGCCATCTCTAATTTCTTATAATAAGCATCGACAGACAAAGAACCCTGTACAAGAGTGTGTAACTTCCTATACAATTCTCTAAAATAATACGCAGGTAAAAATGTCTTGCGCATCGCTGTCGTCAAATCAAACCATGAAATAGGTGGCGCACGTGCACGCATAGGCCGGGTATTGCGCCTCTGGTCCAACTCCTGATTCCACCAAACGAGTGTATATTTTGTGAAATTGACCACCGCGAGTGGAGCCTTCTTGTGTTCGGGAACCGAGTGAAGCTCAAAGATTCGCTCCATCTTGATCTCCCTATCTAAGTATTCTTCGGGGTCCGTACCTTCACTGAAAGAAGGCACAGATGTCTTCATTTGACTTAGACCTTCAAAGGGCTTTGTATCAGTGCCAGCCCGTGAGGTGTGGATGTATTCCTCCTCCTCGAACCAATCCTGCTGGGCGGTTCTTATCTCATCGACCTCGCCATTGAGGTCTGCGAATTGATTGGTCAAATTCGCAATGGCAGCCATGAGTTGCGCATTCGTAACTGGGGGCACGTCTCCTCCTGACATACCTAGTAACCAAGAAAGATCCCTGCTAAGAACAAGTAAAAGTGAGCAGAGTAACCTTACTCCCTTGTCCCCCTAGAATGGCCCTTCTAAAAACTACACACAACCCTATGTATCACTCTTGGGGATGGCAACCCTTATGTGCTGGATGACTCAGCCTTTTACCTCAGTCCTGTATACTCAATTAATTTCACAAAATCCTGGGCAAAGGTAACAAGCAAGCAATTAATCACACAAAGAACAAACTATATAGGAAAGTAGTCAAAAAGCTTTCGAAAAAAAGAACTTGGTTCGATTTTCAGTTGGAAAAACACTTTTCGAAAAAGAAAGTTTGATAATATAGCTTAAATAAGAAGTACACCAAAAGGAACTTTCGGGGTGAAGCCCTTAAAGTTCAGAGATAATGGCAGTGCACGAAGACAAAATTCAAGAGTAAATGTTCAGGTAGCACGAAAAAATAGCAAGCTAAAGAAGCAGGGCAAGTCAATTGATGAAGCAAGAATAATTAGCAAGTTTGAAACAAATCAGGAAAGACCTAACTAACCCAAGAAGTGATCACCCTACCCAACGGGTAATCAAGAAACCAATTCCAACCAATTATTCAAGTGTTCAAAAAAATTCCAACCAATTGCCACAAAGATACAAAAATTGCAATTTTATCACCTCCCAATCCAAATATGCGATTTAGAACTTTAGACAGCACGACGATACAGTTTCAGGAATTCGATATTTTCAAGAATTCAAAACAAGGTTGGCGTATAGATATATCACGAATTACAAAACAAGGTGAGTGGCTTAACTTCAACCGCCAAAGTTCACCGAATTCAATAAAATTGCAAATAGGGAGATGTGTGTAAAACAGTCCAATTAAAGAGCAATTTCAGCAACAAAAATTGTTAGTTATCCTTTAATTGCAACCGAAAACAACACTAATTGGATCCACAAAGGCAATTGCAAAAACAGTACCAAAAGTGAGCAAAAGAGCCCTAGCTTTTAAAACCCTAAAACTGATTTTCCCAAATTATTAAGAAACCGATTTTAACCCTTTGTTTTCGCAAATTCTTTTTCCTTTTTCAATTCACAATTTTGATTTTACTAGCAAAATAATATGATCAAATTCAAAAGTTTAGTTAAGAAAAACAGAAAAAATTTTCTCAAAAAGGAGCGTTCTTTTCCACAAATTCATTAATTAAAGTAGAATAAAGGAAGAGAAAGCACCTAATGATTCAACTAAGTTACTTCAATCTCCTCCGATCGAGCAAACAGCCCTGGCACTCTGATACCAATTCATGCCAATCCCTGATTCCCAATGCCTTTGGAAACCAAGAACTCTACGCGGAATGTGCCAAGGAAAGTCTGAATGCAAGACACTGCTCTTAAACCCTAGAATCCTTACCCTTGGATTCGGCAGACTACTAACTTACAAAGTAAATTAAACACGCAATTCGAACCAAGTGGAGTAAACTAGAATTCGAAACAAAGCTTTGATTAATAGACAGAGTAATTATCTATTAGCCTATAGTTTCTTGACTTTTAGCAATTAACAAGCATGCAAATTACATAAGCCCAAAATAAAGGAGTGATTAAAGCAGTATAATTTCTAACTTAATCAATAATCAACTGAAAATTAATGAGGAATTGGGCTGCCCTTATATAGGGGAGGGATGGCCGAATTTCTATCCTAAAACAACTAGGAAAAGGTAGTGAAATTGGAAACCAATCAAGAGATTGATTTCTTACAGAATCAAATACTAAAGGAACTAGGATTGATTAAAGAAAGTAATTCGGCTACACAAAGGGAAAGAGCCCCGAATTTACAATTAAAAATAAGGAAATAAAGAAGTAAAAATAAATCACAGAAAGGTTTCAAGAAGGTAAACCTTTTTGGAAACTACCTACAAATCAGCCCAAGTTGTAACAAACTTGTAACAACCGTAACTAACTTGTAACAAACTTTGAGTAGAATTAGGAAACATGCACAAATCCTAATCCTTCCCTAACCTAAGCTTCCAAGTGGCGTGTGGGCTGTCTTCTTTTGGGCTTGGTCTGGCCGAAATTGGTGAGATGGACTTCAAGGTGGTTTCGCCCATTTTGAGGTGGTGCATGGAGGAGTTGATGTAAGGAGGTTCTGGAATCTCCCGGAATCTTTTCGGAACGTCAAAAATCAAGAATTTCAAGATTTTCAAGATTCAGCAGACCGTGAAATTCAAGATTTCAAGAAAATCAAGAACTTCAAGAAATGCCCTTTCCTTCAGCTGGATTGATTAGTAGGTGCCATTTCCTCTGTGATGGAGAGTAAACTGACGCTTTTATCCTTCCTTCTATTCTCTTCAAGGGCGTTTGTGTCCATAACGAGTTGGGCTTCTGTAGCACTCCTTTGAACAAGGTTTTCAAGATCTTCTCTGAGCTTCCTTGTCCTTCTTCGGGTCATAGGCCCAACTATGTCAACGAATGGATCTCTTTGATATGGGCTCGGGTCCTGGAGCATTGGCGGTCCTCTATAGAGAACACGAACCTCTGCTGCACTTTTCAAGTCCTCATTACTCGAACTAGGATCCTCTGTGTACTGACTTGGCGTAGGGCTGGGGATGCCCTCATCAACAATAGCTTTGGACATCTTATCTCAGAGCTATGAGCAAGAAAGGCTGAAAAGGCCGACCGAGTAAATAGACGGGCTAAAGATGAAGCTAGGGGTGGAGTCAAGTAAGGTTTTTGACCTGCAGGCTAAGAACACCGAACTATATCAGGAGAACCAGAGGCTCGGTGCTAGGTCCAGTCAGCTGGAGACCAAGTTGAGCAGGCTGGAGGCGAAGGTCGAAAGCCTGGAGGGGAAGGTAGAGGGTCTAAAGAAGGCCTTAACAGAAGAGAAAGAAAGTTCGGCTGGTCTACTAGGTCCGTCTGAAGTGGAGGAGGGGCTCCAAGCTGCGATGAGAGCTTTCAAGGAGGGACCTTTGCCGGAATTGATGAACTAGCGCTTGATGGAGCTGATCCAGTGCAGTTATACCCTGAGCTAGAACGAGACAAGAGGTCCCCGTGTGGTTGAAGGTTTGCTGGAAGAGTCCTTACCCCGCAAAACCTTGCTGGCTCTAGGTCGGGATCCTTACGATCTGATTGAGGAGGTGAAGCAGGAATGCCGAGATATGGGCATTCCTCGGCCAGAAGATGCTGAAGAAGAAGAAGTTGCTGACCTGGGCAAGCATGCAGACCAAGAAGCCACCTCCAAAGCTCCACCAGCTTAACTATCTTATTTTGGTTGAACAATGCTATCAAACAATTTTTTCCTATTTTCTTGATATTCTAATTATTTTTTGGGCTTGCGGATGGGTTTTTCGGCATAACTATTATGAATGATTTACTTTGGTCTTTCCATCATAATATCTGTTAGTCTTTTGCTTAAACGTAATACTTCCTCAAGTGTACTGCATTCCAAGCCCGAGTAACTAACTTGCCTTGTAAATATTCGAAAACATAATTGCCTGTAGGCCTGGCTTCTACTATTCTATACGGCCCTTCCCAATCAGATACTAACTTTCCTTGATCCTGTGGTTTACTAATTACTCGGTTTCATAAAACCAAATGATGTGAACCCTTGATTACAACTTGTGAAAACAAGAACGCAATGCGGAAAATTGCCAAGAAAGTCTGATTGCAAGACACAACTCTTAAAACTCAAGAATCCTTACCCTTGGATTAGGCAGACTACTAATTTAACAAGTTAAATTAAACACGCAATTCGAACCAAGTGATGAATTCTAGAGGTGAAACAAAGCATGCAATTAGATAGAGCAATTATCTAATTAGCCTACAGTTCTTGTACTTTAGCAATTAACAAGCATGCAAATTACTAAAGCCAAAATAAAGAAGAGTGAATAATAAAGTATTTCATTCAATTAATCACTAAGTAATAATGAAGTCATGCACCCCTATTTATAAGTCTAGAGAGCACGAAATTCACAAGGAAAAATAAGGAAAGAAAACACAAAATTGGAACTTAATCAAGAGATTAAGTAACTCACAAAAATCAGTAAGAAAAAGGAACTTACTTGCTGAAAAAGTAAAAGAAAATAAGGAAGAATTTTGGCTGCTATACAAGGCAAGCAATCCATGAAATTCTCAAGAGAAAAAGGAAGGGAAAGTTCAGATTTTACCCTAAAAGAAAAAGGAAAAACCGAAAAGTAAAGGAAAGAAAAAGAAGAGAATTAGGTAACATGCACACAACCTAATTTCTCTAAAACCCTATAACTTAAGTAAAACCCTAGCTTGTTTTCGCATGTGGGCTTCCTTGTGAAGTGTTGGGCTTGGCCAAATTGTAGATAGAGTGGACTTAATGGATTCGGGCCAATTGATGTAGCATGATGATGTAGATGTAGGAAGCTTCTGGAATCTTCTAGAAGCTTCCAAAACATTTCAGAAGTTCAAAAAAATATTTCACTTCTAAAATCCTTCAAACTTTATGAAATCTCTATTTCTTCACTAGAAAGACTTGTAATTACCATTTTCAGCATTTCCTTAGCTCGTAAATACCATTTCCACCATTTTCACCATTTCCACTTTGAAGGCGAGTAAGGTAACTCTTGTAATCTTCATTTCCTTCTCATGTAGGTCATTGGACCTTTCCTTTGTCTTCGTGGATTCTGACTCATAACTAGTGTTATTTTAGCCTTGGATTTCCTCATCACCAAATCTTCGGGTACAAAGGCTCGACATCTTACCCTCGCATCAAAGTGTTGTCGAACTAAATTTTTGTAGTTTATCTGATGTACAAGGCTGTATCCCGAACTTCTTCCAAAAAGTCCAAGCTAAGCTTTAGATTTTCTTGATTTTGATTTCTCTCAAAGCGCATAACCCAGGGTGCACCATTTTGTACTTCTAGAGGTATGATCGTGATAACCCCAAATGCTAACTCAAAAGAAGTATTTCCAGTTGATGCGAAAATCCAGAGTCAACATCGAAGTCAAGTCTATTGGGCCAAATGGAGATCCAAGCTCAAATTTGCCAAAATTAAATTAAATGGGTTAATGAGAATTAGTTTGATTAAGCCCATTTAATTTAATTAAATCAAGGCCCAATTAATTCAAGGAGGATGGCCCAAATATTTAAGCAGCAAATAATTAATTTGATGCAAAATTGATTTGATCAATTAATTATTTACATGCATGGCAGAATGATCTCATTGAAAATTTGTTGATCGGATTAATAAAGTGATCCGTGCGGATTCAAATTGATTCGGTTTTATCATGTAAGGAATTTTATCCAATTAGGATTCGTATTTCTTTTACAATTTTGGCTATATTCAAATATAGTGCAACCGAAATTCTTTATTGGAAAAGAAAAGGAAAACAGAGAATTTTTTAGTTTTTTTTCAAAACCGCTAAAAAAAAAAAACAACAAGGTGTTGCTTTCAATCAGATCCTAGAGTCCTTCTAGTTGTTCGGTTTTGTACCCCACAAAGGGTCACCACCTAGCGGCACTAGGGTTTGCTTGCTACAAATCCTAGGGTCCATTCAACCTTCTTTTAGCAACCAAACAAGGCTAACTTGCGATTTAATTTGTTACTCCCTTTGTGCAACTTCTATAGTGAGTTTTGAGTATGAAGTTATGCATACCACGTAGTTCAACTAGGGAGCTACTGGTGCGTGAAGCGCACAGTGGGGGGGCTAATGGGTCATTTTGGTGTCCATAAAACACTTGATATGCTTAAAGAACACTTCTATTGGCCTAAAATGCGTAAAGATGTAGAGTCTATTTGCTCACGCTGCGTTGAATGTCTCAAAGCGAAGTCTACGTCTGTACCTTCTGTTCCTTAGACTGATATCTCTATGGATTTTATTTTAGGGTTTCCGAGGACGCACAGAGGTAATGACTCTCTCTTCATTGTCGTCGACAGATTTTCTAAGATGTCTCATTTTATCCCGTGCAGGAAATCTGATGATGAAACGCATGTTGTAGACTTATTCTTCAAGGAGATAGTTCAGCTACACGGCATCCGGTGCACCATCGTGTCTGATAGAGACGTGAAGTTTTTGAGTTACTTTTTGAAGACATTGTGGTCTCGGTTAGGAACTAAGTTGTTGTTCTCGACCACCAGTCATCCACAAACGGATGGTCAGACTGAGGTGACCAATCACACAGTAGGAAATCTACTGAGGGCACTAATTAAGAAGAACTTGAAGAGTTGGGAACAAGTCTTGCCAATTGCAAAATTTGCCTACAATTGCTCTAAGCATTCCTCAACAGGGTTTTCGCCCTTCGAAGTTGCCTACGACTTCAACCCGCTGACAGTGATGGATTTACTGCCACTGCCCCTGAAGGATCAGATAAGTCTTGATGGAGCACAGAAAGCTGAAGCTGTTAAATGGTTAAATGAGAAGGTTCGTCAGAATATAGAGAAGACAAACTCACGTAACGCCAAGGCTGCAAATCAAAGGCGTACGGCAATGAGCTTTGAACCTGGTGATTGGGTTTGGGTTCACATGAGAAAGGAGAGATTTCCAGCTGCCCGGAGGACTAAGTTACATCCCTGAGGTGATGGGCCCTTTCAAGTTAGTGCAAAGATGGGAGATAACGCTTACAAGCTTGACTTACCAGGTGAGTATAGTGTTAGTACATCTTTTAATGTTGCTGACTTATCTCCGTTTAATTTTGACCAGGATCTTGATTCGAGGTCGAATCCTGATGTGGACCGGAGTTCACGATGCGGAATACTTGCCAACGAAAGTCTGGAAATTGCGAGACGCAGCTCTTAACCTCTAGAATCCCTACCTTGGATTCAGCAGTCTACTAAAATTAAGCTAAGCTAATTTTAAACACGCAGATCGAACCAAGTCTAAGAACAAAAGAGTCGAAACAAAAGCATGCATTCTAGGCAGAGCAATTACCTAAAAAGCTATAGTTTCTAAACTTATAGTAATTCACAAAGCATGCAAACTACGAAAGCTCAAAATGAGAGAATGATTCAAGATGTATAAAACTATACTATTCTATTACTTGAATCAAAATTGTGCGTTGAAAAATGAAGAAGAGGACCCCTATTTATAGTTATAGGTAGCCGAATTCTTCAGTAGAAAGCAATTAAAATTGGAACTCAATCAAGAGATTGATTCCTTACAAACTGAAACCTAAAATAACTAGGTTTAGTTGATGATAGTGATTCAGATTTCACAAGGGTGAACCTAGCCGAAATTCTATACTAAATAACAAGTAGAAATGAATCAAAACTAAGAAGTATAAATCAATCGAGAGATTGATCTCTTGAAAAGAAACAAACCTAAAGGAACTAGGTTTGTTAAGAGATAATAATTCGGGTGAATTATTGGATAATTTCAGCCGAAAATTATCTTAAAAATAAGAAGAATAAGAAGTAAAATTAAAATACAACAAGAGTTTAAGTAGGAACTCTCATTGAAAACTACTACTAGAATTAACTTAAGTTGTAAACTCAAACTAACTCTTTAATTAAAACCCTTCACAATTTCGGATTGGGCTTCTCAATTGGGCTTCCCAATTTTGGAATTTCCTCTCCTTCTCTTGGTCTGGGCTGGCCGAATTTATGAAGGTGGATTGCAAGAGGATTCGGCCCAAAACTCAATAGCGTGTCTGTGAAAAGTGTAGGAAGCTTCTGGAAGCTTCCGGAATCATTTCTGAAACTCAAATTGTACAAACTCTTCATTTCTTCATGATTCTTCAATTTAGACCCCTTTTCGGAAATGGTGAGTAAAATGACCATTTTACCCTTCTGACTCTTCTGGGTTTTATCTTCAGGGGTTTGTGCTTCGGATGCCATCTGGGATTGCCGGGAACACTCTTGGACTAGGTTCTCAAGGTCGGCCTTGAGTTTCCTTGTCCTTCTGCGTGTCATTAGCCCAATGATATTTACCAATGGATCTCTCTGGTATGGGCTCGGGTCCTGGAGCATAGTTGGGCCTCGATGTAGCACACGAACAGGCTCTGCTTCGTTTCTCGAGTCCCCTGCCTCAACTTATAGATCCTCTCTGCTTGGACTTGTCGATGGGTTGGGAATGGCCCCATCAAATCCTTTCCGACCGGGATGGAATGATGAGGCCATCCCCAACCCATCGACAAGTCCAAGCAGAGAGGATCTGCAAGTTGAGGCAGAGGACTCGAGAAAGGAAGCAGAGCCTGTTCGTTTGCTACATCGAGGCCCAACTATGCTCCAGGACCCGAGCCCATACCAGAGAGATCCATTGGTAGATGTTGTTGGGCCAATGACACGCAGAAGGACAAGGAAACTCAAGGCCAACCTTGAGAACCTAGTTCAAGAGTGTTCCCTGCAATCATATATGGCATCCGAAGCACAAACCCCTGAAGATAAAGCCCAGAAGAGTCAGAAGGGTAAAATGGTCATTTTACTCACCATTTCCGAAAAGGGGTCTGAATTGAAGAATCATGAAGAAATGAAGAGTTTGTAAAATTAGGGTTTCAAAAATGATTCTGGAAGCTTCCTACACTTTTCACAGACACGCCATTGAGTTTTGGGCAGAATCCCCTTGCAACCCACCTTCATAAATTCGGCCAGCCCAGACCAAGAGAAGGAGAGGAAATTCCAAAATTGGGAAGCCCAATTGAGAAGCCCAATCTGAAATTGTGAAGGGTTTTAATTAAGGAGTTAGTTTGAGCTTACAACTTAAGTTAATTCTAGTAGTAGTTTTCAATGAAAGTTCCTTCTTAAACTCTTGTTGTACTTTAATTTTACTTCTTATTTTTAAGTAATTTTCCGCTGAAATTATCCAATAATTCACCCGAATTATTATCTCTTAACAAACCTAGTTCCTTTAGGTTTGTTTCTTTTCAAGAGATCAATCTCTCGATTGATTTCTACTTCTTAGTTTTGATTCATTTCTACTTGTTATTTAGTATAGAATTTCAGCTAGATTCACCCTTGTGAAATCCAAATCCCTATCATCAACTAAATGTAGTTCTTTTAGGTTTCAGTTTATAAGGAATCAATCTCTTGATTGAGTTCCAATTTTAATTGCTTTCTACTACTTTGTACTGAAGAATTCAGCTGCCTATAACTATAAATAGGGTCCTCTTCTTCACTTTTCAACACACAATTTTGATTCAAGTAATAGAATAGTATAGTTTTATACTTTTTGAATCATTCTTTTATTTTGAGCTTTCGTAGTTTGCATGCTTTGTGAATTACTATAAGTTTAGAAACTATAGCTTTTTAGGTAATTGCTCTGCCTAGAATGCATGCTTTTGTTTCGACTATTTTATTCTTAAACTTGGTTCGATTTGCGTGTTTAAAATTAGCTTAGCTTAATTTTAGTAGACTACCGAATCCGAGGTAGGGATTCTAGAGGTTAAGAGCTGCATCTCGCAATTTCTAGACTTTCCTTGGCAAGTATTCCGCATCGTGAACTCTAGTCCACATCACCAGTGGCAGACTTAGGTGTGGTTCGGTGACACCACAATACATGAGGTAACTGCTCCACCCAATTCTTGCCTTTATCCTCTAGTCTAGTTTTGAGTCCATGTAACAAGGTCCGATTAGAGAGCTCCACCTGCCCATTTGCTAGAGGATGAGCTACAGATGCAAAACGTTGAGTAATTCCTTGTTTGGTACATAGCACCATGAACTCCTTGGATTCGAATTGAGTCTCATGATCCGAGATAACAGAGTTAGGTATACCGAAGTGACAAATAACTTTTCTCCACAAGAACCGAGCTACAGTGCGTCATGTAATGTTTATTAGGCCCTCAGCCTCCACCCATTTAGTAAAATAATCGATGGCCACAACCAAATACTGGCAAGAGCCGACCTTAGGGAAAGGACCTATAAGATCTATTCCCATTCTGCGAAAGGACAAGCTGCTAATATCCCCGTAAAGCTGGATGTTGGCAACTTATGGATTGGTGCATGATGCTAACAGCTGGAACAATGCCGCACATATTCTGCTGCCTTATGAAATAACTGGGGCCAGAAAAATCCAGCTCAAATTACCTTTTTCGCCAAATTTCGAGCCCCAATATGGGCTCTACAGTCTCCCTGATGTACTTCTTTGAGCATAGCTACTGCTTCCCATGGTCTCAAGCATTTTAATGAAGGCATTAAAAAGGCCTTTTTGTATAAATCCTCTCCAATAATCTGGTAATGCTCTACTTTCCGTCGTATTCGCTGCGCCTCCTTCCTCGATTCAAGTAACGTGCCATCCTGCAGGTACTGCCCCAATCCTGACCTTGAAATATAGGGAAAACTGTTGGCTTGACCGTGCTCCGAGTTTGCACGTCTTATACTAGAACACTTTTGGTTAAATGCGAATAAACTAATGAAGCCAATTTGGACAGTGCATCTGCGTTTGTGTTTCTTCCCCGCGGGACCCGTTCTATAGCCCATTTAAAAAAAGTTTGCAGCAGCTGTTGTACCAATGCTAAATACTTCTCCATCTGCCTATCTTTAGCCATACACTCCCCCAAAATTTGTTTGATGACCAACTGTGAGTCTGAACAAATTTTCAAGTTTTGGACCCCCAGTTTCCAAGCTAACTTTAGGCTAGTTACCATGGCCTCATACTCCACGTCATTATTTGTGGCTAGGAAACAGAACCGTAGAGCGTATGTGTAAGCTTCCCCTGCCAAGCTGGTAAGAATGAGATCAGCACCTAATCCTGACTGACTAGAAGCACCATCCACATAAAGTGTCCAGGAAACCTCACCTTTTGTAATTGATAAAGGAAGCCCGGCTCCTTGTGACGAAACCTGTGAAGTCTCTTGTGAATCGGATATCCCCTCTACTAAAAAATTAGCTAATACCCGAGCTTTAATAGTGGTTCAAGGCGTGAAGGTAATTTCATAATCGCCCAGCTCAATGGCCCATTTAGTGAGACGACCTGAGATCCCAGCTTTTTGTAAGACAGCTTTAAGCGGGGCATCAGTATAAACAGTGATAGGATGTGTATGAAAGTAAGGTCGAAAACGCTGAGTAGAGTGAACAAGTGCTAAAACTAACTTCTCCAGGTTGGAATAATTCTTCTCTGCAGCCTATAAAACTTTGCTAACAAAATAGATGGGTCTTTGAACCCGATTATCATCTCTATGCAAAACTGAGCTAATCACAGATTCAGTGGTAGCTAAATACATGTACAATAGTTCTCCAGGAATTGGGATGGTTAAAGACGGTAAAGAAGCTAAATATGATTTTAACTGTTCAAAAGCTACCTGACATTCTGGGATCTAAACAAACTTATCTGACTTTTTCAAAATGTTAAAAAAGGGTAAGGCTTTTTCGGCTGACCGAGCTAAAACCAATTTAAAGCAGCTAACCGACCTATCAACTGTTGTACCTCGTGGACTGACCTAAGGGGATGCATTTGTAAAACAGCTTCTACTTTTTTAGGATTAACATAAATACCACTTTCGGAAACCATGTAGCCTAAAAATTTACCTGAAGTAGCTCCAAAAATGCATTTTTTAGGATTTAGACGTAACTTATACTGAGCTAATGTTGAGTGTTTCACGAAGGTCAAGTAAATAAGCAGACTCATTTCTACTTTTGGCAAGCAAATCATCAACGTATGCCTCCATATTTTGACCTAACTGTTTCTTAAATATCTTATTGACTAAGCGTTGGAAAGTAGCTCCAGCATTCTTTAACCCAAAAGGTATAGTAATGAAACAATAGGTACCTTTGTCCGTGATGAATGAGGTTTTCTCTTCATCCTCCTTAGCCATAAAAATTTGGTGGTAACCCTTGTATGCATCCAAGAAGTTAAGAAAGCAAAATTCGGTTATAGCATCGACCAAAATGTCGATCAAAGGTAAAGGGAACCAATCCTTGGGACAAGCTTTGTTTAAATTTGTGAAATCTATACACATACGCCAGGTGCCATCTGGCTTGGTAACTAACATGGGATTAGCTAACCATTCAGGGTAATCAACTTCTCGTATAATACGTACCTCCAAAAAGGCGTTGACCTCAATTTCTGCATATTTACTGCGCTCTCCTCCAAAATTATGCTTCCGCTGTTGAACTAGCCAATGGCTTGCATTAATGGATAACCTGTGTTCAATGATATTTTGAGAAATATCAGGCATATCTTTTGGATCCAAATCAAAGACCTCTGTAAACTCATGCAACAAGTTAAGTAAATCATGTTCTAACTGAGGAGGTAAATCAGCTCCTACCTTTATTACCTTATTGGGATCGGCGGCCAGGAGAATGGCCTTAACCTCTCCTCCAGCCTCAATGAATCATTCCGAGCGGCCTGTGGGATCTTCCAGGTCGGTATATCAATAATGAAAAATGTACTACCTTCTAGAACAACGCGTGGAGGTCTAGATGCGGGGGTCGGTGGGATTACTTGTACGACTGGTAGACTAGAAGGCACCGGGATCTGTTCTTTTAAACAAGTTGTATAGCATTGCCTAGCCTGTTTAACATCACAATGAAGAGAAGCCCCACAATCCATGGTAGGAAATTTCAAAAGCATATGCATGGTGAAAGCAATGGCCTAAAACTGATTTAATCCCGGCCGACAAAGGTACACATTGTAAGGTGATGGCTTATCTATGACCACAAAATCTATGGTTTCTGTATGTTTTAGCTGGCCAGCTATCAAGGTGACTGGTATGCTGATGTGAACCCCTCCGGGAATCCAAGAACTCGATGTGGAAAATTGCCAAGGAAAGTCTGAATGCAAGACGCAGCTCTTAACTTCTAGAACCCTTACCCTTGGATTCGGCAAACTACTAACTTACGAAGTAAATTAAACACGCAATTCGAACCAAGTGGAGAATAATAGAATCAAAACAAAGCTTAGCAATAGACAAAGCAATTATCTATTAGCCTATAGTTCCTGTAGCTTTTAGTAATAAACAAGAATGCAAATTACATAAGCCCAAAATAAAGTGAGTGATTAAAGAAGTATAAAACTACAACTTATATCATTTAATCAACAAAATAATTTTGTGGTTGGCACCTCTATTTATAGGTATGGGGGTGTCCAAATTACAATAGGAAAAGAATAAGTAAAAGTAGCAAAAGTGAAAACTAATCAGAATTGGATTTTCCTTACAAACAAAGTCCTAAATGAACAAGGACAATGGGGGATTAATTTGTTCACCTTTAAGGTAACAGGGGAATGAAATTACACCCTAAATATACTAGGAAAAGAATTAAAATTGAAAACCAATCAAGAGATTGATTTCTTACAAACTCGAAACCTAAAGGAACTAGGTTTTGATACTTGCCTAATTTGTCTGCCACTTGGAATGCCATATGGACGAAATTACACATTAAAATACTTAATAAATAATTATAAAACCTAATCAGAAAAGGTGATCGAGAAGGGATCCCTTTTTGGAAACTACCAAGTTGATTTAGTTGTAACAAACTTGTAACAACCTAACTAACTTGTAACAAACTAGGAGTGGGAATAGGAAACATGCACAAATCCTTATCCCTTACTCTTTCTCAAACCTAGGTGGTGTATGGGCTCTTTCTTGGGCTTGATATGGTGGCCGAACTTGTGAAGGTGAACTCAAGGGGTTTCTGCCCATTTTTGATGGCGCATGGTTTTAATGATGTAGGGAGCCTCTGGAATCTTTTGGAAACTCCTGCAATCATTTCGAAATGTCAAAAATCAAGATTTCCAAGATTCTTCAAGATTCAACATTTTTATGAAATTCAAGATTTTCAAGAAAATCAAGTTCAAGATTTAGTCTGTTAAAGTCCAAGGACCTTCCGGTTTCTTCAAGAACTTTAAGAAATGACCATTTCTTTATTGTGGAGAGTTTGGAGATGCCTTTCCTTCAAGGATCTTTGAATAGCATTACTCTTCTACTTCTCCCAGCATTCTTCTTAAGGGCTTTGCCTTCCGGTTGGATTTGTGGATTCTGACTCATAATTTATGTTATTTTTAGCCTTGGATATCCTCATCATATGCTTAACTGCCCAGTAGGAATAACATGGTGGTTTCCAAAGCCAATTAATGGTGTTCGCATTGGGTTTAACCAAGCCTTATGCAACTGACAACCTACCAATGCCTTTGTAGTAATGATATTACTAGAGCTACCAGTGTCTAACAATGTCCTCCGTACTTGGAAATTAGAAATATAACAGTCAATGACAAGGGGATCATCACAATTGTAAGACAAGAAATGATCGTTATCATCAAAGGTAATGGTCGAGGCCATAGGATCCGCCTTACACTTACGTAAAATACTCTTCCCTTGGCAATATACTTATTTCCTTTGGTGGTTCAAATCCCCTTGGGTCAGCCCCCTAGTGACGGTGTCAACAACTCCAGCTATGGTGGGATCGACACCAGCATCTGTCTGCAGGATCCGGGGGTCGGGCTGAGAGCATTCCAGAGTAAAATAACCAAGCTCCCCACATCTGTAACATCCAGCGGGCCTCTCCCACCCGGTGGAAGCTTGTGTGTATTGGGGTAACTTTCCATCTTGGATGAGGTCTGATATTTCTGAAGCCAAATCCCTACAATCGTTAGTGTTATGACCAATATGTTTATGATAAATGCAATACCTGCTAGGGTTTAACCAATTTGTGGGACCCGGTATAAGCCAAGCTGGGGGTAATAACCCTTGATACTGAATAGCCACATATATGTCTGCCCGTGGTACATAAAAGGGTTTGATCACCTGTAAGGTATTAATACCGACCCCGGTCCTTGGATCAGCATTAGCAGCACCCACAAAGTTTTGCCTCTTCCTCCCACCCAAGTGAGGAATATGGGAAGAAGCTTTACATTTATCGTAGGCGTTGGAAATGCCTTTCCCTCGTTCCTATTTTTATTACTGCAGCATTCTTAATAACAGCAAAATTTGTGACAGTAACCATCATTTCAAAATAAGAGTGAGGGGGTCTAATAGCTAATTCAGTGGCTAAGGGTCCAAACGTAACCCATTAATTAATGATCCCATTATAGCTCTATCATCTTTTTCATGAAACTACCTAGATTCTACATTAAAGCGATCTATATAAGCCTGCAACCCTTTGCCTACCCTCTGAGTTATGTTCATAAGATTTTATTTCCCATGAAATTAGCTAAGAATAAATCCCCATATTGACCTAGTGAATGAATAGAATTACGGGGCATAGTACAATATCAATTGATTGCCTGACCCTTGAGGGTGAGATGAAACGTCATGCAATCGATTAGCGTCGAATAGATTAGCAGTATCCATCACACTCATGCATTGCATCAAGTAAGCTGTTGGGTCGGCGGTGCTATCATATTTGTCGATCTTACCTAGACCGTTGTAACCTGGCAGAAATGGAGCTGTTTGGATCTCCTAGACAAATGGATGAGAAACGCGGGAAGTGGGCTCGATCCGTCCTTGCTGAGCATACCTGGATCCTGGCATGGCTGACTGTCTGGGCTGGACATATCCCATCTGACCTGGCTGAAACCCCCCATACCAGGATAACTAAGCAATGAACCCACAGCTACTGACCCACTAGCAATGATGAGGGCATCCCTAGCCCTACGCCAAGTCAGTATGCAGAGGATCCTAGTTCGAGTAATGAAGGTTCAAAAAGTGCAGCAGTGGTTCGTGTGCTCCAAGAGGCCCGCCAATGCTCTAGGACCCAAGCCCATATCCGAGAGATTCGTTCGTTGACATAGTTGGGCCTATGACCCGAAGAAGGACAAGGAAGCTCATATTAGATCTTGAAAACCTTGTTCAAAAGAGTGCTATAGAAGCCCAGCTCATACGGACACCAACGCCCTTGAAGAGAATAGAAGGAAGGTTAAAAGCGTCACTTTACTCTCCATTACTGAGGAAATGGCACCTACTAATCAATCCATCTGAAGGAAAGGGTATTTCTTGAAGTTCTTGATTTTCTTGAAAATCTTGAGTTTTGCGATTTACTGAATCTTGAAAATGTTGAAGAATCTTGAAATTCTTGATTTTTGACATTCTGAAATGATTCAGGGAGATTCCAGAAGATTCCAGAACCTCCCTACATCATCCACCTCATGCGCCACTCAAAATGGGCCGAACTCACCCTTGGAGCCCATTCCATTATTTTGGCCTGACCAAGCCCACAAGAAGCAGCCCACACGCCACTTGGAAGCTTAGGTTAGAGAAGGATTAGGTTTTGTGCATGTTGCCTAATTCTACTCAAAGTTTGTTACAAGTTAGTTAGGCTATTACAAGTTTGTTATAACTAGATTCACTTGGTAGTTTCCAAAAAGGGATCCCTTCTTGATCTCCCTTTTTGATTAGGTTTTATAATTATTTATTAAGTATTTTAATGTGTAAATTTGGCCATATCTAATAGGGGGAAGCCGAATTAGGTAATAAACACCAAACCTAGTTCCTTTAAGTTTCTGGTTTGTAAGAAATCAATCTCTTGATTGATTTCCAATTCTATCTCTTTTCCTTTTGTATTTTAGACTTTAATTTCATCCATCCTAGTCTCTGTAGATAGAGGGGGACGAAATTCATTGTTCTTTAGTTGATTAAATGATTGAAGTTATAGTTTTATACTTCTTTAATCAATCACCTTATTTTGGGCTTATGTAATTTGCATGTTTGTTAATTGCTAAAAGCTACAAGAACTATAGGCTAATAGATAATTGCTCTGTCTATTGCTAAGCTTTGTTTCGATTATAGTTTTCTCCACTTGGTTCGCATTGCATGTTTAATTTACTTTGTAAGTTAGTAGTCTGCCGAATTCAAGGGTAAGAATTCTAGAAGTTAAGAGCTGCGTCTTGCATTCAGACTTTCCTTCGCAATTTCTGCATTGAGTTCTTGGTTTCCACGGCATTGGGATCAAGGGTTCATATTAATTAGCCCCAATATAATAGCTGTGATTAAACAAAGGAGGATATCTAGCAGGGAACTATACATCTTGGCTTGTGCCTACACCATAGTGTTGAAATTGGTTCATATTTGATGGAACCATAAAGCTGGGATACCCTAACTGACCTCTCTCAAGACCAAGATGACCTAACTATCCCTTACCCCTCTGGAAAAGGGAAAGACAGACCAGAAGCAAGGGTGATGAGGGAATCCCTAGTCCATCGACAAGTCCACAGACAAGTGAGTCCAGAGAAGCTGAGGAGGTTAGGGTTCTACACCGAGGCCCAACAATGCTTCAGGATCCAAGTCCATATCAAAGAGATCCACTTGTAGATATCATTGAGCCAATGACGCGGAGCAGAACAAGAAGAGTTCGTGAGGATCTCAGCAACCTTGTACAAGCTTGCAGACAGGATGCTCAATTGATAGTAGAAGCCAACGCCTTGGAGAATAAAGCCGGAAAGGTTCAAAGTGCAACTCTTCTTACAATTCTTGAAGAAGAGGTGCAATTCACCATTCCATAATAAAGAGAAGGCTATTTCTTGAAGTTCTTGAAAACACCGGAAGGTTCTTGGGCTTTAAAGAGACGTTTCTTGAAGTTCTTGATTTTCTTGAAAATCTTGAATTTCATACTTTGCAGAATCTTTAAGAATCTTGAAAATCATGAAAATCTTGATTCCGAAATGATTCTGGGAGATTCCAGAAGATTCCAGATGCTCCCTACACCATTCCACAATGCGCCATTACAATTGGGCTAACCCAATCCATGGAGTCCATTCCACATCATCAAGTCGGCCAAGCCCATCAAGAAGCCCAACCGAAAAGTCCACTTCACCAAGGGTTTCGCATAAGGTTTAGGGTTTAGGAAGGATAAGGATTTGTGCATGTTTCCTATTCCTACCCTTAGTTTGTTAGTTTCCAAAAAGGATGCCTTCTTGATCTCCTTTTTGGAGTAGGATTTCCAATTCCTTTTTTTTCTTATTTTTGCTTGGAATTTCGGCTGCCTTATCTTGTGAGATAACCGAATTTCCTTATTTGTCCATTACCTAGTTCCTTTAGGTTTTAGTTTGTAAGAAGGAATCAATCTCTTGATTGGTTTCCAATTCTAACTCTTTTCCTAGTTCTTTTAGGTGAAGATTTCGGATGCCCCTACTCTATAAATAGGGCATCCAAAAAACATAATAAATCAAGTATTCATATCTTTAAACTATTAGTTTGAGTACTCTCCCTTTATTGCTTTATGTATTTTGCATGCTTGTGATTTATATATTACATGAAACTTAGCTTAATTAGGTTATTTGCTCTACCTAATTAAATTTGCATGTTTCACCTCTTTTCTTACTTGGTTCGAATTCTTTAAGTAAGTTAGCTTAGGTTAGTTTATTTTTGTTATCTGGATTTCGGATAAGTAAAGAGTTTATACGAGCTACGCCACTATCAGACTTTCCTTGGCAATTCATCCGCATGTGTACCTTGGTCCACATCAATTGGTATCAGAGCCTGGGCTGGTTTCGTGGCTGGAGGAGGTTGAAGTAACACAACCAAATCATCAATCAGGTGTTTTCTTTTCCTACTTCTTGCTTTTCTTTTCGAAAGTGTGGGAAAATTATGCATCTTTGGGGGAAATGTTTTTTTTCTTCCACTTCTTTAAAATCGAAAACCCCTTGCTTAAATTTTAAAATTAAATTCTGAACTTTAAAAATTAATTGGGTTCGGGTTTTTGCCCTTGCTAGGGTTTCGATTTTGGTTGGAATTTTTAGCCGCCTTACTTTGCGCCACTAGGGTTTGAGAGACACTTTAGTGCTACTATTTTTGCGACTAATTTCTGGGTTTTTGCGACTGTTTTATACTCCTGTTGTGCGATATTTTGTTATAGTTGGTGAGTTTTGCAGCTGATGTTAAGCAGCTCACCTTATCTGCACGTTGTGATTTGCATGCACTAGTTCTGGATACTTTCTTTTGAATTCTTAAAAATATATTGAATTCTTGATTTTGTGTCCTTGTGCTGCTGAATTTATCTCTGGGAATTGGTTAGTGAGTCAAACTTGAACTTTGCTGACCCTTAGGCTTTTTCTTAAATCGCAAAAATTGCTATTTTTTTTTGGCACCTATTGAGTAAGGATTGTTTTCTCCACGGTTTAAGGTGTACTTGCAAAGTTGATAGTGTTCATTTTCGACACTACTCCCCACAGCACTACACTTTACGACCAAAGAGGATGCTTTTCTTCATTGGGAATCTTCTTCTTTTTTTAGTGTGCTTGCAAAGTTGATAGTGTTCGATTATCGCCACTACTCCCCATAGCACCACACTAGCATTTTGAGGAATTTTTCCGCCACTGGGCGGTTAAATTTTGCATTGGGTATCTCTATATATTGGGGAGAATTGATAATTTGCTGGGATTGGTTTCTTTGATTACCTATTGGGTTGGTGATCTCTTCTTTGGTTAGTTTTAGGACTTTCTTAAAGTTGTTCAATTCTGCTTATTTCTTGATTCCATTCAATTCTTGAATTGCCCTACTTTCAACTGCTAGTTGTATCTTTTCAAGCTACGTGAACGTTTACTCTTGAATTATAGTTTGGATTTTGTCATTGTGCACACCAATCTTTTCTGAAATTTGAAGGCTTCACCCCGAAATTTCCTTGTTGTGTACCTCTTATCTGAACTATATTACAAATATCGCTTGTGAAAAGATTTTTTAACTCCAAAATAGAACCAAGTATCTATTTTTCAAAAAAATTTGCTTTTTCCTTAAGTATCATTGCTGTGTGTGAATTGTTGTTTGCCTTATACATTTGTCAATACTGGGAGGTAGAGTGGAAAAAAGTTAGAGTGGAAAAAAGCTAGAGTGAAACACTAGTTTGTGTGTAGCTGTTATGTGGCATACACTTGGGGGACAAGGGGGTAAGGTTACTACTCATTTTTCCTTGTTCTCAGCAGATAAATTTTCGCTCCTCACCAATGTCAGGTGGTGCTTCCATTCCTGTTGGGAATGAGCAATTACTGGCTGCAATAGCGCAACTCTCTGCGCAATTTGCTAACCTTACAGAGGAAAGTTGATGACATGAAGGCCGACCGGGAACAAAGGCTTGCGGAGTCCGAGGAGGACATTCCTACCAACAACAACAATGCCTTTACCAAGGCTTTTGAGGGTCTCAGCCAGTGCAAAATGACTGTGCCACCCTTCACCGGCTGTACAAATCCGGAGGATTACTTAGACTGGAAGATAAAGATGGAGCGAATCTTCGAGCTTCATTCGATCCCAGAACACAAGAAGGTCCTACTCGCGGTGATAAATTTCATGGACTATGCCCTGGTCTGGTGGAATCAAGAGATGGACCAACGCAGGAATACGCATCCCATGCGTGCCCATGCTCTGCCTCTAACTTGGTATGATTTGACTACTTCCATGCGTAGAACTTTTGTTCCTGATTATTATTTTAGAGAATTGTATAGGAAATTACATACTCTTGTACAACGACCTTTATCTATAGACGCATATTATAGAAAGTTAGAGATGGCCAAAATTAGGGCAAATGTACAAGAAGACGAGGCTGCTTCAATGGCTCGTTTTCTTAATAGCCTAAACAGGGGTATAGCTTTAGCCGTTGAACTTCAGAATGCAACCACTTTGACGGACATGTTGCACAAAGCTCGGGTCATGGAGGAATACCTGAAGACAGTTCCACCCGTCAGGACACCTGCCAGCGCCCCACAGGCTTGGAGAAAGAATCCGGTTTACTCGCCATTCACCAAGAAGCCGTTTACGTCAAAACGGAAGGCTATCGTCCTCGTTGCCACCCGTCTTCATCCAAGACGCCATCAACACCTCAGCAATCAATAAGCAACGTCACTTGCCACAGATGCTCCGGCCGTGGCCACTATATGCACTATTGTCCAACATCTGGAAGGTATTATTGGGGCAAGATGGTGGGTACATTTCCAAAGAGGATGAAGATGAACAAACTGTTAACCCCTTATCAGAGTTAACTGACAGTGCTAAGTCTGAACAGGTAGAGCAATTTAAGTTCATCGAAGAAGATCCCAAACAGAACTTGGTTACTCGCACCTTGACTACAGCTGCTATCCAGGATACGTCTCAATGGACAAACATCTTCCACGCCAGGGCTAAGGTCAATTTGAAGTTGTGTGTTCTGATCGTTGATGGAGGGAGTTACACAAATGTGGCCAGTGAATATATGGTTGAAAAGCTAAAGCTTCCCATACTCAACCATCCACGTCCTTATCGGCTCCAAAGGCTCGACAGCTTAGACGGCTACAGAGTCACAAAGCAAATCAGCGTACCATACACTATCGGGAAGTTCGAATCCACTGTTTTATGTGATGTGCTTCCAATGGATGCTTGTCACATTTTGCTCGGACGCCCATGGCTCTTCGACTTGAAGGCAACTCATGATGGGGTCGCCAACACTTACTCGGTCTGCCAGGAGGGCAAGATCCACACGTTCCTACCTATGCCACCTACTGAAGTGCATTTAGAATCAATCAGGATAAAGGACGCCCTCACCAAATGGGAAGCTGGAAAGCGCCTGGACAAGGGGAAAGGGAAAGAACATGTAAAGGGTAGTAATGCAAACTCTGATAAGCCTAATCGGGACAAAGTTAGAGGTAACTTTTTTGCTACAGTGGGGGAGGTAGAACAGGTGTTAAATGACAAAGGTTGTGTACTAGTTTTAGTATGTAAGGATACCTGTGCTAACCCTGATGATATCCCTGGGGATATTCCTATGGAAGTTGATTATTTGTTGCAGGAATACAACGATGTCTTTCCAGGAGAGCTGCCGCAAGGATTGCCGCCTTTGCGTGGGATTGAACATCAAATCACTTCATACCTGGAGCATCTATTCCAAATCGACCTACCTACAAAGCAAATCCAAAGGAAACAAAGGAGTTATAGAAGTAGATCGATAAGTTTTTGGCTAACGGTCAGGTAAGGGAATCACTTAGTCCTTGTGCTGTACCTGTAATTCTTGTCCCTAAGAAAGATGGTACATGGAGAATGTGTGTTGATTGTAGAGCTGTTAATAAGATAACAATCAAGTATAGGCATCCTATTCCTAGGCTTGATGACATGTTAGAGGACTTGTATGGCTCAACGGTTACACTAAAATAGATCTTACACAGGGCTATCATCAAATCGCATGAGGGAGGGGGATGAATGGAAAAATGCTTTTAAAACTAATTTTGGTTTGTATGAGTGGTTAGTAATGCCCTTCGGCCTAACAAATGCACCTAGCACTTTTATGAGATTAATAAATAATGTGCTTAAAAAGTTTATAGGGAAGTTTTTTGTGGTTTATTTTGATGATATCTTGATCTATTCTAGAGACATGAAATTGCATATAGAACATATTCGCTTGGTGTTAATTGAATTACATGCTAATAAATTGTATGCCAATGTGAAGAAATGTACTTTCTATGTTGAGGAAGTTGTGTTTCTCAGTTTTGTGGTCTCTAAAGCTGGTGTCAAAGTTGACGACGCCAAGGTCACAGCCATTAGGGAGTGGTCTACACCAACAACGGCCGCACAGGTAAGGTCTTTCCATGGTTTGGCTGGCTTTTACCGACGGTTTGTGAAGGACTTTTCCACCAAAGCAGCACCTCTGAATGAATTGTGCAATAAGAATGTGCCATTCTTGTGGGGGCAAGCTCAGGAAAACACCTTTACGGTTCTTAAGCATGATCTCACTCATGCCCCTGTTTTAGCATTACCTGATTTTGATAAAGTCTTTGAACTAATGCGTGATGCATCTGGTATAGGGATTGGAGCAGTTTTAATGCAAGAAGGCAAGCCAATCGCCTATTTCAATGAGAAGTTGAAGGGAGCTACCTTAAATTATCCAACTTACGATAAGGAGCTCTATGCAGTGGTCCGTGCATTCGAGACTTGGTCACATTATTTAATGGCCAAGGAATTTGTTGTCCACAGTGATCACGAGTCCCTTAAACACTTAAAGGGACAGAGTAAGTGATGAGGACATCCAAGGCTAAAACAACACATATTATGAGTCAGAATCCACAAAGCCAACCTGAAGGCAAAGCCCTTGAAAAGAATGCCGGGAAGAGTGAAAGAGTCATTCTATTCAAAAGGATCCTTGAAGACAATGCATCTACAAACTCTCCACAATAAAAAAAAAGGGTTGTTTCTTGAAGTTCTTGAAGACGCCAGAAGGTTCTTTGACTTTAAAGAGACGTTTCTTGAAGTTCTTGATTTTCTTGAAAATCTTGAATTTTGTATTTTGCAGAATCTTGAAGAATCTTGAAAATCTTGAAATTCTTGATTCTGAAATGGTTCCGGGAGATTCCAAACGGTTCCAGAAGCTCCCTACATCAAAACCACCATGCGCCATTACAATTGGGCCGACCCAATCCATGGAGTCCATTCCACATCATCAAGTCGGCCAAGCCCATCAAGAAGCCCAACCAAAAGTCCACTTCACCAACGGTTTTCGCATAAGGTTTAGGGTTTGGGGAAGGATAAGGATTTGTGCATGTTTCCTAATCCTACCCTTAGTTTGTTACAAGTTAGTTAGGTTGTTACAAGTTTGTTACAACTAGATTAACTTGTTAGTTTCCAAAATGGGATCCCTTCTTGATCTCCCTTTTTGGATAGGATTTATATTTATTTCCGAGTTATTTTAAGTGTGAATTTCATCCATAACCATATCCATATGGCAGACAAATTCAGCAACTACCAAAACCTAGTTCCTTTAGGTTTTGGGTTTGTAAGAAATCAATCTCTTGATTGGTTTCCAATTTTAATTGTTTTCCTAGTCTAAATAGGATAGAATTTCGTCCACCTGTTCATATAAAGGTGACTTAATTCGTTCACCATTGTCCTTGTTCATTTAGGATGTGGTTTGTAAGGAAAATCCAATTCTGATTGGTTTCCCCTTTCGCTGCTTTCAGTTGTTCTTTTCCTATTGTAATTTGGATACCCCTATACCTATAAATAGGGCCATCCACGAAATTAATAAGCAAGTATTCTTATCTTTAAACTATTAGTTTGAGTACTCTCCCTTTATTGCTTTATGTATTTTGCATGCTGGTGATTTATATATTGCATGAAACTTAGCTTAATTAGGTTATTTGCTCTACCTAATTAAATTCGCATGTTTCACCTCTTATCTTACTTGGCTCGAATTCCTTTAAGTAAATTAGCTTAGGTTAGTTTATTTTTGTTATCTGGATTTTGGGTAAGTAAAGAGTTTATACGAGCTACGCCGCTTAATCAGAATTCCTTGGCAATTCATCCGCATGTGTACCTTGGTCCACATCAGTAAGTTAAATAGATGTCATGCTAAATGGGTTGCTTTTATTGAAACTTTTCCTTACATTATTAAATATAACAAAGGGAAAGATAACTTAGTTGCTGACGGTCTATCTCGCAGGTATGAAATTCTGGCTATTTTAGATCATTCTTTGCTACGATTTGCATATCTAAAGGATTTATATGCTTCTGATCTAGATTTTGCTACTATATATAAAGCTGTTAGACCCGGTTGGTCTTAATCCTTATTTTGATTGATGAGTTAACAAATATGAGAATTAATTTAACGGTTCTTCTAAGTGAAAAATGTAGAAACGGAAAGGAAATGAAGAAAGAAGAAAAATACGACCCGAGTACGTCCCAAAGTGGGACCCACAGTGTTTCTAAGTCATAAAATGAATAGAAGAGTTCACGGGTGAACCAACGCAAAAAACGGCGAAGAAAACGGAGCTAAAACGAAGAAACGGGAAGCAAATGAAAAAGATGTCAAATCTGGCCGACAAGGGCTGACAGCCACGTGCGCATGCCTGGACCTCGCGCACATGCGCTGACAGCCGCGCGCAGAGGCACGCCCAGACGCCCATGCCGCGCGCAGACCTCGCGCAGAGCAGCCCCACGCCGCGCGCAGCCTCGCGCAGAGCAGCCCCATGCCGCACGCCTGCGACAGCGCGCAGCAGCCACGTGCCTGCGACAGCAGCCTGCGACTGTCGCTGCTGTCGCAGAGGCTGTCGCGAGAGCTTCGGGTTTGCCATTTCTTGTCCGTTTTTAAATCATTTCAAGAGCCGTCTTTTTCCTATAAATACCCCCCAAGCTGCAAAATGAAGACTAATGACTCCCCAACATCTCCTACACTTTAACAACACTTTCAAGCTTCATTTCAATCTTTTATATGTCAAAATAGCTTGTTAAGGTAGGATTGTCAAGAGGCATTTGTGCCCTGTTTTTGTGTCAAATTGTAAACTCCATTTC
The DNA here is from genome assembly GCA_016801395.1 of Leptodermis oblonga. Taxonomy (NCBI): domain Eukaryota; kingdom Viridiplantae; phylum Streptophyta; class Magnoliopsida; order Gentianales; family Rubiaceae; genus Leptodermis; species Leptodermis oblonga. The sequence goes on along the minus strand of CM028759.1, from coordinate 21,263,973 downwards.
TGGAGTATTTCATCATTATAAAAACGTCTAGAAAAGTCCTAACTCAAGAGTTTGAGTGTAGGCAATTTGTATATAGGGAAAGTCCAACTCTTGAGTAAAGAGTTAGGCAAGAAGAAAGGGGGAGCAAGTAGAAAGGAGAGTCCTAGCTCAAGAGGTTGAGTTTAGGCAATTGTAAAAGTCCTAACCAAGAGTTTGGTTGAGGCAATTGTAAAAGTCCTAGTTTAGAGTTAAATTAGGCAAAGGGGAGAAAGTCTTGATCAAGAGGTTGATTGAGAAAAAGTCCTAGTAGCTAGGCAATGAAGTCTTGAGTAAGACCCTAAGTCCTTGAGGAAGGAGCGGGGGCAAAAGATTCATTGTTAGCCATTAGGCAAAGGAGTCTTAGTCTAGAGTTAGATTAAGCAAAAAGTCCTAAATTCTAGAGGTAGAATTTTGGCATTTGTAAAGGTTTGAATTACACCTTTAAGTGATTCATTTGAGAGGGTTAGAAAATCCCAAGTTGTAGAACTTGGGTAGTGGACTAAGATTCAAGGGGAATCCAAACCACTCTAAATCGGTTGTGTTTTGTCTTCCTTTACTTTGATTTTATGATTTGCAAAACACTAATCACACACCTCACTTAATTTGTAAACTTTGTTTTTACACTTGCTTTGAAAATGGTTTTTCAAAGTTGTTCTTCATTGTAGAAGAAATATTTTTAAAAGTGTCAAGAACCTAATTCACCCCCTCCCCCTCTTAGGTTCATCTTAGGTTACTTATTGATAATTGGGTTTTCAAAAGCATATGAATCTGGTGCATTCCATAAGTACTATAGACAGGATGAGTTCTTGTTTAGGGAACAGAGGTTATTGATAAGGATATCCAAGGCTAAAAATAACACAAGTTATGAGTTAGAATCCACAAAGCCAACCAGAAGGCAAAGCCCTTGAGAAGAATGCCAGAAGAAGTAGAAGAGTCATGCTATTCAAAGATCCTTGAAGGAAAGGCATCTCCAAACTCTCCACAATGAAGAAAGGGTCATTTCTTGAAGTTCTTGAAGAAACCGAAAGGTTCTTCGACTTTAAAGAGACAAATCTTGACGTTCTTGATTTTCTTGAAAATCTTGAATTTTGCGATTTACCGAATCTTGAAGAATCTTGAAATTCTTGATTTTTTACGTTCCAAAATAATTTCGGGAGATTCCAGAAGATTCCAGAACCTTCCTACATCATCCACCTCATGCGCCATCATCATTGGGCCAAACCTCCCTTGAAGTCCATCTCCAAGTTTGGCCAGCCTAACAACCCACCAAGGACAGCCCAATTCGTATAATGGTAGGGTTTGAAACTATGGGTTTTAGGGTAGAGTAAGAGATAAGGATTTGTGCATGTTTCCTATTCCTACTCCTTGTTTGTTACAAGTTGGTTAGGTTGTTACAAGTTTGTTACAACTAGATTAGCTTGGAAGTTTCCAAAAAGGGATCCCTTCTTGATCTCCCTTTTTGGATAGGATTTATATTATTTTCCTACCTATTTTATTTGTTAATTTCGTCTATATGCCATTCCAAGTGGCAGACGAATTCAGCAACTACCAAAACCTAGTTCCTTTAGGTTTCGGGTTTGTAAGAACTCAATCTCTTGATGGGTTTCCAATTTTAATTCTTTTCCTAGTCTAATTAGGTTAGAATTTCGTTCACCCCTTTCCATAAAGATGACTTAATTCATCCACCATTGTCCTTGTTCATTTAGGACTTGGTTTGTAAGGAAAATCCAATTCTGATTTGTTTCCATTTTTGCTTCTTTTTCTAATTCTTTTCCTATTGTAATTTGGGCATCCCCATGCCTATAAATAGGGGTGCCAACCACGAAATTCTTTAGTTGATTAAATGATTTAAGTTATAGTTTTATACTTCTTTAATCACTCACCTTATTTTGGGCTTATGTAATTTGCATTTTTGTTAATTGCTAAAAGCTACAGAAACTATAGGCTAATAGATAATTGCTCTGTCTATTGCTAAGCTTTGTTTCGATTCTATTATTCTCCACTTGGTTCGAATTGCGTGTTTAATTTACTTTGTAAGTTAGTAGTCTGCCGAATCCAAGGGTAAGGATTCTAGAAGTTAAGAGCTGCGTCTTGCATTCAGACTTTCCTTGGCACTTTCCGCATCAAGTTCTTGGTTTCCACGACGTTGGGGATCAAGGGTTCACATCAGTTATGCATCCCACGTAGTTCTGCTAGGGAATTACTGGTTCGTAAAGCTCACAATGGGGGACTTATGGGTCATTTTGGTGTTAATAAGACACTTGATGTGTTACGGGAACATTTTTATTGGCCTCATATGCGCAAAGATGTACAACATGTTTGCACTCGTTGCATTAATTGTTTAAAAGCTAAATCTACATCTAAGCCTCATGGACTTTACACGCCTTTACCTATACCTACTTAACCTTGGACTGACATTTCTATGGATTTTATTCTAGGTCTTCCGAGGACGCAAAGAGGTAATGACTCCCTATTTGTCGTAGTCGATCGCTTTTCTAAGATGGCTCACTTTATTCCTTGCAAGAAATCAGATGATGCCAAACATTTTACAGACTTGTTCTTTCAGGGGATAGTTTGACTTCATGGTATTCTGAGCATTATTTTTTCTAATCGAGACGTCAAATTTCTGAGTTACTTTTGGATGACTTTGTGATCACGCCTCGGCACAAAACTCCTGTTTTCGACTACAAGTCATCCTCAGACGGAAGTCACCAACCGCACCGTTGGCAATCTTCTTCGGGCTTTGATACAAAACATTCTCAAATGTTAGAAAGAAGTCTTATCGGTTTCAGAGTTTGCCTACAACTGCTCCAAGCACTCCTCGACAGGGTTCTGTCCATTCGAAGTTGCCTACGGCTTCACTCCTTTGATGGTTATGGATCTAAGCCCTTTGCCGGTAAAGGATCAGGTTAATCTAGACGGCACCTAGAAGGCTGAAACCGTCAAACGCCTGCACGCCAAGGTTCGGTCAAACCTTGAGAAAACCTACGCCAGAGCCGCCACCCATGCAAACCAACAGCGCAAGGCAGTGAACTTTGAACCAGGAGACTGGGTTTGGGTTCACATGAGGAAAGAACGATTCCCTGCTACGAGGAGAACGAAACTCCATCCCCAGGGCGATGGGCCTTTTCAAATCGTGTCCAAGATGGGGCCTAATGCTTACAAGCTTAATTTGCCAGGTGAGTATAGTGTTAGTACTTCATTTAATGTTGCTGACTTGTCTCCGTTTACTTATGAATAGGATGAAGATTTAAGGTCAAATCCTTTTCAACCAGGAGGTGATGATGAGGGCATCCCTAGTCCATCGACAAGTCCACAGACAAGTGAGTCTAGAGAAGCTGAGAAGGTTTGGGTTCTACACTGAGGCCCAACAATGCTTCAGGATCCAAGTCCATATCAAAGGGATCCACTTGCATTGGGCCAATGACGCAGAGCAGAGCAAGAAGAGTGCGTGAGGATCTCAACAACCTTGTACAAGCTTGCAGACAGGATGCTCAATTAATAGTAGAAGCCAACGCCTTGGAGAATAAAGCTGGAAAGGTTCAAATTGCAACTCTCCTTACAATTCTTGAAGAAGAGGCACAATTCACCATTCCACAATGAAGAGAAGGCTGTTTTTGAAGTTCTTGAAGACATCGGAAGGTTCTTGGACTTTAAAGAGACGTTTCTTAAAGTTCTTGATTTTCTTGAAAATCTTGAATTTCATATTTTGCAGAATCTTGAAGAATCTTGAAAATCTTGATTCCGAAATGATTTCGGGAGATTCCAGAAGATTTCGGAAGCTCCCTATACCATTCCACAATGTGCCATTACAATTGGGCCGACCCAATCCATAGGGGCCATTCCACATCATCAAGTCGGCCAAGCCTATCAAGAAGCCCAACCGAAAAGTCCACTTCGCCAAGGGTTTCGCATAAGGTTTACGGTTTGGGGAAGGATAAGGATTTGTGCATGTTTCCTATTCCTACCCTTAGTTTGTTAGTTTCCAAAAACGATCCCTTCTTGATCTCCTTTTTGGAGTAGGATTTCCAATTCCATTTCTTTCTTGTTTTTGCTCGGAATTTTTGTTTCCTTATCTTGTGAGATAACCGAATTTCCTTATTTGTCCATTACCTAGTTCCTTTAGGTTTTGGTTTGTAAGAAGGAATCAATCTCTTGGATGGTTTCCAATTCTAACTCTTTTCCTAGTTCTTTTAGGTGAAGATTTCGGCTGCCCCTACTCTATAAATAGGGCATCAAAAAAAACATAATAAATCAAGTATTCATATCTTTAAACTATTAGTTTGAGTACTCTCCCTTTATTGCTTTATGTATTTTGCATGCTTATGATTTATATATTGCATGAAACTTAGCTTAATTAGGTTTTTTTCTCTACCTAATTAAATTCGCATGTTTCACCTCCTTTTCGTACTTGGTTGAATTCTTTAAGTAAATTAGCTTAGGTTAGTTTATTTTTGTTATCTGGATTTCGGGTAAGTAAAGAGTTTATACGAGCTACGCCGCTTAATCAGACTTTCCTCAATTCATCCGCATGTGTACCTTAGTCCATATCAAAGGGGGAAACCGCGGGCTGAGTAGCAGGAGCGCCAAAAGGACCTAGGAAACTAGGGTGAACATAGGTGTGGGGAAGGGCAGTGTAATTAAGAGGTGTTGCGAAAAGGCTTGGAGGTTCAGAAGCATGAGATAATATGGGAAAGCCTTGAGAACTGCTAGAATCGGAGTGAGGTCTGGGAAAAGGGTAAGCCTAACCAGGATACGAAGGGTGATGTGAGACGAAGTTTGAAACACCGTATGGAGGAAATAAATGAGAGGATAGGTTGGCTTATGAGCCAACAATGGGCTAGGACATAGTAGAACTAGAGCCCGATACAAAATATATGATAGGTAAGGAAACACCTGAAAGAACCTGTGAAATAGGAGGTTCATGAATAGTTATAATTTCAGGAACAGTTGTAGTGACAGTAGAAATAGAAAGCCCCAAACTAGAAACAGGAGTAGCCCGAGGGCCATGATTAGCAAAATGATTCATATGAGGAAATAAACGATAAAACTTTTCTCGCTCAGCCTGTTCTTGCTGAGAAGTGAGGGACACGGTGGCAGAAACCACTATAGCAGAAGATGCAGCAGCAATCATGGTAACAGGCGGAGTCTCGGTGGTAGAAATCACAACGGCGGTGGTGACAACCGTGGTAGCAACGATGGAGGTGAAAACCCAATTATCAATAAGCAACCTAAGATGAACCTAAGAGGGGGAGGGGGTGAATTAGGTTCTTGACACTTTTAAAAATATTTCTTCTACAATGAAGAACAACTTTGAAAAACCATTTTCAAAGCAAGTGTAAAAACAAAGTTTACAAATTAAGTGAGGTGTGTGATTAGTGTTTTGCAAATCATAAAAGCAAAGTAAAGGAAGACAAAACACAACCGATTTAGAGTGGTTTGGATTCCCCTTGAATCTTAGTCCACTACCCAAGTTCTACAACTTGGGATTTTCTAACCCTCTCAAATGAATCACTTAAAGGTGTAATTCAAACCTTTACAAATGCCAAAATTCTACCTCTAGAATTTAGGACTTTTTGCTTAATCTAACTCTAGACTAAGACTCCTTTGCCTAATGGCTAACAATGAATCTTTTGCCCCCGCTCCTTCCTCAAGGACTTAGGGTCTTACTCAAGACTTTATTGCCTAGCTACTAGGACTTTTGCTCAATCAACCTCTTGATCAAGACTTTCTCCCCTTTGCCTAATTTAACTCTAAACTAGGACTTTTACAATTGCCTCAACCAAACTCTTGGTTAGGACTTTTACAATTGCCTAAACTCAACCTCTTGAGCTAGGACTCTCCTTTCTACTTGCTCCCCCTTTCTTCTTGCCTAACTCTTTACTCAAGAGTTGGACTTTCCCTATATACAAATTGCCTACACTCAAACTCTTGAGTTAGGACTTTTCTAGACGTGTTTATAATGATGAAATACTCCAGAAATGGAGTTTACAATTTGACACAAAAACAGGGCACAAATGCCTCTTGACAATCCTACCTTAACAAGCTATTTTGACATATAAAAGATTGAAATGAAGCTTGAAAGTGTTGTTAAAGTGTAGGAGATGTTGGGGAGTCATGCGTCTTCATTTTGCAGCTTGGGGGGTATTTATAGGAAAAAGACGGCTCTTGAAATGATTTAAAAACGGACAAGAAATGGCAAACCCGAAGCTCTCGCGACAGCCTCTGCGACAGCAGCGACAGTCGCAGGCTGCTGTCGCAGGCACGTGGCTGCTGCGCGCTGTCGCAGGCGTGCGGCATGGGGCTGCTCTGCGCGAGGTCTGCGCGCGGCGTGGGGCTGCTCTGCGCGAGGTCTGCGCGCGGCATGGGCGTCTGGGCGTGCCTCTGCGCGCGGCTGTCAGCGCATGTGCGCGAGGTCCAGGCATGCGCACGTGGCTGTCAGCCCTTGTCGGCCAGATTTGACATCTTTTTCATTTGCTTCCCGTTTCTTCGTTTTAGCTCCGTTTCTTCGCCGTTTTTTGCGTTGGTTCGCCCGTGAACTCTTCTATTCATTTTATGACTTAGAAACACTGTGGGTCCCACTTTGGGACGTACTCGGGTCGTATTTTTCTTCTTTCTTCATTTCCTTTCCGTTTCTACATTTTTCACTTAGAAGAACCGTTAAATTAATTCTCATATTTGTTAACTCATCAATCAAAATAAGGATTAAGACCAACCGGGTCTAACAATCTCCCCCTTTTTGATGATGACAAAACAAATATGGAATTCATGACAATAAATCAACACTTTATAAAATTGAGTAACTCCCCCTCAATTTATAATCTCCCCCTCAATTCCATAATATTTTCTCCCCCTTTTTGACATCACAAAAAGGACTTAGCATGCATAATAAAATGTGAAAGATGCATACAAATAAAGAAATGTACAACTCAAAAATAGATAAAATCGATTAGGTCATGAGTTGAACATTGAATTTGCTCTCAAATATGAAAATTTTGCCTTTGACATTTTAAGCAAAATCAATCGATCTTTTGACAATTAACCAATTTTAAGATCTAATGTCAATGCTAGTTCAAAATTTTTCTCCCCCTAAATTCTAGCACAAACATTTCAAAGAGCTTAACTAATCAATTAAGAAGCATACAAGCTTCATTCAATTTAAGGAGCAAGTTAAGCTATGACAATTAAAGGATTCATTCTCACTAAAGAATGACCATTCTTAAACACATGAGTTTTTAAGAATTTTGAAATATGGCATTAACTCATGTTCAAAACAAGTTGAAGATATGCAAGCAACTTCAAATGACCCTAATGATAATCATGCATACATCTAACACACATTAGGATGCATCATGTCAAAGTCAACGTATTGGTTAAGCATGTAAAATTTTCAACTTTTCATGAACTTTGCTTTTCTTAAGTTTAAAAGCTTCATTTCTTCGTGCAAGAAAATTCCATTAGGCATATAAAGTATTTCAAGAATTCATGTATTCACTTTTCATGCATACTCTTGAAAGTTAACAAAAAGTCAAACTTTTTCTAAAATAATGCCTATTTTCTTAAAACTTGTCCATTTCATCATGTAAATCCAAACTAAGCACATGAGCAAGTTTTAATCAACATATGCAACATATAAAAGCAGTGCAACAGTTTAGATCATGCATATGTGTGGAGTTAACCTACCGGTCAACACCTTTCAAGCTTAAACACATTAAGCTAGTAATTTTGAAAGTTGCAATTTTCAAGTTTTTGTAAATCATTTTATCATTCATGCAACTTTGAATACTCAAGTAGTTTATGCACAAAGTTTCAAACCATTGAAAGCATGCATATAAGTAAAGTCAACTACTTGGTCAAACTTATTCAATTTTAAGCATACAAAGCATACATTCTTTGAAAGTTGCAATTTTCAGCATTAAACCTCAATTTTCTCATGCAAGCAACTTCAAATCATCAATAATATCATGCTTAAAATATCAAATAAGCTACAGCAAGTATAATTCAAAAGTCAACCACTTGGTCAACCGTTTTCATGGAATACAAACATGCTTAATTCTTGCTATCTTCAAATTAAAGGTTTTCAACCTTTTTAACATACAAGAATTTTAAGATACCAAAGATGACATAGATCCTAATGCATCATTTTAAATCTAAAGCATGGCATTTTAGGATTCTATTACTCAAAAATTTATCAATCAAAAGCAAATTTCAAATTTTCTCCATTTTGCCGATTTTTTTTTATTTTTTATTTTTAATCTTTTAACTTCAAAATTGATCTTAGCACATTTCAAATATCATTCTAAGTTCATTAGATCAATTTTCATCTTCTAAGCATGCAAAAGTCTAAAAGTCAACATAAAATCAAACTTCTAGCTATTTTCAAATAAAGCTCATAAAGTCATAAAGACTTTCATTAACACATGCTTTCAATCAAAATGATTCAAGGATATGAATTTAACATACAAGTTTTATTTAAGCATAACATACATTTCATATCACATATCCATCATTTTGAACACAAGTCACACATGTACATCATATTCCACTCAATTGACATATAATCATCAAATCAATTATGGAGCACTCAAAGTGAGTTAGAGATGATACATGTTTCCTCAAATTAGCATTCATGAGCTCATTACTAATCTTGAAGCCATTTTTGCATTGTTTGCATTTTTCACCATTTGGCTCCAATCAACCATCCTTGCTACTTTTCAAGTATCTCTTCATTGAGATTTAGTTCATAAAGTAGCATTAAGGACCTACAAGGAAATCAAGCACAAGATTTTGGTACCCAATACTTATTGGGTCCTAAAGGGTTAGCTTGTTCCTTTACTTTCCATACTTTTCCTTTCTTCACATTTTTCGTATCAAAGCATTTGGAAGAAATATGGCCTTGTCTACCACAATAATTACATACAATAGATGCATTAATGAAGGAACTTTCCTAACATTTCTTCTATAAGCATATGGCACACTATTGTAATTTACTACATTATGCCTATTCAATGGCATATGAACAAAATGATTCTTACTAGCATACAATGCATTATAGTTCCTAGAATCATTTTTCTTATGACAATGTCTCCTAGGTTCATTTTCAAATGAACTATGCACATTTTTGTATCTAGGAGCATAATGAGATGCATGAGCATTTAACAAATAAGTATCCCTCTTTGGGGTACATAAAGTAAACTTATGAAAATGACAACAATCATTATGCATATGGGAAACATGCATTTTTCTAGGCATATCAAAAGATGAGTGACATGAATTTACATCATTCTTACAATTAGAAGACTTTCTTTTCTTTTCATACAACCATGCATGATTTGTCTTCTTTTTAGCTTCTAATGGAGGATAGACTAGTTTAGTACTGTTTTTAGAAGCATTAACAAAAGTAGTAGAAGTGGAAGGCATATCACAATTTTGGTTACTTTCATAACCTAAGCCATGTTTATCATTTCCTACCTTTTGTTTACCTAACAACTTTTCTAAGTTGGTTTTTCCTAATGTCAATTTTTCAAGACTTGCACTCAAGTCTTCAATTTTCTTTTTCATGCATTCATACTCATTTTTCAACAAATCATATGAACTATCCTTTTCATGCAATTTCTCATTTTCATCTAAGGCATTTTCGTAAACATTTTCAAATCTATGTACTTTGCATCTTCATTATCTAGCAAAGTACTCATCTCATCTACTTTGTTTTTCAACTCATCATTTTCGTGTTTCAAAGTAGAGTTTCTCTTCATTTAAAGATGCAACATGAATTTCTAAAGATTTAATTTTCTTTTCATGCATAACATTCTTTTTCAAGGCATCTATACATTTGTCATGCAATTTAGTGACATATTCATACATATCAAAATCAAGATTATCACTATCATGCATACTACCACTTAAAGAAGATTTGGAAGATTTGGTTACCTCTTGTAGATCACTTCCAACTAAGCATCTTCTTGTGGTTTCCTTCTCTTCCTCACTTGAGGAATCATCCCAAGTCCTTGCTAGCTTGGTCACCTTCTTGATGGCTTTCTTACCTTTAGCCATTTTGTACAAATTGCGGAAAATAATGCACAAATAATCAAGCAAGCAAATAAGACTCTAAAAATCAAAAAGGTTGCAAAAATGATCTTAAACTCAAGGTTGTTAAACCTACAAATTTGAGCACTAGCTCTGATACCAATTGAAAACCCAATTATCAATAAGCAACCTAAGATGAACCTAAGAGGGGGAGGGGGTGAATTAGGTTCTTGACACTTTTAAAAATATTTCTTCTACAATGAAGAACAACTTTGAAAAACCATTTTCAAAGCAAGTGTAAAAACAAAGTTTACAAATTAAGTGAGGTGTGTGATTAGTGTTTTGCAAATCATAAAAGCAAGTAAAGGAAGACAAAACACAACCGATTTAGAGTGGTTTGGATTCCCCTTGAATCTTAGTCCACTACCCAAGTTCTACAACTTGGGATTTTCTAACCCTCTCAAATGAATCACTTAAAGGTGTAATTCAAACCTTTACAAATGCCAAAATTCTACCTCTAGAATTTAGGACTTTTTGCTTAATCTAACTCTAGACTAAGACTCCTTTGCCTAATGGCTAACAATGAATCTTTTGCCCCCGCTCCTTCCTCAAGGACTTAGGGTCTTACTCAAGACTTTATTGCCTAGCTACTAGGACTTTTGCTCAATCAACCTCTTGATCAAGACTTTCTCCCCTTTGCCTAATTTAACTCTAAACTAGGACTTTTACAATTGCCTCAACCAAACTCTTGGTTAGGACTTTTACAATTGCCTAAACTCAACCTCTTGAGCTAGGACTCTCCTTTCTAGTTGCTCCCCCTTTCTTCTTGCCTAACTCTTTACTCAAGAGTTGGACTTTCCCTATATACAAATTGCCTACACTCAAACTCTTGAGTTAGGACTTTTCTAGACGTGTTTATAATGATGAAATACTCCAGAAATGGAGTTTACAATTTGACACAAAAACAGGGCACAAATGCCTCTTGACAATCCTACCTTAACAAGCTATTTTGACATATAAAAGATTGAAATGAAGCTTGAAAGTGTTGTTAAAGTGTAGGAGATGTTGGGGAGTCATGCGTCTTCATTTTGCAGCTTGGGGGGTATTTATAGGAAAAAGACGCTCTTGAAATGATTTAAAAACGGACAAGAAATGGCAAACCCGAAGCTCTCGCGACAGCCTCTGCGACAGCAGCGACAGTCGCAGGCTGCTGTCGCAGGCACGTGGCTGCTGCGCGCTGTCGCAGGCGTGCGGCATGGGGCTGCTCTGCGCGAGGTCTGCGCGCGGCGTGGGGCTGCTCTGCGCGAGGTCTGCGCGCGGCTTGGCGTCTGGGCGTGCCTCTGCGCGCGGCTGTCAGCGCATGTGCGCGAGGTCCAGGCATGCGCACGTGGCTGTCAGCCCTTGTCGGCCAGATTTGACATCTTTTTCATTTGCTTCCCGTTTCTTCGTTTTAGCTCCGTTTTCTTCGCCGTTTTTTGCGTTGGTTCACCCGTGAACTCTTCTATTCATTTTATGACTTAGAAACACTGTGGGTCCCACTTTGGGACGTACTCGGGTCGTATTTTTCTTCTTTCTTCATTTCCTTTCCGTTTCTACATTTTTCACTTAGAAGAACCGTTAAATTAATTCTCATATTTGTTAACTCATCAATCAAAATAAGGATTAAGACCAACCGGGTCTAACAGGAGGCCGTGGCGACATCGGAGGGAGAAACATCCGTTCTCGAGCGTTCTTAAGTCATGATTTCAACAATTGTCTTTGAATTATAGAGAAAATTTAATGAAAAACTTGATCAAACGATCCCCACAGATTGCGCCAGTTGATGTGACATAAAAAGGCCCGGATCTGGATACTTCGGGTGGATGATGAAGATCTTGAAGGCCTAGCTTGGATCTGGAAAATTGTAGCTCGGATGGATAACAGTGTATCACGGGTTGTTGATGTTATAGCTGGGACTTACTGTCCCCTTAATGAATCTAGCTATGAGAACGACAAATAAGAAACAAGCGGGGCTATCCCCCTTGTTCCACTCTAATGCTTAAGTTAGTAGAATATAAGTGTAAACTAAATTGAACAAGGGCTTATGCTCATAAGAAATTACGTACCTGTTTTAGTCTGATGTCTGGGTACTTATAGCTCACCTTGCCTTCTTGTCCTCTGTGTCATTCTGAGATGGAGCATTTATTACACTCCTTATTTGCCTCCTTCTTTAATGAGCCCCATCTTTATTGCCTTGGTAACATTTTTGGACATCTATGGGTCGGATATTGCTCCTTTACTATTATTACTGTGCGTAACTCATCCATGAAATTAGACCCAGATTCCTGGCCCTTAATGTCGCCTACTTATCTCATCATTGTTACCGTTAGTCCAATCTAAGCTTTTCTTGAACTCGGCTACTTTAGTTGCCTACCGACCTAAGCTTTTTCTTAGTTCGGTTATAGACAGGTCCTATCGACCTAAACATGGACTTGGACCTTTTATGCTCTTGTCTTCCTTTTACTTAAATTCTCCTTTGCTTATTGGGCCAGGCCCAATGAATCTAACTATTATTATGCACACCACCTGGCTTCAGAGCAGGGGTCTTTCGAAGCTAAGGCTTGGGGGGACTGGTTGGTGTGTAAGGTTTGGGCCGAGAGTGTGGCCCAAACAGCACAAAGAGCTTAAAGCCCCAATACAAGGCCCATCAGTCCAAGTCCAGACCAAGAACATAGTCCAATGGACTGTGTTCTCCATATCCTCGAAAAATCTCATGAGACGGTGTGGGACAGCTACCTAGAGCCGTGCCCCAATGTGACGGGAAACGGAAACGTGCGGCTTAAGCAAGAAGGGTAAAAGTGAAATCCAATCACACATACCCATCGGGCAACAAGGCGTACAAGACCTCCGGATCTCTATAAATAGCATGCTTATCTTCACAAAGAGGATACAAATTGATTAGTCTTGAGCTCTTGAATACTAGTACATTGTTTTGCTTTCTAACTTAAGCTTTGAAGTGCTAACGGGGTTTTCACCCCCCATTAGTTCCCTTTCTGTTTTCAGGCTTGCAACAAGATTCTAATCAGACCGCTATCCAGCAGACCACGCATCATCATTATCCTTGATAAAATGATGTAAATTGGTAAATTACACAATTTTCCTCTTTACTGAAGTTTCTTTAGCATTTTGGGTTTAATTTGTTCCATTTGTTATCATTTGCTAAACGTGAATTCAGTAGTCAAAACACATCCATTAAAGTATCATGACTCATCCATACAATCTTTGTAATATAAAATTACCCAATAATTTTCATAGCATTAAAACAGTACCTTAAATAAACATGATAGTTTCATGCATGCTTGATGAGGAAATCAAAGGTTAAAATATGAGTCAGAATCGACGAGGTCAACCAAAAGCTCCAATGACCTTAATGAGAAGGAAATGAAGATTACAAGAGTTACCTTACTCGCCATCAAAGTGGAAATGGTGAATACTAATCATCCCAGCTAAGGAAATGGTAGAAATGGTATTTCCAAGTTGTGAAAATGATGGAAATGGTATTTACAAGTTAAAGAAATGGTGGAAATGGTAACTACTAGTCTTTCCAGTGAAGAAATGGAGATTTCATAAAGTTTGAAGAATTTTATAAGTGAAATATTTTTTGAGCTTCTGAAATGATTCCGGAAGCTTCCAGAAGCTTCTACATCTACATCATCATGCTACATCAATTGGGCTGAATCCATCAAGTCCACTCCATGAACCCACATTCGGCCAAGCCCAAGCCCAAAGAGAAGCAATTCGCAATTAGGGTTAGGGTTATGAGAAGAATTAAGGTTTTGTGCATGTTACCTAATTCTCTTCATAGTTTCATCTTTTCTTTTCTCCTTTATTTTTCGGTTTTTCCTTTTTCTTTAAAGGTAAAATCTTAATTTTCCCTTCCTTTTTCCTTGAGAATTTCGTGCATTGCCTTTCCTTATGGCAGCCAAAATTTTTCTTTCTTTTCTTTTATTTTTTCAACAAGTAAGTTCCTTTTTCTTGCTGATTTTTGTGAATTACTTAATCTCTTGATTAAGTTCCAATTTTGTGTTTTCTTTCCTTATTTTCTTGTGTAAATTTCATGCTCCCTATGACCTATAAATAGGGGTGCTGCACTTCATTATTCGATAGTGATTAATTGATTGATAAGTTTATACTTTATTAATTCACTCATCTTTATTTTGGCTTAAGTAATTTGCATGCTTGTTAATTGCTAAAGTACAGGAACTATAGGCTAATTAGATAATTGCTCTATCTAACTGCATGCTTTGTTTCGCCTCTATTATTCTCCACTTGGTTCGAATTGCATGTTTGATTTAACTTGTTAAATTAGTAGTCTGCCGAATCCAAGGGTAAAGATTCTAGAGTTTTGAGAGCTGCGTCTTGCATACAGACTTTCCTTGACAATATCCCATGTGGAGTTATTGTTTTCACAAGTTGGAATCAAAGGTTCACATCAATTGGAGTAACCCGATCAACTCATAAGGTGTTTTCTTTTCCTAAACTCTTCTTTAAATTCTGAATTTTGTGGAAAAGATTACTCCTTTTTGAAAGTTTTTTTTTTCTTACATTGAATTAATTTTGGTTTTTTGCTACTGTTTTTGATCTTGAAAATCAAAATTAAAAAGCACAAAAAAAAAAAAGGCACTCGAACAAAAAAAAAAAAAGAGAAAAGAAGTTTGAAAAAGCCTCATTGGGTTTTTGCTGTTTTGTTTGGGTTGATTGAGCTGTTTTGCGAATTTTATCCCTCTTTGTAATTGTGGTGAGTTTTGCAGTTGATGTTATGATGTGGACGGTTGTACACATGCGGATTAAGTTGCCAAGGACCTTGTGATTAAGCGGCGAGCTCGTATAAGACTCTATCTTACCTTCGAAATCAGAATAAACAAAAAGACCTAATCTAGTTGTTTTTGTTTTAGATTCGAACCAAGTGCAAGAAAAGAGTTTTGAACATGCGAATAATTAGGTAGAGCAAATAACCTAATTAGCTAAGTTCATGCAATTATGTAAACTACGACATGCAAATACATAAAGCAATAAAAGGAGGTATCTCAAACACTAAGTTTTTGATCTGAAATACTCTGAATATTATTATGCATGGCTGCCCTATTTATAGGTGTAGGTTCAGCCGAAAATAAGGAAGAAATCAGTAAGGAAAAGAATTGGAAATTAACCAAGAGGTTAATTTCCTTTACCAAATCCGGAAAGAAGTAGAATTTGGTAAGAAAAAGAAAAGGTAATTTCGTTCACCCCCTTTTTGTTAAGAGGCAGCGGAATTTACACTTAAAAACAATAAGGAAAGAATAAAAATCCTACTCCCAAAAAGAGATCAAGAAGGAACCCTTTTTGGAAACTAACTAAAAGAGTAAAAAGAACACTTAAGTGACTTAAAAGACCCTAACTAATTAAGGCCGTGTGGGCTTCCTTTGTGGGCTGTCCATGCGGCTTCTTGTGGGCTTCTTGGGCTGGCCGAAACTTGTGGACTTGGTCTCCATGAGTTTGGGTCGGCCCAAAATGTAGGGACTTCATGAATTGTTTCTTTAAAGCCCAAGAACCTTCCGGCATCTTCAAGACTTCAAGAAACACCCTTCTTCTTTATTAGGAAGTGGAGAATTGCGCCTCTTCTTCAAGAATGGTTAAAAGAGTTGCAATTTGAACATTTCCTTCATTTTGCTCCAAGGCGTTTGCTTCCTTTTGGCGTCCATCTTTCTGACTCATAATGTGTGCTGTTCTAGCTCTGGATATCCTCATCATGTTAAGCAGCTCACTTTGTGCAATTGTGATTGTTATGCCTATGCTTGCAACATTAGCTTTGAATTCTTGAAAATATATTGGATTCTTGAAATTGTGTAGTAGTGCTGCCAAAATTTTCTAAAATTTCTTAAAGGGATAATTTTTCGCATGCTTGTGTCTTTGTGGCAAAAATTGAGTAAGAATTGTTTCTCCAAGGTTTAAAGTGTACTTGCAAAGTTGATAGTGTTTGATTACCGACACTACTCCCCACAGCACTACACTCCAAAACCAAAGAGGAATATTTTCTTCATTGGAAATCTTCTTCTCTTTCCTGTGTACTTGCAAAGTTGATAGTGTTCTATTACCGACACTACTCCCCACAACACTACACTCAAAAATCTGAGGAACTTTTCTGCCACTTGGCTCTAGTTGCGTAAAGGACTCTTGTTTTCAAAAAACTTGGATAGTTGGTGGGAATTGGTTTCTTGATTACCTATTGGGAGGGTTATCACATCTTGGGTAGTTTAAGTACTTCCTAATTTGTTTCAAATCTGCTAATTGTTCTTGTTCTTCAATTGAATTGCCCTGCTTCTTTAGCCTTGTTAACCTTTTTGTGCTACCTTGTACGTTTACTCTAAAAATATAGCTTGAATCTTGTCTTCGTGCACTGTCATTATCTCTGAACTTTGAGGGCTTCTCCCCGAAAGTTCCTTATCGGTGTACTTCTTATTTGAGCTATGCTACAAAATTTCTTTTTGGAAAAAGGTGTTTTTCAAAAATAGAACCAAGTATCTATTTCAAAAAAAATTTTCTACTTTCCTATATAGTTGTTGTGCTTGTATGATTAACTATTGCTTGTTACCTTTGCCAAAGTAATCTGTGAAAATTTTCTACATGACTGAGGTAAAAGGCTGAGAGTCACAGCATACAAGAGCCACCAACCCTAAAGAGCGATACACTGGTTTGTGTGTAGTTCATTAGGAGGGGCACTAGGGGGACAAGGGAGTAAGGTTTTGATGTGGACCAAGGTATACATTCGGAAGAATTGCCAAGGAAAGTCTGATTATGCGGCGTAGCTCGTATGAACTCTTAACATACCCGAAAAATCCAGTTAACAAAAATAAACCAACCTAAGCTAATTCACTCAAGGGATTCGAACCAAGTAAGAAAAGAGGTGAAACATGCGATTTTAATTAGGTAGAGCAAATAACCTAATTAAGCTAAGTTTCATGCAATATATAAATCACAAGCATGCAAAATACATAAAACAATAAAGGGAGAGTACTCAAACTAATAGTTTTAAGATCTGAATACTCAATTTAGTATGGTGGTTTTGACTGCCTATTTATAAGAAAAGGGGCAGCTGAAATTCTACCCTAAAAGAAGTAGGAAAAGAATTAGAATTGGAAACCAATCAAGAGATTGATTTCCTTTACAATACCAAAACTTGAAAGAAGTGGGTAATGGTAAAAGAAAAAGGAAATTTGGTCACCTTAAGCTAATGGCAGCCGAAATTACAAGTAAAACAAGAAAGAAAAAGGAATTGGAAATCCTATTTCAAAAAGGAGATCAAGAAGGGATCCTTTTTGGAAACTAACAAACTAAGGGCAAAATAGGGAACATGCACAAACCCTTATTTTCCCCCAAACCCTAACCCTTAATTTCACAAACCCTAATGGAGTAGACCTTGCATGTGGGCTTTTTGATGGGCTGGCCGAATTGGTTGATGTGGACTGGACTCCGTGGACATTCGGCCTGTTGTTGATGGCGCATGGTGGAATGGTGTAGGGAGCTTCTGGAATCTTCTGGAATCTCCCAGAATTATTTCGGAATCAAGATTTTCAAAAATTTCAAGATTCTTCAAGATTCTGGAAAATATGAAATTCAAGATTTTCAAGAAAATCAAGAACTTCAAGAAACGTCTCTTTAAAGTCCAAGAACCTTCCGGCGTCTTCAAGAACTTCAAGAAACAGCCTTCTCTTCCTCGTGGAATGGGGAATTGCGTCTCTTCTTCAAGAATTGTAAGGAGAGTTGCAATTTGAACCTTTCCGGCTTTGTTCTCCAAGGCGTTGGCTTCTACTATCAATTGAGCATCCTGTCGGCAAGCTAGTACAAGGTTGTTGAGAGTTTCTTGATCCTTCTTTGCTCTGCTTCTTGTCATTGGCGCAATGATATCTACAAGTGGATCCCTTTGATATGGACTTGGATCCTGAAGCATTGTTGGGCCTCGGTGTAGAACCCGAACCTCCTCAGCTTCTCTGGACTCACTTGTCTGTGGATTTGTAGATGGACTTGGGATGCCCTCATCATTCCTTCCCGATTGAAAAGGATTTGACCTCAAATCTTCATCCTGTTCATAAGTAAACGGAGACAAGTCAGCAACATTAAATGAAGTACTAACACTATACTCACCTGGAAAATCAAGCTCGTAAGCATTAGGCCCCATCTTGGACATGATTTGAAAAGGCCCATCGCCTCGGGGATGGACTTTCGTCCTCCTCGCAGCAGGGAATCGTTCCTTCCTTATGTGAACCCAAACCCAGTCTCCTGGTTCAAAGTTCACAGCCTTGCGCAGTTGGTTTGCATGGCCGGCGGCTCTGGCGTAGTTTTCCTCAAGGTTTGACCGAACCTTGGCATGCAGGCATTTGACGGTGTCAGCCTTCTGGGCACCGTCTAGATTAACCTGTTCCTTTAGCGGCAAAGGGATTAGATCCATAACCGTCAACGGAGTGAAGCCGTAGGCAACTTCGAATGGGCAGAACCCTGTTGAGGAGTGCTTGGTGCTGTTGTAGGCAAACTCTACAACCGGTAAGATTTCTTCCCAACGTTTGAGATTTTTCTGTATTAAAGCCGAAGTAGATTGCCAACGGTGCGGTTGGTGACTTCCGTCTGACCATGCGTCTGGGGTGACTTGTAGTCGAAAACAGTAGTTTTGTGCCGAGGCGTGACCACAAAGTCTTCCAAAAGTAACTCACAAATTTGACGTCGCGATCAGAAACAATAGTGCACAGAATACCATGAAGCCGAACTATCCCCTGAAAGAACAAGTCCGCAACATGTTTGGCATCATCTAATTTCCTGCAAGGAATAAAGTGAGCCATTTTAGAAAAACGATCGACTACGACAAATAAAGAGTCATTACCTCGTTGCGTCCTCGGAAGACCTAGAATAAAATCCATTGAAATGTCAGTCCAAGGTAAAGAAGGTATAGGTAAAGGCGTGTAAAGTCCATGAGGCTTAGATGTAGATTTAGCTTTTAAACAATCAATGCAACGAGTGCAAACATGCTGTACATCTTTTCGTATATGAGGCCAATAAAAATGTTCCTGTAACACATCACGTGTCTTATGTACACCAAAATGACCCATAAGTCCCCCATTGTGAGCTTCACGAACCAGTAATTCCCTAGTAGAACTACGAGGGATGCATAACCTATGTTCCCTAAACAAGAAACCATCTTGTCTATAGTAGTTGTGGAATGCACCAGATTCACATGCTTTATATAAAGTAGCAAAGTCAATATCAGAAGCATACAAATCCTTTAGATATGCAAATCCTAGCAAAGAATGATCTAAAATAGCCAGAATTTCATACCTGCGAGATAGAGCATCAGCAACCAAATTATCTTTCCCTTTCTTATATTTAATAATGTAAGGAAAAGTTTCAATAAAATTAACCCATTTAGCATGACGTCTATTTAACTTACTCTGTCCCTTTAAGTGTTTAAGGGACTCGTGATTACTGTGAACAATAAATTCCTTGCCCATTAAATAATGTGACCAAGTCTCGAAAGCACGGACCACTGCATAGAGCTCCTTATCGTAAGTTGGATAATTTAAGGCATCTCCCTTCAACTTCTCACTGAAATAGGCAATTGGCGTGCCTTCCTGCATTAAAACTCCGCCAATTCCTATACCTGCTGCATCACACATTAGTTCAAAGACTTTATCAAAATCAGGTAATGCTAAAACAGGTGCATGAGTGAGATCATGCTTAAGAACCGTAAAGGCATTTTCCTGAGCTTGCCCCCACACGAATGGAACATTCTTCTTGCACAAATCATTCAGAGGTGCTGCTTTGGTGGAAAAGTCCTTCACAAACCGTCGGTAAAATCCAGCCAAACCTTGGAAAAACCTTACCTGTGCGGCCGAGGTTTGTGTAGGCCACTCCCTAATGGCTTTCACCTTGGCGTCGTCAACTTTGACACCAGCTTTAGAGACCACAAAACCGAGAAACACAACTTCCTCAACACAGAAAGTACATTTCTTCACATTGGCATACAATTTATTGGCACGTAATTCAATTAATACCAAGCGAATATGTTCTACATGCGATTTCATGTCTCTGGAATAGATCAAGATATCATCAAAATAAACCACAACAAACTTCCGAAGGGAATTACTAACCACTCATACAAACCAAACTTTGTTTTAAAAGCAGTTTTCCATTCTTCCCCCTCCCTCATGCGAATTTGATGATAGCCTTGTGTAAGATCTATTTTAGTGTAAATCGTTGAGCCATACAAGTCCTCTAACATGTCATCAAGCCTAGGGATAGGATGCCTATACTTGATTGTTATCTTATTAACAGCTCTACAGTCAACACACATTCTCCATGTACCAGCTTTCTTAGGGACAAGAATTACAAGTACAGCACAAGGACTAAGTGATTCCCTTACCTGACCGTTAGCCAAAAGCTTGTCGATCTACTTCTGCAATTCCTTTATTTCCTCTGGATTTGCTTTGTAGGTAGGTCGATTTGGAATAGATGCGCCAGGTATGAAGTTGATTTGATGTTCAATCCCACGCAGAGGCGGCAATCCCTGCGGCAGCTCTCCTGGAAAGACATCGTTGTATTCCTGCAACAAACAATCAACTTCTATAGGAATATCTCGAGGGATATCGTCAGGGTTAGCACAAGTATCTTTACATACTAAAACTAGTACACAACCTTTGTTACCTAACACCTGTTCTATTTCCCCCACTGTAGCGAAAAAGCTACTTCTAACTTCTTCCTGATTAGGCTTATCAGAGTTCGCCTTACTACCCATTACAAGTTCTTTCCCTTTCCCCTTATCTAGGCGCTTTCCAGCTTCCCATTTGGCAAGGGCGTCCTTCATTCGGATTGCTTCTGAATGCACTTCATTAGGTGGCATAGGTAGGAACGTGTGGATCTTGCCCTCCTGGCAGACCGAGTAAGTGTTGGCGACCCCATCATGAGTTGCCTTTAAGTCGAAGAGCCATGGGCATCTGAGCAGAATGTGACAAGCCTCCATTGGCAGAACATCATATAAAACAGTGGATTCAAACTTCCTGATAGCGTATGGTACGCTTACCTGCTTTGTGACTCTGTAGCCATCTGTGCTGTCGAGCCATTGGAGTCGATAAGGACGTGGATGATTGAGTATGGGGAGCTTCAGCTTTTTGACCATATATGCACTGGCCACATTTGTGTAACTCCCTCCATCAATGATCAGAACACACAACTTCCCATTGACCTTAGTCCTAGCGTGGAAGATGTTTGTCCGTTGAGACGTATCCTGGACAGCAGCTGTAGTCAAGGTGCGAGTAACCAAGTTTTGATTAGGATCTTCTTCGATGAACTCAAATTGCTCTACCGGTGCAGACTTAGTGCTGTTAGTTAACTCCGACAAGGGGTTAACAGTTTGTTCCTCTTCATCTTCTTCGGAAATGTATTCACCATCTTGCCCCAATAAGACCTTCCGGATGTTAGGACAATCGCGCATGTAGTGGCCACGGCCTGAGCATTTGTGGCAAGTGACATTGCTAATGGATTGCCGAGGTGTTGATGGCGTTCTGGATTGGGATGAAGACGGGGTGGTGGCGGGGACTATAGCCTTCCGTTCTAACGTAAACAGCTTCTTAGCGGGTGGTGAGGAAACCGAATTCTTTCTCCAAGCCGCGAGGCGCTGGTAGGCGTCCAGACGGGTGGAACTGTCTTCAGGTATTCCTCCATGACCCGAGCTTTGTGCAATATATCCGTCAAAGTTGTTGCATTCTGACGTTCAACAGCTAAAGTTATACCCCTGTTTAAGCTATTAAGAAAACGAGCCATTGAAGCAGCCTCGTCTTCCTATACATTTGCCCTAATTTTGGCCATCGCTAACTTTCTATAGTATGCGTCTACAGATAAAGGTCCTTGTACAAGAGTATGTAATTTCCTATACAATTCTCTAAAATAATAATTAGGAACAAAAGTTCTACGCATGGAAGTAGTCAAACATACCAAGTTAGAGGCGAAGCACGGGCCCGCATGGGACGCGTATTCCTTTGTTGGTCCATCTCTTGATTCCACCAGACCAGGGCATAGTTCATGAAATGTACCACCACGAGTGGGACTTTCTTGTGTTCTGGGATCGCATGAAGCTCGAAGATGCGCTCCATCTTTATCTCCCAATCTAGGTAATTCTCCGGATTCGTACGCCGGCGAAGGGTGGAACAGTCGTTTTGTCGTTTTGTCAACTGCATTGTTGTCATTGGCAGGAGTGTCCTCCTCTGACTCTGCATGCCTTTGTTCTCGTTCGGCCCGCATGTCAGCAACCTCCTCCGTGAGGGTAGCAAATCGCGCAGAGAGTTGCGCTATCGCAGCCAGTATTTGCTCACTTCCCAAAGGGACAGAAGCACCTCCTGACATCGGTTATAAGCAAAAATCTGTCTGCTAAGAACAAGGAAAAATGAGTAGTAACCTTACCCCCTTGTACCCCAAGTGTATCCCACCTAACAGCTACACACAAACCAGTGTTTCACTCTAGGGTGGCGCCCTTATAGTATGTTCACTCAAGCCTTTTTCCACTCTACCTCCCCGTATTGACAAATGTATAAGGCAAACAGCAATTCACACATAGCAATGATACTTAAGGAAAAAGCACAAATTTTCGAAAAATAGATACTTAGTTCTATTTTGGAGTTGAAAAATCTTTTCGCAAACGATATTTGTAAGATAGTTCAGATAAGAGGTACACAACAAGGAAATTTTGGGGTGAAGCCCTCAAATTTCAGAAAAGATGAGTGTGTACGGTGACAAAATCCAAACTACAATTCAGGTAGCTTGAAAAGATACAACTAGCAGTTGAAAGCAGGGCAATTCAAGAATTGAATGGAATCAAGAAATAAGCAGAGTTGAACAACTTTAAGAAAGTCCTAAAACTAACCAAAGAAAAGATCACCAACCCGATAGGTAATCAAAGAAACCAATCCTAGCAAAGTATCAATTCTTTCAATATGCAGATAACCCAATTATGAATTTTAAACCCCTAAGTGGCGGAAAAAACACCAATTTTGCGATTTAAAAAAAAGGCCCTAGGGTTAGCAAAGTTTTTAAGTTTGACTAACTAACCAATTCCCAGAGATAATTTTAGTAGCTAAGGATACTAAACTAAGAATTCAATATATTTTCAAGGATTCAAAACAAGGTATCCAACTAGCGCAGGCAAATCACAAAGTGCAGATAAGGTGAGCTGCTTAACATCAGCATCAAAAACTCACCAACTTGAACAAAAATAGCACAAGAGGAGTCTAAAGTAGTCGCAAAAACCCAGCAATTTAGATGCAAAAACAGCAGCACTAAAAGTGTCTCTCAAACCCTAGTGGTGCCAAGCAAAGGCGACTAAAGATTCAACAAAACCGAAACCCTAAGCAAAAGCCAAAAACCCGAACCCAATTATTTTTTAAAGTTCAGAATTTAATTTTGAAATTTCAGCCAGGGATATGCGATTTTAAAGAAGGAGAAGAAAAAAAAAATTCCCCCCCACAGATGCGTAATTTCCCACAATTTCAAAAAGAAAAGCAAGAAGTAGGAAAAGAAAACACCTGATAAAGATTTGGTTGTGTTACTTCAACCTCCTCCAACCACGAAACCAGCCCAAGCTCTGATACCAATTGATGTGGACCAAGGTACACATGCGGATGAATTGCCAAGAAAAGTCTGATTACGCGGCGTAGCTCATATGAACTCTTAACTTACCCGAAAAATCTAGTTAACAAAAATAAACCAACCTAAGCTAATTTACTCAAGGGATTCGAACCATGTAAGAAAAGAGGTGAAACATGTAATTTTAATTAGGTAGAGCAAATAACCTAATTAAGCTAAGTTTCATGCAATATATTAATCACCAGCATGCAAAATACAAAAAGCAATAAAGGGAGAGTACTCAAACTAATAGTTTTAAGATCTGAATACTTAATTTATTATGGTAGTTTTGACTGCCTATTTATAAGAAAAGAGGCAGCCGAAATTCTACCCTAAAAGTAGGAAAAGAATTACAATTGGAAACCAATCAAGAGATTGATTTCCTTTACAATACCAAAACCTGAAAGAAGTGGGTAATGGTAAAAGAAAAAGGAAATTCGGTCACCTTAAGCTAATGGCAGCCGAAATTACAAGTAAAACAAGAAAGAAAAAGGAATTGGAAATCCTATTTCAAAAAGGAGATCAAGAAGGTATCCTTTTGGAAACTAACAAACTAAGGGCAAATAGGGAACATGCGCAAACCCTTATTCTCCCCAAACCCAAACCCTTAATTTCACAACAAATGGAGTAGACCTGCATGTGGCTTTTTGATGGGCTGGCCTAATTGGTTGATGTGGACTGGACCCATGGACATTCGGCCTGTTGTTGATAGCGCATGGTGGAATGGTGTAGGGAGCTTCTGGAATCTCCCAGAATCATTTCGGAATCAAGAATTTCAAGATTCTGCAAAATATGAAATTCAAGATTTTCAAGAAAATCAAGAACTTCAAGAAACATCTCTTTAAAGTCATAGAACCTTCCAGCGTCTTCAAGAACTTCAAGAAACAGCCTTCTCTTCATTGTAAGGGGAATTGCGCCTCTTCTTCAAGAATTGAACCTTTCCGGCTTTGTTCTCCAAGGCGTTGGCTTCTACTATCAATTGAGCATTCTGTCGACAAGCTTGTACAAGGTTGTTGAGAGTCTCTTGAACCTTCTTTGCTCTACTTCTTTTCATTGGCCCAATGATATCTACAAGTGGATCCCTTTGATATGGACTTAGATCGTGAAGCATTGTTGGGCCTCGTTGTAGAACCCGAACCTCCTCAGCTTCTCTAGACTCACTTGTCTATGGATTTGTCGATGGACTTGGGATGCCCTCATCAGGTTTGGGGGAAAATAAGGTTTCTGCATGTTCCCTATTTTGCCCTTAGTTTGTTAGTTTCCAAAAAGGATCCCTTCTTGATCTCCTTTTTGGAGTTGGATTTCCAATTCTTTTCCTTCTTGATTTCCACTTGTAATTTTGGCTGCCCTTATCTTTAAGGTAACCGAATTTCCTTTTCATATTCCATTACCTACTTCTTTCAGGTTTTGGTATTGTAAAGGAAATCATCTCTTGATTGGTTTCCAATTCTAACTCTTTTCCTAGTTCTTTTAGGTTAAGATTTTGGCCGCCCCTACTCTATAAATAGGGCATCCGAACAACATAATAAATTAAGTATTCTTATCTTTAAACTATTAGTTTGAGTACTCTCCTATTATTGATTTATGTATTTTGCATGCTGGTGATTTATATATTGCATGAAACTTAGCTTAATTAGGTTATTTTCTCTACCTAATTAAATTCGCATGTTTCACCTCTTTTCTTACTTGGTTCGAATTACTTTAAGTAAATTAGCTTAGATTAGTTTATTTTCTGTTAGCTGGATTTCGGGTAAGTAAACCGTTTATACGAGCTACGCCGCTTAATCAGACTTTCCTTGGCAATTCATCTGCATGTGTACCTTGGTACACATAAATGGGGCTGCCGAATTCACTTTTATGCAGTTGATTAAATGATTTAAGTTATAGTTTTATACTTCTTTAATCACTCACCTTATTTTGGGCTTATGTAATTTGCATGTTTGTTAATTGTAAAAAGCTACAGGAACTATAGGCTAACAGATAATTGCTCTGTCTATTGCTAAGCTTTGTTTTGATTCTATTATTCTCCACTTGGTTCGAATTGCGTGTTTAATTTACTTTGTAAGTTAGTAGTCTGCCGAATCCAAGGGTAAGGATTCTAGAAGTTAAGAGCTGCGTCTTGCATTTAGACTTTCCTTGGCTCCAAATTACAATAGGAAAAGAATAACTGAAAGAAGCAAAAGTGGAAACCAATCAGAATAGGATTTTCCTTACAAACCAAGTCCTAAATGAGCAAGGACAATGGTGGATGAATTAAGTCACCTTTATGGAAAGGGGTGAACGAAATTCTAACCTAATTAGACTAGGAAAAGAATTAAAATTGGAAACCAATCAAGAGATTGGTTTCTTACAAGAACCAAATCCTAAAGGAACTAGGATTGGATGAAAAAGGCAATTCAGCTGCCAAAGGGGAATGAGGTTGATGAGGGCATCCCCAGCCCTATGCCAAGTCAGTACACAGAGGATCCAAGTTCGAGTAATGAGGACTCAGAAAGTACAGCAGAGGTTCGTGTGCTCCATTAAGGCCCGCCAATGCTCCAGGACCCGAGCCCATATCAAAGAGATCCGTTCATTGACAAAGTTTGGCCTATGACCCGAAGAAGGACAAGGAAGCTCAGAGAAGATCTTGAAAACCTTGTTCAAAGGAGTGCTACAGAAGCCCAACTCGTTATGGACACAAACGCCCTTGAAGAGAATAGAAGGAAGGATAAAAGCGTTACTTTACTCTCCATCACAGAGGAAATGGCGCCTACTAATCAATCCAGCTGAAGGAAAGGGCATTTCTTGAAGTTCTTGATTTTCTTTAAAATCTTGAATTTCACGGTCTGCTGAATCTTGAGGAATCTTGAAAATCTTGAAATTCTTGATTTTTGACGTTCCGAAAAGATTCAGGGAGATTCCAGAAGATTCCAGAACCTCCTTACATCAACTCCACCATACGCCACCTCAAAATGGGCCGAAACCACCTTGAAGTCCATCTCACCAATTTTTGCCAGACCAAGCCCACAAGAAGACAGCCCACACACCACTTGGAAGCTTAGGTTAGGGAAGGATTAGGATTTGTGCATGTTTCCTAATTCTACTCAAAGTTTGTTACAAGTTAGTTAGGGTTGTTACAAGTTTGTTACAACTTGGGCTGATTTGTAGGTAGTTTCCAAAAAGGTTTACCTTCTCGAAACCTTTTTTTGATTTGTTTTTACTTCTTTATTTCCTTTTTATTTCTTGTATTTTCGGCCAGCACCTTAAACCTTGCAGCCGAAATTTCCTTTTAATCAATCCTAACTCCTTTAGGATTTGATTATTGTAAGAAACCAATCTCTTGATTGGTTTCCAATTTCACTACCTTTTCCTAGTTGTTTTAGGATAGAAATTCGGCCATCCCTCCCCTATATAAGGGCAGCCGAATTCCTCATTAATTTTCAGTTGATTATTGATTAAGTTAGAAATTATATTTCTTTAATCACTCCTTTATTTTGGGCTTATGTAATTTGCAAACTTGTTAATTGCTAAAAGTCAAGAAACTATAGGCTAATAGATAATTGCTCTGTCTATTAATCAAAGCTTTGTTTCGAATTCTAGTTTACTCCACTTGGTTCGAATTGCGTGTTTAATTTACTTTGTAAGTTAGTAGTCTGCCGAATCCAAGGGTAAGGATTCTAGGGTTTAAGAGCAGTGTTTTGCATTCAGACTTTCCTTGGCACATTCTGCGTAGAGTTCTTGGTTTCCAAAGGCGTTGGGAATCAAGGATTCGCATCAATTGGTATCAGAGCACCAGGGCTGTTTGCTCGACCGGAGGAGACTGAAGTAACTCAGTTGAATCATCAGGTGTTTTCTCTTCCTTTATCTACTTTAATTAATTAATGAATTTGTGGAAAAGAACGCTCCTTTTTGAGAAATTTTTTTCTGTTTTTCTGAACTAAACTTTTGATTTTGATCATATTTTTTTAATAGTAAAATCAAAATTGTGGATTGAAAAAGGAAGAAGAATTTGTGAAAAGAAAGGGTTAAAATTGGTTTCTTAATAATTTGGAAAATCGGTTTTAGGGTTTTAAAAGCTAGGGCTCTTTTGCTCACTTTTGGTAGTGTTTTTGCAATTGCCTTTGTGGATCCAATTAGTGCTGTTTTTGGTTGCAATTAAAGGATAATTGACCCTTTTTGTTGCTAAAATTTCTCTTTAATTGGACTATTTTACGCACCTCTCCCTATTTGCAATTTTATTTAATTTAGTGAACTTTGGCGGTTGAAGTTAAGCACTCACCTTGTTTTGCAATTCGTGATATATCTGTACGCCTACCTTGTTTTGAATTCTTGAAAATATCGAATTCCTGAAACTGTATCGTCGTGCTGTCTAAAGTTCTAAATCGCATATTTGGATTGGGAGGTGATAAAATTGCAATTTTTGTATCATTGTGGCAATTGGTTGGAATTTTTTTTTTTTTTGAACACTTGAATAATTGGTTGGAATTGGTTTCTTGATTACCCATTGGGTAGGGTGATCACTTCTTGGGTTAGTTAGGTCTTTCCTGATTTGTTTCCAACTTGCTAATTATTCTTGCTTCATCAATTGACTTGCCCTGGTTCTTTAGCTTGCTATCTTTTAGTGCTACCGCAACATTTACTCTTAATTATAGCTTGAATTTTGTCTTCGTGCACTACCATTATCTCTGAACTTTGAGGGCTTCTCCCCGAAAGTTCCTTTTGGTGTACTTCTTATTTAAGCTATATTATCAAAATTTCTTTTTCGAAAAGTGTTTTTCCAACTGAAAATCAAACCAATTTCTTTTTTCCGAAAGATTTTTGACTACTTTCCTATATAGTTCGTTCTTTGTGTGATTGATTGCTTGCTTGTTGCCTTTGCCCAGGATTTTGTGAAATTAATTGAGTATACAGGACTGAGGTAAAAGGCTGAGTGATCCAGCATATAAGGGTTGCCATCCCTAAGAGCGATACACAGGGTTGTGTGTAGTTTTTAGGAGGGTCATTCTATGGGGACAAGGGAGTAAGGTTACTCTGCTCACTTTTTTCTTGTTCTTAGCAGGGATCTTTCTTGGTTACTAGGTATGTTAGGAGGAGACGCACCCCCAGTTACGAATGCGCAACTCATGGCTTCCATTGCAAATTTGACCAATCAATTCGCAGACCTCAAGGGCGAGGTTGATGAGATAAGGGCCGCCCAGCAAGATCGGTTTGAGGAGAAGGAAGATATCCACACCTCACGGGTTGGCACTGATACAAAGCCCTTTGAAGGTCTAAGTCAAATGAAGACATATGTGCCTTCTTTTAGTGGAGGTACGAACACCGAAGAATACTTAGACTGGGAGATCAAGATGGAGCGAATCTTTGAGCTTCACTCGTTTAGTAGAATCAGGAGTTGGACCAGAGGTGCAATACCCAGCCTATGCGTGCACGTGCGCCACTTATTTCATGGTTTGATTTGACGACAGCGATGCGCAAGACTTTTGTACGTGCGTATAATTTTATAGAATTGTATAAGGAGTTACACACTCTTGTGCAGGGTTCTTTGTTTGTCGATGCTTATTATAAGAAATTAGAGATGGATAAGATTAGGGCCAATGTAATAGAAGACGATGCCGCCAGCATGGCACATTTTCTTAGTGGGCTTAATAGAGGGATAGCTTTAGCGGTAGAATTGCAGAATGCTACTAGTTTGACGGATATGCTACACAAAGCCAGGGTGATGGAAGACGGTTCCACCAGCTAGGACGCCTGCCATCACCCCTACTACTTAGAGAAAGAATCCGGTGTACACGCCCACACCCGCCAAGAATCTGTTAAACCCTGAACGTAAAGCTATTCAATCTGCCCCAACCACCTCTTTTTCTTCAACAGCTAGAACGCCAAGCACCCCCAGGCAGAGCATTTCGTAGATCACTTGCCATAGGTGTTCTGGCCGCAGGCATTACATGCGGGACTGTCCTAACATCAGAAAAGTACTATTAGGGCAGGATGGTGAGTACATCTCAGAAGAAGAAGACGACAAGGAAGAAGCCAGTCGCATCCCAGAGTTGGCTGACAATAGCAAATCCGATACAGAGGAGGACATTCATCGCCCTAAAGACTATAGCCAGATGGCCATTGTGTCCCGATCCTTAACTATAGATGTTGCCCAAGATGCTTCTCAACGGACCAACATCTTCTATACCAGGACCAAAGTCAATGGAGGTGTATGCGTTCTGCACCAATGTCGCCAGTGAGTACATGGTTGAAAAGCTCAAGCACCCAACAATTAACGATCCACATCTGTACCGGCTGCAATGGCTTGATAGCTCAGATGGCTACAGAGTCACCAAGCAGGTGCGAGTTACTTTCACTATAGGTAAGTTCGAGGGACAGGTTACTTGTGATGTGCTCCCTATGGAGGCGTGTCACATTCGGCTCGGACGACCATGGCTCTTTGACTTGAAGGCTACACATGACAGGGTTGCTAATGCCTACTCAATTTGCCAAAGGGGCAAGATCCATACCTTTTTACCTCTCTCCCCAGAGGAAGTTCGTGCTGAATCCGTCAGGATGAAAGACAAGATCACCGCCTGGGCAGCTAAAAAGCGACAAGACAAGGGAAAGGGTAGTAGTAAGGCAAACTATGATAAGCCTTCAGAAAAAGATACTAGTCGTGGCCTTTTTGCCACAGTGGGGGAAGTCGAACAAGTGTTAAGGGGAAATGGTTGTATCTTTGTACTTATTACTAAGGATGATTCCACTAACCTTGACGACGTCCCTAGGGATCTCCCTATGGAAGTCAAGTTTCTTTGCAGGAATATGAAGATGAGTTCCCTGAAGAGCTGCCAGCAGGAGTGCCCCCTCTTCATGGAACTGAGCATCAGATTGACTTCGTGCCTGGCTCATCAATTCCAAACCGCCCCGCGTACAAAGCAAATCCGGAGGAAACAAAAGAGCTGCAACGTCAGGTTGACAAACTTTTAGGTAATGGTCAGGTAAGGGAATCTTTAACCCCTTGTGCAGTACCTGTTATTCTTGTTCCAAAAAAAGATGGTACTTGGAGAATGTGCATTGATTGTAGAGCTGTTAATAAAATCACCATTAAGTATAGGCATCCTATCCCTAGGCTTGATGACATGCTAGAAGATTTATATGGCTCTACTATTTACATGAAAATAGATCTAACACAAGTCTATCATCAAATAAGAATGAAAGAAAGAGATGAATGGAAAACTGCTTTTAAAACTAAATTTGGTTTGTATGAGTGGTTAGTTATGCCGTTCGGCCTCACAAATTCACCTAGTACTTTCACGCGATTAATGAATCATGTGCTTAGGAAGTATATAGGGAAATTTGTTGTAGTTTATTTTGATGATATTCTGATCTATAGTCGAAGCATGCCTGAACACGTAGAGCACATTAAGTTGGTATTAATTGAGTTACGTGATAATAAATTATAGGCCAATATTAAAAAGTGTACATTCTGTGTGGAGGAAGTTGTCTTTCTTGGGTTTGTTGTTTCGAAGGATGGTGTCAAGGTTGATGACACAAACGTGAAAGCCATTCGTGAATGGCCTACACCCACCTCGGCCTCGCAGGTAAGATCATTCCATGGGTTAGCTAGTTTCTACCGCAGGTTCGTGAAGGATTTCTCAACCAATGCCGCACCCCTCAATGAATTTTGTAAGAAGAATGTTCCATTTTTGTGGGGTCAGGCACAGGAAAACGCCTTCACTGTTCTTAAGCATGATCTCATTGATGCTCCTGTTTTAGCATTACCTGATTTTGATAGAGTTTTTGAACTAATGTGTGATGCTTCCGAATTGGTATAGGTATTGTTTTAATGCAGGAAGGCAAACCAATTGCCTACTTTAGTGTGAAACTCAAGGGAGCTGCCTTAAATTATCCAACATATGAAAGGAGCTCTACGCCGTGGTAAGGTCATTACAAACTTGGCAGCACTACTTGATGGCCAAGGAGTTTATTGTCCATTCAGATCACGAGTCCCTTAAACACCTTAAGGGATAGGGTAAGTTGAACAGGCGTCATGCTAAATGGGTTGCTTTTATTGAAACTTTTCCTTATATTATTAAGTATAAATAGGGAAAAGATAATATGGTAGCTGATACTCTGTCACACAGGTATGAATCCCTTAATATTCTTGATCATGCATCTCTAGGGTTTTCATATCTAAAGGAATTGTATGCTTCTGATCCTGATTTTTCTACATTGTATGAAGCATGCGAAAATGGTGCATTTTTGAAGTTCTTTAAGCAGAATGGTTTTTATATAGGAACAAACAAGTCTGGATGGCGAACAAAAAGCAGACACCGTCAGAAGAATTCACCAAAGGGTCCGTGAGAACCTTGAGAGGAAAAATGCCAAGTATGCTTTAGATGCAAATCGAAGTCGTAAGGCTGTGAGCTTTGAACCAGGTGACTGGGTTTAGGTTAACATGAGGAAGGAAAGTTTCCAGCAGCCCGGAGGACTAAACTCCACCCCAGAGGCGATGGGCCTTTTCAAGTTATCGCAAAGATGGGGGATAATGCCTACAAACTGGATTTGCCTGGTGAGTATAGCGTTAGTGCATCTTTTAATGTTGCTGAATTGTTTCCATTTAATTTTGACCTGGATCTTGATTCGAGGTCGAATCCTTTCCAACCGGGAGGGAATGATGAGGGCATCCCCAGCCCTACGCCAAGTAAGTACACAGAGGATCCCAGCTCAAGCAATGAGGACTCAGAAAGTACAGCAGAGGTTCGTGTGCTCCATAGAGGCGTGCCAATGCTCTAGGACCCGAGCCCATATCAAAGAGATCTGTTCGTTGACATAGTTGGGCCTATGACCCAAAAAAGGACAAGGAAGCTCAGAGAAGATCTTGAAAACCTTGTTCAAAGGAGTGCTACAGAAGCCCAACTCATTACGGACACAAACGCCCTTGAAGAGAATAGAAGGAAGGATAAAAGATTCACTTCACTCTCCATCACAGAGGAAATGACACCTTCTAATCAATCCAGCTGAAGGCAAGAGCATTTCTTGAAAATCTTGAATTTCACAGTTTGCTGAATCTTGAAGAATCTTGAAATTCTTGATTTTTGACGTTCTGAAAAGATTCCGGGAGATTCCAGAATATTCCAGAACCTCCTTACATCATCTCCACCATGCGCCACCTCAAAATGGGCCGAAACCACCTTGAAGTCCATCTCACAAATTTTGGCCAGACCAAAGCCCACAAGGAGCAGCCCACACGCCATTTGAAAGTCTAGGTTAGGGAAGGATTAGGATCTGTGCATGTTTCCTAATTCTACTTAAAGTTTGTTACAAGTTAGTTAAATAGTTTCCAAAAAGGTTTACCTTCTTGAAACCTTTTTGTGATTTGTTTTTACTTCTTTATTTCCTTTTTCTTGGTTGTAATTTCGGCCAGCACTTATTCCTTACAGTCGAATTACTTAATTCAACCAGTCCTAGTTCCTTTAGGATTTGGTTCTTGTATGAAATCAATCTCTTGATTGGTTTCTAATTTCACTTCTTTTCCTAGTTGTTTTAGGAGTTAAAATTCAGCCACCCCTCCCCTATTTATAGGGCTGACCGAATTCCTTTTGACACAGTTGATTATTGATTAAGTTAGAATTTATACTTCTTTAATCACTCCTTTATTTTGGGCTTATGTAATTTGCATGCTTGTTAATTGCTAAAAGTCAAGAAACTATGTGCTAATAGATAATTGCTCTGTCTATTAATCCAAGCTTTGTTTCGAATTCTAATTTACTCCACTTGGTTCGAATTGCGTGTTTAATTTACTTTGTAAGTTAGTAGTCTGCCGAATCCAAGAGTAAGGATTCTAGGGTTTAAGAGCAGTGTCTTGCATTCAGACTTTCCATGGCACATTCCGCGTAGAGTTCTTGGTTTCCAAAGGCGTTGGGAATCAGGGTTTCGCATCACTCTTGTACAGGGTTCTTTGTCTGTCGATGCTTATTATAAGAAATTAGAGATGGCTAAGATTAGGGCCAATGTAATAGAAGACGATGCCGCCAGCATGGCACGTTTTCTTAGTGGGCTTAATAGAGGGATAGCTTTAGCAGTAGAATTGCAGAATGCTACTAGTTTGATGGATATGCTCCACAAAACCAGGGTGATGGAGGAATACCTGAAGACGGCTCCACCAACTAGGACGCCTGCCAGTGCCCCTACTACTTGGAGAAAGAATCCGGTGTACACATCAACACTCGCCAAGAAGCTTTTCAACCCTGAACGTAAAGCTATTCAGTCTGCCCCAACCACCTCTTCTTCTTCAGTAGCTAAAATGCGAAGCACCCCCAGGCAGAGAATTTCGCAGATCACTTGCCATAGGTGTTCTAGCCAGGGCATTATTGCGAGACTGTCCTAACATCAGAAAAGTACTATTAGGGCAGAATGGTGAGTACATCTCAGAAGAAGAAGATGACCAGGAAAAAGCCAGTCGCATCCCAGAGTTGGCTGACAACAGCAAATCCGATACAGAGGAGGACATTCATTGTCCTGAAGACTATAGCCAGATGGCCATCGTGTCCCGATCCTTAACTACTGCTGTTGCCCAGGATGCTTCTCAACGGACCAACATCTTACACACCAGGACCAAAGTTAATGGAGGTGTTTGAGTTCTGATAGTTGACGGCGGGAGCTGCACCAATGTCGCCAGTGAGTACATGGTTGAAAAGCTCAAGCACCCAACAATTAACGATCCACATCTGTACCGGCTGCAATGGCTTGACAACTCAGATTGCTACAGAGTCACCAAGCAGGTGCGAGTTACTTTTGCTATAGGTAAGTTCGAGGGATAGGTTACTTGTGATGTGCTCCCTATGGAGGCGTGTCACATTCTGGTCGGACGACCATGGCTCTTTGACATGAAGGCTACACATGACGGGGTTGCTAATACCTACTCAATTTGCCAAAGGGGCAAGATCCATACCTTTTTACCTCTCCCCACAGGAATTTCATGCTGAATCCGTTAGGATGAAGGACAAGATCACCGCCTGGGCAGCTGAAAAGCGACAAGACAAGGGAAATGGTTGTATCTTTGTACTTATTGCTAAGGATGATTCCACTAACCTTGACGGCATCCCTAGGGATCTCCCTATGGAAGTCAAGTTTCTTTTGCAGGAATATGAAGATGTGTTTCCTGACGAGCTGCCGGCAGGAGTGCCCCCTCTTCGTGGCATTGAGCATCAGATTGACTTCGTGCCTGGCTCATCAATTCCAAACCGCCCTGCATACAAAGCAAATCCGGAGGAAACAAAAGAGCTGCAACGTCAGGTTGACAAACTTTTAGGTAATGGTCAGGTAAGGGAATCTTTAAGCCCTTGTGCAATACCTGTTATTCTTGTTCCAAAAAAAGATGGTACTTGGAGAATGTGCATGGATTGTAGATGATGAGGGAATCCCAAGTCCATCGACAAGTCCAAGACAAGTGAGTCCAGAGAAGATGAGGAGGTTCGGGTTCTACACCGACGCCCAACAATGCTTCAGAATCCAAGTCCATATCAAAGGGATCGACTTGTAGATATCCTTGGGCCAATGACAAGAAGCAGAGCAAAGAAGGTTCAAAAGACTCTCAACAACCTTGTAAAAGCTTGCTGACAGGATGCTCAATTGATAGTAGAAGCCAACACCTTGGAGAACAAAGCCGAAAAGGTTCAAATTGCAACTCTCCTTACAATTCTTGAAGAAGATGTGCAATTCCCTATTCCACAATGTAGAGAAGGCTGTTTATTGAACTTCTTGAAGACGCCGGAAGGTTCTTGGACTTTGAAGAGATGTTTTTTGAAGTTCTTGATTTTCTTGAAAATCTTGAATTTCATATTTTGCAGAATCTTGAAGAATCTTGAAATTCTTGAAAATCTTGATTCCGGGAGATTCCAGAAGATTCCATAAGCTCCCTACACCATTCCACCATGCGCAATCAACAACAGGCCGAATGTCCATGGAGTCCAGTCCACATCAACCAATTTGGCCAGCCCATCAAAAAGCCCACACGCAAGGTCTACTCCATTAGGGTTTGCGAAATTAAGGGTTAGGGTTTGGGGGAAAATAAGGGTTTGTGCATGTTCCCTATTTCCCCTTAGTTTGTTAGTTTCCAAAAAGGATCCCTTCTTGATCTCCTTTTTGAAGTATGATTTCCAATTCCTTTTTCTTTCTTGTTTTACTTGTAATTTCGGCTGCCATTAGCTTAATAAGGTGACCGAATTTCCTTTTTCTTTTACCATTACCCACTTCTTTCAGGTTTTGGTATTGTAAAGGAAATCAATCTCTTGATTGGTTTCCAATTCCAATTCTTTTCCTACTTCTTTTAGGGTAAAATTTTGGCTGCCACTTTTTTAATAAATAGGCAGTCGAGACCACTATAATAAATTAAGTATTCAGATCTTAAAACTATTAGTTTGAGTACTCTTCCTTTATTGCTTTATGTATTTTGCATGCTTGTGATTTATATATTGCATGAAACTTAACTTAATTAGGTTATTTGCTCCACCTAATTAAAATCGCATGTTTCACCTCTTTTCTTACTTGGTTCAAATCCCTTGAGTAAATTAGCTTAGGTTGGTTAATTTTTATTAACTGGATTTTTCGGGTAATTTAAGAGTTCATACGAGCTACGCCACGTAATCAAACTTTCCTTGGCAATTCATCCACATGTGTACCTTGGTCCACATCAGTAGAGCTGTTAATAAAATCACCATTAAGTATAGGCATCCTATCCCTAGGCTTGATGACGTGCTAGAAGATTTATATGGCTCTACTATTTACAATAAGATAGATCTCACACAAGGCTATCATCAAATAAGAATGAAAGAAAGAGATGAATGGAAAACTGCTTTTAAAACTAAATTTGGTTTGTATGAGTGGTTAGTTATGCCATTCGGCCTCACAAATGCACCTAGTACTTTCATGCGATTAATGAATCATGTGCTTAGGAAGTTTATAGGGAAATTTGTTGATGAGGGCATCCCAAGTCAACATCACGCAACAAGTCAACCTACAAGTGATTCTGGAGAAGCTGAGGAGGAGGTTCGAGTTCTACATCGAGGCCCAACAATGCTTCAGGATCCAAGCCCATATCAGAGGGATCCACTTGTAGACATCACTGGGCCCATGACCAGAAGCAGAGCGAAGAAGGTGCGAGAAGCTCTCAACAACCTTGTTCAAGCTTGCCATCAAGACGCCCAGCTGATTGTAGAAGCCCACGCCTTGGAGCAAAATGGAGGAAATGTGCAATTTGCAACTCAAACCGTGTGGCTTTTTCCTTGGTTGGCCGTGTGGGCTCTTCTCCTTGGATTGGGCCGTGCGGCTTCATGCTACTCCTTGGGCTGGCCGAAAACTTGTGGGCTGGTCCATGAGTTTTTGGGTTGGCCCAATTGGTAGGGAATTTTATTATTTGGTTTCTTCTAAGTCCAAGAACCTCTTGGCTTCTTCAAGACTTCAAGAAACAGCCTTCTTCTTGATTAATGTTGGATGATTTGCACCTCTTCTTCCAAGATAGTAGAAGAGTTGCAAATTGCACATTTCCTCCATTTTGCTCCAAGGCGTGGGCTTCTACAATCAGCTGGGCGTCTTGATGGCAAGCTTGAACAAGGTTGTTGAGAGCTTCTCGCACCTTCTTCGCTCTGCTTCTGGTCATGGGCCCAGTGATGTCTACAAGTGGATCCCTCTGATATGGGCTTGGATCCTGAAGCATTGTTGGGCCTCGATGTAGAACTCGAACCTCCTCCTCAGCTTCTCCGGAATCACTTGTAGGTTGACTTGTTGCGTGATGTTAACTTGGGATGCCCTCATCATCAAGGGTTTCCTTATTCTTTTTGGAAGTAGGAGTTTTATTCTTTTCTTGATTTTAGTTACAAATTCGGCTACCTCATGTTTAAGGTAAAACCGAATTCTTGTTGCCTTTTCTTACCATTCCTACTTCTTTCCAGGTTTGGTAATTGTACAAGAAATTAACCTCTTGGTTAATTTCCAATTCTAATTCTTTTCTTTTCCTACTTTTTGTATTAAAATTCGGCCACCCTCACCTATAAATAGGTGACCGAATTCATTAAATAAAGTTAGTGTATTTCAGATCAAAAACTTAGTGTTTGAAGTACCTCCTTTTATTGCTTTATGTATTTGCATGTCGTAGTTTACATAATTGCATGAAACTTAGCCAATTAGGTTCTTGCTCTGCCTAGTTGTTCGCATGTTTCACACCTCTTTTCTTGCACTTGGTTCGAATTTATAAACAAATTGGTCAGGATAGTTTTTCCCTTGTTTTATCAATTCCGAACGTGAGTTAAAGGTTTGTAAGAGCTTGTCACTTAATCACAAGGTCCTTGGCAACATTATCCGCATGTGTACAACCGTCCACATCAATTGGTATCAGAGCTAAGGAGTGGTTTCGTGACCGGAGAAGATCAACCGATCAAATCCTTTCCAGGTGTTTTCTTCTCCTTGTTAGTCTTGATTATTTTTGAAATTCTTGGAATTGAACTCATCTTCTTGTGGGAAATTTTTTTTTTCTTCAAGCTTTTAAATTGCGATTTTTGTACTGTTTTCTATCCTTAAAATCGCAAATTTCTTTCAAAAAAAATTCGGATCCCTTGCTATAATTTCAGAACTTAATTCGGGCCTTAAATTTCAAAATTAGGGTCATTCCATGGACGCCCAAGTTCGGCCATGAGTTAAAGGTTCCCTTGTTTTTCCCTTGTTTTATCAATTCCGAACGTGAGTTAAAGGTTTTGTAAGAGCTTGTCACTTAATCACAAGGTCCTTGGCAACATTATCCGCATGTGTACAACTGTCCACATCAATTGTTGTGGTTTATTTTGATGATATTCTGATCTATAGTCGAAGCATGCATGAACACATAAAGCACATTAAGTTGGTATTAATTGAGTTACATGATAATAAATTATATGCCAATATTAAAAAGTGTACATTCTGTGTGGAAGAATTTGTCTTTCTTTGGTTTCTTGTTTCGAAGGATGGTGTCAAGGTTGATGACACAAAGGTGAAAGCCATTCGTGAATGGCCTACTCCCACCTCGGCCACGCAGGTAAGATTGTTCCATGGGTTAGCTAGTTTTTACCGGAGGTTCGTGAAGGACTTCTCAACCAAGGCCGCACCCCTCAACGAATTGTGTAAGAAGAATGTTCCATTTTTGTGGGGTCAGGCACAGGAAAACGCCTTCACTATTCTTAAGCATGATCTCACTCATGCTCCTGTTTTAGCATTACCTCATTTTGATAGAGTTTTTGAACTAATGTGTGATGCTTCAGGAATTGGTATAGGTGATGTTTTAATGCAGGAAGGAAAACCTATTGCCTACTTTAGTGACAAACTCAAAGGAGCTGCCTTAAATTATCCGATATATGATAAGGAGCTCTACGCCGTGGTAAGGGCATTACAAACTTGGCAGCACTACTTGGCAGTTTATTGTCCATTCAGGTCAGGAGTCCCTTAAACACCTTAAGGGACAGGGTAAGTTGAACAGGCATCATGCTAAATGGGTTGCTTTCATTTAAACTTTTCCTTATATTATTAAGTATAAAAAGGGAAAAGATAATATGGTAGCTGATGCTCTGTCACGCAGGTATGAATCCCTTGCTATTCTTGATCATACATCTATAGGGTTTTCATATCTAAAGGAATTGTATGCTTCTGATCCTGATTTTTCTACATTGTATGAAGCATGCAAAAATGGTGCATTTCTGAAGTTCTTTAAGCAGAATGTTTTTTTTTATAAGAACAATAAGTTATGCATCCCACATAGTTCTTATAGGGAACTGCTGGTGTATGAAGAGCATAATGGGGGGCTAATGGGTCACTTTGGTGTAACGAAAACACTTGACATGTTAAAGGAACACTTTTACTGGCCTAAAATGCGAAAGGATGTAGAAACTATTTGCTCACATTGCATTAACTGTTTAAAAGCAAAATCTACTTCCAAACCTCATGGTCTTTTAACACCTTTCCCTATTCCAACTGTTCCTTGGATTGACATCTCTATGGATTTTATTTTAGGGTTGCCGAGGACACAGCGAGGTAATGACTCAATTTTTGTCGTGGTGGACAGATTTTCTAAAATGGCTCACTTTATTCCTTACAGGAAAACAGATGATGCCAGACACGTTTCTGAACTGTTCTTCAGTGGAGTGGTTCGACTTCATGAAATCCCACGCACAATCGTCTCGGATAGGGATGTTAAATTTTTTAGTTATTTTTGGAAAACATTGTGGTCTAGACTAGGCACTAAATTGTTATTTTCTACTACTAGTCATCCACAAACAGATGGTCAAACTGAGGTGACCAACCGAACAGTTGGGAATTTGTTAAGGGCACTGATTAAAAGTAATCTTACAGGTTGGGAACAGGTCTTGCCGATTGCAGAATTTGCCTACAATCGCTCCAAGTGTGCTTCAGATGCAAATCGAAGTCGCAAGGCTGTGAGCTTTGAACCAAGTGACTGGGTTTGGGTTCACATGAGGAAGGAAAGGTTTCCACCAGCCCAGAGGACTAAACTCCACCCCAGAGGCGATGGGCCTTCTCAAGTTATCGCAAAGATGGGGGATAACGCCTACAAACTGGATCTGCCAGGTGAGTATAGCGTTAGTGCATCTTTTAATGTTGCTTACTTGTCTCCGTTTAATTTTGACCAAGATCTTGATTCGAGGTCGAATCCTTTCCAACCGGGAGGGAATGATGAGGGCATCCCCATCCCTACACCAAGTCAGTACACAGAGGATCATAATGAGGACTCAAAAAGTGCAGCAGAGGTTCCTGTGCTCCATAGAGGCCCACCAATGCTCCAGGACCCGAGCCCATATCAAAGAGATCCGTTCGTTGACATAGTTAGGCCTATGACCCGAAGAAGGACAAGGAAGCTCAGAGAAATCTTGAAAACCTTGTTCAAAGGAGTGCTACAGAAGCCCAACTCATTATGGACACAAACGCCCTTGAAGAGAATAGAAGGAAGGATAAAAGCGTCACTTTACTCTCTATCACAGAGGAAATGGCGCCTACTAATCAATCCAGCTGAAGGAAAGGGCATTTCTTAAAGTTCTTGATTTTCTTGAAAATCTTGAATTTCACGGTTTGCTGAATCTTGAAGAATCTTGAAATTCTTGAAATTCTTGATTTTTGACGTTCCGAAAAGATTCCGGGAGATTCCAGAAGATTCCAAAACCTCCCTACATCAACTCCACCATGCGCCACCTCAAAATGGGCCAAAACCACCTTGAAGTCCATCTCACCAATTTCGGCCAGACCAAGCCCACAAGAAGACAGCCCACACGCCACTTGGAAGCTTAGGTTTGGGAAGGATTAGGATTTGTGCATGTTTCCTAATTCTACTCAAAGTTTGTTACAAGTTAGTTAGGGTTGTTACAAGTTTGTTACAACTTGGACTGATTTGTAGGTAGTTTCCAAAAAGGTTTACCTTCTTGAAACCTTTTTGTGATTTGTTTTTACTTCTTTATTTCCTTTTTATTTCTTGTATTTTCGGCCAGCACCTTAAACCTTGCTGCCGAAATTTCCTTTTAATCAATCCTAGTTCCTTTAGGATTTGATTCTTGTAAGAAACCAATCTCTTGATTGGTTTCCAATTTCACTACCTTTTCCTTGTTGTTTTAGGATAGAAATTCGGCCATCCCTCCCCTATATAAGGGCAGCCGAATTCCTCATTAATTTTCAGTTGATTATTGATTAAGTTAGAAATTATACTTCTTTAATCACTCCTTTATTTTGGGCTTAAGTAATTTGTATGCTTGTTAATTGCTAAAAGTCAAGAAACTATAGGCTAATAGATAATTCCTCTGTCTATTAATCAAAGCTTTGTTTCGAATTCTAGTTTACTCCACTTGGTTCGAATTACGTGTTTAATTTACTTTGTAAGTTAGTAGTCTGCCGAATACAAGGGTAAGGATTCTAAGGTTTAAGAGCAGTGTCTTGTATTCAGACTGTTCTTGGCACATCCGCGTAGAGTTCTTGAGTTCTTGGTTTCCAAGGAGTTGGGAATCAGGGATTCGCATTAGAGGTGGCCGAATTTTTCACTTAAAAATAAGGAAATATGTAGAAACAAATCACAAAAAGGTTTCAAGAAGGTAAACCTTTTTGGTAACTACTATCCTAGTAAGCCTAATTGTAACAAATTTGTAACAACCTAACAAACTAGTAACAAAATTTGAGTAGAATTAGGTAACATGCACAAAACCTAATCCTATAGGGAGTGCATGATGCAGAAACTATAGGCTAATAGATAATTGCTCTGTCTATTGCTAAGCTTTGTTTTGATTCTATTATTCTCCACTTGGTTCGAATTGCGTGTTTAATTTACTTTGTAAATGATGAGGAAATCCAAGGCTAAAACAACACAACATATGAGTAAGAATCCATGAGGTCAACCAAAAGCTCCAATGCACTTAATGAGAGGGAAATGAAGATTACAAGAGTTACCCTACTCGCCATCAAACTGGAAATGGTGAATACTAATCATCCCATCTAAGGAAATGGTGGAAATGGTATTTCCAAGCCCTGGAAATGGTGGAAATGGTATTTACGAGCTAAGGAAATGGGGAAATGGTAATTACAAGTCTTTCTAGTGAAGAAATGGAGATTTCATAAAGTTTGAAGAATTTTAGAAGTGAAATATTTTTCGAGCTTCTGAAATGATTTCGGAAGCTTCATACATCTACATCATCATGCTACATCAATTGGGCCGAAGCCATCAAGTTGATGTAGACCAAGGTAAACATGCGGATGAATTGCCAAGGAAAGTCTGATTACGCGGCGTAGCTCGTATGAACTTCTAACTTACCCGAAAAATCCAGTTAACAAAAATAAACCAACCTAAGCTAATTTACTCAAGGGATTTGAACAAAGTAGAAAAAGAGGTGAAACATGCGATTTTAATTAGGTAGAGCAAATAACCTAATTAAGCTAAGTTTCATGCAATATATAAATCACAAGCATGCAAAAAACATAAAGCAATAAAGGGAGAGTCCTCAAACTAATAGTTTTAAGATCTGAATACTTAATTTATTATGGTGGTTTCGATGGCCTATTTATAAGAAAAGGGGTAGCCGAAATTCTACCCTAAAAGAAGTAGGAAAAGAATTAGAATTGGAAACCAATCAAGAGATTGATTTCCTTTACAATACCAAAACCTGAAAGAAGTGGGTAATGGTAAAAGAAAAAGGAAATTCAATCACCTTAAGCTAATGGCAGCCAAAATTACAAGTAAAACAACAAAGAAAAAGGAATTGGAAATCCTACTTCAAAAAGGAGATCAAGAAGGGATCCTTTTTGGAAACTAACAAACTAAGGGCAAAATAGAGAACATGCACAAATCCTTATTTTTCCCCAAACCCTAACCCTTAATTTTGCAAACCCTAATGGAGTAGACCTTGCGTGTGGGCTTTTTGATGGGCTGGCCGAATTGGTTGATGTGGACTGGACTCCATGGACATTCAGCCTGTTGTTGATGGCGCATGGTGGAATGGTGTAGGGAGCTTCTGGAATCTTCTAGAATCTCCCAGAATCATTTTGGAATCAAGATTTTCAAGAATTTCAAGATTCTTCAAGATTCTGGAAAATATGAAATTCAAGATTTTCAAGAAATTCAAGAAACGTCTCTTTAAAGTCCAAGAACCTTCCGGCGTCTTCAAGAAACAGCCTTCTCTTCATTGTGGAATGGGGAATTGCGCCTCTTCTTCAAGAATTGTAAGGAGAGTTGCAATTTGAACATTTCCGGCTTTGTTCTCCAAGGCGTTGGCTTCTACTATCAATTGAGCATCCTGTCGGTAAGCTTGTACAAGGTTGTTGAGAGTCTCTTGAACCTTCTTTGCTCTGCTTCTTGTCATTGGCTCAATGATATCTACAAGTGGATCCCTTTGATATGGACTTAGATCCTGAAGCATTGTTGGGCCTCGGTGTAGAACCCGAACCTCCTCAGCTTCTCTGGACTCACTTGTCTATGGACTTGTCGATGGACTTGGGATGCCCTCATCACAAGTCCACTCCATGAACCCACATTAGGCCAAGCCCAAGCCCAAGGAGAAG
Source organism: Leptodermis oblonga (assembly GCA_016801395.1). Classification (NCBI taxonomy): domain Eukaryota; kingdom Viridiplantae; phylum Streptophyta; class Magnoliopsida; order Gentianales; family Rubiaceae; genus Leptodermis; species Leptodermis oblonga. The sequence goes on along the minus strand of CM028759.1, from coordinate 21,220,224 downwards.
CAATTCACAATTAGGGTTAGGGTTAGGAGGAGAATTAAGGTTTTGTGCATGTTAGCTAATTCTCTTCATAGTTTCCTCTTTTTATTTTCTCCTTTATTTTTCGGTTTTCCCTTTTCTTTAAAGGTAAAATCTGAATTTTTCCTTCCTTTTTCCTTGAGAATTTCGTTCATAACCTTTCCTTATGGAAGACGAAATTTTCCCTTCTTTTCTTTTACTTTTACTTTTTCAGCAAGTAAGTTCCTTTTTCTTGCTGATTTTTGTGAGTTACTTAATCTCTTGATTAAGTTCCAATTTTTTGTTTTCTTTCCTTATTTTCTTGTGTAAATTTCGTGCTCCCTATACCTATAAATAGGGGTGCATGTGATGAGGATATCCAGAGCTAAAACAGCACATATTATGAGTCAGAAAGATGGACGCCAAATGGAAGCTCACGCCTTGGAGGAAAATGGAGGAAATTTTCAAATTGCAACTCTTCTAACAATCCTTGAAGAAGAGGCACAATTCAGCACTTCACATTAAAGAAGAAGGCTGTTTCTTGAATTCTTGTACTAATTTTTGGCCACCCTCACCTATAAATAGGTGACCGAAACATCAATAATATTCAGTGTATTTCAGATCAAAAACTTAGTGTTTGAAGTACCTCATTTTATTGCTTTATGTATTTGCATGTCGTAGTTTACATAATTTCATGAAACTTAGCTAATTAGGTTCTTGCTCTGCCTAGTTATTCGCATGTTTTACACCTCTTTCTTGCACTTGGTTCGAATTTATAAACAAGTTGGTCAGGATAGTTTTTCCTTTGTTTTATCAAATCCGAACGTGAGTTAAAGGTTTTGTAAGAGCTTGTCACTTAATCACAAGGTCCTTGGCAACATTATCTGCATGTGTACAACCATCCACATCAATTGGTATCAGAGCTAAGGAGTGGTTTCGTGACCGGAGGAGATCAACCGATCAAATCCTTTCCAGGTGTTTTCTTTTCCTTGTTAGTCTTGATTATTCTTGAAATTCTTGGAATTGAACTCATCTTCTTGGGGGAAAATTTTTTTTTCTTCAAGCTTTTGAATTTTTGGATTTTGGTACTGTTTTTCCATCTTTAAAGGCCAAAAATTCTTTTCATTAAATCGTAACCCTTGCTGAAATTTCATAAACCGAAAATCGGGCCTTAAATTTCAAACTAGTACTCGGATTTTTGGCTAGGGTTTCGGGTTTTCAGTTGTTCATTGCTGGGCCTTTTGCCACACTTTTCTACCCTTCTTTTGTGCTGATTTTGTTGGAAATTGTGAGTTTTGCGGTTGATGTTAAGCAGCTCACTTGTTTGCGCATTGTAAAATTGCATGATCTAGTTTTGGATACTTTCTTTCGAATTCTTGAAAATATAGTGAATTCTTGATTTTTGTATCCTTGTGCTGCTAAGATTATCCCTGGGATTAGGCTAGTAAATTGAAAATTTGTTTTTGCTGACCCTAGGGTTCTCAATCGCATATTGCTAAAGTTGGTACTGTTTTCGGCCACTAGGGGGTATTAATTTCGCAAATTTGGTACTGTTTTGCATATTAGAAGAATTGATAATTTGTGGGGATTGGTTTCTTGATTACCTATTGGGTGGGTGATCACTTCTTTGGGTAGGTTTAGTACTTTCCTGAAGTTGTTTCAACCCTGCTTATTTTTCTTTGCTTCTATTCACTTTGAATTGCCCTGCTTTCAAATTGCCTAGTTATCTTTTCGTGCAACCTGAACATTAGATCTTTAAATTATAATTTGGATTTTGTCATCGTGCACACTCATCTTTTCTGAAATTTGAGGGCTTAACCCCGAAATTTCTGTTGTGTACATCATATCTGAATTATATTACATAAACATCGTTTGCGAAAAGATTTTTCAAAAATAGAACCAAGTGTTGGTTTTTGCGAAAATTTTGCTTCTTTCTTAAGTGTCATTGCTTTTGTGTGATTTGCTGCGTGCCTTATACATTTATCAATACCGGGAGGTTTGAGTGGAAAAAGGCTTGAGTGCACATCTTATACAGGGCGCCACCCTAGAGCGATACACAGGGTTGTGTGTAGCTATTAGGTGGAAAACACTTGGGGGAATAAGGGGGTAAGGTTATTTCTCACTTTTCCTTATTCTTAGCAGACAGGTTTTCACTTTTTCTTATCCAATGTCAGGTGGAGGTGCTCCTAACCCTTTGGGAAATGAGCAAATCCTGGCTACGATTGCGCAACTCTCCGCGCGATTCGCTACATTCACGGAGGAAGTCGCCGAACTCAGGACTGAACGAGAACAGAGGCGCACAGACTCAGACGACGATGTTGCCGGTCCAGGCCCCAACGCCGCAGACCAGCCATTCGCAGGCCTCAGTCAGTGCAAGACGACCGTTCCGCCCTTTGCCGGAGGCACGAATCCAGAGGACTATCTCGACTGGGAGATGAAGATGGAGCGCATTTTTGAACTTCATGCGATCCCGGAACACAAGAAAGTCCAACTTGCAGTGGTCCATTTCATCGACTATGCCCTAATCTGGTGGAATTAACAGCAAGACCAGCGCAGGAATACGCGCCCTATGCGTGCCCGCGCACCGCCTCTCTCTTGGTTTGATTTGACTACTTTAATGCGGAGAACTTTTGTACCTGATTACTATTTTAGAGAATTGTATAGGAAATTACATACTCTTGTACAAGGTTCTATGTCTGTAGATGAGTACTATAGAAAATTAGAGATGGCAAAACTTAGGGCTAATGTACAGGAAGATGAGCCCGCATCTATGGCTCGTTTTCTTAGTGGTTTAAACAGGGGTATTGCTTTAGCTGTGGAATTGCAGAATGCGACAACGCTGCCAGACATGTTGCACAAAGCTCGGGTTATGGAGGAGTATCTGAAGTCCATTCCACCAGTCCGGACACCTACCAGCGCCCCACCAGCCTGGCGCAAGAATCCGACCTACTTGCCGCCAGCAAGGAGGCCGACCATGTCTGAACGCAAGGCCATCATCCCTGTTGCCGCCACATCTTCTTCTTCAACGCCAAGCAAGACGCCATCAACTCCCAGATAGTCCATCATCAACGTGATTTGCCACAAGTGTTCAGGCCGTGGCCACTACCTGCGTGACTGTCCCAACATCCGGAAGGTATTATTGGGCCAAGATGGTGAGTACATTTCAGAGGAGGAAGAAGAAGAACCAACCGTTGACCCTACACAGGAGTTGACTGACAGCACTCCGTCTGCACCAGTGGAGCGATTCGAGTTTCTTGAAGAAGATCCATCTCAGAACTTGGTTACTCGCACTCTGACTACAGCTGTTGTCCCGGACACGTCCCAATGGACAAACATCTTCCATGCCCGCACAAAGGTAAATGGAAAGTTATGTGTTCTGATTATTGATGGAGGGAGTTGTACTAATGTTGCTAGTGAGTATATGGTTGATAAGCTGCGCCTCCCTGTCATCAATCATCCACGTCCTTATCGGCTTCAATGGCTCGACAACTCAGACGGCTACAGAATCACAAAGCAGGTAAGCGTACCATACGCTATCGGTAAGTTCGAATCCACGGTTTTATGTGATGTTCTGCCAATGGAGGCTTGTCACATTCTACTCGGACGACCATGGCTCTTTGACCTGAAGGCAACACATGATGGGGTCACCAACACTTACTCGATCTGCCAGGAGGGCAAGATCCACATGTTCCTACCCATGCCACAGGCTGAAGTGCGATCAGAAGCTGTTCGTATGAAGGAGTCACTCGCAAACTGGGAAGCTGAAAGGCGCCAAGCGAAGGGTAAGGGGAAAGAATTTGTAAAGGGTAGTCAGGCGAACTCTGATAAGCCTGATCAGGACAAAGTTAGGAATAGTTATTTTGCTACTAAGGGTGAGATAGGTCAAGTGTTAGACAACAATGACGATGTACTTGTTTTAGTATGTAAAGATAATTGTGCTAACCCTGACGATATCCCTCGGGATATCCCTATAGTAGTTGATTCTTTGTTGCAGGAAGTCCCCGATGTCTTTCCAGAAGAGCTGCCGCAGGGATTGCCACCTCTGCATGGGATTGAACATCCGCTCGACTTCATCCCTGGCCAGCGCCGCCACCCATGCAAGCCAGAGCCAGAGCCACCGCCCCTGCATGCCAGGGATTGGGTGCACCTTGTGGAATACTACACAGCAGTGTTCCATGTTGTCTACACTGCGAAGGAGATGTCCAAGGAGATTAACGCCCGTGATGGCGATAGCCCTTTTCAGATCGTGTCGACAATTGGGCCTCATGCTTACAAGCTTGATTTCACAGGTAAGTATGATCTATGTTTTGTGTTAATCTTCCTGACTTTTTTCTGTTTGTTTTCAGCGCCTTGGATTCGAGGACGAATCCTTTCCAACCGAGAGGGAATGATGAGGATATCCAGAGCTAAAACAGAACACATTATGAGTCAGAAAGATGGACACCAAATGGAAGCTCACGCCTTGGAGGAAAATGGAGGAAATGTTCAAATTGCAACTCTTCTAACAATCCTTGAAGAAGAGGCGCAATTCAGCACTTCACATTAAAGAAGAAGGCTGTTTCTTGAAGTCTTGAAGATGCCGGAAGGTTCTTGGGCTTTAAAGAAACAATTCATGAAATTCCCTACACATTGGGCCGACCCAAACTCATGGAGACAAAGCCCACAAGTTTCGGCCAGCCCAAGGAGCAGCATGAAGCCGCACGGTCAAGCCCACAAGGCAAAAGTCCACACGGCTACTACTTACTTAATTAGGGATTTTCGGATTTTCCTTTAAGTAATTAAATTGTTTCTTTTATTTTTTAAGTTAGTTTCCAAAAAAGGGTTTCCTTATTCTTTTTGGAGGTAGGAATTTTATTCTTTTCTTGATTTTTAGTTTACAAATTCGGCTACCTCATCTTTAAGGTAAAACCGAATTCTACTTGCCTTTTTTTACCATTCCTACTTCTTTTCGGGTTTGGTAATTGTACAAGAAATTAACCTCTTGGTTAATTTCCAATTCTAGTTCTTTTCTTTTTCTAATTCTTGTACTAATTTTCGGCCACCCTCACCTATAAATAGGTGACCGAAACATCAATAATATTCAGTGTATTTCAGATCAAAAACTTAGTGTTTGAAGTACCTCCTTTTATTGCTTTATGTATTTGCATGTCGTAATTTACATACTTGCATGAAACTTAGCTAATTAGGTTCTTGCTTTGCCTAGTTATTCGCATGTTTCACACCTCTTTCTTGCACTTGGTTTGAATTTATAAACAAGTTGGTCAGGATAGTTTTTCCTTTGCTTTATCAAATCCGAAAGTGAGTTAAAGGTTTTGTAAGAGCTTGCCACTTAATCACAAGGTCCTTGGCAACATTATCCGCATGTGTCAACTGTCCACATCAGCATGACTTCATTATTTGACAGTGATTAATTGAATGAAAGTTTATACTTTATTATTCACTCTTCTTTATTTTGGCTTAAGTAATTTGCATGCTTTGTTAATTGCTAAAGTACAGGAACTATAGGCTAATTAGATAATTGCTCTATCTAATTGCATGCTTTGTTTTGCCTCTATTATTCTCCACTTGGTTCGAATTGCGTGTTTAATTTAACTTGTTAAATTAGTAGTCTGCCGAATCCAAGGGTAAGGATTCTAGAGTTTTGAGAGCTGTGTCTTGCATACAGACTTTCCTTGGCAATTTTCCGCATTGAGTTCTTTTTTTCACAAGTTAAAATCAAGGGTTCACATCAGTAAGTTAGTAGTCTGCCGAATCCAAGGGTAAGGATTCTGGAAGTTAAGAGCTGCGTCTTGCATTAAGACTTTCCTTGGCACTTTCCGCATTTAGTTCTTGGATTTGCCGGCGTGGAGTTCAGGGGTTCACATCAATTGGTATCAGAGCCAAGGTTGTTTGCTCGACAAGACGAGATTGGAGTAACACAATCAACTCATCATATGTTTTCTGTTCCCTTAATCTACTTTAATTACTGATTTTGTGGAAAAGAACGCTCCTTTTTAAGAAAATTTTTTCTGTTTTTCTTAAATAAATTTTTGATTTTGATCCTATTGCTTTGCTATTAAAATCAAAATTGTGGGATTGAAAAAGAAAGAGGAATTTTGAAAAGAAAGATTTAAAAATCGAATTTCTTAAATTTGGGGAAAATCGGTTTTTAGGGTTTTAAAACTAGGGCTCTTTTGCTCACTTTTGGTATTGTTTTTGCAATTGCCTTTGTTAATTCAATTAGTGCTATTTTTGGTAACAATTAAAGGATAACTGACACTTTTTGTTGCTGAAATTGCTCTTTAATTTGGACTGTTTTGCTCACCTCTCCCTATCTGCAATTTGTATTGAATTCTAATTGGTTTCCACTTTTGCTGCTTTCAGTTATTCTTTTCCTATTGTAATTTGGGCACCCCCATACCTATAAATAAGGGTGCCAACCACAAAATTCTTTAGTTGATTAAATGATTTAAGTTATAGTTTTATACTTCTTTAATCACTCACCATATTTTGGGCTTATGTAATTTGCATGTTTGTTAATTGCTAAAAGCTACAGGAACTATAGGCTAATAGATAATTGCTCTGTCTATTGCTAAGCTTTGTTTCAATTCTATTATTCTCCACTTGGTTCGAATTGCGTGTTTAATTTTACTTTGTAAGTTAGTAGTCTGCCGAATCCAAGGGTAAGGATTCTGGAAGTTAAGAGCTGTGTCTTGCATTCAGACTTTCCTTGGCACTTTCCGCATCGAGTTCTTGGATTTCCCGGTGTGGGGTTCAGGGATTAATTTTACTTTGTAAGTTAGTAGTCTGCCGAATCCAAGGGTAAGGATTCTGGAAGTTAAGAGCTGTGTCTTGCATTCAGACTTTCCTTGGCACTTTCCGCATCGAGTTCTTGGATTTCCCGGCGTGGAGTTCAGGGATTCACATCAAGGAATACCTCCGAGCAATACTATTCTGTTTGTTTTGTAGGGATTCAGCTATTTTGGATTAGTGCTTCACAACGACGCATAGCAATGTTGATTGCAGTTTCACGTTATAGTCATGGGACTTCATGCGCCTGGGAATTGAGGTAAGTCATAGTACAAGGTACGCCTTTACTTTTACATTGATTCTCCTTCTATTAGTTATCATCATGTTAAGGATTTTTACAAATCTTGAATATTGTGAATCTTATAACATGTGCATAGCCTCTTGGAATCCATGTTTTGGTTTCACGACTGCATGATTTTGTAGTTCAGCTATTCCCTAAGATGTCTTTCTCAGAAATTGTCTCTGTAATCACTAATTGGTATTTACATCAGTTATACATGCAATTTCTGCTTGTGACATTAAAATTATGCAATTGTGAAAATAACATCTTAGGGAACATGCATAATTCTTTTGTGCTATGTATTGAGTATGTAGTTATGTTGTTCTAACTATATCTGCCTGTGAATAAAGTTTGAGATTTCTTGTTCGATATGTAATCCTTCTTGAGGAGTATGGATAAGTTCCTGAGGTTTTAGATGCTTCCTGATAGTTTCATGCAAGCGTCTAGAAGGTTCTTAAGAGGTTCTTGAGAGGTTCTTGAAGAATTAAGGATGATTATCATTGTTCTTGAAATCATCTTCAAAAGAGCAGGGGGATGAGAACTTCCTACATCAACAGTCACCGTGGTTGCGCAATTGAGGGGCATAGCATACAAACTTCATTGCCGGGTAAGTATGATCTATGTTTTACGCTAATATTACTGACTTGTTCCTGTTTGTTTTATAGCAAATTGGATTCGAGGACGAATCCTTTCCAACCGGGAGGGAATGATTAGGACACCCACGGCTAAAACAACACACAATTTGGGTCAGAATCCACAAAGCCAACCAAAAGGCAAAGCCCTTGAGAAGAATGTTAGGAGGAGTCGAAGAGTCATGCTATCCTTGAAAGACAATGCATCTCCACACTATCCACAATAAAGAAAAGGCTGTTTCTTGAAGTTCTTGAAGACGTCGGAAGGTTCTTTGACTTTAAAGAGACGTTTCTTGAAGTTCTTGAAAATCTTGAATTTCATATTTTGCAGAATCTTGAAGAATCTTGAAATCATTGATTCCGAAATGATTCCGGGAGATTCCAGAAGGTTCTGGAAGCTCCCTACAACAATTCCACCATGCGCCATTCAATTGGGCCGAACCACCATTGAAGTCCACTCCACATTAAGCTCGGCCAACCCAAGCCCATCAAGGAAGTAGCCACACACCTAGGGTTACGGTTTGAGTAAGGGATAAGGATTTGTGAATGTTGCCTAATTCTACTCCAAGTTTGTTACAAGTTAGTTAAGTTGTTACAAGTTTGTTACAACTATATTAACTTGGTAGTTTCCAAAAAGGGATCCCTTCTTGATCTCCCTTTTTGAATAGGATTTATATTTATTTCCTACCTATTTTAAGTGTGAATTTCGTCCATATGCCAATCTAAGTGGCAGACGAATTCAGCAACTACCAAAACCTAGTTCCTTTAGGTTTCGGGTTTGTAGGAAATCAATCTCTTGATTGGTTTCCAATTCTCCTAGTCTAATTAGGTTATAATTTCGTCTACCTATTCATATAAAGGTGACTTAATTCGTTCACCATTGTCCTTGTTCATTTAGGACTTAGTTTGTAAGGAAAATCCATTTCTGATTGGTTTCCACTTTCGCTGCTTTTAGTTATTCTTTTCCTATTGTAATTTGGATACCCCTATTGATGAGGGCATCCCCAGCCCTACGCCAAGTCAGTACACAGAGGATCCCAGTTCAAGCAATGAGGACTCGAAAAGTGCAACAGAGGTTCGTGTGCTCCATAGAGGCCCGCCAATGCTCCAGGACCCGAGCCCATATCAAAGAGATCCGTTCGTTGACATAGTTGGGCCTATGACCTGAAGAAGGACAAGGAAGCTCAGAGAAATCCTGAAAACCTTGTTCAAAGGAGTGCTACAGAAGCCCAACTCGTTACGGACACAAACGCCCTTGAAGAGAACAGAAGGAAGGATAAAAGCGTCACTTTACTCTCCATCACAGAGGAAATGGCGCCTACTAATCAATCCAGCTAACGGAAAGGGCATTTCTTGAAGTTCTTGATTTTCTTGAAAATCTTGAATTTCACGGTTTACTGAATCTTGAAGAATCTTGAAAATCTTGAAGAATCTTGAAGTTCTTGATTTTTGACGTTCCGAAAAGATTTCGGGAGATTCTGGAAGATTCCAGAACCTCCCTACATCATCTCCACCATGCGCCACCTCAAAATGGGCCGAAACCACCTTGAAGTCCATCTCACCAATTTTGGCCAGACCAAGCCCACACGCCACTTGGAAGCTTAGGTTAGGGAAGGATTAGGATTTGTGCATGTTTCCTAATTATACTCAAAGTTTGTTACCAGTTAGTTAGGGTTGTTACAAGTTTGTTACAACTTGGGCTGACTTGTAGTTAGTTTCCAAAAAGGTTTACCTTCTTGAAACCTTTTTGTGATTTGTTTATTTCCCAATCTCTTTTTGTAATTTTGGCCAGCACTTCCTCCTTGCAGCCGAATTCCTTGTCTTTAACCAATCCTAGTTCCTTTAGGATTTGGTTCTTATATGAAATCAATCTCTTGATTGGTTTCCAATTTGACTTCCTTTTCCTAGTTCATTTAGGACTTAAATTCGGCCACCCCTCCCCTATATAAGGGCAGCCGAATTCATCATTATATTTTAGTTGATTATTGATTAAGTTAGAATTTATACTTCTTTAATCACTCCTTTATTTTGGGCTTAAATAATTTGCATGCTTGTTAGTTGCTAAAAGTCAAGAAACTATAGGCTAATAGATAATTGCTCTGTCTATTAATCCAAGCTTTGTTTCGAATTCTAGTTTACTCCACTTGGTTCGAATTGCGTGTTTAATTTACTTTGTAAGTTAGTGATGAGGGCATCCAAAGTCAAGCAACAAGTCAAAGTCAAGCAGCAATTCACTCGAGGGTGGCGCCCTGTATAATATGTGCACTCAAGCCTTTTTCCACTCTACCTCCCGGTATTGATAAATGTATAAGGCAAGCAGCAATTCACACAAAAGCAATGTCACTTAATGATGCGGGCATCCAAAGTCAACACGCAACAAGTCCGACTACAAGTGATTCCGGAGAAGCTGAGGAGGAGGTTCGAGTTCTACATCGAGGCCCGACAATGCTTCAGGATCCAAGCCCATATCAGAGCGATCCACTTGTAGACATCACTGGGCCCATGACCAGGAGCAGAGCAAAGAAGGTTCGAGATGCACTCAACAACCTTGTTCAAGCTTGCCATCAAGATGCTCAGTTAATTGTAGAAGCACACGCCTTGGAGCAAAATGGAGGAAATGTTCAAATTGCAACTCTTCTAACAATCCTTGAAGAAGAGGCGCAATTCAGCACTTCACATTGAAGAAAGGCTGTTTCTTGAAGTCTTGCAGATGCCAAAAGGTTCTTGGGCTTTAAATAACAATTCATGAAATTCCCTACAATTTGGGCCGACCCAAACTCATGGAGGACCAGCCCACAAGTTTCGGCCAGCCCAAGAAAGCAAGAAGAAGCCGCACAGCAGCCCACAAAGCAAGCCAACGGCTAGTTACTTAATTAGGGAATTTCTTTAATTAATTAAGTTGTTTCTTTTCTTTTAAGTTAGTTTCCAAAAAGAGTTCCTTCTTGATCTCTTTTTGGGAGTAGGATTTTTATTCTTTCCTTATTGTTTTAAACTTGTTAAATTCGGCAATCACCAAAAAGAATAGGTGACCGAATTCTTTTCTTCCTTTTCTTACCATTCCTACTTCTTTCCGGGTTTGGTAAAGGGAATTAACCTCTTGGTTAATTTCCAATTCTACTTCTTTTCTTTTTCTAATTCTTGTACTAAATTCGGCCACCCCTTACATCTATAAATAGGGGCCGAAACTTCAATAATAAATCAGAGTATTCAGATCATAAAACTTAGTGTTTGAGTACCCTCCTTTTATTGCTTTATGTATTTTCATGTTGTAGTTTACATAATTGCATGAAACTTAGCTAATTAGGTTCTTGCTCTACCTAATTATTCGAATGTTTCAAATCTCTTGCTTGCACTTGGTTCAGCTATAAACAAACTTAGCTTAGGTTAGCTTCTTTTTTTTCTTTTGGTTCGAACATAACTTAGAGACTTCTTAAGAGTTCGCCGCTTAATCACAAGGTCCTCGGCAACATTATCCGCATGTGTACAACCGTCCACATCAATTGGTATTAGAGCAAAGGAGTGGTTTCGTGGCTGGAGGAGGTCAACGCGACCGAATCTTTTATCCAGGTGTTTTTTTTTCCTTTATTCTTGAAATTTTTGGATTAGAACTCATCTTCTTGGCGAAAAAATTTTTCTTTCAAGCTCTCAATTTTCGGTTTTGCTGCTGTTTCTTCATCTTTCAAACCAAAAAATTATCTTAAATACTCGGACTGCCCTTGCTGAATTTCAGAAATTAAATCGGGTTTAGAAAACAAAAAAATCGGGTTTCAAAAATCGGGTTTTCATAATTCTTTAAGGGTTCGGTTTTTGGTTTCCAACAAAGGGTTCGGTTTTTGCTTCTTTTAAGGTTTTGGTTTCTCAATTGTAAACCCTAACCCTAAACCCTAACCCTAAACCCTAACCCTAACTCTAAACCCTAAACCCTAAACCCTAACCCTAACCCTAACCCTAAACCCTAACCCTAAACCCTAAACCCTAAAACCTGAAATTAGGGTTTCGGTTTTTCAGTTTCGGTTTTTCTATTTTGGGTTTTAGCTTCGGGTTCTAGTTTCGGTTTTGCCTAAAAAGCTAGGGTTTTCGGTTCTTGCTTGGGTTTATATATTGCTGGGCTGTTTGCAATTAATTCTACCCCTCTTGTGCTGTTCTTGTTGAAAATAGTGAGTTTTTGCGGTTGATGTTAAGCAGCTCACTTTGTTTGCGCATTAGAAAATTGCATGCTCTAGTTTGGATACCTTGCTTCGAATTCTTGAAAATATAGTGAGTTCTTGGTTTTGTATCCTTGTGCTGCTAAGATTATCCTTGGGATTAGGTTAGTGAATCAAAGTTGAATTTACTAGCCCTAGGGTTTTCGTTTCATTGAAATCGCATGTGCTGAAAGTTGGTACTGTTTTCGGTTAATTAAGGGGTTAGAAATCACAAGTTGGCTACTGTTTTGCATATTGAAAGAATTAAGAACTTGTGGGGATTGGTTTCTTGATTACCTATTGGGTGGGTGATCACTTCTTTGGGTAGTTTTAAGACTTTCCTGAAGTCATTTCAACTCTGCTAATTTTCTTTGATTCTATTCAATTTTGAATTGCCCTGCTTTCAATTGCCTAGTTATCTTTTCGTGCTACCTGGACATTTACTCTTAAATTATAGTTTGGATTTTGTCATCGTGCACAGTCATCTTTTCTGAAATTTGAGGGCTTAACCCCGAAATTTCCTGTTGTGTACTTCATATCTGAACTATATTACAAAATATCGTTTTGCGAAAGGATTTTTCAAAATTAGAACCAAGTGTCTACTTTTTGCAAAATTTGCTTCTTTTCTTAAGTATCATTGCTTTTGTGTAAATTGCTGCTTGCCTAATACATTTATCAATACCGGGAGGTAGAGAGGTAAAAGGCTTGAGTGAACACATATACAGGGCGCTGCCCTAGAGCGAAACACGGGGTTTGTGTGTAGCTGTTAGGTGGGAAACACTTGGGGGAATAAGGGGGTAAGGTTATTTCTCACTTTTCCTTATTCTTAGCAGACAGGTTTTTGCTTTCTTTATCCAATGTCAGGTGGAGGTGCTCCTAACCCTTTGGGAAACGAGCAAATCCTGGCTGCGATTCGCTACACTGACGGAGGAAGTCGCCGAACTTAGGACTGAACGGGAGCAACGCCGCACAGACTCAAACGACGATGTGGCCGGCCCAGGTACCAATGCCGCAGACCAGCCTTTCGCAGGCCTCAGTCAGTGCAAGACAACCGTTCTGCCCTTTGCCGGAGGCACGAATCCAGAGGACTATCTCGACTGGGAGATGAAGATGGAGCGCATTTTTGAACTTCATGCGATCCCAGAACATAAGAAGGTTCAACTCGCAGTGGTCCATTTCATAGACTATGCCCTAATCTGGTGGAATCAGTAGATGGACCAACGCAGAAACACGCGCCCCATGCGTGCACGTGCTCCGCCTCTCTCGTGGTTTGATTTAACTACATCTATACGTAGGACTTTTGTCCCTGACTACTATTTTAGAGAATTGTATAGGAAATTACATACTCTTGTACAAGGTTCTATGTCTGTAGATGAATACTATAAAAAACTAGAGATGGTAAAAATTAGGGCTAATGTAAAGGAAGACGAGCCCCCATCTATGGCTCGTTTTCTTAATGGTTTGAACAGGGGTATTGCTTTAGCTGTTGAATTGCAGAATGCTACGACGCTGACAGACATGCTGCATAAAGCTCGGGTCATGGAGGAGTACCTGAAGTCCGTTCCACCAATCCGGACACCTACCAGCGACCCACCAGCTTGGCTCAAGAATCCGGCCTACTCTCCACCAGCAAGGAGGCCGATCATATCAGAGCGTAAGGCCATAGTCCCTGTTGCCGCCACCCCTTCTTCATCACAGGCCAAAACGCCATCAACTCCCAGACAGTCCATCAGCAACGTAACTTGCCACAAGTGCTCAGGCCGTGGCCACTACATGCGTAACTGTCCCAACATCCGGAAGGTATTATTGGGCCAAGATGGTGAGTACATTTCAGAGGACGATGAAGAAGAACCAGCCGTTAACCCCTCACAGGAGTTAACTGACAGCACTCCGTCGACACCAGTGGAGCAATTCGAGTTCCTCGAGGAAGATCCCTCTCAGAATTTGGTTACTCGTATTCTGACTACAGCTGCTGTCCCAGACACAACTCAACGGACAAACATCTTCCACGCCAGAACAAAGGTAAATGGAAAGTTGTGTGTTCTGATAATTGATGGAGGGAGCTGCACAAATGTTGCTAGTGAATACATGGTTGACAAGCTGAAGCTTCCTGATATCAATCATCCACGTCCTTATCGGCTACAATGGCTCGACAGCTCAGACGGCTACAGAGTCACGAAGCAGGTAAGCATACCATACACTATCGGTAAGTTCGAATCCACGGTTTTATGTGATGTTCTGCCAATGGAGGCTTGTCACATTCTACTCGGATGACCATGGCTCTTTGACCTGAAGGCAACACATGATGGGGTCGCTAACACTTACTCGGTCTGCCAGGAAGGCAAGATCCACACGTTCCTACCAATGCCGCCGACTGAAGTGCTATCCGAAGCAGTTCGCATAAAGGAGTCCATCACAAACTGGGAAGCTGAAAGGCGCCAAGCGAAGGGTAAGGGGAAAGAACTTGTAAAGGGTAGTAAGGCGAAATCTGATAAGCCTGATCAGGACAAAGTTAGGAATAGTTGTTCTGCAATAAGAGGAGAGATAGGTCAAGTGTTAGACAATAATGATGATGTACTTATTTTAGTTTGTAAAGATAATTGTGCTAACCCTCACGATATCCCTCGGGATATCCCTGTAGAAGTCAATTCTTTGTTGCAGGAATTCGCTGATGTTTTTCCAGAAGAGTTGCCGCAGGGTCTGCCGCCACTTTGAGGAATTGAACATCAGATTGACTTCATCCCTGGCGCGCCTATACCAAATCGGCCTACTTACAAAGCAAATCCGGAGGAAACGAAGGAGCTACAGAAGCAAATCGACAAGCTATTGGCGCATGGTCAGGTAAGGGAATCTCTAAGTCCTTGTGTTGTACCTGTTATTCTAGTCCCTAAGAAAGATGGTACATGGAGAATGTGTATGGATTGTAGAGCTGTAAATAAGATAACAATCAAGTATAGGCATCCTATCCCTAGGCTTGATGACATGTTAGAAGATTTGCATGGTTCCACAATTTATACAAAAATAGATCTTACACAAAGCTATCATCAAATTCGCATGAGGGAAGGGGATGAATGGAAAACTACTTTTAAGACTAAATTTGGTTTATATAAGTGGTTAGTCATGCCCTTTGGTCTCACAAATGCACCTAGTACTTTCATGAGATTAATGAATCATGTGCTTAGAAAGTTTATAGGTAAATTTTATGTTGTGTATTTTGATGATATTCTGATCTATTCTAAAGACTTCAATTCGCATGTTGAACATCTTCGTTTGGTTTTCATAGAATTGCGTGCTAATCAGTTATATGCCAAGATGCAAAAATGTACTTTTTGTGTTTCGGAGATTGTTTTTCTTGGTTTTGTAGTCTCTGCAGAAGGTGTCAAAGTTGATGATGCCAAGGTTAAGGCCATTACGGATTGGCCGCAGCCAACTTTGGCTGCACAGGTTCGGTCATTCCACGGATTGGCTGGCTTCTACAGACGGTTTGTGAAGGATTTTTCCACTAAAGCCACGCCTCTTAATGAATTGTGTAAAAAGAATGTTCCATTTGTATGGGGGCAAGCTCAGGAAAACGCCTTTACTGTTTTAAAGCATGATCTCACTCATGCACCTATTTTAGCATTACCTGATTTTGATAAAGTGTTTGAACTAATGTGTGATGCATCAGGTGTTGGAATTGGCGCATTTTTAATGCAGGACAGAAAGCCTATCTCCTTTTTCAGTGAGAAGCTTAAAGGAGCTGCTTTGAATTATCCTACATATGATAAAGAGCTCTTTGCTGTTGTCCGTGCCTTTGAGACTTGGTCGCATTATTTGATGTCTAAAGAATTTGTTGTTCATAGTGGTCATGAGTCTCTTAAGCATTTAAAAGGACAAAATAAGTTAAATAGACGTCATGCTAAGTGGGTTAACTTTATTGAATCTTTTCCTTATATTATTAAGTATAAGAAAGGTAAGGATAATTTAGTTGCTGACGCTCTATCTCGCAGGTATGAAATTCTGACAATTTTAGATCATACTTTGTTAGGATTCGCATATCTCAAGGGTTTATATGCTTCTGATGTTGATTTTGCTTATTTGTATAAAGCATGTGAATCTGGTGCATTCCAAAAGTACTATAGACAGGATGGTTTTCTGTTTAGGGAAAATAGGTTATGCATCCCTAGTAGTTCCACTAGGGAATTACTGGTTCGTGAAGCTCATAGTGGGGGTCTTATGGGTCATTTTGGTGTGCATAAAACACTTGAACTGTTGCATGAACACTTTTATTGGCCGCATATGAGAAAGGATGTTTGCACACGTTGCATTAATTGTTTGCAAGCTAAGTCTACTTCTAAACCCCATGGACTTTACACGCCTTTGCCTGTACCTTCTGTACCTTGGACTGACATTTCTATGGATTTTATTCTAGGGCTTCCGAGGACGCAGAAAGGTAATGATTCTTTATTTGTCGTTGTTGATCGGTTTTCTAAAATGGCGCATTTCATTCCTTGCAGGAAATCAGAAGATGCCAGACATGTAGCTGAGTTGTTCTTTCAAGGAATAGTTCGGTTGCATGGGATACCGCGCACAATTGTGTCAATCGCGACGTCAAATTTCTGAGTTATTTTTGGAAGACTTTGTGGTCCCGCCTCGGCACAAAACTGTTGTTTTCGACTACAAGTCATCCCCAGACGGATGGTCAGACGGAAGTCACCAACTGAACCGTTGGCAACCTACTCAGGGCGTTAATTCAGAAGAATCTCAAGCGTTGGGAAGAAATCTTGCCGGTTGCAGAGTTTGCATACAACCGAACCAAGCACTCCTCAACAGGGTTCTGTCCATTTGAAGTTGCCTACGGCTTTACTCCTTTGACGGTGATGGATCTCATTCCTTTACCGCCCAAGGAACAAGTTAATCCAAACGGTGCAAAGAAAGCTGAAGCTGTGCAATGCATACATGCTAAGGTTCGAGCTAATCTGGAGAAGACTTATGCCAAAGCCGCCGCCAATACAAACCAATGGCGCAAGGCTGTGGACTTCGAACCAGGCGACTGGGTTTGCGTTCACATGAGGAAGGAACGATTCCCTGCTGCGAGAAGGACCAAACTCCATCCAAGGGGCGATGGACCTTTTCAGATCGTTTCCAAGATTGGGCCTAACGCCTACAAACTCGACTTACCAGGTGAGTATGGTGTTAGTTCTTCCTTTAATGTTGCTGACTTGTCTCCTTTTACTCATGAACAGGGTTCTGATTTGAGGACAAATCCTTTTCAACCAGAGGGGGTGATGAGGGCATCCAAAGTCAAGCAACAAGTCAAAGTCAAGCTACAAGTGATTCCGGAGAAGCTGAGGAGGAGGTTCAAGTTCTACATCGAGGCCCGACAATGCTTCAGGATCCAAGCCCATATCAGAGGGATCCACTTGTAGACATCACTGGGCCCATGACCAGGAGCAGAGCGAAGAAGGTTCGAGATGCACTCAACAACCTTGTTCAAGCTTGCCATCAGGATGCTCAGTTAATTGTAGAAGCACACGCCTTGGAACAAAATGGAGGAAATGTTCAAATTGCAACTCTTCTAACAATCCTTGAAGAAGAGGCGCAATTCAGCACTTCACATTGAAGAAGAAGGCTGTTTCTTGAAGTCTTGAAGATGCCGGAAGGTTCTTGGGCTTTAAAGAACAATTCATGAAGTTCCCTACAATTTGGGCCGACCCAAACTCATGGAGGACCAGCCCACAAGTTTCGGCCAGCCCAAGAAAGCAAGAAGAAGCCGCACAGCAGCCCACAAAGCAAGCCAACGGCTAGTTACTTAATTAGGGAATTTCTTTAATTAATTAAGTTGTTTCTTTTCTTTTAAGTTAGTTTCCAAAAAGAGTTCCTTCTTGATCTCTTTTTGGGAGTAGGATTTTTATTCTTTCCTTATTGTTTTAAACTTGTTAAATTCGGCAATCACCAAAAAGAATAGGTGACCGAATTCTTTTCTTCCTTTTCTTACCATTCCTACTTCTTTCCGGGTTTGGTAAAGGGAATTAACCTCTTGGTTAATTTCCAATTCTACTTCTTTTCTTTTTCTAATTCTTGTACTAAATTCGTCCACCCCTTACATCTATAAATAGGGGCCGAAACTTCAATAATAAATCAGAGTATTCAGATCATAAAACTTAGTGTTTGAGTACCCTCCTTTTATTGCTTTATGTATTTGCATGTTGTAGTTTACATAATTGCATGAAACTTAGCTAATTAGGTTCTTGCTCTACCTAATTATTCGCATGTTTCAAATCTCTTGCTTGCACTTGGTTCGGCTATAAACAAACTTAGCTTAGGTTAGCTTCTTTTTGTTCTTTTGGTTCGAACGTAAGTTAGAGACTTCTTAAGAGCTCGCCGCTTAATCACAAGGTCCTTGGCAACATTATCCGCATGTGTACAACCGTCCACATCAGTTAGTAGTCTGCCGAATCCAAGGGTAAGGATTCTAGGGTTTAAAAGCAGTGTCTTGCATTCAGACTTTCCTTGGCACATTCCATGTAGAGTTCTTGGTTTCCAAAGGCATTGGGAATCAGGGGTTCACATCACCTATACCTATAAATAGGGTCATTCACGAAATTAATAAGTAGTATTCTTATCTTTAAACTATTAGTTTGAGTACTCTCCCTTTATTGCTTTATGTATTTTGCCTGCTTGTGATTTATACATTGCATGAAACTTAGCTTAATTAGGTTGTTTGCTCTACCTAATTAAATTTGCATGTTTCACCTCTTTTTCTTACTTGGTTCAAAATTCTTAAGTAAATTAGCCTAGGTTACTTTATTTTTGTTGTCTGGATTTCAGGTAAGTAAAAGAGTTTATACGAGCTGCCGCTTAATCAGACTTTCCTTGCCAATTCATCCGCATGTGTACCTTGGTCCACATCAAATGTTGTGATGGATTTCTCAGGAGTATGAAAGGAAATGTTTGAGAAAATGAGGGGAGTTTCTAAGTTGGAAATGAGAGAAAGATAAGGTTTTTCTTGGTGAGTTGTAGGAAATTATCTAGGGAGTACGAATCATGATTTTGTTTTCATGCATGCAATTTCATTGGAGTTGAGGGGAGGTTGGGAGGTGATGAAATTCAGTTGTAGTCAGCTGAATATATATGTCTCATGGACAATGTTAACCTTTGATTTAAGGGATAGGGAGAAAGAGAGAAATTGTTCCAAGTGCAAGATGGTAATTTCACGAGTCACGAGTATCCCTTAGTATAAAAATTCAGATTTTTATTTTCTTAGTGTGTCATTGTATACACGTGTATCTCTTCTTCTTCCATTTGTATTATTTTGTATTATATATAGATATATATTTAAAGTGCATGATTATTATTTTATAAAATGAAAGTCTTGCTTATATATTTAAAATTTTGACAGATGCATTTGAGGTCATGAAAAATTAATAAATTAATGAAATACTAATTGATTTATAATAAGTACATATTATTATCTTAAAAGGAGTTTTACTTAAATCTCACTATTACACTTATACACATTATTCTAACTTATATTTTATTATATTAATTCTTATTTAATTATATCATTTACTAAGTGATTTTCTTCTTCTTCTTTTTTTCCTTCATATTTACGGGTTATTTTACATGATTTTAAATTCTATATTTTAGGTCAAAAGTTTGGGTCTCCACATTTAGCGCCGTCGTTCTGCTGCCGCCATAGAAGATCTGAAGCTGTATTTCTCCCATATCTGAAGTCTTCTCTGTTCGACTTCGATCCCGTCTTTATAGTGGTTCAGATTCCCCTTGAATCCTAGTCCACTCCCTAAGTTCTAAAAAAAAGAGATTTTCTAATCAACTCTAGGAAACACTTAAATGAGTGTTTCAATCCCTTACACTTGCTTAAAGTTAAGATCATAAGCTTAAGACTTTTCCCTTTGCTTAATCTAACTCTAAACTAGGACTTCCTTGCCTAATACTAGCAAAGGATCTTTTGCGTAAACCTTCTCAACGCCGTAGGACTTATTCAAGACTCCCATTGCTTAGCAATTAGGACTTTTGCTTAATCTAAATCAAGATTAATACTTTTGACAAATGCCTAACTTAACTCTAAGCTAGAATCTTTACCCACCTCAAGTTAGGACTTGTACACTTGCTCATACTCAACCTCTTGAGTTGGGTCTCTCCTTCTCTTCTTACTTCCCTTTCTTATTGTCTAACTCTTAAACAAGAGTTTATGACTTTTCCTCACTTACAATGTGCCTACAACACTTATTAAGTGTCTAGAACTTCCCTCAATATGTTTATAAAGGTAGGAATCTCCACGATGGAGTTTACAATTGAAATACAAAAGTTGAGCACAAAGATTTCTTTCTAAATCACTCAAATCTAAGTTTAATTGGCTATTTTTGCATGTAGATGTATGAAATAAAGCTCTTGAATGTTGCTTGAGCATGGGAGGTATTGAAGTACGTATAATGATAATAACATAATGAGAGAGTAATGAATTGTATTACAATTGTGTTATGACAATGTTTTTCCAATATGGAGAGGTAGCTAGCCTTTATATGGGAGACTAGACCTAGAGATATAGTAGGAAAGATAGTGATACTAGGGGAGTGATAGTAGGGGAGTGATAATAGGGAAGTGAGACTAGGGGGAGTGTGACTAGGGGAGTGAGACTATGGGAGTGATAATGGGAGAGTGATACTAGTAGAATCACGACTAAGGTAATTACTCCAATAGGAGAGGCCTGCTCTTTTTGATGGGTTTGAAAACAATTTTGAAAATTGGTTTTTGAAAAATAATTTTATAATGTAAAAAGTGTATTAGAAATGTAAAACGGTATAGCTAAATAGTAAAGAATTGTATTGAAAATGATAAAAACTGATTATAATATATTAAATTTACTATTGAAACCAAAACCAAAACGTAAAGAACAAGGCCTTAGAGGGGATTATTACCCATCATTTTGTAGCTTGGGGGTAATTATAGAAGTGTCTAAATAGCTCCCAAAAGCTCCTAACAGCTAGTTGAAAAAGCTATCAGGAAAGTCCCTCGTGCGAGTCGCACGTCCTTAGAAGGGGTCGTTGCAGCTCTCACATATTTGTCAAATCTGTGTCTAACGGTAACATACCTGTGACTCGTGCTGCAAATCACGACGCCTTCTTTTTTCTTCCTTCCCATTCATTTCTTCTCTTCTCTCTTGAACTTAGCTTCTTGTTGTCGTATAAGTTTGTGTACAACTCGAACACATTCTCTTATGTCACTTAAGGCATTTTGCTATTTTCAAATGTTCCAACGGTTCTCAGTTTGATCTGCTTTTGACCAACGCTTTTGTTGACCTGCATTAATGACTTTGTCTTTTAGTGCTTGCGATCTTCTATTCTACTCGTACGATCTCTCGTACATTAATAGTCTTCACAGTCAACTTTCCAACGACTACTTATTTTTCTTTCCTTCATTTTTCTTTTCTTCAACTTCGCGACTGCCATCCGTGCAACTCGCACATTTCTTCGTACGTTGCTTTTATGCACTTTCTGCTACATTTTTTACAAAACTCTTCAAGTGCAAAGCATTAAACAAAATCATATATTTGTTAACTTATCATCAACTGGGATTGAGACAATAGGTCTAACACCCTTTTTAAAGATCAATTTCCTTTTATGTGGATCAAAGTGTTTACCATTGGTTCCGTGAGTAGTCATATGTCTACCTTGACAATTCTCAAACACTTGTTGACTTCGACCCTTTTTGGACTTCAAGAGTTGCCCTCAGATTTCTTCATCAATCCATTTTTCTTCAAAAGGATTCGTTCCTGAATCGATACTATTTTTGACCTAAGATATCGACTTTTAATTCCTTGTCACTAATTTTGCTTAATTTTTTTAATTTGATATTTTGCATTTTTTTTGTCCATTAAATTACTTTTTGAGTAGTTAAGGATTAATTTAATAACTTAAAACATTTATACTGTATATGTATGTGTTTCGATAATTTACAGAAATTTCATAAGAGCATTTGGTTATTCACAGAACAAGGTGTAAATTACAATAAACCACTTCAAACTTTACTTTGAAGGTAAATTACCCTTTGAACTTTTTATTTTTATAATCAATCCCCAAACCCTCAATTTATTGAAATGTAAGAAAATTTTAATTTTAGTTCTAAAATTCTCTGTAAAAATACCTAACTACCCTCTTAATAACTGTTCGAATATATAAATTTTGTTGAAAGATTAGGTGAATAATTAGGTATTTTTGTGAAAATTTTATAAAATTAAGACTAACATTGCCTTACATTGCAACAAATTGAAAGTTTAGGGGTTGATTATAAAAAGGAAAGGTTCAGGGGATAATTGACTTAATCCAATCGTGTGTGTTTAGTGGAAAATGCAGAAAATTTTGATGGAGGGGAGTAGGGGTGTTTCATCGATTTGAGTGGGAATGCAGAAATGGGGAGGGGTGTGGTGTTCCATTCAAGATTCAATATTGAATTTGTGATGGTCATTGACACCTTTGGCTGCCCATATCACGAAGATGAAGGAAAAAATAAATTATATATTACCGAACATCACAAATGATAGATAATATCGAGAAACAAGGAGAGAGAGATAGGCGAAAGGTATTGTTGCCTATAAAAATATACATATTTTTATTAAATATTTAATTTATACTTTTTAAAAATTGGGGTTTGTTTTGTACAAACCTCAGGATTGTTTTTGTATTTCGCCTAAAAAGAAAAAAAAAAATCCTCCTATTTCCGTCCATTTTCCCGCCATTTTCTTCCGCTGGGCAACTTTATGTGCGGGAGCTGACCAGTTTTTTTTTCCCAAAAATAAGTAGCATATATTCCACTGCAACAGAAGTTGCAGAATTCTAAACCCTTCAGTTCTCCAATAACACCTTAATCTCTTCAGAAGAAATTTTTATTTTTTATTTTCCAAGAAATTATAAACAGTTTTTGTATTCAAAGAATCCCACTAAAAAATGAAGGGCGGCACTGTTCAAATCAATTGGCACGACACCAAGGCAGTACTAACCCTAGATTTTCATCCTCTTTCTGGACTCCTTGTCACAGGCGGTTCTGATTTCGATATAAAGGTTAAATCACAGTGCATTCATTGTTTTATGTTTTGTTTTTTTTTTCCCCCATTTTTTATGCTGTTTCTTTTCCCCCTCATCTGTGAGATAAGTGGTGAATTTTGTGCCTTTTCATAGTCTAATTCTGCTGGGCATTTATTATTAAATTTTGTTACTGGGTCTCTTGATTTTTCACTAATATGTAGGAACTTTTCAATTTGACTGTGGCCATGTTTCAGCTATGGACGATAATTTCTGGGGAAGAGCAAAATAAAGGTCCCGAAGCTACTTACAAAACTAGCCTTTCTTACCACACTTCGGCTGTAAATGTGCTCCGCTTCTCTCCTTCTGGTAATCATGTTTATTCACCTGATTGCGTTGATGGGAATAACAATCACTATGAAAAAGTTGTAACAATGTTTTGCTGCTTCTAATAATGCTTCACTAAGTGCAATGAGTTACAACTTGCAGTGGTTGTTGATTTTTCTTTCATGTTATTTTTTAAGTGAGGCTAGGCAATTTTTTATTTGTAGTTTCTGTTCTCTTCGCTGGCTAAGGTATAGCTCTATGGGTAACTTTTTGCTTTAACGCCTGATGACCGGTAAGGTGTTGCAGTTGGTAATAACTTAATGTTTTGGTATGGGGATTTCCTAATAACAATTTAAAGAAGGAAAATGAAGTTTTGAGCTATTGTTTCCTTGATAGTTGATGATGCCCTTGGAGAAAGAGTTCCTGGTATATGGTTGGCTTTGATGAAACCGAACCAATTTGTTGAAGATGAAGAGTGTTCCTTATTTCTAGTTTGTCGGTGATACACAATCATTTATGCTTCTTAGACCAGGACTAATGAGATGTAGTATAAAGTTATCATAACAACATTATGTCTGTGCATTTGCTGTTTGTTTGGCATAAAAGGGGATCTTTAAATTTAGAAAAACAACTATTATTCTAAAAAGTGATAATAGTTTTACTACTGGAACTATGAAGAATAAATCAGTATAATGGACTTTCGGGGCCTTTGTTCATTTGAAAATGATAATGGCATGTTGGAGCTTTGAAGGATTAGATATGTGTAGTGAGCTCCTTACCTTTGGTACCTTTGGGTTTCTTATTGTTTGCAGTTTTGTGATTTCAACTCTTTGTTAAGAAAGATTATACACAATTCACTAGCGCTTCCTAAACTTCCTTTTAGTGATTTTTTCTTTTACAGGTTCACTTGGAAGTCTATTCCTTTGTTGTATTGAGTATTTTCTCTTTTCTTTTTTTTTTTATTTCAAAAATATCTAATTCAGAGATTGAAGATGTTGAAACCAAGTTAAAATGTAGGAAATTCCCCTTAATGGTATCCTAGGAATCAAAATTCTTAATGAGGGTGCTAAATTTTCTATATCTCTGTTAAGGGCATGTACTTATCACTTTCTAAATACCTATCTTGGAGAATTCCATTCTGGATGCCCTTAATATCCTTGAATATCTTTCCTCCCAAGATAACCAATGAAAAGACGGCAACAACCATTATGTTGAGAAAGATTTGGGAAATTGAAAGGACTAGCAGATCTGAGATTCTCCGCGGCAGCTGCTACAAATGATGCTGCTCTAGGTTTGACCGAGAAGAACATATTGGGCTTTGGGTTAGCCATTTGATAAGGTTTTGATAAGGTCAAGATAGTCATTTGCAAATTAGCTAAATCGTGAAACAAATTTTACACCTTAATCAAGAATTTGGAATACTGGCATGCTTGTAAGGGAATTTTCCCCAACCTTATATGTCTGGATTATATTAGCTGGTCAAAGTTTGTTTTTACATATTTTGTGAGTTCTGAAAATCTAATTTCCTGTACATGCAGGTGAGCAACTTGCCTCTGGTGCTGATGGTATGAAGAAGTACAAATACAAGCTAATTCATGCTGAATATACTAATAATTTTCTTCTTGTTTGTTGTTTGTATGTGCACTCCTTATAGTTTCATATTCTGAGCTTTAAATTTCTCGTTTTCAGGTGGCGAGCTAGTCCTTTGGAAGCTACACTCTAATGATGCTGGTGAAATCTGGAAATTCGGAAAGACACTAACGTAAGCTTTGCGTCTGCTTCCTAATTGTTGTTCTCTTATCGCTCTACATTGAGCTATAGGTTTCTTCTTCTCTATTTTTAATTTTTTCTCTTGTCATGGAATGGGAGGAAAGGGTGGGAACAAGCTTATTATTGTTTCTTTCCGCTGAACACACCTTAGCAAGCAGTACACCAGCCAGTCCACAATCCTTTCCTTGCCTAATGCGTAAATTTTTTTCACCAGAATTCGTTAGAAGTTACAAATTTCTAGCTTGTGTATGACTAATAGGGCAACAAATAAATTCTTTTTATTTTTGTTTCATTGAGCCTCCACAGACTTGTGCAACTTTCATCAGATCACAATAATATGGGTCTGGAGAAGTTATTGGTGTCTTCGAGAACCAATACCAAATGTACTCTGCCCAACATGACAATTATTTATTATTTTTGATTTGACATGTGTGAGTCTAATATCAACTAATATGAATAACAACATTGGGATTGGTTCTGAATAGAATATGGCTTTGGTCTTTAACCAACTAACCTTTTGTAGGTTTCATCGTAAGGATGTACTGGACTTGCAGTGGTCTTCTGACGGGGCATTTCTACTGTCTGGATCAGTTGATAATTCTTGTATAATATGGGATGTAAACAAAGGTACTGTGGGAAATGTATAATTTTTCCTTTTTTCATTTCATCATCGAACATTTCTTGGTTTGTATTGGAGTAGGAAAGAGAGTATAATTCTTTTACATGGGCAGAATTTTTCAAACATCCACGGTGCTTTCCAGGTTCAGTGCTTCAAATTTTGGAAGGTCATTGTCATTATGTCCAAGGTGTCACATGGGATCCGATGGCTAAGTTTGTAGCTTCACTCAGCTCAGATCGAACTTGCAGGATTTATGTTAACAAACCATCTAAAGCAAAAGGAACTGACCGGATGAATTACATGTGTCAGCATAGTATCTCAAAGGTGGAACCACAGATCATAGATGAAGCCAAGGTTAGAAGTGTTAATATTTTTGTGAGGGCCTGAAACTACAACTTGATCATTCTTTTTAAACACTTCTATTCATATATTCAGTCTGCGAAAAGTTACCTCTTTTATGATGAGACGCTGCCATCTTTCTTTCGAAGATTAGATTGGTCTCCAGATGGATCATTTTTGCTCGTGCCTGCAGGTATTGCCTTGTCATTATGAGAATAGAACTACAGGTATTCATTTGAAAGTGCAATAGCTTGTACCAATCGTTTCATGTGATACACGTCTTTCTCTCGTGCGAAAGAACTTCGTCAGTTGCTTCAAATTTCTGACTTTCCAATGTTAATATATTTTCTGACAGTCAATTTATTGCTGAATTATGGACAAATTTTTTTAATTTCACTTAGCACTACCTGTTCTGATGGCTTCCAACCTCTTATACCGAAATTCCTTAACTAATGACATGCAAATTCAGAGATAATCAAGGTGCCCAAAAGGAAAAATTGAGAATGATATTATTGGCTATGATAAATGATTCTCTTGCCTTATTAGCGATGGAAAACTTCCTAAAGTTTGCCCCCTCTCATATTTCTCTATATATTTGGGGGAGTGGTGTTGTACTTTTCTGACTTTCTAAGCCATAGAGGGAGTTAATTGTGTTTGTGTAAAGACATCTCAATACTGAGAATGTACTGTATTCTTCCTCTCTATGCCTAAATAAACAGTAGCAATCTTTCTTCTTGCTCAAAGTGTATGAGCAATATGTAGTTGTGATACTCTACATGCTATGAGCTGAATTGAATATAAGCCACTGGGTGTGATGTTGAGTTGTGATGAAGCAAACATAGCACCCTTGTGGTTTCACTGAAACTAGAAGATACGTGAAGAGTTTTCTTATAAAATTCTAATGTTGTACTCATGTTTCTATATAGGTTCATATAAACAATCACCAGCCTCTGAATCAGTAAACACTGCCTACATTGTTTCTAGAGAGGATCTTTCCAGGTGAGTCTGCTTTCTTTGTTGTTAAAAGTAAGATGACAATAAGTTGCAGGAACAACCTGCATAGCTTATATCTCTGTATTCTGTTACTGCAACTCGTTGATTCGGGAACTCAATTTCGCAAAATCATTAGAATTTGATTACAAGATGCTATCCTTCTCTGTTAAATGAAACTTAATTTTTCTGAATTTTTAGGCCTGCTCTGATGCTTCCTGGTGCCAGCAAACCTGTTGTGGCCGTGCGGTTTTGCCCTATGGCTTTTAGCTTGCGGGGACTTGATTCATGTAATCTTTTAGCAAATTAATGTTCTAGAATATTTGTTGTCTAACACTGCTATATTCTGATGAGAAATCTTTCTTCACTGATTGTACAGCTGCCTTCTTCAATCTATCACATCGCCTTATTTTTGCGGTGGCTACCCTACACTCTTTATATATCTATGACACAGAAAATGTTGAACCAATCGCGATCGTAGCAGGAATTCATTACGCAGCAATAACTGACATTGCCTGGTACTTTGTCATTGTTTTAGTCAGCTTACTACCTAAGTTATCTGTAGCTCCGATAAGTTGAGTACATACTTCTGAGATCTGTTGTTTAGCTTTTCACTTCTTAAATCTGTTCAGGTCATTTGATGGCAAATATTTGGCATTATCCTCACAAGATGGTTATTGTACTCTCCTTGAATTTGAAAATGAAGAACTGGGATCAGTTATCCCTCTATCAGGTTTGCTTTTGGTTCCCAATTGTGTGCATGCTTTTATTTCGTTCCCACTATCAGTACCATTCTCCCAGAATTCACGTTTCAATCTGGCCCAAGATACATCATGAAACTAACATGACAGTCTCTATCGGATACCAGGAATTTCTGTTCCAAAGAAGGAAGTTAACGATCACAAAGCTGGTGTAGACATTGGCAATGCAGAAGCTGAGGAGGAGAAGCAAGCTCCTGCCGTTCCAATAACCACTCTAGTACCACCACCAAATAAGCCTGCCAAAAGGCGTATTACTCCAATGGCCATTGACTGAATGTAATGTTGCCAATAAGTGTGCCAGCCTCCCCATGCAATTGGTTTGGCGTTTCATCCATCCAGGGAAGAGTCAACAAATTAAACCTAACAAATTCAAACATCAATGGGGCACTCTCCGGATTTCCATTTTCATCACTCCCAATCTGGAGCTTCTTTACCTGAGCCTGAATCAACTTTATGGCAGCATCCCACCTGAGATAAGCAACCTCTCCACCCTGACTTACCTTGATTTGTTGGTTAATCGGCTTTCAGCAACCATCCTACCTGAAATCGGCCTCAGAAGTCTCCAAATCCTCCACCTAAATAAAAACTACTTGAATGGCTCACTTCCTGAGGACGGCCACTTACAGTCCCTGGTTCAGCTTGCGTTGTTTTCAAACGATATTGATGGCCATATTCCAGGTTCCTTGGGAAATAGGAACTTGTCTTATTTCTGGTTTTCTGATAATTCAATTTCAGGACCAATTCCACCTGTGTAATACTTCAATTTATGGCCTTATCACACCTTTTGGTAACCTGGGTAAATTGGCTTGTATAATACTTTATAACAATTCATCCCCTTTGAGATAGGAAATTTAAGGTCAATCCGAATCCTAGGACTTTGCAAATTTTCTCACCAGAAGAATCCCAACATGAATAGGCAATTTGAGTAATTTAGGCTATGTTCTTCTGCATCCTTTTTCAAGAAAATAACTATTTTTTGGAATAAAAACTCTACCTAAAGAAATTCCTTCATATTTTACAAAAATTCAAAATTTAAATACTTCTGCATCCTTTCGGGAGGGGGGTCGAGGCGGGGCATCATAAAACACTTATACTGAAAAGCCTTAAAATCATTCCAAACACAGTATTTATTGAAACATAATAACATAAAAACACTAAACATTATTGGGGGAAAAAAATGTTATACCTACATTACTGATTGATCTTGCTCGCTTTCTCCGTATGAACTAGAAACAGGACGTCTTTTTCTCCATGGAAGCCTACAAAATAAAATAAGAGAACTGTTAAAAACCAAAGAATTCCTAGTGTTTAGGCGACAAAACTAATTTAAAATAACCAAACCGAAACAAGTTTTCTTTACCTATCCTTAGTGATGAATGTGGTTATTTTCAAGCCGTACATGATTAGAACGGCAACATCGATGATCAGTAGTTTTTAGATGTGACCCGAAACGATAACAGATACCACAGTGAAACTTTATGTTTAATTCTACATGGAAAAGGAGATACGACATTAAAATTATACGCTAAGTTCTGACTTTTCAGATTTGCATGTGTTGATAATTTTTAACAATGTGATGTGGACAGGACAACACGATGGAAAAAATTGCCAAGGAAAGCCTGATTTGCAAGACGCGGCTCTCAACCTCAAGAATCCTTACCTTGGATTCGACAGAATACTAAATTAACCAAAGCTAATTTTAAACACGCTAATCGAACCAAGTATATGAATTAAAAATTAGAAACAATATCATGCAATTTAGGCAGAGCAATTGCCTAAAAGCTATAGTTTCTAAACCTGATGTGGACCAAGGTACACATGCGGATAAATTGCCAAGGAAAGTCTGATTAAGCGGCGTAGCTCGTATAAACTCTTTACTTACCCGAAATCCAAATAAAAAAATAAACTAACCTAAGCTAATTTACTTAAAGAATTCGAGCCAAGTAAGAAAAGAGGTGAAACATGCGAATTTAATTAGGTAGAGCAAATAACGTAATTAAGCTAAGTTTCATGCAATATATAAATCACAAACATGCAAAATACATAAAACAATAAAGGGGGAGTACTCAAACTAATAGTTTAAAGATATGAATACTTAATTTATTATGTTTTTCGGATGCCCTATTTATAGAGTAGGGGTAGCCGAAATCTTCACCTAAAAGAACTAGGAAAAGAGTTAGAATTGGAAACCAACCAAGAGATTGATTCTTTCTTACAAACCAAAACCTAAAGGAACTAGGTAATGGACAGAAAAGGAAATTCGGTTATCCCACAAGATAAGGCAGCCGAAATTCCAACCAAAAACAAGAAAGAAAAGGAATTGGAAATCCTACTCCAAAAAGGAGATCAAGAAGGGAGCCTTTTTTGAAACTAACAAACTAAGGGTAGGAATAGGAAACATGCACAAATCCTTATCCTTCCCCAAACCCTAAACCTTATGCGAAAACCCTTGGTGAAGTGGACTTTTCGGTTGGGCTTCTTGATGGGCTTGGTCGACTTGATGATGTGGAATGGACTCCATGGATTAGGTCGGCCTAAATATGAAATTCAAGATTTTCATGAAAATCAAGAACTTCAAGAAACATCTCTTTAAAGTCCAAGAACCTTCCGGCGTCTTCAACAAACAGCCTTCTCTTCATTATGGAATGGTGAATTGCGCCTCTTCTTCAAGAATTGTAAGGAGAGTTGCAATTTGAACCTTTCCGGCTTTATTCTCCAAGGCGTTGGCTTCTACTATCAATTGAGCATCTTGTCTGCAAGCTTGTACAAGGTTGTTGAGATCCTCACGAACACTTCTTGCTCTGCTTTTCGTCATTGGCCCAATGATATCTACAAGTGGATCCCTTTGATATGGACTTGGATCCTGAAGCATGGTTGGGCCTCGGTGTAGAACCCGAACCTCCTCAGCTTCTCTGGCCTCACTTGTCTGTGGACTTGTCGATGGACTAGGGATGCCCTCATCATCCCCTCCCGGTTGAAAAGGATTTGACCTCAAATCTTCATCATGTTCATAAGTAAACGGAGACAAGTCAGCAACATTAAATGAAGTACTAACACTATACTCACCTGGCAAATCAAGCTTGTAAGCATTAGGCTCCATCTTGGAAAAGATTTGAAAAGGCCCATCGTCTATTTAACTTACTCTGTCCCTTTAAGTGTTTAAGGGACTCGTGATCACTGTGGACAACAAATTCCTTGGCCATGAAATAATGTGACCAAGTCTCGAATGCACGGACCACTGCATAGAGCTCCTTATCATAAGTTGGATAGTTTAAGGCAGCTCCCTTCAACTTCTCACTGAAATAGGCGATTGGCTTGCCTTTTGGCATTAAAACTGCTCCAATCCCTATACTTGATGCATCACACATTAGTTCAAAGACTTTATCAAAATCAGGTAATGCTAAAACAGAGGCATGAGTGAGATCATGCTTAAGAACCGTAAAGGCGTTTTCCTGAGCTTGCCCCCACAAGAATGGCACATTCTTCTTGCACAATTCGTTCAGAGCTGCTGCTTTGATGGAAAAGTCCTTCAAAAACCATCAGTAAAAGCCAACCAAATCATGGAGAAACCTTACCTGTGCTACCGTTGTTGGTGTAGGCCACTCCCTAATGGCTGTCACCTTGGTGTCATCAACTTTGACATCAGCTTTAGAGACCACAAAACCGAGAAACACAACTTCCTCAACACAGAAAGTACATTTCTTCACATTGGCATACAATTTATTAGCACGTAACTCAATTAACACCAAGCGAATATGTATATGCAATTTCATGTCTCTAGAATAGATCAAGATATCATCAAAATAAACCACAACAAACTTCCCTATAAACTTCCTAAGCACATGATTCATTAATCTCATAAAGTATTAGACGTATTTGTTAGGCCGAAGGGCATTACTAACCACTCATACAAACCAAACTTAGTTTTAAAAGCATTTTTCCATTCATCCCCCTCCCTCATGCGAATTTGATGATAGCCCTTTGTAAGATCTATTTTAGTGTAAACCGTTGAGCTATACAAGTCCTCTAACATGTCATCAAACCTAGGAATAGGATGCCTATACTTGATTGTTATCTTATTAACAGCTCTACAATCAACACACATTCTCTATGTACCATCTTTCTTAGGGACAAAAATTACAGGTACAGCACAAGGACTAAGTGATTCCCTTACCTGACCGTTAGCCAAAAGCTTGTCGATTTGCTTCTGCAACTCCTTTGTTTCCTCTCGATTTGCTTTGTAGGTAGGTCAATTTGGAATAGATGCGCCAAGTATGAAGTCGATTTGATGTTCAATCCCACGCAGAGGCGGCAATCCTTGCGGCAGCTCTCCTGGAAAGACATCGTTGTATTCCTGCAATAAATAATCAACTTCCATAGGAATATCCCGAGGGATATCGTCAGGGTTAGCACATGTTTCTTTACATATTAAAACTAGTACACAACCACTGTAGCGAAAAAGCTACCTCTAACTTCTTCCTGATTAGGCTTATCAGAGTTCGCCTTACTACCCTTTACATGTTCTCTCCCTTTCCCCTTATCCAGGCGCTTTCCAGCTTCCCATTTGGCGAGGGCGCCCTTCATCCTGATTGATTCTGAACGCACTTCAGTAGGTGGCATAGGTAGGAACATGTGGATCTTGCCCTCCTGGCAGACCGAGTAAGTGTTGGCGACCCCATCATGAGTTGCCTTCAAGTCGAAGAGCCATGGGCGTCCGAGCAGAATGTGACAAGCCTCCATTGGAAGCACATCGCATAAAACAGTGGATTCAAACTTCCCGATAGCGTATTGTACACTTACCTGCTTTGTGACTCTGTAGCCGTCTGAGCTGTTGAGCCATTGGAGCCGATAAGGACGTGGATGGTTGAGTATGGGGAGCTTCAGCTTCTCGACCATATATTCACTGGCCACATTTGTGCAACTCCCTCCATCAACGATCAGAACACACAACTTCCCATTGACCTTAGCCCTGGCGTGGAAGATGTTTGTCCGTTGAGACGTATCCTGGACAGCAGCTGTAGTCAAGGTGCGAGTAACCAAGTTCTGATTGGGATCTTCTTCGAGGAACTCGTTCAGACTTAGTGCTGTCAGTTAACTTCGATAAGGGGTTAACGGTTCGTTCATCTTCATCCTCTTCGGAAATGTACTCACCATCTTGCCCCAATAATACCTTCCGGATGTTAGGACAATCGTGCATGTAGTGGCCACGGCCAGAGCATTTGTGGCAAGTGACATTGCTTATTGATTGTCGAGGTGTTAATGGCGTCTTGGATTGGGATGAAGACAGGATGGCAGCGGGGATGATAGCCTTCCGTTCTGATGTAAACGGCTTCTTGGAGGGTGGCGAGTAAACCGGATTCTTTCTCCAAGCCGGTGGGGCGCTAGCAGGCGTCCTGACGGGTGAAACTGTCTTCAGGTATTCCTCCATGACCCGAGCTTTGTGCAACATGTCCGTCAAAGTGGTTGCATTCTGAAGTTCAACGGCTAAAGCTATACCCCTGTTTAGGCCATTAAGAAAACGAGCCATTGAAGCAGCCTCGTCTTCTTGTACATTAGCCCTAATTTTGGCCATCTTTAACTTTCTATAATATGCGTCTACAGATAAAGGTCCTTGACTAAGAGTATGTAATTTCCTATACAATTCTCTAAAATAATAATCAGGAACAAAAGTTCTACGCATGGAAGTAGTCAAATCATACCAAGTTAGAGGCAGAGCACGGGCCTTTCATGGAACGCGTATTCCTGCGTTGGTCCATCTCTTGATTCCACCAGACCAGGGCATAGTCCGTGAAATTTACCACCGCGAGTGGGACCTTCTTGTGTTCTGGGATGGAATGAAGCTCGAAGATACGCTCCATCTTTATCTCCCAGTCTAAGTAATCCTCCGGATTTGTACTGCCGGCGAAGGGTGGCACAGTCGTTTTGCATTGGCTGAGACCCTCAAAAGCCTTGGCAAAGGCATTGTTGTCATTGGCAGGAATGTTCTCCTCTGACTCCGCACGCCTTTGTTTCCGGTCAGCCTTCATGTTAGCAACTTCCTCCGTGAGGTTAGCAAATTGCGCAGAGAGTTGCGCTATTGCAGACAGTAATTGCTCATTCCCAACAGGAACGGAAGCACCACCTAACATTGGTGAGGAGCGAAAATTTATCTGCTAAGAACAAGGAAAAATGAGTAGTAACCTTACCCCTTTGTCCCCCAAGTGTATCCCACCTAACAGCTACATACAAACCAGTGTTTCACTCTAGGGTGGTGCCCTTATAGTATGTGCACTCAAGCCTTTTTCCACTCTACCTCCCAGTATTGACAAATGTATAAGGCAAACAACAATTCACACACAACAATGATACTTAAGGAAAAAGCTTTCGAAAAATAAATACTTGGTTTTATTTTGGAGTTGAAAAATCTTTTCGCAAACGATATTTGTAATATAGTTCAGATAAGAGGTACACAACAAGGAAATTTTTGGGTGAAGCCCTCAAATTTCAAAAAAGATGGGTGTGCACGATGACAAAATCCAAACTATAATTCAAGAGTAAACGTTCAGGTAGCTTGAAAAGATACAACTAGCAGTTGAAAGCAGGGCAATTCAAGAATTGAATGGAATCAAGAAATAAGCATAGTTGAACAACTTTAAGAAAGTCCTAAAACTAACCAAAGAAGAGATCACCAACCCAATAGGTAATCAAAGAAACCAATCCCAGCAAATTATCAATTCCCCCCAATATAGAGCCAATGCAAAATTTAACCCCCCAGTGGCGGAAAAATTCCTCAAAATGCTAGTGTGGTGCTGTGGGGAGTAGTGGCGATAATCGAACACTATCAACTTTGCAAGCACACTAAAAAAAGAAGAAGATTCCCAATGAAGAAAAGTGTCCTCTTTGGTCGTAAAGTGTAGTGCTATGGGGAGTAGTGTCAAAAACGAACACTATCAACTTTGCAAGTACACCTTAAACAGTGGAGAAAACAATCCTTACTCAATAGGTGTCAAAAAAAAGAAAACAGCAATTTTTGCGATTTAAGAAAAAGCCCTAGGGTCAGGAAAGTTCAAGTTTGACTCATTAACCAATTCCCAGAGATAAATTCAGCAGCACAATGACACAAAATCAAGAATTCAATATATTTTCAAGAATTCAAAAGAAAGTATCCAGAAGTAGTGCATGCAAATCACAACGTGCAGATAAGGTGAGCTGCTTAACATTAGCCGCAAAACTCACCAACTATAACAAAATATCGCACAAGAGAAGTATAAAACAGTCACAAAAACCCAGCAATTAGTCGCAAAAATAGAAGCACTAAAGTATCTCTCAAACCCTAGTGGCGCAAAGCAAGGCGGCTAAAAATTCCAACCAAAACCAAAACCCTAGCAAGGCCAAAAACCCGAACCCAATTAATTTTTAAGGTTCAGAATTTAATTTTGAAATTTAAGCAAGGGGTTTTTGATTTTAAAGAAGTGGAAGAAAAAAAAAATTTTCCCCCAAAGATGCGTAAGTTTCCCACACTTTCGAAAAGAAAAGCAAGAAGTAGAAAAAGAAAACACCTGATTGATGATTTGGTTGTGTTACTTCAACCTCCTCCAGCCACGAAACCAGCCCAGGCTCGATACCAATTGATGTGGACCAAGGTACACATGCGGATGAATTGCCAAGGAAAGTCTGATTAAGCGGCATAGCTCGTATAAACTCTTTACTTACCCGAAATCAAGATAACATAAATAAACTAACCTAAGCTAATTTACTTACAGAATTTGAACCAAGTAAGAAAAGAGGTGAAACATGCGAATTTAATTAGGTACAGAAAATAACCTAATTAAGCTAAGTTTCATGCAATATATAAATCACAAGCATGCAAAATACATAAAGCAATAAAGGGAGAGCACTCAAACTAATATTTTAAAGATATGAATACTTTATTTATTATGTTTTTTGGATGCCCTATTTATAGTAGGGTCAGCCAAAATCTTCACCTAAAAGAACTAGGAAAAGAGTTAGAATTGGAAACCAATCAAGAGATTGATTCTTTCTTACAAACCAAAACCTAAAGGAACTAGGTAATGGACAAATAAGGAAATTCGGTTATCCCACAAGATAAGGCAGCCGAAATTCCAACCAAAAACAAGAAAGAAAAGGAGATCAAGAAGGAATCCTTTTTGGAAACTAACAAACTAAGGGTAGGAATAGGAAACATGCATAAATCCTTATCCTTCCCCAAACCCTAAACCTTATGCGAAAACCCTTGGTGAAGTGAACTTTTCAGTTGGGCTTCTTGATGGGCTTGGCCGACTTGCTGGTGTGGAATGGACTCCATGGATTGGGTCGGCCCAATTGTTGATGGCACATTGTGGAATGGTGTAGGGAGCTTCCGAAATCTTCTGGAATCTCCCGAAATCATTTCGGAATCAAGATTTTCAAGATTCTGCAAAATATGAAATTCAAGATTTTCAAGAAAATCAAGAACTTCAAGAAACATCTCTTTAAAGTCCAAGAACCTTCCGGCGTCTTCAAGAAACAGCTTTCTCTTCATTGTGGAATGGTGAATTGCTCCTCTTATTCAAGAATTGTAAGGAGAGTTGCAATTTGAACCTTTCCGGCTTTATTCTCTAAGGCGTTGGCTTCTATTATCAATTGAGCATCTTGTCTGCAAGCTTGTACAAGGTTGTTGAGATCCTCACGAACTCTTCCTGCTCTGCTTCGCATCATTGGCCCAATGATATTTATAAGTGAAACCCTTTTGATATGGACTTGGATCCTAAAGCATGGTTGGGCCTCGGTGTAGAACCCGAACCTCCTCAGCTTCTCTGGACTCACTTGTCTGTGGACTTGTCGATGGACTAGGGATGCCGTCATCAAACCTATCATAACTCATATAACATGCAAATTAGTAAAGCTCAATAAAGGAGAGTGATTTAAGAGTATAAACTAATACTTTCTTCAACTTAAATCAACTATGAAATAATGGAGAACTTGACCCCTATTTATAGTTATAGGTGGTCAAAATTCTCAGTACAAAGAAGTAGAAAAGAATTAAAATTCGAACTCAATCAAGAGATTAATTCCTTACAAACTGAAACCTAAAAGAACTAGGTTTAGTTGAAGAGTAGAATTTCGGCTGAAAATGGAATGAACCTAGCTAAAAATTCACCTAAGTTGAGAACTAAAAATGAACTAAAACTATGAAAAGAAATAGAAGTAGAATTCAAT
The DNA here is from genome assembly GCA_016801395.1 of Leptodermis oblonga. NCBI lineage: Eukaryota > Viridiplantae > Streptophyta > Magnoliopsida > Gentianales > Rubiaceae > Leptodermis > Leptodermis oblonga. The sequence continues at coordinate 21,183,320 of CM028759.1, read as the reverse complement.
CAAGAGATTGATCTCTTGCAAGAACCAAAACCTAAAGGAACTAGGATTGGTGTTTAACTGAATTTTGGCTATGGTATACTTTGTATATAGACGAAATTATGATATAAATAAGAAGTAAAATTAAACTACAAGAAGAGTTCACGAAGGAAATCTCATTGAAAACTACTACTATAATTAATTTGAGTTGTAACTTAAACTAACTCCTAAATTTAATTGAAGTAGAAGTAGGAAACATGCACAAAGCCTTACTCCTTACTCCTGCCCTTAACCTAAGTTTCGAACTTAGCCTTGTGAATTGGGCTTCCCCAATTTCAGTCATGTCCTCCTCTTTTGGTCTTGGGCTGGCAAATTTTATAAGGTGGGGCTGCAAGGGAATTCAGCCCAAAATTAAACGGTGCATCTATGGATGATTAGCACATGGTGAGTAAGGTCGTCTCCCACAGGGAATGGGATTAATTACTTCTTTCAGTTAATTGAAAACATCTTTGATAAAGAATTGTATCAGGATTAGAATGAGAAAAACTAAATAAACTAAAATAATAAAACAGACAAAAACAAATAAATAAAGGTTCCAGCAAGCAATGACTTCACACTAGTTCAAGAACTGCGTTCATTGACGTAATGATTTATTTAACAAGCTCAGGTCAACAAGTTATGGTTACCGACGACGCGTACATGCATAACCTTATTCCTTCTTACCTTCTTGATAGCCAGAATGACGCATATCTGACTATTTTCCTAATTAGCTAGCGACCTAGAGAGATGCTCTACTAGATTTAGCCAACCAACATCATTAAGACCTAGGGGAACCTTGTTCTAGCCAAACCAATATTGACGCAAGACTGTTCAACTAACCTGTTTATTCTCTTTACCTGCTGGTAATTTTACCACTAACAAGATCTCCATTGAGGACGCCTCGAATGATCTAATTGGCTTTATGTTAATTCAGATTAATCAAGTTGATTAGTACCTAACTAATCCATAACTAACTTTAGACCCTAAACATAGAGAATTAACAGAAACTTTCATTTGTTAAACTGAAAAATAATTTGGTCTCGAAAAAGATGTAACTAGTGCTCTATCATGTACACTAGCTACAATTTGTAAAAAAGAAAGTAAATAAGAAAATCATGAATCAGTAATCACTAATCAAATTATGTAGAGCAAAGAGCTAAAAAGAAAACATGTTAACTATATAAAAATATAAACTAAACAAGAAGACAATCCATGATAACTACTGGATGAAGAGAAAACAATTAACTAATCTACGGACGGGCATGGAATTAAAACAAAAGCAATCAATCTTTCCGCCCGTCCAACTCCCCTTTTTTCTCTCCCCTCTTCTAATATTTATCAATAACGGAAGAAAACAAGAGAACCGCTTCAGTGTAGGATACAAAAATATCCCTATTGCAAAGAGATTAACGACAGCAGAATAATCAAAACGAACAACAAAACAACACACAATTTAATGTGGTTCAATCTTAAAAAGACGTACATCCACAAAATCCATAAAATCAATCAAAGGCGAGGCAAGCTGAAATTGCTTTACCTGCACACCTATTACATCAAAACCCAATCACATAGGCATAAGCAGGAACCACATCTCTTATGACCTAGACCTCAATAACCCATAAACATCAACGAGACATAAGTAGGAACATCATCTCTTATGGCCTCGACCACCATAACAACACATTACAATAGCCAAAAAAAGGCTCCGTAAAAAAGCACCACGAAGATAGAGAACCAAAAGGCTCTGACCTTTCAAACTCTTAGCTCAATTGAAAACAACACCCCATAGGTCCTTAATATAGACCCATATATAGTTACCCAAATCATTCTCAAAATTAGTTTCCTAAAACCAACCAGATCCAAATTGGAAACAAACTAAACAAGTAATTATTAAATCCTACAAAAACTAGAATTTCATAATTAAGCTTGATTTGATTTTCCCAACATAGCCTCCCTTTAATCAAGCTTTGGCCACACGTAGGTCCAAATGCCATCTCGAACTTCAATCGCCAATCAAGTCTCAAATGCAAACATGAATAATTGAATTACGTGCTAATAAATTGTATGCCAATGGGAAGAAATGTACTTTCTGTGTTGAGGAAGTTGTGTTTCTCGATTTTTTGGTCTCTAAAGCTGGTGTCAAAGTTGACGATGCCAAGGTGAAAGCCATTAGGGAGTGGCCTACACCAACCTTGACCGCACAGGTAAGGTCTTTCCACGGTTTGGTTGGATTTTACTGACGGTTTGTGAAGGACTTTTCCACCAAAGTAGCACCTCTGAATGATTTGTGCAAGAAGAATGTTCCATTCGTATGGGGGCAAGCTCAGGACCTTTATGGTTCTTAAACATGATCTCACTCATGCACCTGTTTTAGCATTACCTGATTTTGATAAAGTCTTTGAACTAATGTGTGATGCATCAGGTATAGGAATTGGCGCAATTTTAATGCAGGAAGGCAAGCCAATCGCCTATTTCATTTAGAAGTTGAAGGGAGCTGCCTTAAATTATCCAACTTACGATAAGGAGCTCTATGCAGTGGTCCGTGCTTTCGAGACTTGGTCACATTATTTAATGGCCAAGGAATTTGTTGTTCACAGTGATCACGAGTCCCTTAAACACTTAAAGGGATAGAGTAAGTTAAATAGACATCATGCTAAATGGGTTAATTTTATTGAAACTTTTCCTTACATTATTAAGTATAAGAAAGGGAAAGATAATTTGGTTGTTGACGCTCTATCTCGCAGGTATGAAATTCTATCTATTTTAGATCATTCTTTGCTAGGATTTGCATATCTAAAGGATTTGTATGCTTCTGATATTGACTTTGCTACTTTATATAAAGCATGTGAATCTGGTGCATTCCATAAGTACTATAGACAGGATGGTTTCTTGTTTAGGGAACATAGGTTATGCATCCCTCGTAGTTCTACTAGGGAATTACTGGTTTGTGAAGCTCACAATGGGGGACTTATGGGTCATTTTGGTGTACATAAGACACTTGATGTGTTACAGGAACATTTTTATTGGCCTCATATGAGAAAAGATGTACAGCATGTTTGCACTCGTTGCATTGATTGTTTAAAAGCTAAATCTACATCTAAGCCTCATGGACTTTACACGTCTTTACCTATACCTTCTTTACCTTGGACTGACATTTCAATGGATTTTATTCTAGGTCTTTCGAGGACGCAACGAGTTAATGACTCCTTATTTGTCGTAGTCGATTGTTTTTATAAAATGGCTCACTTTATTCCTTGCAGGAAATCAGATAATGCCAAACATGTTGCGGACTTGTTCTTTCAGGGGATAGTTCGGCTTCATGGTATTCCGCGCACTATTGTTTCTGATCACGACGTCAAATTTCTGAGTTACTTTTGGAAGACTTTGTGGTCACGCCTCAGCATAAAACTACTGTTTTCGACTACAAGTCATCCCCAGACGGATGGTCAGACGGAAGTCACCAACCACACCGTTAGCAATCTACTTCGGGCTTTAATATAGAAGAATCTCAAACGTTGGGAAGAAATCTTACCAGTTGCAGAGTTTGCCTACAACCGCACCAAGCACTCCTCAACAGGGTTCTGTCCATTCGAAGTTGCCTACGGCTTCACTCCCTTGTCCCCCAAGTGTATCCCACCTAACAGCTACACACAAACCAGTGTTTCACTCTAGGGTGGTGCCTTTATAGTGTGTTCACTCAAGCCTTTTTCCACTCTACCTCCCGGTATTGATAAATGTATAAGGCAAACAGCAATTCACACACAACAATGATACTTAAGGAAAAAGCAAAAATTTTCCAAAAATAGATACGTGGTTCTATTTTGGAGTTGAAAAATCTTTTCGCAAACGATATTTGTAACACAACAAGGAAATTTCGGGGTGGAGCCCTCAAATTTCAGAAAAGATGGGTGTGCACGATGACAAAATCCAAACTATAATTCAAGAGTAAACGTTCTGGTAGCTTGAAAAGATACAACTAGCAGTTGAAAGCAGGGCAATTCAAGAATTGAACAGAATCAAGAAATAAGCAGAGTTGAACAACTTTAAGAAAGTCCTAAAACTAACCAAAGAAGAGATCACCAACCCAATAGGTAATCAAAGAAACCAATCCCAGCAAATTATCAATCCCCCAATATGCGGATAAACCCAATTACGAATTTCAAAACCCCCCAGTGGCGGAAAAATTCCTTAGAATTCCAATGTAGTGCTGTGGGGAGTAGTGTCGGTAATCGAACACTATCAACTTTGCAAGTACACTGAAAAAGAAGAAGATTCCCAATGAAGAACAGAGTCCTCTTTGGCCGTAAAGTGTAGTGCTGTGGGGAGTAGTGTCGAAACGAACACTATCAACTTTGCAAGTACACCTTAAACCGTGGAGAAAACAATCCTTACTCAAGAGTTGCCACAAAAAAACACCAATTTTGCGATTTTAAGAAAAAGCCCTAGGGCCAGCAAAGTTCAAGTTTGACTCACGAACCAATTCCCAGAGATAAATTCAGCAGTATAAGGAAAAAAAATCATGAATTAAATTTATTTTCAAGAATTCAAAAGAAAGTATCCAGAACTAGTGCATGCAAATCACAACGTGCAGATAAGGGGAGCTGCTTAACATCAGCCGCAAAACTCACCAACTTTAACAAAAATCTCACAAGAGGAGTATAAAACAGTCGAAAAAACCCAGCAATTAGTCGCAAAAATAGCAGCACTAAAGTGTCTCTCAAACCCTAGTGGCGCAAAGCAAAGGCGACTAAAAAAATTTCAACCAAAACTGAAACCCTAGCAAGGCCGAAAACCCGAACCCAATTAATTTTTAAGGTTTAGAATTTAATTTTGAAATTTAAGTAAGGGGTTTTTGATTTTAAAGAAGTGGAAGAAAAAAAAATTTTCCCCCAAAGATGCGTCATTTTCCCACACTTTTGAAAAGAAAAGCAAGAAGTAGGAAAAGAAAACACATGATTGATGATTTGGTTGTGTTACTTCAATCTTCTCCAACCATGAAACAGCCTTAGCTTTGATACCAATTGATGTGGACATAGGTACACATGCAGATGAATTGCCAAGGAAAGTCTGATTAAGCAGCGTAGCTCGTATAAACTCTTCACTTACCCAAAATCCAGATAACAAAACAAACTAACCTAAGCTAATTTACTTAAAGGAATTTGAACCAAGTAAGAAAAGAGGTGAAGCATGCGAATTTACTTAGGTAGAGCAAATAACCTAATTAAACTAAGTTTCATGCAATATATAAATCACAAGCTTGCAAAATACATAAAGCAATAAAGGGGGAGTAATTAAACTAATAGTTTAAAGATAAGAATACTGATTTATTATGGAGAATTCAAGTGCCTATTTATAGAGAATAGGGCAGCTGAATTCTTGACCTAAAAGAAATAGGAAAATGAAATAGAATTGGAAACCAATCAAGAGATTGATTTCCTTTACAATACCAAAACCTGAAAGAAGTAGGTAATGGAATAAGAAAAGGAAATTCGGTTACCTTAAAGATAAGGGCAGCCGAACTTACAAGTGGAAATCAAGAAGGAAAAGAATTGGAAATCCTACTCCGAAAAGGAGATCAAGAAGGGATCCTTTTTGGAAACTAACAAACTAAGGGCAAAATAGGTAACATGCACAAACCCTTATTTTCCCCCAAACCCTAACCCTTATTTCGCAAACCCTAGATAGGTAGGCCCTGCCTGTGGGCTGCTTGATGGGCTGGGCGAATTTGGTGATGTGGAATGGACTCCATGGAGGTTCGGCTTATTTGTTGATGGCGCATGGTGGAATGATGTAAGGAGCTTCCGAAATCTTCTGGAATCTCCCGGAATCATTTTGGAATCAAACGATTTTCAAGATTATTCAAGATTCTGCAAACTATGAAATTCAAGATTTTCAAGAAAATCAAGAACTTCAAGAAATGTCTCTTTAAAGTCAAAGAACCTTCCGGCGTCTTCAAGAATTTCAAGAAACAACCTTCTCTTCATTGTGGAAAGGTGAATTGCGCCTCTTCTTCAAGAATTGTAAGGAGAGTTGCAATTTGGACCTTTCTGGCTTTATTCTCCCAGGCATTGGCTTCTACTATCAATTGAGCATCCTGTCTGCAAGCTTGCACAAAGTTGTTGAGATCCTCACAAAATCTTCTTGCTCTGCTCCGCGTCATTGGCCCAATGATATCTGCAAGTGGATCCCTTTGATATGGACTTAGATCCTGAAGCATTGTTGGGCCTCGGTGTAGAACTCGAACCTCCTCAGCTTCTCTGGATTCACTTGTCTGTGAACTTGTGATGGACTAGGGATGCCCTCATCATCCCCTCCCAGTTGAAAAGGATTTGACCTCAAATCTTCATCCTGTTCATAAGTAAACAGAGACAAGTCAGCAACATTAAATGAAGTACTAACACTATACTCACTTGGCAAATCAAGCTTATAAGTCTTTGGCCCCATCTTGGACACGATTTGAAAAGGCCCATAGCCCGGGGATGGAGGTTCGTCCTCCTCAGAGCAAGGAATCGTTCCTTTCTCATGTGGACCCAAACCCAGTCCCCTGGTTCAAAGTTCACAGCCTTGCACCGCTAGTTTGCATGGGTTGTGGCTGTGGCGTAAGTTTTCTCAAGGTTGGACTGAACCATGGCATGCAGGCGTTTGATGGTTTCAGCCTTCTGGGCGCCGTCTAGATTAACCTGATCCTTTACTGGCAAAGTGATTAGATCCAAAACTGTCAAAGGAGTGAAGCCGTAGACAACTTCGAATTGACAGAACCCTGTCGAGGAATGCTTGGAGCGGTTGTAGGCAAACTCTGCAACCGGTAAGACTTCTTCCCAACGTTTGAGATTCTTCTGTATCAAAGCCCGAAGGAGATTGCCAACGGTGCGGTTGGTGACTTCCATCTGAGGATGACTTGTACTCGAAAACAGGAGTTTTGTGCTGAGGCGGGACCACAAAATCTTCCAAAAGTAACTCAGAAATTTGACGTCTCGATCAGAATTGTGCGCGGAATACCATGAAGTCAAACTATCCCTTGAAAGAACAAGTCCGCAACATGTTTGGCATCATCTGATTTCCTGCAAGTAATAAAGTGTGTTATCTTAGAAAAGCGATCGACTACCACAAATAGGGAGTCATTACCTCTTTGCGTCCTCGGAAGACCTAGAATAAAATCCATAGAAATGTCAGTCCAAGGTAAAGTAGGTATAGGTAAAGGCATGTAAAGTCCATGAGGCTTAGATGTAGATTTAGCTTTTAAACAATTAATTCAACGAGTGCAAACATGTTGTACATCTTTTCGCATATGAGGCCAATAAAAATGTTCCTGTAACACATCAAGTGTCTTATTGACACCAAAATGATCCATCAGTCCCCCATTGTGAGCTTCACGAACCAGTAATTCCATAGCAGAACTACGCGGGATGCATAACCTATGTTCCTTAAACAAGAACCCATCATGTCTATAGTACTTATGGAATGCACCAGATTCACATGCTTTATATATAGTAGCAAAATCAAGATCAGAAGGATATAAATCCTTTAGATATGCAAATTCTAGCAAAGAATGATCTAAAACAACTAGAATTTCATACCTGCGAGATAGAGTGTTAGCAACTAAGTTATCTTTCCCTTTCTTATATTTAATAATGTAAGGAAAAGTTTTAATAAAAGCAACCCATTTAGCATGACGTCTATTTAACTTACTCTGTCCCTTTAAATGTTTAAGGGACTCATGATCACTGTGGACAATAAATTCCTTGGCCATTAAATAATGTGACCAAGTCTCGAAGGCACGGACCACGGCATAGAGCTCCTTATCGTAAGTTGGATAATTTAAGGCAGCTCCCTTCAACTTCTAAAGGAAATAGGCGATTGGCTTGCCTTCCTGCATTAAAACTGCTCCAATCTCTATACCTGATGCATCACACATTAGTTCAAAGACTTTACCAAAATCAGGTAATGCTAAAATAGGTGCATGAGTGAGATCATGCTTAAGAACCGTAAAGGCGTTTTCCTGAGCTTGCCCCCACAAGAATGGCACATTCTTCTTGCACAATTCATTTAGAGGTGCTGCTTTAGTGAAAAAGTCCTTCACAAACCATCGGTAAAAGCCAGCCAAACCATGGAAAGACCTTACCTATGCGGCCATTGTTGGTGTAGGCCACTCCCTAATGGCTGTCGCCTTGGTGTCGGCAACTTTGAGACCATCTTTAGAGACCACAAAACCAAGAAACATAACTTCCTCTACATAGAAAGTACATTTCTTCACATTGGTATACAATTTATTAGCACGTAATTCAATTAACACCAAGCGAATATGTTCTACATGTGATTTCATGTCTCTAGAATAGATCAAGATATCATCAAAATAAACCACAACAAACTTCCCTATAAACTTTCTAAGCACATGATTCATTAATCTCATGAAAGTACTAGGTGCATTTGTTAGGCCGAAGGGCATTACTAACCACTCATACAAACCAAACTGATGTGGACCGGAGTTCACGATGTGGAATACTTGCAAAGGAAAGTCTGGAAATTGCGAGACGCGCTCTTAACCTCTAGAATCCCTACCTCGGATTCGGCAGTCTACTAAAATGAAGCTAAGCTAATTTTAAACACGCAAATCGAACCAAGTTTAAGAACAAAAGAGTCGGAACAAAAGATTCGAAACAAAAGCATGCATTCTAGGTAGAGCAATTACCTAAAAAGCTATAATTTCTAAACCTATAGTAATTCACAAAGCATGCAAACTACGAAAGCTCAAAATAAGAGAATGATTCAAAAAGTATAAAATTATACTATTCTATTACTTGAATCAAAATTGTGTGTTGAAAAGTGAAGAAGAGGACCCCTATTTATAGTTATAGGCAGCCGAATTCTTCAGTACAAGGTAGTAGAAAGAAATTAAAATTGGAACTCAATCATGACATTGATTCCTTACAAACTGAAACCTAAAAGAACTAGGTTTAGTTGATGATAGGGATTCGGATTTCACAAGGGTGAATCTAGCCGAAATTCTATACTAAATAACAAGTAGAAATGAATCAAAACTAAGAAGTAGAAATCAATCGAGAGATTGATCTCTTGAAAAGAAACAAACCTAAAGGAACTAGGTTTGTTAAGAGATAATAATTCAGGTGAATTATTGGATAATTTCAGACAAAAATTATCTTAAAAATAAGAAGTAAACTTAAAATACAACAAGAGTTTAAGAAGGAACTCTCATTGAAAACTACTACTAGAATTAACTTAAGTTGTAAACTCAAAGTAACTCTTTCATTAAAACCCTTCACAATTTCAGATTGGGCTTCTCAATTGGACTTCCCAATTTTGGAATTTTCTCTCCTTCTCTTGGTCTGGGCTGGCCGAATTTATGAAGGTGGGTTGTAAGGGGATTCGGCCCAAAACTCAATGGCATGTCTGTGAAAAGTGTAGGAAGCTTCCGGAATCATTTCTGAAACTCAAATTTTACAAACTCTTCATTTCTTCATGATTCTTCAATTCAGACCCCTTTTCGGAAATGGTGAGTAAATTGACCATTTTACCCTTCTGACTCTTCTGGGCTTTATCTTAAGGGGTTTGTGCTTCGGATGCCATCTGGGATTGCCGGGAACACTCTTGGACTAGATTCTCAAGGTCGGCCTTGCGTTTCCTCTCCTTCTGCGTGTCATTGGCCCAACAATATCTACCAATGGATCTCTCTGGTACGGGCTCGGGTCCTAGAGCATAGCTGGGCCTCGATGTAGCACACGAATAGGCTCTGCTTCCTTTCTCGAGTCCTCTGCCTCAACTTGGAGATTCTCTCTGCTTGGACTTGTCGATGGGTTGGGGATGGCCTTATCCTTCCCTCCCGGTTGGAAAGGATTCGACCTCGAATCAAGATCCTGGTCAAAATTAAACGGAGACAAGTCAGCAACATTAAAAGATGTACTAACACTATACTCACCTGGTAAGTCAAGCTTGTAAGCGTTATCCCCCATCTTAGCAATAACTTGAAAAGGCCCATCGCCTCGGGGATGTAACTTAGTCCTCCGGGCAGCTGGAAATCTCTCCTTTCTCATGTGAATCCAAACCCAATCACCGGGTTCAAAGCTTATTGCCGTACGCCTTTAATTTGCATCCTTGGCATTATGTGTGTTCGTCTTCTCTATATTCTGACGAACCTTCTCAGGCAACCGTTTAACAGCTTTGGCTTTCTGTGCTCCATCAAGACTTGTCTGATCCTTCAAGGGTAGTGGCAGTAAATCCATCACTGTCAGCGGGTTGAAGCCGTAGGCGACTTCGAAGGGCGAAAACCCTGTTGAGGAATGCTTAGAGCGATTGTAGGAAAACTTTGCAATAAGCAAGACTTGTTCCCAACTCTTCAAGTTCTTCTTAATTACTGCCCTCAGTAGATTTCCTACTGTGCTGTTGGTCACCTCAGTCTGACCATCCATTTGTGGATGACTGGTGGTCGAGAACAGCAACTTAGTTCCTAACCGAGACCACAATGTCTTCCAAAAGTAACTCAAAAACTTCACGTCTCTATCAGACACGATGGTGCGTGGAATGCCGTGTAGCCGAACTATCTCCTTCAAGAATAAGTCTGGAACATGCTTTGCATCATCAAATTTCCTACATGGGATAAAATGTGACATCTTAGAAAATCTGTCCACGACAATGAAGAGAGAGTCATTACCTCTTTGTGTCCTCGGCAACCCTAAAATAAAACCCATAGAGATATCAGTCCAAGGAATAGAAGGTACAGGTAGGTGTGTAAAAACTATGGGGCTTAGACGTAGACTTTGCTTTGAGACATTAGATGCAGCGTGAGCAAATATACTCTACAGCTTTACACATTTTAGGCCAATAAAAGTGTTCTTTAAGCATATCAAGTGTTTTATGGACACCAAAATGACCCATTAGCCCCCCACTGTGCGCTTCACGCACCAGTAGCTCCCTAGTTGAACTACGTGGTATGCATAACTTATTTTCTTTAAACAAAAAGTCATCTTGCCTAAAGAATTTTTGAAATGCACCAGATGCACATGCTTCATACATTTTGGAAAAATCTAAATCAGAAGCATATAATTCCTTAAGATATGCAAACCCGAATGATGAATGATCAAGTAAAGTAAGGGCTTCATACCTCCGAGACAAAGCGTCAGCTACCATATTCTCCTTTCCCTTTTTATACTTAATGATATAAGGAAAAGTTTCAATGAAAGATACCCACTTAGCGTGGCGTCTGTTCAACTTACCATGTCCCTTCAGATGTTTAAGGGACTCGTGGTCTGAGTGCACAATGAACTCCTTGGCCATCAAGTAATGCTGCCAAGTCTCTAAAGCACGAACCACTGCATAGAGCTCCTTGTCGTAAGTCGGGTAATTCAAGGCAGCTCCCTTCAACTTCTCACTGAAGTAGGCGATAGGCTTCCCTTCTTACATCAGCACAGCGCCTATACCTATACCTGAAGCATCGCACATAAGTTCAAAAACTCGATCAACTCTTCACTTACCCAAAATCCAGATAACAAAACAAACTAACCTAAGCTATTACTATTTAAAGGAATTTGAACCAAGTAAGAAAAGAGGTGAAACATGCGAATTTAGTTAGGTAGAGCAAATAACCTAATTAAGCTAAGTTTCATGCAATATATAAATCACAAGCATGCAAAATACATAAAGTAATAAAGGGAGAGTACTCAAACTAATAGTTGGTATGGGGGTATCTAAATTACAATAGGAAAAGAATAACTAAAAGCAGCGAAAGTGGAAACCAATCAGAATTGGATTTTCCTTACAAACCAAGTCCTAAATGAACAAGGAAAATGGTGAACGAATTAAGTCACCTTTATATGAATAGGTGGATGAAATTCTATCCTATTTAGACTAGGAAAACAATTAAAATTGGAAACCAATCAAGAGATTGATTTCTTACAAACCCAAAACCTAAAGGAACTAGGTTTCGGTAGTTGCTGAATTTGTCTGCCATATGGATATGGTTATGGATGAAATTCACACTTAAAATAGGTAGGAAATAAATATAAATCCTATCCAAAAAAGGAGATCAAGAAGGGATCCCTTTTTGGAAACTAACAAGTTAATCTAGTTGTAACAAACTTGTAACAACCTAACTAACTTGTAACAAACTAAGGGTAGGATTAGGAAACATGCAAAAATTCTTATCCTTCCCCAAACCCTAAACCTTATGCAAAAACCCTTGGTGAAGTGGACTTTCGGTTGGTCTTCTTGATGGGCTTGGCCGACTTGATGATGTGGAATGGACTCCATGGATTGGGTAGGCCCAATTGTAATGGCGCATGGTGGTTTTGATGTAGGGAGCTCCCAAAACCTTTTGGAATCTCCTGGAATTATTTTGGAATCAAGATTTTCATGATTCTTCAAGATTCTGCAAAATACGAAATTCAAGATTTTCAAGAAAATCAAGAACTTCAAGAAACGTCTCTTTAAAGTCAAAGAACCTTCCGGCGTCTTCAAGAACTTCAAGAAACAACCCTTTTCTTTATTGTGGAGAGTTTGGAGATGGATTGTCTTCGTGGATCCTTTTGAATAGAATGACTCTTTTACTCTTTCCGGCATTCTTTTCAAGGGCTTTGCCTTCAGGTTGGCTTTGTGGATTCTGACTCATAATGTGTGTTGTTTTAGCCCTGGATTTCCTCATCACTTATCCTCCCCCAATCCCTAAACCTTATGCGTAAACCGTTGGTGAAGTGGACTTTCGGTTGGGCTTCTTGATGGGCTTGGCCGACTTGATGATGTGGAATGGACTCAATGGATTGGGTCGGCCCAATTGTAATGGCGCATGGTGGTTTTGATGTAGGGAGCTTCCAGAACCTTTTGGAATCTCCCAGAATCATTTCAGAATCAAGAATTTCAAGATTTTCAAAATTCTTCAAGATTCTGCAAAATACAAAATTCAAGATTTCAAGAAAATCAAGAACTTCAAGAAACGTGATGAGGGCATCCCTAGTCCATCAACAAGTCCACAGACAAGTGAGTCCAGAGAAGCTGAGGAGGTTCGGGTTCTACACCGAGGCCCAACAATGCTTCAGGATCCAAGTCCATATCAAAGGGATCCACTTGCAGATATCATTGGGCCAATGACGCGGAGCAGAGCAAGAAAAGTTCTTGAGGATATCAACAACCTTGTACAAGCTTGCAGACAGGATGCTCAATTGATAGTAGAAGCTAACGCCTTAGAGAATAAAGCCGGAAAGGTTCAAATTGCAACTCTCCTTACAATTCTTGAAGAAGAGGCGCAATTCACCATTCCACAATGAAGAGAAGGCTGTTTCTTGAAGACACCAGAAGGTTCTTGGACTTTAAAGAGATGTTTCTTGGAGTTCTTGATTTTCTTGAAAATCTTGAATTTCATATTTTGCAGAATCTTGAGGAATCTTGAAAATCTTGATTCCGAAATAATCCCGGGAGATTCCAGAAGATTCCGGAAGCTCCCTACACCATTCCAAAATGCGCCATCAACAATTGGGCCGACCCAATCCATGGAGTCCATTTCACATCATCAAGTCGGCCAAGCTCATCAAGAAGCCCAACCGAAAAGTCCACTTCACCAAGGGTTTCGCATAAGGTTTAGGGTTTGGGGAAGGATAAGGATTTGTGCATGTTTCCTATTCCAACCCTTAGTTTGTTAGTTTCCAAAAAGGATCCCTTCTTGATCTCCTTTTTGGAGTAGGATTTCCAATTCCTTTTCTTTCTTGTTTTTCCTTGGAATTTCAGCTGCCTTATCTTGTGAGATTACCAAATTTCCTTAATAGTCCATTCCCTAGTTCCTTTAGGTTTTGGTATTTAAAGGAAATCAATCTCTTGATTGGTTTTCAAATTCTAACTCTTTTCCTAGTTCCTTTAGGTTAAAATTTTGGCTGCCCTACTCTATAAATAGGACATCTGAACAACATAATAAATCAAGTATTCTTATCTTTAAACTATTAGTTTGAGTACTCTTTCTTTATTGCTTTATGTATTTTGCATGTTGGTAATATATATATTGCATGAAACTTAGCTTAATTAGGTTATTTGCTCTACCTAATTAAATTCGTATGTTTCACCTCTTTTCTTACTTGGTTCAAATTCCTTTAAGTAAATTAGCTTAGGTTAGTTTATTTTTGTTATCTGGATTTCAGGTAAGTAAAGAGTTTATACGAGCTACGCCGCTTAATCAGACTTTCCTTGGTAATTCATCAGCATGTGTACCTTGGTCCACATCAAAACGTCTCTTTAAAGTCAAAGAACCTTCCGGCGTCTTCAAGAACTTCAAGAAACAACCCTTTCTTTATTGTGAAGAGTTTGGAGATGCATTGTCTTCAAGGATCCTTTTGAATAGAATAACTCTTTCACTCTTCCCGACATTCTTTTCAAGGGCTTTGCCTTCAGGTTGGCTTTATGGATTCTGACTCATAATGTGTGTTGTTTTAGCCCTGGATGTCCTCATCAACTATATTACAAATATCGTTTGCGAAAAGATTTTTCAACTCCAAAATATCATTGTTGTTGTGTGTGAATTTGATGAGGGCATCCCAAGTCCATCGACAAGTCCACAGACAAGTGAGTCCAAAGAAGTTGAGAAGGTTCGGGTTCTACACCGAGGCCCAACAATGCTTCAGGATCCAAGTCCATATCAAAGGGATCCACTTGTAGATATCATTGGGCCAATGACAAGAAGCAGAGCAAAGAAGGTTCAAGAGACTCTCAACAACCATGTACAAGCTTGCCGACAGGATGCTCAATTGATAGTAGAAGCCAACGCCTTGGAGAACAAAGCCGAAAAGGTTCAAATTGTAACTCTCCTTACAATTCTTGAAGAAGAGGCGCAATTCCCCATTCCACAATGAAGAGAAGGCTGTTTCTTAAAGTTCTTAAAGACGCGGAAAGGTTCTTGGACTTTAAAGAGACGTTTCCTGAAGTTCTTGATTTTCTTGAAAATCTTGAATTTCATATTTTGCAGAATCTTGAAGAATCTTGAAAATCTTGATTCCGAAATGATTCCGGGAGATTCCAGAAGATTCCCGAAGCTCCCTACACCATTCCACCATGTGCCATCAACAACAGGCCTAATGTCCATGGAGTCCAGTCCACATCAACCAATTCGGCCAGCCCATCAAAAAGCCCACACGCAAGGTCTACTCCATTAGGGTTTGCGAAATTAAGGGTTAAGGTTTGGGGGAAAATAAGGGTTTGTGCATGTTCCCTATTTTTGCCCTTAGTTTGTTAGTTTCCAAAAAGGATCCCTTCTTGATCTCCTTTTTGAAGTAGGATTTCCAATTCCTTTTTCTTTCTTGTTTTACTTGTAATTTCGGTTGCCATTAGCTTAAGGTGACCGAATTTCCTTTTTCTTTTACCATTACCCACTTCTTTCAGGTTTTGGTATTGTAAAGGAAATCAATCTCTTGATTGGTTTCCAATTCTAATTCTTTTCCTACTTCTTTTAGGGTAGAATTTCGGTTGCCCCTTTTCTTATAAATAGGTAGTCAAAACCACCATAATAAATTAAGTATTCAGATCTTAAAACTATTAGTTTGAGTACTCTCCCTTTATTGCTTTATGTATTTTGCATGCTTGTGATTTATATATTGCATGAAACTTAGCTTAATTAGGTTATTTGCTCTACCTAATTAAAATCACATGTTTCACCTCTTTTCTTACTTGGTTCGAATCCCTTGAGTAAATTAGCTTAGGTTGGTTTATTTTTGTTAACTGGATTTTTCGAGTAAGTTAAGAGTTCATTCGAGCTACGCCGCGTAATCAGACTTTCCTTTGCAATTCATCCGCATGTGTACCTTGGTCCACATCAGAATTGTTGTTTGCCTTATACATTTGTCAATACCAGGAGGTAAAGTGGAAAAAGGCTTGAATGAACATACTATAAGGGCACCACCCTATAGTGAAACACTGGTTTGTGTGTAGCTGTTAGGTGGGATGCACTTGGGGGGCAAGGAGGTAAGGTTACTACTCACTTTTCCTTGTTCTTAGTAGACAAATTTTTGCCTCTTACCAATGTCAAGTGGTGCTTCCGTTCCTGTTGGGAATGAGCAATTACTGGCTGCAATAGCGCAACTCTCTGCGCAATTTGCTACCCTCACGGAGGAGGTTGCGACATGAAAGCCGACCGCGAACAGAGGCGTGCGGAGTCAGAGGAGGACATTCCTGCCAACGACAACAATGCCTTTGCCAAGGCTTTTGAGGGCCTCAGTCAATGCAAAACGACTGTGCCACCCTTCGCAGGCGGTACGAATCCAGAGGATTACTTAGACTGGGAGATAAAGATGGAGCATATCTTCGAGCTTCATTCGATCTCGGAACACAAGAAGGTTCCACTCGTGGTGGTAAATTTCACGACTATGCCCTGGTCTGGCGGAATTAAGAGATGGACCAACGTAGGAATACGCGTCCCATGCGGGCCATGCTTCGCCTCTAACTTAGTATGATTTGACTACTTCCATGCATAGAACTTTTGTTCCTGATTATTATTTTAGAGAATTGTATAGGAAATTACATACTCTTGTACAAGGACCTTTATCTGTAGATGCATACTATAGAAAGTTAGAGATGGCCAAAATTAGGCCAAATGTATAAGAAGACGAGGCTGCTTCCATGGCTCATTTTCTTAATGGCCTAAACAGAGGTATAGCTTTAGCCGTTGAACTTCAGAATGCAACCACTTTGATGGACATGTTACACAAAGCTCAGGTCATGGAGGAATAACTGAAGACAGTTCTGCCCATTAGAACGCCTGCCAGCGCCCCACCGGCTTGGAGAAAGAATTCGGTTTACTCGCCACCTGCCAAGAAGCCGTTTATGTCAGAACGGAAGGCTATCATCCCCACTGCCACCCCATTTCATCCCAATCCAAGACGCCATCAACACCTCGGCAATCAATAAGCAATGTCATTGCCACAGATGCTTCGGTCGTGACCACTACATGCGCGATTGTCCTAACATCCGAAGGTATTATTGGGGCAAGATGGTGAATACATTTCAGACGAGGATGAGCATGAACAAGCCGTTAACCCCTTATCGGAGTTAACTGACAGCGCTAAGTCTGAACCGTTAGAGCAATTTCAGTTCATCGAAGAAGATCCCAATCAGAACTTGGTTACTCACACCTTGACTACAGCTGGTGTCTAGGATACTTCTCAATGGACAAACATCTTCCACGCCAGGGCTCAGGTCAATGGAAAGTTGTGTGTTCTGATCGTTGATGGAGGGAGTTGCACAAATGTGGCCAATGAATATATGGTCGAAAAACTAGAGCTCCCCATACTCAACCATCCATGTCCTTATCGGCTCCAATGGCTTGACAGCTCAAACAGCTACAGAGTCACAAAGTAGGTAAGCGTACCATACGCTATTGGGAAGTTCGAATCCACTATTTTATGTGATGTGCTTCCAATAGAGGCTTGTCACATTCTGCTCCGACGCAATGGCTCTTCGACTTGAAGGCAACTCGTGATGGGGTCGCCAACACTTACTCGGTCTGCCAGGAGGGCAAGATCCACACGTTCCTACCTATGCCAGCTACTGAAGTGCGTTCAGAATCAATCAGGATGAAGGACGCCCTCGCCAAATGAGAAGCTGGAAAGCGCCTGGACAAGGGGAAAGGGAAAGAACATGTAAAGTGTAGTAGGCGAACTCTTGTAAGCCTAATCAGGGAGAAGTTAGAGGTAGCTTTTTCGCTACTGTGGGGGAGGTAGACCAAGTGTTAGCTGCAAAAGGTTGTGTACTAGTTTTAGTATGTAAAGATAACTGTGCTAACCCTGACGATATCCCTCAGATTATTCCTATGGAAGTTGATTGTTTGTTGCAGGAATACAACGATGTCTTTCCAAGAGAGCTGCCACAAGGATTGCCGCCTCTGCGTGGGATTGAACATTAAATCGACTTCATACCTAGCACATCTATTCCAAATTGACCTACCTACAAAGCAAATCCAGAGGAAACAAAGGAGTTGCAGAAGCAGATCGACAAGCTTTTGGCTAACGGTCAGGTAAAGGGAATCACTTAGTCCTTGTGCTGTACCTGTAATTCTTGTCCTAAGAAAGATGGTACATGGAGAATGTGTGTTGATTGTAGAGCTATTAATAACATAACAATCAAGTATAGGCATTATATTCTTAGGCTTGATGACATGTTAGAGGACTTGTATGGCTCAACGGTTTACACTAAAATAGATCTTACACAGGGCTATCATCAAATTTGCATGAGGGAGGGGGATGAATGGAAAACTGCTTATAAAACTAAGTTTGGTTTGTATGAGTGGTTGGTAATGACCTTCGGCCTAACAAATGCACCTAGTACTTTCATGAGATTAATGAATCATGTGCTTAGAAAGTTTATAGGAAAGTTTGTTGTGGTTTATTTTGATGATATCTTGATCTATTCTAGAGACATGAAATCACATGTAGAACATATTCGCTTGGTGTTAATTGAATTACGTGCTAATAAATTATATGCCAATGTGAAGAAATGTACTTTCTGTGTTGAGGAAGTTGTGTTTCTTAGTTTTGTGGTCTCTAAAGATGGTGTCAAAGTTGACGACGCCAAGGTGACAGCCATTAGGGAGTGGCCTACACCAACAATGGCCGCACAGGTAAAATCTTTCCATAGTTTGGCTGGCTTTTACCGACGGTTTGTGAAGGACTTTTCCACCAAAGCAGCACCTCTGAATGAATTGTGCAAGAGGAATGTGCCATTCTTGTGGGGGCAAGCTCAGGAAAACGCCTTTACGGTTCTTAAGCATGATCTCACTCATGCACCTGTTTTAGCATTACCTGATTTTGATAAAGTCTTTGAACTAATGTGTGATGCATCAGGTATAGGGATTGGAGCAGTTTTAATGCAAGAAGGCAAGCCAATCACCTATTTCAATGAAAAGTTGAAGGGAGCTGCCTTAAATTATCTAACTTACGATAACGAGCTCTATGCAGTGGTCTGTGCCTTCGAGACTTGGTCACATTATTTAATGGCCAAGGAATTTGTTGTCCACAGTGATGATGAGTCCCTTAAGCATTTAAAGGGACAGAGTAAGTTAAATAGACATCATGCTAAATGGGTTGCTTTTACTGAAACTTTTCCTTACATTATTAAATATAAGAAAGGGAAAGATAACTTAGTTGTTGACGCTTTATCTCGCAGGTATGAATTCTAGTTATTTTAGATCATTCTTTGCTAGGATTTGCATATCTAAAGGATTTATATGCTTCTGATCTTGATTTTGCTACTATATATAAAGCATGTGAATCTGGTGCATTCCATAAGTACTATAGACAGTATGGGTTCTTGTTTAAAGAACAGAGGGTTATGCATCCTGCGTAGTTCTGCTAGAGAATTACTGGTTTGTGAAGCTCATAATGGGGGACTTATGGGTCATTTCGGTGTCAATAAGGCACTTGATGTGTTACAGGAACATTTTTATTGGCCTCATATGCGAAAAGATGTACAGTATGTTTGCACTCGTTGCATTAATTGTTTAAAAGCTAAATCTACATCTAAGCCTCATGGACTTCACACGCCTTTACCTATACCTACTTTACCTTGGACTGACATTTCTATGGATTTTATTCTAGGTCTTCCGAGGTCGCAAAGAGGTAATGACTCCCTATTTGTCGTAGTCGATCGCTTTTCTAAGATGGCTCACTTTATTCCTTGCAGGAAATCAGATGATGCCAAACATGTTGCGGACTTGTTCTTTCAGGTGATAGTTCGACTTCATGGTATTCTGCACACTATTGTTTCTGATCGAGACGTCAAATTTCTGAGTTACTTTTGGAAGACCTTGTGGTCACACCTCAACACAAAACTCCTATTTTCGACTACAAGTCATCCTCAGATGGATGGTCAGATGGAAGTCACCAACCCCACCATTGGCAATCTCCTTCGGGCTTTGATACAGAAGAATCTCAAACGTTGGGAAGAAGTCTTACCGGTTGCAGAGTTTGCCTACAACCGCTCCCAGCACTCCTCAACAGGGTTCTGTCCATTCGAAGTTGCCTACGGCTTCACTCCTTTGACGGTTATGGATCTAATCCCTTTGCCGGTAAAGGATAAGGTTAATCTAGACGGCGCCCAGAAAGCTAAAACCGTCAAAAGCCTGCATGCCAAGGTTTGGTCAAACCTTGAGAAAACTTATGCCAGAGCCACAGACCATGCAAACCAGCGGTGCAAGGCTGTGAAATTTGAACCAGGAGACTGGGTTTGGGTTCACATGAGGAAGGAACGACTCCCTGCTACGAGGAGGACGAAACTCCATCCCCGGGGCGATGGGCCTTTTCAAATCGTGTCCAAGATAGGGCCTAATGCTTACAAGCTTAAATTGCCAGGTGAGTATAGTGTTAAATGTTGCTGACTTGTCTCCGTTTACTTATAAACAGGATGAAGATTTGAGGTCAAATCCTTTTCAACCGGGAGGGGATGATGAGGGCATCCCTAGTTCATCGACAAGTCCACAGACAAGTGAATCCAGAGAAGCTGAGGAGGTTCGGGTTCTACACCGAGGCCCACCAATGCTTTAGGATCCAAGTCCATATCAAAGGGATCCACTTATAGATATCATTAGGCCAATGATACGGAGCAGAGCAAGAAGAGTTCGTGAGGATCTCAATAACCTTGTGCAAGCTTGCAAACAGGATGCTCAATTGATAGTAGAAGCCAATGCCTTGGAGAATAAAGCCAGAAAGGTTCAAATTACAACTCTCCTTACAATTCTTGAAGAAGAGGCGCAATTCTCCATTCCACAATAAAGAGAAGGCTGTTTCTTGAAGTTCTTGAAGACGCTGGAAGGTTCTTTGACTTTAAAGAGACGTTTCTTGAAGTTCTTGATTTTCTTGAAAATCTTGAATTTCATATTTTGTAGAATCTTGAAAATCTTGATTCCGAAATGATTCCAGGAGATTCTAGAAGATTCCAGAAGCTTCCTACACCATTCCACCATGCGCCATAAACAAATAGGCTGAACCTCCATGGAGTCCATTCCACATCACCAAATTCGGCCAGCCCACACGCAAGGCCTACCTATCTAGGGTTTACAAAATAAGGGCTAGGGTTTTGGGGAAACTAAGAGTTTGTGCATGTTCCCTATTTTTCCCTTAGATTGTTAGTTTCCAAAAAGGATCCCTTCTTGATCTCCTTTTTGGAGTAGGATTTCCAATTCTTTTCCTTCTTGGTTTCCACTTGTAATTTCGGCTGCTCTCATCTTTAAGGAAACCGAATTTCCCTTTTCTTAATCCATTACCTACTTCTTTCAGGTTTTGGTATTGTAAAGAAAATCAATATCTTGATTGGTTTCTAATTCTATTTCCTTTTCCTATTGCTTTTAGGTCAAGAATTCAGCTGCCCTATTCTCTATAAATAGGCACTCAAATTCTCCATAATAGATTAGTATTCTTATCTTTAAACTATTAGTTTGAGTACTCTCCCTTTATTGCTTTATGTATTTTGCATGCTTGTGATTTATATATTGCATGAAACTTAGCGTAATTAGTTTATTTGGTCTACCTAATTAAATTTGCATGTTTTACCTCTTTTCTTACTTGGTTCGAATTTCTTTTAAGTAAATTAGCTTAGGTTAGTTTATTTTTGTTATCTGGATTTCGGGTAAGTAAAGAGTTTATACGAGTTACGCCGCTTAATCAGACTGTCTTTGGCAATTCATCCGCATGTGTACCTTGGTCCACATCAATAATTTTTCGTCAATGACCACAATTTCTCGTAAAATATTGAAATTAATTTTTGAAAATTAAAAATATTTATTGAAATTACTTTAAAGATTAACAGACTTTTGACCGAAAAAAAATACTTGTGAAAATAACCACCAATAGTATAATAGAATATTAGATATACTTGAAGAAAGCATCAGTAATACTCTATTCAAGTATCTTGTAAAGAGTAGCAAATACACTTGAATAGATTATCTGAAGGAGAGCATCTTGCCTTAAGTTGTCACATAAAAATGTCCCTTGCAAAAGGGTATTTCAAAAATTTTATAACATTCAAGAGATATTTTGATGTTTTACAAACCTTATTTTTTAAGTTGAGTGAGGACACTGCAGACTATATGAGAATCGAAAGACTAAAGTTGAAATGAAGAACGAAGAGGAATTAGGATTTATAAGAAACTGTAAGGACGTAATAGTCTTTTTAAGTCACTTTCAGTTAATTCAATTTAGAAAAAGCGTCTCAACTAATTATCATGAAAATATAATTAAAAAGGATAATTTTTTAGTTAATAGGGAGTCAATTGAAAGAAATTGACACTCTAAGTAATAGATTACAATTTACAAGAAACTTTCTGGATGTAATAATCTTTTTAAGTCTCTTTTAAGTTAATTCAATTTAGAAAAAGTGTCTCAGCTAATTATCATGAAAATATAATTAAAAAGGATAATTTTTTAGTTAATAAGGAGTCAATTGAAAGAAATTGATACTCTAAGTAATAGATTACAAGTTACAAGAAACTTTCGGGACTTAATAGTCTTTTTATGACTCTTTTAAGTTAATCAACTTAGAAATAATGTATCTGTTAGACCCGGTTGGTCTTAATCCTTATTTTGATTGATGAGTTAACAAATATGAGAATTAATTTAACGGTTCTTCTAAGTGAAAAATGTAGATAAATATTTACGGAAGAACTGACGCAAAAAACGGCGAAGAAAAAGGAGTTAAAACGAAGAAACGGCAAGCAAATGAAGAAAGAAGAAAAATACGACCAAGCACGTCCCAAGGTGGGGCCCACGGGGTTTTCAAGTCAGAAAATGAAGAGAAGAGTTCACGGGTGAACTAACGCAAAAAACGGTGAAGAAAACGGAGTTAAAATGAAGAAACGGCAAGCAAACGAAAAAGATGTCAAATCTGGCCGACAAGGGCTGACAGCCACGCCAGACGCCCACGCCGCGCGCAGACGCCCATGCCTGCGCCAGACGCCCACGCCAGGCGCCCATGCCTGCGCCATGCCTGCGCCAGACGCCCACGCCACGCCAGGCGCCCATGCCTGCGACTGTCGCGGCTGTCGCAGAGCCTGTCGCGGGAGCTTCGGGTTGGCCATTTTTTTGTCCGTTTTTTCAACCATTTCAAGAGCTCTCTTCTCCTATAAATACCCCCAATTGAAGACCATCAAAGGCTGCTCTCTCCATCTATTTCAAGCTCAATCTCAAGTGTTAAAAAGTTCTCAAAAGATTATTTTCAAAGTTCTAGCAATTTATTTCAAAGTTAGGCTAGAATAGAAAATCCTCATTGTAATAGTTAGCTAGTTTCCTAGCATCAAATTTCCTTGTTGTAAAAGGGTTAGAGGGAAGTCTTGGATCTTATCAAGAGGTTGATAAGGGTCTAAGCAAGGGGATTAACTAAAGGATTACCTATAGTTTGAGTAAACTAGGAGGGAATCCCTTGGGTTAACTTGTAAGGTTTAAGATTCACCTTTAAGAATCTTATTGGGATAGGACCAAGCATTTAGCTTGGAAGTGGACTAGACTTTCCTTGAGGAGGGAAAGTTGAACCACTATAATTGTTGTGTGTTCTTTAAATTGCATTCCTTATTGCTTTACACTTAAAATCACACACAAATCACAAAAAGATTTTGTTTGTTTAAATTTGTTTTTAAACCTAATTCACCCCTCCCCTCTTAGGTTTACCTTAGTTGTATTTTCAATTGGTATCAGAGCAAGGACCTCAAAATAAGGCTAAAACCTTGAGGTAGCTCCATGGGAACTAAGGCAACTCCCTTTTATGAAGGAAACTCCACCACAAGGCCACCACTCTTTTGTGGAACCGATTTTAGTGGTTGGAAGGACCGGATGAAAACCTTTCTTATCTCGGTTGACTATGATTTGTGGAGTATAGTTGATGAAGGTCCTATATCTATTACTTTCACAAATCAAGATGGAACCACAAGAGATAAAACACGTAGTGAGCTCACGGGTGATGATAAGAAAAACCTCTCTTTGAATGCTAAAGCACTCAATGTTCTATACAATGCTTTGAACATTCAAGAGTCTAGTAGCATCAAAGGTTGTAAAGATGCTCATTCCCTTTGGCTTAAACTACAAGAATACCATGAAGGAAGTGCTAGTATCAAAGAGGAAAGGAAGTCCATCCTTGTCTCTCAATACGAAGCTTTTAAAATGGAGTCTAATGAAACTATAGATGGGATGTTTTGTAGATTCAATGGGATTGTAAAAGACCTTGAGGATCTTGGTAAAACATACCCTCTAAATGAAATGAATCGCAAGATTCTTCATGGTCTTTCTAAAGACTACAATACTAGAGCTTTAGTCATTGAAACTTCAAAGGATTTAAAAACTCTATCTCTTCAAGAGCTTATGTCAATGCTCAAAATTCAAGAGATAAGGTGTCATAATGAAGTTGGCTCTAAAAGCAAAAGTCTTGCTCTCAAATCTTCAAAAATTGAGAGTGAAGATGAAGATGAAGTAAGTGAAGAGGAGTTATCCCTTGATGAGATGAACCTCTTAGCTAAAAACTTCAAAAGATTTTTTAAGAAAAATAGTTTTCAAAAAGGAAAAACTTTTGATAAAAAGAAAAATGGTCCTAGATGCTATGAATGTCAACAAATTGGTCATTTCATGAATGAATGTCCAAAGAAGAAGAAGGAGCTTCAAAAGAAGAAAGGTAAGAAACCAATGTTAATGGCCGAAACATGGGATGAAGCTAATTCCGAAGGTGAAGCTTCAAGTGATGAAGAAGAAGCACAAATGTGCTTCATGGGGCTTAATGAAGAGGTTAGTATCCATAATTTCTCTTCTAGTGATAATGAATATCTTGATGTTGAAAATGAGTTAAGCATGAAAAAATGTGATCTTATTGCTTATGTTCAAACTCTCACTTTGAATCTAGATAAATGTACTAAGCTTTGCATGAACTTGAAAAAGAAAAATGAAAACTTGCTTAATCTTGTTGAAGAAAAGAAAATAGAAAATGAAAAGTTGAAGGTAAAACTTCAAAATGTTCAAATTGAGAAAAATGCTTTTCATGAAAATATAAAGATTGAGCATATTGCCTTGAACAAGAGAATCAATGAATTAAGTAATACTATAAGCAAATTCACTAAGGGTAAAAATAGCTTGGATATGATACTTAGTGCTCAAAGATCATATAATGATAAAAGTGGACTAGGATATCACACTTATGCACAAGCATCCACTAGTTCCTCCACTTCAAATATTAGCAAGCATGATTCTTTTAAGACTTGGACTCCTTCATCAAAGAATGCTCATCTTTCTTGTCATTATTGTGGTGTTTTTGGTCATGTTTCACCTAAATGCCATGCTAGAAAATTGGTACTTATTGGTAGAAAGAAATGGGTAATCAAAACTAACTCACAAGGACCCAAAATCAAAAGGGGACCAATTACATTTCTTCCTTCTCTTGTAGGTACATGATAGACCCTTAAAAATCATAAAACTATCCAAGTGGTATATGGATAGTGGGTGTTCAAGACACATGACGGGAGATAAATCACTTCTAAGTAATATCAAGAAAAAGGGAGGACATGTAACTTTTGGTGACAACAAACAAGGAAAAATAATCGGTATAGGTAACATTTCTTCCAAAGGACATAACTTGTTTGAAAATGTGTTGCTTATTGATAACTTGAAATTCAATCTTTTAAGTGTAAGTCAAATTTGTGAGAAAAATCTTGGTGTTCATTTCAAAAATGATACTTGCTATGTGGTAGATCCTTCTTTAAATGATAAAGTTATTTGTAGTGCAAGTAGAAATGGTAATGTATACATTTTGGATATAGAGACTTTACTTGAACAAAATGATCATTGTTTAACCGTTACTTGTAATGATAGTTGGATATGGCATAGAAGGTTAGCTCATGTTAGCATGGGTCACTTGCATGAAATTTCAACGAAAGAATTAGTAAGAGGTTTGCCTAAATTAAAGTTTGAAAAAGATAAAGTATGTGATGCATGCCAATTTGGTAAACATAAGAAGTCTTCTTTTAAAACTAAAAATTATGTTAGCACTAAAAAACCTCTAGAATTAATTCACATGGATTTATTTGGCCCTACTCAACATGCTAGCTTAGGTGGTAAAAGATATGCATATGTACTTGTTGATGATTATTCTAGATACACTTGGGTAATCTTTTTGGCATATAAGCATGAAACATTTCATGAATTTGAAAATTGGGCAAGAAAAGTTCAAAATGAGTTTAATTTGAATATTGTTAAATTAAGAAGTGATAATGGAACGGAATTTGTTAATACAAATTTTATAGATTTTTGCAATTCTTTTGGAATCACTCACAACTTTTCGGTTGCTAGAACTCCTCAACAAAATGGGGTAGTAGAAAGAAAAAATAGAACTTTGCAAGAAATGGCTAGAACAATGCTTTGTGAAAATAATTTGCCAAAATATTTTTGGGCCGAATCGGTTAATACTTCTTGTTATGTAATGAATAGAGTTCTTTTAAGACCAATTTTGAAAAAGACTCCATTTGAACTTATGTTTGGAAGAACTCCCAACATTGAATACTTTAAAGTTTTTGGGTGCAAATGTTTCATTTTGAAAACAAGTGAGCACCTTGGAAAATTTGATAGTAAGTCCAATGAAGGGATTTTTCTAGGATATTCTTCAAATAGGAAAGCATATAGAGTTTTTAATAAAAATACTATGAATATTGAAGAAAGCATGCATGTTGAATTTGATGAAAATCTTGTTTCCAAAAATCAAAATGAAGATGATGAACTTATTGATATTTTGCCAAATAATTTTGAAAAGAGTGTTTCAATTAAAGATGTAGTTGCATCTACTTCTACTTCTAACCCACTTCCTACTTCAAGAAAGTTTATTAGAAATCATCCTCAAGATTTAATCATTGGGGATCCTTCTAAAGGGGTTACAACTAGAAATAGAGTGCTTGAAAATAATGTTTTTGAAAACAATGTTGCTTTTCTTTCAAAAATTGAGCCTAAGAATATAAAAGAAGCTTTACTTGATGAAAATTGGATTTTGGCTATGCAAGATGAATTAGCCCAATTTGAAAGAAACAAAGTTTGGAATCTTGTTGAAAGACCAAAAAATCATTCTATAATTGGCACTAAGTGGATTTTTAGAAACAAGTTAAATGAACTAGGTGAAGTAACTAGAAACAAGGCTAGATTAGTCGCACAAGGCTATAGACAAGAAGAAGGAATTGATTATGATGAAACCTTTGCTCCCGTTGCTAGACTTGAATCCATAAGAATGTTACTTGCTTTTGCATGCTTTAAAGGTTTTAAACTATATCAAATGGATGTTAAAAGTGCATTTTTAAATGGTTTTTTACATGAAGAAGTTTATGTGGAACAACCTCCCGGTTTTGAAGATGTTAAATTTCCAAATCATGTGTATAAACTTGTTAAAGCATTATATGGTTTGAAACAAGCTCCTAGAGCTTGGTATGAAAGATTGACATCCTACTTGTTAGCTAATAATTTTAAAAGAGGCCAACTTGACACTACTTTGTTTACTCAAGTTGATAAGCATAACAATTTGCTCATTGTTCAAATATATGTTGATGACATTATCTTTGGTGCCACTAAGCATGAATTATGTGATGAATTTGCTAATATTATGCATAGTGAATTTGAAATGAGCATGATGGGTGAGTTAAATTTCTTTTTGGGACTTCAAATTAAGCAAACTTCCAAGGGTATTTTTATTTGTCAATCTAAATACACCAAAGAAATTTTAAAGAAATTTAACATGGAAAATTGTAAAGCTATTGCTACACCTATGTGCACTTCTTCTAAACTTGATAAAGATGAAAATGGACAAAGTGTTGATCAAAAATTGTTTAGAGGAATGATTGGTAGCTTGCTTTACCTCACGGCTAGTAGGCCGGATATTATGCATGCCGTATGTTTATGTGCTAGATTTCAAGCTGCACCTAAAGAATCTCATTTATGCGCAATTAAAAGAATTCTTAGGTATTTACAACACACTCTTAATTTTGGTTTGTGGTATGCTAAATGTAAAACCTTTGATTTAATTGGCTTTACGGATGCGGATTTTGGGGGATGTGTGATTGATAGAAAAAGTACAAGTGGAACATGTCAATTGCTTGGTAATTGTCTTGTGTCATGGTTTAGTAAGAAACAATCTTGTGTATCTTTGTCTACGGCCGAATCGGAATACTTAGCCGCTTCTTCATGTTGTCAACAAATTCTTTGGATGAAGCATACTTTACTAGATTTTGGATTGAATTTTGATTGTGTGCCAATTATGTGTGATAATACAAGTGCAATCAACATTTCAAAGAATCCAATTCAACACTCAAGAACCAAGCATATTGATATTAAACATCATTTCATTAGAGACTTGGTTCAAAAAGGAGAAATAAAATTGGAATATATTTCAACTACGGATCAATTGGCCGATATTTTTACAAAACCATTGGCAAAAGATCAATTTTCATACTTGAGATCAAAACTAAGTGTTCAACTCATGCCTTTATAACTTACTTTTCAAAACCATTTTCAATGTTTATGCATACTAAGTCCTTTTTGTGATGTCAAAAAGGGGGAGAAAATATTATGGAATTGAGGGGGAGATTATAAATTGAGGGGGAGTTACTCAAATTTACTTAATGTTGATTTATTGTCATGAATTCCATATTTGTTTTGTCATCATCAAAAAGGGGGAGATTGTTAGACCCGGTTGGTCTTAATCCTTATTTTGATTGATGAGTTAACAAATATGAGAATTAATTTAACGGTTCTTCTAAGTGAAAAATGTAGATAAATATTTACGGAAGAACTGACGCAAAAAACGGCGAAGAAAAAGGAGTTAAAACGAAGAAACGGCAAGCAAATGAAGAAAGAAGAAAAATACGACCAAGCACGTCCCAAGGTGGGCCCACGGGGTTTTCAAGTCAGAAAATGAAGAGAAGAGTTCACGGGTGAACTAACGCAAAAAACGGTGAAGAAAACGGAGTTAAAATGAAGAAACGGCAAGCAAACGAAAAGATGTCAAATCTGGCCGACAAGGGCTGACAGCCACGCCAGACGCCCACGCCGCGCGCAGACGCCCATGCCTGCGCCAGACGCCCACGCCAGGCGCCCATGCCTGCGCCATGCCTGCGCCAGACGCCCACGCCACGCCAGGCGCCCATGCCTGCGACTGTCGCGGCTGTCGCAGAGCCTGTCGCGGGAGCTTCGGGTTGGCCATTTTTTTGTCCGTTTTTTCAACCATTTCAAGAGCTCTCTTCTCCTATAAATACCCCCAATTGAAGACCATCAAAGGCTGCTCTCTCCATCTATTTCAAGCTCAATCTCAAGTGTTAAAAAGTTCTCAAAAGATTATTTTCAAAGTTCTAGCAATTTATTTCAAAGTTAGGCTAGAATAGAAAATCCTCATTGTAATAGTTAGCTAGTTTCCTAGCATCAAATTTCCTTGTTGTAAAAGGGTTAGAGGGAAGTCTTGGATCTTATCAAGAGGTTGATAAGGGTCTAAGCAAGGGGATTAACTAAAGGATTACCTATAGTTTGAGTAAACTAGGAGGGAATCCCTTGGGTTAACTTGTAAGGTTTAAGATTCACCTTTAAGAATCTTATTGGGATAGGACCAAGCATTTAGCTTGGAAGTGGACTAGACTTTCCTTGAGGAGGGAAAGTTGAACCACTATAATTGTTGTGTGTTCTTTAAATTGCATTCCTTATTGCTTTACACTTAAAATCACACACAAATCACAAAAAGATTTTGTTTGTTTAAATTTGTTTTTAAACCTAATTCACCCCTCCTTTCTTAGGTTTACCTTAGTTGTATTTTCAGTATCTCAACTGATTTTTGTGAAAATAGATCAAAAGCAGATAAACTCTTTGTTAGTAAGGACTAAATTGAAAGAAATTGCTACTTCAGGAAATAAAATGTAATTTACAAGAAATGTTTGGGACATAAATGTCTTTTTCAGTTTATTTAACTTAATTCAATTTAGAAACAATGAATCTCAACTGAATTTCATTAAACTACTAAAAACAAAGATAAACTTTTAATTAATATAGACTAAATTGAAAGAAACTAACACTTTAAGTACTGAAGAGCATTTTACAATAGGCACTATGAACGTAATAGTTTTTTATTTATGTTAATTCAACTTAACTATACAAAGTGCATCTCAACTGTTTTCGTGAAAATATACCCGTAAATGATAACCTTTACAGATGCAATAGTCGTATGTCTCTTTAAGTTAACTCGACTTAGAAATAGCGTATCTCAACTGAATTTCATTTAAATATAGCAAAAAAGATAAATTTTAGTTAATAAAGACTAGATTGAAATAAACTGATTTGTTAAGTTCTAACTTGCAATTTGTAACGAACTTTAGGGACATTAATAGTCTTTTATGTCTCTTTAATTTGATTAAATTTAAAAACAATGCATCTCCCTGATCTTTTTTTTTTTTTTGAAAATATACCGAAAAAAGATAGTCTTTTAGTTTATAATGACTAAATTGAAAGAACTGATACTTTAACTACTAAATTGTAATTTACAAGTAGCTTTAGGGATGAAAGTCTTTTTATGCCACTTTAAATTAATTCAACTTAGAAATAATCCATTTTAACTGATTTTCATGAAATTATACACAAACAAAAAAAAAAGAGAAACTTTTGTTTATAAGGACTAAACTAAAAGAAACTGACACTTAAAGTTTACTAAAGTCAATTTAGCAATAAACTTTAGGACCTAATAGTCTTTTTATGTGTCTTTAAGTTAATTAAACTAAATATAAGAAATAGTGCTTCTCAGCTATTTTTCATGAAAAAAAAAATATAAGAAAAGGATAAACTTTTAGTTAATAAGGACTAAATTGAAAGAAACTACTACTTCAAGTACTAAATTACAATTTACAAGAAACTTTGGGGACGTTATACTCTTTTTGTGATGAGGAAATCCAAGGCTAAAACAACACAAATTATGAGTCAGAATCCACAAAGACAAAGGAAAGCTCCAATGACCTTAATGAGAAGGAAATGAAGATTACAAGAGTTACCCTACTCGCCATCAAAGTGGAAATGGTGGAAATGGTGAATACTAATCATCCCAGCTAAGGAAATGGTAGAAATGGTATTTCCAAGTTGTGGAAATGGTGTAAATGGTATTTACAAGTTACAGAAATGGGGGAAATGATAACTACTAGTCTTTCCAGTGAAAAAATGGAGATTTCATAAAGTTTGAAGAATTTTAGAAGTAAAATATTTTTTGAGCTTCTGAAATGATTCCGAAAGCTTCCAGAAGCTTCCTACATCTACATCATCATGCTACATCAATTGGGCCAAATCCATCAAGTCCACTCCATGAACCCACATTCGGCCAAGCCCAAGCCCAAGGAGAAGCAATTCACAATTAGGGTTAGGGTTAGGAGGAGAATTAAGGTTTTGTGCATGTTACCTAATTCTCTTCATAGTTTCCTCTTTTCTTTTCTCCTTTAATTTTCGGTTTTCCCTTTTCTTTAAAGGTAAAATCTGAATTTTTCCTTCCTTTTTCCTTAAGAATTTCGTCCATAACCATTCCTTATGGAAGATGAAATTTTCCCTTCTTTTCTTTTACTTTTTCAGCAAGTTCCTTTTTCTTGCTGATTTTTGTGAGTTACTTAATCTCTTGATTAAGTTCAAATTTTGTGTTTTCTTTCCTTATTTTCTTGTGTAAATTTCGTGCTCCCTATACCTATAAATAGTGGTGCTGCACTTCATAATTCAACAGTGATTAATTGAATGAAAGTTTATACTTTATTATTCACTCTTCTTTATTTTGGCTTAAGTAATTTGCATGCTTGTTAATTGCTAAAGTACAGGAACTATAGGCTAATTAGATAATTGCTCTATCTAATTGCATGCTTTGTTTCGCCTCTATTATTCTCCACTTGGTTCAAATTGCGTGTTTAATTTAACTTGTTAAATTAGTAGTCTGTCGAATCCAAGGGTAAGGATTCTAGAGTTTTGAGAGCTGCGTCTTGCATACAGACTTTCCTTGGCAATTTTTCGCATTGAGTTCTTGTTTTCACAAGTTGAAATCAAGGGTTCACATCATTTTGTCTCTTTAAGTTAATTCAACTTAGAAACAATGCATTTCAATTGATTTTTCATGAAAATATACCAAAAAAAAAAGAAGATGAATTCTTAGTTAATAAAGACTGAATTGAAAGAAATTGCTTCCTTTTAAGTACTAATTTGGAGAGAGAGAAAGCTACTTGGGAGAGAAAGCGTGAAAGTTGGTTGTGATAGAGAGTTAAAATAGAAACAATGTAATTACAATAATTTTTCTGGCTAAACTAGTCATATTTGTTGTTGTTTGGGGTGAATTTAAAATTATTAAGAAGTTCCACTATAATATTTAATATTTCTCGTGTAATAAAAAACTATTAGAGTATCAAATTGATTATAATTATTTGTATTTGGGTATAATTTATAATTATTAGGGTGTCTTACTGCGCTTTTGTCATTTTTGGGGGCTGGTTTTTTAATTATTAGATTG
Organism: Leptodermis oblonga; assembly: GCA_016801395.1. Classification (NCBI taxonomy): domain Eukaryota; kingdom Viridiplantae; phylum Streptophyta; class Magnoliopsida; order Gentianales; family Rubiaceae; genus Leptodermis; species Leptodermis oblonga. Next base: position 21,150,827 of record CM028759.1, on the reverse strand, counting down.
TCACATAACAATATTCTAGTGACAACAAATATCTCGTCATTGGCTTTAGTGATAAGAAGTTGTTGTCACAAAAAATCGAGGCGAGTGATGATAAATTGTTGTCACTGAAAGCAATGACGAAAAAAGGTTGTCGCTAGCATTTATGACAATAGATTCTTGTCATTGAGGCATTTTTGGACTCAAAGAAAAAACAAAAAATAGAAAATCTCAGTGACAAGATATTGTCGTCACTGATGGTAATGGTAGTGACAATAAACATATCGTCACTAGCTTCAGTGACAAGAAATTGTTGTCACAGAAGTTCAAGGCTAGTGACGAGAAATAGTTGTCACTGCTCTCAATGACGAGAAATTGTTGTCACTGCCATCAGTGACGAGAAAAGCTCGTCACTATCTTGAGTGACAACAAATTCTTATCATTGAGGCATTTTTGGACTCTAAGAAAAAATAAAAAATAAAATATTTTAGCTACAAGATAACGTCATCACTAATGATATTCCCTATGACAACAAATACCTCATCACTTAATTTAGTGACAAGAAATTGTTGTCACAAAAGTTAAGGTTAGTGAAAGAAATTGTTGTCAATGACTTCAGTGACGAGAAAAGCTCGTCACTGGAGTTAGTGACGAGAAAAGCTTGTCACGGGGTTTAGTGATGAGTATTTCTCGTCACAAACTAATGTGACAACAACTTGTCATCACTAACATAAGACGTTGTGACAACAATTTTTTGTAACTGAAGCCAGTGACAAGATACTGTTGCCACTAACTCTAGTGACAATGTAATGTTGTCACAAGTTTTGATTAATAATGACGAGAGGCTGTGTTGTCACTATTTTTCGTCACTAAATGTAGTGACAAAATGTATGTCGTCACAATTTTATATTTTGGTGACAACTTAGTGACACATTTTATTTGTTGTCATTAAAATTGTTTAGGGATCATTTACTTGTGACAAGTTCAAATGTTGTCATTAAATACTACTTTTAGTGACAACAATTTAGTGACAACATTTGAACTTGTCACTAAAGCCCCATTTTCCTGTAGTGAGTATCATTTATATTCTTGAACATTATTAAAACAAAGCTAAATATTATTTTTTGTAAAAATAAAAAAATATTCTATCAATAACATATATTTTTTAAGGAAAAAAAAAATGTATACTCTTGAAAGTAGTATGCACTTTTAAAGAGTAAAACTAATGTTCTTATAGAATAAAAACAAAGAAACAAAATTAAATGTTTCACTAAAACTACTAGAATATTAATCTTGTAATTTGACAGTGACATTCTTGTAGTTTTAAGAGTATCACTCTCGATCAACAAGAGTATATTTAGCACCAGCAATAAAAAAATAAAAAAAAACACCTGCATTAGAGACGCGAGTCCATTGTTTGCACTCAGGGACATACATAAATTAGGGACATACAAGTTTTCGTAAAAAATGAACAGGAGAAAAAAGAAGTATTGTTAGATTTATATTTATGATTTTTTATGCATTCGATTGATAGTGATTCACAGATAAATCACCTGCAATATTAGAATATCCACAATTGGAAGGATTTGTCCCTCAGTTGAGACTTTATTAATCACCTGCGAAACTTCCGTTAGAGTCGAATGAACAATATAAAAATAAGATAATCTTATTCGAGCACGTAAGAAACTTTAATAAATTTTTTAATGACACGGTAATTAATGTCAGAATCATGCTAGAGTATATTGATTATTTTATTCATTCATTTTAAATTATCTAAAGTAATTTACTTTTAAAATAATACTGTAATAGATCAACAGTACTTTAGTATCTTTGAATATAAAAAGTAACCAATAATTTGCTTTAATATATTGCAGTAATAGCTTAATCCGTGACTTGACGAACCTGCCCCTCAATTCGCACTTCATGTTACGAGTGACATGCATGGGGAACTTTCGCTCCTATTGACAAAACAGTTGAGCGTAACCACCTACTTTTGAGCACTTAGCAGCTTTTTCAGTAATTAAATGATACTCCCTCCTAGGGCTGAGAACGAACACGAACGTTCACGAACAAGCTCGGGATCGGCTCGTTAAAAGCTCGGTTCGAGATCGTTTATTTATTAATAAACGAACACGAACAAAATTTTAGGCTCAATTAATAAACGAACAATAAATGAACAAAAGGGAGCTCGGCTCGATTACGTTCGTGAACAGCTCGATAAGAAAAAATAATTTTTACAAAAGATAAAATACATATATAATTTATCATTCATACATATTAACATGAAACTAAATTTGGTGTAGTGGTAAGACACTGCATGGAGAACCCAGAGGACATGGGTTCGAATCTCCACAAGCCAAATTTATTTTGGCAAGTGGAGATTCTGCCTACCGAGCTCGAGCTCGAGCCGAGCTCGAACTCGTAAATCTTATACGAGCTCGAGCTCGAGCTCCATTTCCAGGCTCGACTCGAGCTCGAGCTCGAGCTCGAGCCCAAGATAATGAAGCCGAGCCGAGCTCGAACATAGGTGTGTTCGGGCTCGGCTCGGCTCGATATCACCCCTACTCCCTCCATCTGAAGGGCTAATGAGAGAATAATATTTTTTAAAGTATCAACCGTGAAAAACATTACCATTTCTAATTTGACATAGTTCACTTATAATTATTGTTTTTCTTCTCAAAAACAAAAATCATACTTTGAAAAATATGCCAAATTGATCACCAAGTTAACAGAAAGTACACCATATTCATATCACATGTCCTTTTTTTAGGATATTTTCGCCCCTTTATCACTGTAGAAACTTGAAAACACTGCAATAAAACAGTTAACTGGAATCAACTATATCCCATGTCTATATAAACCATAAAAATCATCAAACAAACACGGAAGGATCTAAGAGGAGGCGGGCTGGTGCGGTTGCCTCCCTTTCCACCGGTCAGTAAAAGTGTTATTTAATGTTGAATTTTTTTCGCCCCCACAAAATCTCACCCCCACCCGCCTCAAGAAACCGCCTTATATTTATGGCTTGTACTGTTGAGCCTCTCTTATCTCTAGTTCTGGTTTCGCCACGGCAAACAAATAAGAGGAGGAGAGCTTAGTGCTTGCAGAAAAAACAAATTAAAAAGAAGAAAGGAAAATTCAAATATTCAAAACGCAATGAACATATATAGAAGCGAATCTGAGAATCGGCTGAAAAAAAAGAAAAGGGAATAAATAAATAAAAAAAGAGCGAGGAGGAAGAATAAGAGAAGATCGAGAAGTGGAGGCTGGATATGCGTGTAAGACCAGCTGGTACTTCAAATCCCTTGTCTATCTATGGAACGATGTAGAAGCAATATTACGTACCAAAGGCCATAAAAATTTTATTATAAGATGCTTAGAAGTAGCAACCCGGCCGGAAGATCTTGCTGGTAATATTGCTGGTGGTATGTCTTTGGTGGCGTGCTTCCTCCGTAGAACCGCTAACACGTCAAAACACAACCTGCATGCATTTTATCGTTGGGTTTGGATAATTGGAACTTCAAGGCTTAGGCTCGTTCTTTTTGTGACCGAATTGAAAAAATTTTGTTTTAGAGAAGGAATTTTTTTTAAATGAATTTCTTTTGGGAATTTGTGTAGGAAAAAACAGAAAAAGTGTATGATATGTTATTTTTTGAATTTATGGAAGTGGAGATTTAGATGGAATTCTAAATTTTGAATTTTGAATCGAATAGAAAATTAAGTTGTTTCTCTATGTTAAATTTTGAAAGAAAAAAAGTGATGATTAATTCTTCTAAAATGGAATGGAAAAGAACATATCCATAATAGCTCTTGTTTTGGAGGCTCGGAGCCTTTCAAAGGTACAAGAGAAAGATTTGAAATAACTTTAATTTCTGCAAGCAGTTATTTTTAAAAACCATATAAAAATCATGAAAGAATTTATTATTATTGTATTTTTGGTGAACTCCTTATTTCTAAAACTAACGTATACTTCGTGGCAGAACCAAGCCCATAATGCCTGGTCGGGTACTATATTCAAAAATTTTCCATTCAAATATTAATTTAATTTATTTTCACTTTTTTCCCTATTTTTTCTTTTTTCTTTGGTTGGACAAAGTAGGCTATTTTTGTAATTTCACAGCACTAGGGATACTTTCAAAAAAATTAAAGTGGGGCAATTGCACCACCAGGCTAAAGCTGGCTCCGCCCTTACATATACTTTATTTGTCTCATATAAAGAGTCATGTTTCAAAATGTACATTGTAACTCAAAAAACAATTACAGCATTATGGACTAATTTAATGAGAAGGCAATAATATAATTTAACATTTTTTTAACAAGGGGGAAGGTACAATTTTGCACTTATAATTTTTGTTCTCAAAAATACCCTTCAATGTTTATAATGGGGTTAATTATGCCCATTGGCAGATCCACGGGGTGGTCCCCGAACCCCTCCAACCCCCTCTCCCACCTTTATTAGTAGTGTATTTTTCAATGGCAAAAAAAAATTTATATATGTATTTTACAATTTAAAAAAAATTTGTTCATATATTGGACCCTCTCAAAGATTTTGTTCTCGTTCTAGCACTGATTATGCCCTTCCCATCCAAGTCACCTGCCACATCAGACTAGTAAAAAACTGGATTCGCTAGTACTATGGTAAAAAAAAATTAGACAAAATCACTTCCGCCATCATCTTCTTCCTCATTTTAGCTCCCTTCACTGTGTGTTGACTGTAGATGTAACGGACCACCAAAACGAAGCCCAATAGTTTAGAATTTTCTTCAGTTGAAGATTCAATCAAGAAAGGAATCAATCAAAAAAAAAAAATAACACCAGCATGGATCCACGGGAGAACGGCACAGAGGACAAACCAGCATGGCCCTTCCTACATAAATAAGGGCTCTGTTTAATAATATAAATTTGGACTTTTTTTATATTATCAGAAATGTAAAATAGAATTATCACGTTAAGAGTCAATATTCATGTAACGGTCTGAGTGTTCAACATGAGACTGCATTGTGTGTAAACGCGCGCAGCACTACTTCATTATTAAATTTTTTTATACTTTTTAGAAATAGATCATACATTTTATTTTACAAACAATGTTTATAACATTGAAACTATTATTATTATTATTATTATTATTATTTTAGAAATATGTACTAGTTTTTATCTTACATACACTACTTATACTCTTAAAAGTAAAAACATCTTATTACTACTATTATTATTATAATTTTTTTAGAAATAGACACTACGTACTTTTTAGATTACATGTATTACAGTTTTAAAGAGACACTACTTCCACCCTTAAATTTGGTACGCTTTACTTTATATGCACTATTTTTATACCCTTAAAGTGAATTTTATTATTATTATTAATTTGTTTTTTAGAAATAGGTACTACTTTTAATATTACATGTGCTACTTTGTTAAAGAGACTCTATTTCTACCCTTAAATTCGGTACGTTTTATTTACATGTCAAATTTTGTTTTCTTATAATGTTTATAAATAGGTTCTACTTTTTATATTGCATGCGTTACTTTTTTGAATAAACAATATTTGTGAGTGTCTATTTTAAAAACATAATTATTGTCTCATTAAAAATATCAATTTTAAATATTATCTCTTTAAAAAAATTTAATTTTTCACAAAATTGGGACCCTATAAATTGGGGGCCCTGAGCCCGTGCGCGCACCTCGCACGTGGCTAGGGCCGGCCCTAGGGACCAGATGAGAATAAAGCCACATATTACAGAGGGAGCGTGAAAAGCATGCTTACACCTCTGCAGCTTCTTTAATTCTTCATCTTCTTGAAAAACCCACAAACAAACTGGCAAACTGCACGTTCATATTCATTATAAACATCCTGCGACAACGGCGACCCTTCTTTCTTGCACTTGAAACTCGAAATCAAGTGCGCATTCGGAGCATCAAAACGCCGACTCAAGCTCCGGCCTCGAGCCGCCTCGCGGAAGGAGCCATCCCTTCGCGGGGCGGGCGGGCGAGCAGCATCTTAAGATGATCAAGTTGTACATCACAAGCAGGATGACCGCCGTTCTGACCCCACCAAACCAAAGTACAACAGAGGCAGCGGTGAATTTGGGGGCAATGGCGTATAGAGCATTGGGGATTCCACCATGGCAACAACAACATCCACTTTCTTGTTGTTTTGTGTCGTTATTTACAATAGATATATATATATATATATATATACATACATATATGTATAATAACAATTAGCAGTAGTAATTGTAAAGTTGTGATGCCTAAGGAGAAATGAATTGGAATAATAATATTTTGATGAGAAGAAGCAGCTGCAGAGCAGTGCTGTTTTACCCTGCTAATAAAGATGGATGGTGGTGAAGATAACTAAAACGGGTAAGAAGATGAAGTGACGGCGTTGGTTCTGTTTCTACGGAGAGTTTGGGAGAATTGGACGGGAAGGGCATAATTAGAGGTGGCCAAGGTTCCGGTTCGGTTCGAACCGAAATCGACTCAAAACCGGACCGGCAGTTTTGGAACCATGGCCCACAGTTCCAGAACCAGGACCAAAACCGCCTTAGGAGGTTCCGGTTTAACCATCTAGAAAACCGGGAACCGCCAATTCCCTACTTACAGTGCTAAAAACTATATAGCACTTGAATTTCAAATAGGGGATTCAAACCCTTGCCCTCAACTTTGTATCGAATCTTAAGGAAGGCTCAATAACCACTCAAGCTACTTTCTATTTTGTTTATTTTTTTCTTCTTATTTTACTAGTATATTATATGTTCATTTACATATAAGTTACTTAATTATTTTATAGTACATATATTATAATAATATATAAAAGCATGGTCTAATTTGCCTTATTCTATTATTAATATAAGTAATCATTAAATTAAAGTATATATAAATATAGGGGCATGTTAGTTGCAGGAACCATTTTACTAAACACAGGACACTTTTTAAAATTTTAAGTGGTGAAAAGACATTAATGCCCTTGATTCTAACTTTTAAAAAACAAATTACCCACATTTTTTACCCTAATTTTCCCACCTTTTTCATCCATATGAACACTACATGCACTACATTTCCTCTCAAAATATCCTCCCATTTCCTCTCAATCTTCTCCTTAAATACTACATTCATTCCATTAAAAAACTTGCATTTTGCTTGCGTGCCATGGACGGAAATGCAAATGAAGATCCATATTCCACGGTACGTATCACATTTCAATGTTTATGGACAAAAGGTAGCACATTTTTTATGTTTTTCGTTCACTGGGGGAGAATCGCCCAAGGGGGGCTATTTTATCAGATAAAATCGCCCCCCATAGGCAATTTTATCTGATAAAATTGCCACAGGTCACCGATTTTATATAAGAAAATCGCCTCCTTCTGGCGCTTTTCTTATATAAAGTCGATGGCCTGTGGTGATTTTATCAGATAAAATCGCCTATGGGGGGCGATTTTGGGCGATTCTCCCCCATTTAATCGCCCCAGATAGAATCGCCCAGAAAGGGCGATTCTAAGGCATATAGGGAAATGTCCCGTAAAAACACTAGTAGCAAGCTGACTGGTTGTCCCTTTCAATTATTAGGGAAAGAAATTAGTGGGGGTAGCTGGAAGCTGAGTGTCAGCACAGTCATGAATTACCCCTTGTTAGAAACTGGCATCAAAAGCACTCCAAGTTGAATGAAGAGGAGAAGGAGAAAATTTTATAAATGATGAAGATAAATTTGGCTCCAAAGCAGATGTTGGCAAAACTGTGATATGACAATGCGACCAATGTCACACGCATTAGGCAGGTGTACAACGAAACGGCGAAGGTTAGAAGAGGGGAGATTTAAGCACTATACAATATTTCTTGAAACAAATGCATGATTACAGGTACCACTATTGGTACACAGCAGAAGATGAGCGTAATGCTCTTGAAAACGTGTTCTTCGCCCATGAGGATGTTCCTAGTCTGCTTCATACGTTTCCTTACGTATTGTACATGGATACGACATACAAGACCAACCGGTATGACATGCCGATGCTTCAGATAGTAACACATGTTCTGACGGATCAATACATTCATGTTGCTTTTGCTTTCTTGAGGGATGAGACCTATGCAACTTATTTCTGGGCTATGACTAGGTTGAGGCAACTTTTTGAGCCAGTGAAATATCTACATGTTGTTATGACGAACAGAGAGTCGGCTCTACTCAAAGCTATGCACAATGTTTTCCCTGATGCTAAACAACTACTACGCAGAAGGCATATTGCCATGGATGTGAAGAAGAAAGCATTGACTGTGTGTACGGACAAAGAGATATTAGATGAGTTTGAAGGTCGGTGGAGAAGAGTGATGAGTGCTCTAATGTATGAAAAGTTCACGAAAGCTGTGGAAATCATTGAGACTAAATATAGAAGCCGGTGGATATCTGTGGTTAATTATATGCACCATACATGGTTGGATCCCTACAAGACCAAGTTTATCTCATTCTGGACTAAAGAGATAAAATATTATGGAGGGCGCACAAACAACATGTGAGACTCTATTAAATTTTGTCGCATATAGTTATAGATATGAATCCATTATACTTTATTCTCTGTGTTAAAGCATTAATTTTGTCCGTTTTCTATCTCTGCAGGGCTGAGAGTGCGCACGCAATGTTGAAGCGTGCCATTAAAATTGATAGAGGATCATTTCCTACAATTTTTCTGGGCATTAATAAGATGATAAAGTTGCATTTGGGTAAGATCCGTAGTAAAATAGAGGCATCTCGGAGCAAAACATTGCGTGAAGCCAACTACATGTTGTATAGTAGGATCAATGGGAGAGTTTCGCAAGATGCCATACTATTGTTGGTAAATGAATACAAAAAGAGAGGTGCAGTCTATGGGGCAAATAGTGAGCTGTGTGGTTGTGAACTACGAACCAGCTATGGCTTGCCGTGTGCGTATCAGATGGTTGAAATGGTCAGGAATTACACACCTATTGATCCTTTGGATATGGACCTCTTCTGGAGGACCCTATCTTTGGACGAGGGAAACATGCCTAGCGATGAAGAACTGCAAACAACACAAGGGCGACTGTATGAGATGTATGTTGAGGCCTCGCTGCATCCGACTGCGGACATTTATAGAGTAGCGGGTGTCATGCATAGCACTTTGCATCCAGAGATCGTTGACCTCGCTGATCCGATACAAAGGCCACATAGGGGAAGGCCGAGGAACAACTCTACGCAGCGAGAGCTATCGGGCTACGAGCATGCCGAGAGGGACGCCAGCATAGGCAAAGGAAGATCCAGAGGCTGAGGTAAATATAGTTGGCATATACGTTTCAATTGGTTTTTATTGGTTTTTTTTTTTTTTTTTGGCACTTCTTCATTATGGCATCTATTGTTTCATGCATTCGAATAACATGTGCAGGGCGCAGCAGGTCAAGTGGGTCATCAACCAGGAGGAATCGAATGACTTCTAACGAATCCAACTGGCTTTTCAACCTGCCGTCTTTGGTAAAACCGTTTGTGTTCGATTATGTGGTGGATAAAAAAATGTAATGGGGGACGGACACTGCGGTTTTAGGGTAATATCTAAATTCGTACATGGTGACGAGTCACTTTGGTCTCAAGTCCGGCGGGAGCTGTTACATGAACTTCACGCGTATGCCTCATTATGGTTTGGAGTTCTCGGTGAAGCAATGTACGATAAAGCTCTTACAGTGTTGGATTACCATTTAAGTCCTGCAACAGAGGAGTTTTTGTTTAACACTTATCTATTTGGCCTACTTGTCGCCACGAGGTACCAGAGGGTATTTACATTCTACGGCGCGGAATGTTGCACCTTCCTTCCACTTTGCTTGCAGGAGTCCGGCGTTTATGATGATCCGAACACGTATATCACTATGGGTCATATCCGGAGAAACCATTTCATTTGTTTGGAAACGAGGGGTGAAATCTTGTTGCCCCCAATCTGTGTGTTGTGGCGACACCATAAGGAAGACATGATGGATGAGTTGAAGGACAAGTTACAATCTCGCTTAGATAATTATCAAAGGCGGTACGTCGATAGCAGAGGTAATGTAGACACCGAACCCACAATAGTTATCGATTAGGGTTTAGGGATTTTATGATTTCAAAAGTTTAGGGTGTATGTTTGGTTTGCATTGAAAATTAGATGTACAGTAGGATTAGACCACATTTGTTTACTTCTGTGGCAAATTTTAAGTGTATTAATGTATTCTAGATGTATTACTGTATTAATTTGAAGTGTCTGCAGCAAAGTAATGTATTCAGCAATTTTCCTTAATGTATTAATGAAAATTTAGTGAACATTAGGATTAGATGTATTTACACAGTAATGTTTTCAGCAAATTTCAGTAATGTATTACGAAAACTTAGAGGTACAGTAGCATTAGACTAAATTTGTTTACTTTTCCAGCAAGTTTGAAGTGTATTAATGGAGTATTGTGTGTTTAGCCTCGTGAAATTTGGGCAGAGTCTCCCCTGTACATGAGCACCTTAATACCTGTTCAGACCACATAATGAATCACTAAATTAACATTTCTAAATCATTCACCAGCAAAACTTAGTTAATCGCACTAATTAAACATCCTAATTGTATACGGGAATAAAAACAATTCACTCGGCCACCATTACAGTTAATTCACTAATTACATAATCCAAGCATAAGGAAGACAATGCACAACGGCTGAAAAAGAGGTCGTATCGCAAGTTCTTCGAGTCCCGGCGTCAGGGCCTCCAAATGATAAGCAACCTCTGCAATAGCCTACCTACGTGTCTCAGGATTGATGGCGTGTTCAACCCTTGGATGAAAAAAAACTGCCCTAGATGCTAAATATTGAAGTCGATGCAACAAGTAAAATTATACTCCAATCAGCAACTAGTAAGACAGATATAGGTACAAATAAAATCTAAAATCATCATAAACTCACTGCATTGAGGGACAACTGAGTAGGATCAGGAGTGTATTCCTCGACCGGACCCCTACTGACACGGATGTGCGACTGCGACCGGAAGTACTTAAGGTAACCCTCGCATGCTTCATCAGTGTACTCGGCCCTCTTCATATCCCGCAGAAGCCTTGTATGAGAGATTTCCCAACCACTGAGGTCAGCAACGTACTTGCGGACATACTTCTTTGTCTCTGGGCCTCTGTAGCACTCCTTTGGTTTGAAGACTTGAAAGGGAATTTGTTGGGCGTAACCGAACTGTCTAAACACCCGATCCGGCATGTAAGGCTCTTCAACGTTAACGCAACATATAAGTCCCCTATACAAGGAAATTTTATGGACCAATGCCGGATTGGGCTCAAATGGTATCCAATTAACCTGTCCGTCAATAAAACAAATCAACAAAGATAGGACAGAAATAGGAAAAAACCGTTTACAAACACACAGAATGGACATATTATCTCGTTCGACTGCAGTGCATCTAACGCCCTCCTGTAAGTCTCCAAATTATATTTTGCAACACGCTTCTTCCCGGTACCAACTTGCCATTTCATCGCCGCAGCCCATCCAGTATTCCACGACCTCTTCTTCGGTGGGCTGAATGTTGGGAAATATCCATATATCCAGCTCTAATAAGAATGAACAGAAGAATAATTAAAACATATGGCACCCCAAAATACAGCACTGTATAGTAAGGAAAGCAACATGTTCATTGTCAAACCTGCAGTAAAGTCAAACAAGCAGAAAATTACGCACTTTGTGCCCTAGATGCCTTCCCAATTTGGCCATATAAGTATGCCAAGCAAGCTACGCCCCATGAGTACTCATTTGCTGTTTCAATATCGTGAAGGAAAGTTAAATACTACGCAGAGACGTGGGTTTTTGACTTGTCCATGAACAAGGAAAGCCCCAAAACCCACAATAAATAACCCAAGGTGACATTCACTTGATCAAATCTACCGGCACAATTTGCCTCAATGCTTGTTAACTTCACAAATCCAGGCTTATCCAGTTTCACTTTATCTTTTCCCAACACAGCTGCAACATCCGTCGCTATTTGTGCAGTTTTTGTTTTTCCATAAATTGGCTTACCCCCAAGCGGAATGCGCAGTATGTAGGCAACATCATGCAATGTTATTGTCATCTCCCCGAATGGCAAGTGGAATGAGTTGGTCTCTGGATGCCACCTCTCCACAAAGGCATAGAGCAGAGAGGCGTCTAACTCATCATGCATGCACTGTACTAAATGGGCCAAACCAGACCCCTCTACAAGTTTTTTCATGTCATCGTCGCCTGGCCAATTTTTCAAGCGATCGGACCCATTGTGACATTTCAATATCTCCCGTTCCTACCAAATGTAAAGAATGGAATTACAACAGAGGGATACAATTTCTAAAGCATTTCTTTTGTAAAAAAGAATTTAAACTATGCGAAAATACTGTATTGTTTCACTTTGGAGCACAAGTAATGAAGCATATATAATTAGGAAAAAATTAATTGCTCAAATTCATCAAAAAAAAGAAGTACGCAATTTAATAGAATTACCTCTCCATGCCAAACGTGGTAGGCAGTGTGGCCTTTGAAACTCAAAAGCAACTCAGGGATTATAGGACTACCTTCGAGCGGATGGTCTAGCTCCCTGTAATCCTTTCACCTTACAATCACTGCCCTAGCGTCACTGCCCATTAGTCCTTTCCCTGCTCTCCTAGTTGGTTCGATGCTTGTATTCGCCCCTTCAGCATCACTTCTTCCACAGTCCCTCTCGCCGTCACCATCATCATGGACATTTCAACATCTGAAAATGGCGGTTTAAAAGGTTGTTCGGTAAATGACACACCGATGTACTCATTTTCAGAGACAGAAGGTTGAACTGAGTGTTCCGTAATAGGAGCAGTGACATTCCCAATCGCAGAAGATGCTCGCGATCGTGCCACGACCTTCCTCGAATGCTCAGACGCCGTTAGAGGAACACGAGGGGCCTTTTCAGCATCTGGAATAATAGGCTCCCCGGATTTATCCGGAATACCACTCTCCCAGGATGTTTCCGGATTACTACTCTCTCCGGATTTGGATATTTTCCCCGTCTGACGAAATATATTACCTTTAAATCTATCCCCCATCTGTAATTACAAGGTTGCACAGCAATTAATATTAATAAAAATATAGAGCCAAACAACATATTAACAGGAAAAAAATTAAACAGCAAGACAGAAAAATGAAAATCTCTTGAAATAGGTGATTTTCTTAGATCTAGGCGTTTTTCCCTAAAAAAATTGCCTGTTTCAGGCGATTTTCGTAGGTTAATCTGCCTGGATTGGGAATTTTTCCCAAAAATTCACCTCTTTTCGGCCATTTTTACCCGAAAAAAAAAACCCCACTAGGTGGCGTTTTTTTTGGGACGAAGCGATTTTCCGGTTTGTTCGTCGAAAAATCGTTTTTCCGACGAACAAACCCGAAATTTACACTAAAATGTTAACTCCACAGCCGGAATCGCAACATAAGCACTACCAAACATTACTACACAACCAATACAATGCAATCTTTCAAGATTCTAAACAAAATTTCCATTCAAAAAATCCCCGAAATCCCGACAATATACATTCATGGAAATTGCATGTTAATTATGCACAAAACAGCCGAAAAACGCAACAAACATCTGATATCAGTCATACACTTGCCCATAAACTTCACAACAACCAACTAAATGCAAGTTGAAGATTTTGAAAAAATTTTAAAAACACAAAACAAAACGACCAACCGATGTGGAGAGGCTGCGTCGGCGGCAGAGAGGGATGGACCGGCGGCAGCGGAAATGGAGAGCTTGGCACGGATGGAAACGGAGAGCTGCGGTGGTCGGACGGACGGCGGGAGCTCTTGCCACGGCCGACGGAAATGTAGAAGAAGGAATGGGGAAGAAGGCCGACTGGAATGGGATGAAAGGCCGACTGGATTTTTAAATGGGGCAGTGAATTTTTTTTTACTTTAAGAGAGTGAAGGGCATTTTGGTAATTTCTCAGGCTGAAATTTAAAAAAGTGTCCTACGAATAGTAAAATGTGTCCTACTGATAACAATTCTGTAAATATAAACTAATTATTATATTAAACTTGCTTTAATTGGAACGAAATTAAAATTGTGACAGAATCGTAATCAGAGCTGTGATAGAACCGGGAACCGGTGGTTCTGGAACTGTTTCTGAACCGGAACCGGCGATTCTAGAACAGTCCTGAAACCTTTCTCCCAAGGTTCCGGTTCCGGTTCCACTTTCCATGGAACCAGAACCGGCGGTTCCAGAACAGAAACCGGTGGTTCTGGAACCGTGGTCATGTCTAGGCATTATACCACATTATAAAGGGCCTGTTCTTTTGGTTTTGGTTTTGGTTTCAATACTAAATTTAATATATTATAATCAGTTTTCATCATTTCTAATACAACTTTTTACTATTTAGCTATACTCTTTTACATTTTCAATACACTTTTTATATTATAAAACTATTTTCAAACCCATAAAAAAGAACAACCCCAAATATTAAGGGCATTTTTGAGCAAAAAAAAACAAAAACCTATAAAGGGAAAAATGCACCTTTGCAAAGTATATCAAAATGAGATATATTTCAAATATGTGCGCAGATGCTGCACAAACCACACTACTAAAAAAATTTTAAACAGTTTTTATTGATAACTTTAAACTGGCCACTAAGACTGCAAAAATTGTCATTCAAAGTGTTTAGTGACCAATTATGTGGTGGTCACTACCTCGTCAATAAAGCTCCAAAGCTAAAGATATTTAGTGACAACTTGACGGTGGTTACTAAGGGCCTGTTCTTTTCCAACAGTTCAAACTTGGTTTGAAACCAAGTTTTGTGAAGAAACCCACAACTTCTCAAAAACCTTGTTCTTCTCAAAAAGTTTCAAACTGAGTTTCAAGATTTTTTTCCTTCTTCTCCTTCCTTCCTTCTTCTTCTTCTTCTTCTTCCTCTTCTTTTTTTTCACTGCCGCTGCCACCACCGGCCGCCCACCGCCGCCCAGCCGCAGTCGCCAAACTCTCATCTTCTTCTCCTTCTTCTCCTTCTTCCTTCTTCTTCTCCTTTTTATTCCTTCTTCTTCTTCGTCCTTCTTCTTCTCCTTCCTTCTTCTTCCTCTTCTTCTTCTTCTTCTTATTCCTTTTCCTTCTTCTCCTTCTTCTTCTCTCCTATCGCCGCCCACAGCCGACCACCGTCGCCCACCGCCGACCACCGCCGCCCACCGCTGCTTTCTTCGCCAAACTCTCATCTTCCTTGTGTTCTTCCTTCTTCTTCTTCCTTCTTCTTCTCCTTCTTCTTCCTTCTTCTTCTCCTTCCTTCTTCTTCTTCTTCCTTCTTCTTCTCCTTCCTTCTTCATATAAGATTCTTCTTCTTCTTCCTCTTCTTCAAGCCCGCCGCCCACTGCCGCATACAGCCGCCCACCGCCAAACTCTCATTATCACTCTCTTCTTCTTCATCATCTTCTCCTTCTTCATCTTCATCACTCTCATCTTCTTCCTTCTTCTTCTCCTTCTTCATCTTCATCACTCTCATCTTCTTCCTTCTTCTTCTTCTTCTTCTTTGGCGGATGTGGTTCATTAGAGGTGGCGGCGGGGCGGATGGTGGTGGAAGGTGTGAAATTGGAGAAAGAGTGAAAGGGGAAGGAGATGGACTGAAAAAAAAAAAAATTGCCCAAAAGTTTTTTTTTAAAACTTGTTTTGAAACCCGTGTTTGGTTAAATTGGTTTGAAACCAAAAAGTTTTCAAAATGTTTTTCCAAACTTGGTTTCAAATGTTGGAAAAGAAAATCTAATGGATTAGTGGTCACTACTGAACTTAGTGACCACGGTTTGTGGTCACTAAATTGGTCACTGAAAATCCCAAATTATTATTGATTTAATGACAATCTGGTCACTAATAACCTTGTTGTAGAGTACTCGGTGACCAAGGATTATGGTCACCACTACTTTGTTTGAAACAAATTTTAGTGACGACTAATGTCATCTAAATTCTTAGCACTATATAGTCTATACGTGGTGACCAGATTTAGCGAGAACTCAAGTGGTCACTAATATGATGCTGAATATGGCGAGTTTGTTTAATTGTGGTCAATAATTTTATTCTTATTCATCATTAATATAGTAGCTGTGAAATGTGGTAATACAGTAGCTATAACATGAGGAATAAAATGGCGAACAATCAAAGTACAAACTAATAGTAAATATTATTTGTCTAGAAACATTTCATCATCATGACGGTCAGGAGAAAGCATCAATACGTGAATGTACTCTCCAAAAGATGGAGTACGATACTTTGCTAAAGGGGCTGTTTTCTTTTGTTTTGGTTTTGGTTTTATTTTTTGTTTTTACAATAAATTTAATATATTATAATTATTTTTTATTATTTTAATATAATTGTTTGTTGTTTAGTTATATTCTTTTACATTTCCAATACACTTTTTATATTATAAAACTATTTTTTAAAAACATGTTTTCAAAATCGAATTTTAAAACATTATAAAGAACAAAGTGTTACAAGTACTAAATGAAAAGAAAAAAAAAAAAAAAGAAGCTATAATATAAGTAATTCAAATCCATGTTTAAGGCAATCTAATATCCCAACTAAAATTCTTGCAAAACAGTGTATCGATCTTAACAAAACTTTAGGGATCTACTAGTCTTTTTGTATGTTTTTAAGTTAACTAAACTTACAAACAATGCATCTCAACAACTTTTTTTGAAAATATACACAAAAAGTATATTTTAATTTAGGGTGAAATACAGTTTCCTCCCTATGATTTTAATCAATAGACAATTGACCCTCTGTAGTTTAAAAATAAACAATTCACCCCCTTCTGCTTTAGGACTAAAATGTCCAATGAATGAAAAACATCCAAACTAACAGTAAATGATGAAATCTCAAGAATATCCCGTGGCAAAAACAAAAATTACTAAATAATGAAGAAATTTGTTTTCGGCGACCCCCTGATGTAGACGGTTGTACACATGCGGATAATGTTGCCAAGGACCTTGTGATTAAGTGACAAGCTCTTACAAAACCTTTAACTCACGTTCGGATTTAAAAAAACAAAGGAAAAACTATCCTGACCAACTTGTTTATAAATTCGAACCAAGTGCAAGAAAAGAGGTGTGAAACATGCGAACAACTAGGCAGAGCAAGAACCTAATTGGCTAAGTTTCATGCAATTATGTAAACTACGACATGCAAATACATAAAGCAATAAAAGGAGGTACTTCAAACACTAAGTTTTTGATCTGAAATACTCTGTCTTTATTTGATGAATTCGGTCCCCTTAAATAAGAGAAGGGATGGCCGAAAATACAAGACTTAGAAAAAGAAAAGAATTAGAAGTGGAAATTAACCAAGAGGTTAATTTCTTGTACAATTACCAAACCTGGAAAGAAGTAGGAATGGTAAGAAAAGGTAACTAAATTTCGGTCACCTCATCAATGGGTGATTACCGAAAATTACAACTCCTAAATCAAGAAGGAAAGCTAATTATAAAACAAGTGGGAAAAGAATAAAAATCCTACTCCCAAAAAGAATAAGGAAACCCTTTTTGGAAACTAACTAAAAATAAAATAACTTAATTAAAATTTTGAAAATTCCCCAAGCCGTGTGGCTTTTTCCTTGGGCTGGCCGTGTGGGCTTTTCTCCTTGGATTGGCCGTGCGGCTTCTCTTGTGGACTCCTTGGGCTGGCCGAAAACTTGTGGGCTGGTCCATGAGTTTTGGGTCGGCCCAAGTTGTAGGGAACTTTATTTATTTGTTTCTTTTAAGTCCAAGAACCTCCCGGCTTCTTCAAGACTTCAAGAAACAGCCTACTTCTTTATTGTGGACTTGGGAATTGCGCTTCCTCTGCAAAGATGTGTAGAAGATTCGCAATTTGTACATTTCCTCCATTTTGCTCCAAGGCGTTGTCTTCTTTTTGGCCGTCCTCTTTGTTGCGTGGATTCTTACTCCTAATGTGTGTTGTTTTCGCCCTTGATGTCCTCATCATTCCCTCCCGGTTGGAAAGGATTCGCCCTCGAATCCAAGTCGCTGAAAATAAACAGAAACAAGTTAGAAAGATTAACACAAAACATAGAGCATGCTTACCTGTCAAATGAAGCTTGTAAGCATAAGGCCTTATTGTGGACACGAGCTGAAAAGGTCCAGCGCCATCACGAGCGTTAAGCTCCTTGGACATCTCTTTTGCCGTGTAGATAACATGTAACATTGCTGTGTAGAAGTCCTCAAGGTGCGTGCTATCCCCGGCATGCAGAGGCGACGGTTCTGGCTCGGGCTTGCATGGGGGGCGGCTCTGGCCAGGTACGAAGTCGATCTGATGTTCAATCCCTTGTAGCGGCGGCAGACCCTGAGGCAGCTCTTCTGGAAAGACATCGGGGACTTCCTGCAACAAAGAATCAACTACTATAGGGATATCGTCAGGGTTAGCACAATTATCTTGACATACTAAAACAAATACATCATCACTGCTGTCTAACACTTGACCTATCTCTCCTCTCGTTGCAAAACAACTACTCCTAACTTTGTCCTGATCAGGCTTATCAGAGTTCGCCTGACTACCCTTTACAAGTTCTTTCCCCTTACCCTTCGCTTGGCGCCTTTCAGCTTCCCAGATTGCGAGTGACTCCTTCATACGAACAGCTTCTGATCGCACTTCAGCCGGTGGCATTGGTAGGAACGTGTGGATCTTGCCCTCCTGGCAGACCGAGTAAGTGTTGGCGACCCCATCATATGTTGCCTTCAGGTCAAAGAGTCATGGTCGTCTGAGTAGAATGTGACAAGCCTCCATTGGCAGAACATCACATAAAACCGTGGATTCGAACTTACCGATAGCGTATGGTACGCTCACCTGCTTTGTGACTCTGTAGCCGTCTGAGCTGTCGAGCCATTGAAGCCGATAAGGACGTGAATGATTGATGACAGGGAGGCGCAGCTTATCAACCATATACTCACTAGCAACATTAGTACAACTCCCTCCATCAATAATCAGGACACATAACTTTCCATTTACCTTTGTCCGGGCATGGAAGATGTTTGTCCGTTGGGACGTGTCTGGGACAGCAGCTGTTGTCTGAGTGCGAGTAACCAAGTTCTGAGATGGATCTTCTTCAAGGAACTCGAATTGCTCCACTAGTGCAGACGGAGTGCTGTCAGTCAACTCCTGTGTAGGGTCAACGGTTGGTTCTTCTTCTTCCTCCTCTGAAATGTACTCACCATCTTGGCCCAATAATACCTTCTGGATGTTGAGACAGTCACGCATGTAGTGGCCACGGCCTGAGCATTTGTGGCAAATCACGTTGCTGATGGACTGTCTGGGAGTTAATGGTGTCTTGCTTGGCGTTGAAGAAGAAGAGGTGGCGGCAACAGGGACTATGGCCTTGCGTTCAGACATGGTCGGCCTCCTTGCTGGTGGCGAGTAGGTCGGATTCTTGCGCCAGGCTGGTGGGGCGCTGGTAGGTGTCTGGACTGGTGGAACGGACTTCAGATACTCCTCCATAACCCGAGCTTTGTGCAGCATGTCTGTCAGCGTTGTAGCATTCTGCAATTCCACAGCTAAAGCAATACCCCTGTTTAAACCACTAAGAAAACGAGCCATAGATGCGGGCTCATCTTCCTGTACATTAGCCCTAAGTTTTGCCATCTCTAATTTTCTATAGTACTCATCTACAGACATAGAACCTTGTACAAGAGTATGTAATTTTCTATACAATTCTCTAAAGTAATAGTCCGGTACAAAAGTCCTACGCATAGAAGTAGTCAAATCAAACCAAGAGAGAGGCGGTGCGCGGGCACGCATAGGGCGCGTATTCCTGCGCTGGTCCTGCTGTTGATTCCACCAGATTAGGGCATAGTCGGTGAAATGGACCACTGCAAGTTGGACTTTCTTGCGTTCCGGGATCGCATGAAGTTCAAAAATGCGCTCCATCTTCATCTCCCAGTCGAGATAGTCCTCTGGATTCGTGCCTCCGGCAAAGGGCGGAACGGTTGTCTTGCACTGACTGAGGCCTGCGAATGGCTGGTCTACGGCGTTGGGGCCTGGGCCGGCAACATCGTCGTCTGAGTCTATGCGCCTCTGTTCCCGTTCAGTCCTGAGGTCGGCGACTTCCTCCGTGAGTGTAGCGAATCGCGCGGAGAGTTGCGCAATCGCAGCCAGGATTTGCTCGTTTCCCAAAGGGTTAGGAGCACCTCCACCTGACATTGGATAAGGAAAGCGAAAATATGTCTGCTAAGAATAAGGAAAAGTGAGAAAGAACCTTACCCCCTTATTCCCCCAAGTGTTTCCCACCTAATAGCTACACACAACCCTGTGTTTCACTCTAGGGTGGCGCCCTGTATAAGATGTGCACTCAAGCCTTTTTCCACTCAAACCTCCCGGTATTGATAAATGTATAAGGCACGCAGCAAATCACACAAAAGCAATGACACTTAAGAAAGAAGCAAAAATTTTCGCAAAAACCACACTTGGTTCTATTTTGAAAAATCTTTTCGCAAAACGATGTTTATGTAATATAATTCAGATATGATGTACACAACAGGAAATTTCGGGGTTAAGCCCTCAAATTTCAGAAAAGATGAGTGTGCACGATGACAAAATCCAAATTATAATTTAAAGATCTAATGTTCAGGTCGCACGAAAAGATAACTAGGCAATTTGAAAGCAGGGCAATTCAAAGTGAATAGAAGCAAAGAACAATAAGCAGAGTTGAAACAACTTTAGGAAAGTCTAAACTACCCAAAGAAGCGATCACCCACCCAATAGGTAATCAAGAAACTAATCCCCACAAATTATCAAGGCTTCTAATATGCAAAACAGTACACTAATTGCGAAACTAACACCCCCTAGTGGCCGAAAACAGTACCACTTTTAGCAATATGCGATTTTCAATTACGAAAAACCCTAGGGCCAGCAAAAACAATTTTTGATTTACTAGCCTAATCCCAGAGATAATCTTAGCAGCACAAGGATACAAAATCAAGAATTCACTATATTTTCAAGAATTCGAAAGAAAGTATCCAAAACTAGATCATGCAATTTTACAATGCGCAAACAAGTGAGCTGCTTAATGTCAACCGCAAAACTCACAATTTTTCAACAAAATCAGCACCAAAAAGGGGTAGCAAAGTGTCGCAAAAACCGAGCAAACAAACCCTCGTGTAGCAAGAATTAGCGACGAAAAATCCGAGAAACCCTAGTTCAAAATCCGAGTAATAGTTTGAAATTTAAGGCCCGATTTTCGGTTTATGAAATTTCAGCAAGGGTTACGATTTAATGAAAAGAATTTTCGGCCTTTAAAGATGGAAAAACAGTACCAAAATCCGAAAATTCAAAAGCTTGAAGAAAAAAAAAAAATTTCCCCCAAGAAGATGAGTTCAATTCCAAGAATTTCAAGAATAATCAAGACTAACAAGGAAAAGAAAACACCTGGAAAGGATTTGATCGGTTGATCTCCTCCGGTCACGAAACCACTCCTTAGCTCTGATACCAATTGATGTGGACGGTTGTACACATGTGGATAATGTTGCCAAGGACCTTGTGATTAAGTGACAAGCTCTTACAAAACCTTTAACTCACGTTCGGATTTAAAAAAAAAAAGGAAAAACTATACTGACCAACTTGTTTATAAATTCGAACCAAGTGCAAGAAAAGAGGTGTGAAACATGCGAACAACTAGGCAGAGCAAGAACCTAATTGGCTAAGTTTCATGCAATTATGTAAACTACGACATGCAAATACATAAAGCAATAAAAGAAGGTACTTCAAACACTAAGTTTTTGATCTGAAATACTCTGTCTTTATTTGATGAATTCGGTCCCCTTAAATAAGAGAAGGGATGGCCGAAAATACAAGACTTAGAAAAAGAAAAGAATTAGAAGTGGAAATTAACCAAGAGGTTAATTTCTTGTACAATTACCAAACCTGGAAAGAAGTAGGAATGGTAAGAAAAGGTAACTAAATTTCGGTCACCTCATCATTGGGTGATTACCGAAAATTACAACTCCTAAATCAAGAAGGAAAGCTAATTATAAAACAAGTGGGAAAAGAATAAAAATCCTACTCCCAAAAAGAATAAGGAAACCCTTTTTGGAAACTAACTAAAAATAAAATAACTTAATTAAAATTTCGAAAATTCCCCAAGCCGTGTGGCTTTTTCCTTGGGCTGGCCGTGTGGGCTTTTCTCCTTGGATTGGCCGTGCGGCTTCTCTTGTGGACTCCTTGGGCTGGCCGAAAACTTGTGGGCTGGTCCATGAGTTTTGGGTCGGCCCAAATTGTAGGGAACTTTATTTATTTGTTTCTTTTAAGTCCAAGAACCTCCCGGCTTCTTCAAGACTTCAAGAAACAGCCTACTTCTTTATTGTGGACTTGGGAATTGCGCTTCCTCTGCAAAGATGTGTAGAAGATTCGTAATTTGCACATTTCCTCCATTTTGCTCCAAGGAGTTGTCTTCTTTTTGGCCGTCCTATTTGTTGCGTGGATTCTTACTCCTAATGTGTGTTGTTTTCGCCCTTGATGTCCTCATCACCCCCTTTGCCTTTTTTTATAGGGGCATACTATTTGCAGTGACAATTTTACTATTTGCAGTAACATTTTTCTGTAAAAAGTCTATTTTGCCCTTTAACTAAAAAAAATTCTTTTTTATATTTTTCATATTACACGGTAAGTAAACAATCTATACATTTTTTTACGTAAAGTTTGTTTGTTAACTGGAAAACACCCTGTCTGGCCCGAGATTGACAAAAATATTTTGCCAGAAATCTCGTCATTGACAAAAATATATTCCAAAATCCCGTCCCCTATTTACAGTAACATTACCAAAATACCACCCAAAGTGGGCGGTATTTTGATATCAAAGGCAGTACTTTGGACCAAAATACTGCCCAATTTGGGCGGTATTTTGATTCATTGGGCAGTACTTTGATATCAAGTACTGCCTGGCAGTACTTGATATCAAAATACCGCCCAAATTGCAGTACTTGATATCAAAATACCGCCCAATTTGGGCGGTATTTTGGACCAGGCAGTACTTGATATCAAAATATCGCCCAAATTTGAGTACTTGGTCCAAAATACCGCTCGAAGAAACCCAATCCAACATGAAAAATGTATAGATTGTTTTTTTTTTGTTAAAAAACCAATTTTACGTATAAAAAATGTATATATTATTTATTTACCGTGTAATATGGATTGTCCTCGTGACTAAGTGACATAATTAGATTGAAAATGATTTCTTTTATTTTTTTAAAAAACTTAAGGGGCATTATAGACTTTTCACAAAAAAATGTTACTGCAAATAGTAAAATTGTCACTGCAAATAACAATTCCGTTTTTCAACTTAACACAACCCAACAATTCGGGCGAGAAACTATACAACTATTGTTTGCCAAACTTGAAGCATGCACCCCGGGCTGGACAAGGCAACATCTAATTTGACCCCATCAAATCTTTGCCCATCTACCCCCACCAAATTCCAACATCTAAAGATTAAGAACAATAATTTATAAATTCCATTTGAAGAGTATTACCGCAGAAGGAAAAAATTAAGGGCACCTAAATCATGATTTGAGGGGAAAAAAACACAGAACCATATGCCAAGAAAAGATTTAGATGACACCCACAATTGCATTGAAGTTTACAAATTTTTGAACACCTTTGCCGTAGAAAACGTTCCACCGATGGAGTTTTAAACCATGAATGCAAATCAGGTGGACCCAGTTCAACAAACTCAAAAAGAAAAACAAAAGGCATGACCAGCGTAGAAGAAAAAATCAAACATGATGCTGAAGGAAATTATCTTAAACCCAAATAAGTATCCACTTCACAATAATTTCATGAATCAGAGTTCGCTTGAAAAATACGGCATAAAATATACATATCAGCAAAGCAACCAGCCGGGAAATTGCTGCTACCGGTACTGGTTTTGTTATAGCCAGAGATGAAGGCTTCTTAATAGGGAAAAACTTATTGACATCATCAATTTAGCTTCTTATACTCTCATTTTTGGTGTGTGTAATTCAAGCACCATTAACTTGGATGTTTTCTATTAGTTAGACATTTTAATCCCAAACTACAGGAGGTGAACTCTCTACTCTTAAATCATGGGGGGAGGAGGGAAGTGAACTGTCTATTGTCTAAAACCACAAGGAGGAAACTATATATTTCACCTTTTAGTTTATAAAGGTAAAAATGCACCTTTGCCATAAAATAATAACTACACTTTTCAAATAAAAGAATTTGTCCTGAATTAAATTAGATAAGTAATATGAGTTTAAACATATATAACCATATCTAATTAAATACTTTTTCAACCATTTAATATTACCTCACAAAATTTTTATTATTTATTTATATAAAATTAAAACTATAAATATTAAACATCTAATTTCACAGTTTATTTTCAATATTTATTTTCAAACCAAGTCCTCTTTATTGAAACTCAAATACCCTTCATTTATAAATATTTATACTTCCATTATTTTGTTATGTATTTATCTTTTAGTTTATCAATTTAAAAATAAAAAATAATTTTCATGAATTAAAACATTACTCCCTTTGTTGTAATTTATTCATGTTTTAAATACTAAAAATAGTACTAGCTGAAAATACAACTCTTGTAAGGGAAGAAATGAAATACATTATAAAAGGAAAAAACTACACTTTTGTCCCTTTCTGAAATCATTGAATTTATTAAGTTTTTGTGCAAAAGTGACTAAACAATTAACTTTAAAAGACACATTTATAAAATTTATAGATAAATTTTCACTCAATAAATATATTATCTCTTAAGATTAAATAGTATTAAGTTTTAATTAATTAATTATATTAATGGTATAGTGACAAAGAATAGACTGAAATTGTCAAACTTTATTTTCTAGGGTTATAATGTAATATTTGAATTTATAGAAACTTATTTTGTGTTTATAAACTGTAAAAGTAAAAGAAAATTTACATAATAAAATAATGACAAGAATAGACATTTTTAAATTGAGGGTATTTATGTTTGAAAGTAAATATTTGTAATTAGATTTAGATATTTATTATTCAAGTTTTAAAAATTTTATTATAGAATGTTATAAAAACCTATGTTATAATTTTTTTTGGCTAATAATAAATAAGGGAGTTATCAATAACTTTATTAAATCATAGGGGTTTTGAGATATTTACTCTTTAAAATACTACTTAGCTATTCTTAGTGATAATAAAATTCTTTTTCAAATTCTGGTTTGCAACCTAAGAAAGGAAGGGGTTGAATTAGGTTGTTGACATATTAAAATTTTCTTCAAAAAAAAAATTTGAAAAATTCTTTTAAAAATTTAAAACCAATTTTCCAAGGCTTGTGTGTGATAGAAGTAATTTGCAAAAATATGAAAGCAAATAAAGAAGGCAAGACTCCACAAATTATAGTGGTTCAGATTCCACTTGAATCCTAGTCCACTACCCAAGTTTTATAACTTGAAATTTCCCTAATTCAATCTAAGAAATACTTAAAGGTGTGTTTCAAACCCTTATACTTGCTTAAGATCAAACACTTGATCTTAAAACTTTTTCCCTTTCCTAGTTCCTACAACTTTTGCTTAATCTAACTTCTGATCAAAAGTCCCCCCTTGCCTAATTCAACCACTTCAATAGGACTTTTACAATGCCTAATCCAACTTTTTGGATAGGACTTTTCACAAATTAATGTCCAATTTACCTCTAAGATAGGATTTTCTTCAAGTCACATCCTTATGTTCTTGCTCTCCTTTCTTCATGCCTAACTCAACTCAATGAGTTAGGACTTTTACAAGTTGCCTAACACACTATAAGTGTTCAGGACTTCCCTCTTTGTGTATTGAAAGTAATACCCCTTCAATTTTAGGTTTACAATGAAGCACAACAAAAGGGCACAAATGGCCTCTGATTCCAATCCTACCTCAAATCCTAATTTTGCATGTAATGTATGAAGATAAGCTCACAAAATGATCTTGAGTGTAGGATATTAGTTGGGGATTATTACCATTCATTTCCATACTTTGGGGTATTCTAGATTGTGAAAAATAGCTTCAAATAGTCACAAACGACTAGTTGAAAATTTGCCCGTTGGATGTTTGGATAGCGGTTTAAACGTCGGGTGTCTTAGACAAGGGTTTCGACGTCAAACTAGGTGCGAAACCTTCTTGAAAATTTTCATGTGCTTTTCAGACTGTGTCTAACAGCTCTTATATATGTTTCCATGTTGAATGGGTCTCAAATTGAAATAGAAACTTCTCCCATTTTGAGGCTGCTTTTCGCCTTTTTGTTTTGGTGTGGAACATCAATTGAACTCAGTGTCGAAAATCCAGTTTTGTATTTTCTACAAAGTTTTTAAATGCAAAGTCATTAAACTAGAATTGTATCTTTGTTAACTTATCATCAAAATTAAGATTGAGACCATAGGTCTAACACTTTTATTTCAGAATTATAGTCATTATTTGAAAAAGAAACATATTCTTTACATTTATTAAAAGTTTAAGAAATTTTGCACCTTTTTACAATTATTTTTTTAACATCTACTGCTTTTTTTAAAAATCTCCCAACTTTTTAATATGGAACTAAAAACATGTTTCAGTCAGCGATGATCTATTGTTAAATTACAATATATGATTCCCTTTTTGGGTCAAAAATGTCATTGTGCTACTTTTAATGGTTTCATATATAATTTTCTTGTAATAACCTGCCAAAGAGAAGTTAAATTTAAATATGGGCCTGTTCTTTTTGTTTGGTTTTGAAAACGGTTTTGGTTTCAACAGTAAATTTAATATATTTTAATCATATTTCATCATTTTCAATACAACTTTTTACTATTCAGCATCTACTTTTTACATTTTCAATACACTTTTTACATTATAAAACTATTTTCCAAAACTTGTTTTCAAAATTGTTTTCAAAACGCCCAAAAAGAATAGGCCAATGATAAAAAAATATTTTGGAAGAATACTTAATAGAAAAATCTCATTTATAATCCCTTATGTTTAGGTATTTTATATTTTTGGTCCCTTATATTTAAACATTTACACTCTTGGTCCATTAATTAACTTTCGTAAATTAATATTTGGTCACAGATTTTTTTCCCAATTTGTAGAAAAGAATGACCTAATAAATCTTTAGCTATGGAATCTACCAATGAAAGCTTACTATCACCAAAAGGGTAAAAAAAAAATTGCAGATATAAGGAAGGCGTATTTTTATAACGTGTCAAACAAAAAAGAAAAAAAAAAAAATTCAAAGTGTAAAAAGGCTAAATATAATGTACAAAAAATGCAATTTTCCGTAAAGATAATGTAACAACTAAGGCCCTGTTCTTTTTGTTTCGTTTTGAAAACGATTTTGGTTTCAACAGTAAATTTAATATATTTTAATCATATTTCAGCATTTCCAATATAACTTTTTACTATTCAGCATTTACTTTTTACATTTTCAATACACTTTTTACATTATAAAACTATTTTTCAAAACTTGTTTTTAAAATGCCCAAAAAGAACAGGAAATTTGATTTGATAAGTGTGTGCCTCCTGTTTTTATAGTATGTTGGCAAGTAAGTTACATTTTTTAATTCTCAAAACTATCTTATGTTCTACCGGGGGCCAATGCCCTTCAACGCTCTATAATTATTATCTTGAATTGAAAGAACTATGGCATGACACTAACAAGATAACATTTTGTCTACGATACTAGTGTAAGTTACACGGTGCATTCTATGAAAACATCAACTCTTAATTTTGTGCAAATTACATTTACTTCTCTGAAGTTTAGATATAATAATGAAACTAATCTCGTTATTTTGAATAATTTACAATACATCCTAAATTATTCATACTGTCAAACGAAACTTGTTAGACAAAAAAATTAGAAAACGTATCTCTCAGGGTATAGAATTAAGAAACAAATCATGTGACACATAAATTATACAATATTTGAAAGATATTCTTTAAATTTAAAAAGAAATTTCTTAATTTTACAAAATAATATGCGGTTTCGTAATTATACACAAAACATCAGGTAAATATGTAATTCAATCCTTAATTTTTTTTGGTGTGGTGTTGTAAATTGCTAGTTAAATACAGTAGTTCGCTTTGAAAATAATGTAACACTTAAATCAACAAAAAAAAAAATTTCAAAAATGACATCAACACGCTAAGAAGTAAGAACTGGGCTCTACAGTCTACACGTCTTGGTGGGTCCCTCCGCCTCTTTCCTTCCCTCCCTTCCCTTCCGAAGCCAAAGCCAACCAACAGCAGACGCAATTCTTTCTTGTCCCTTTCCTTTCCCTTCCTCACACCTCCCTCAATCCCTCCTCCTCCGTTCCCTGTACAAACCGTACTACTGTAGAACCAGTTTTTAGTTTTTACATAGCTCCAAGAAACACCATGTAATTATTTTCTATATTACATGCAGTTGAAGAAGTTTCCGCACTTCAGAAGCGGCCAATTTTTCATCCGGACTCATCTACATAACTTTTTTCTTGGCGTTTCCTGCTCCATTATTACCCTTGTCTTAGGTTTCGATTTTATTTAGTCTGTATCGTTTGATGTAATTTTAGGATTGTATATATGGTAGTTTTTCTTCCTGTTCGACGGAGACTATCATCATCCCTTTTGTTTCCGCAGGGGGTATGTGAGTTTTTGAGTGTTGATGCTGACCCAGAGTATGGTCTTCCGCTTTTTTACTGGTTGAGTGAGTATTATTTAGAATTGGCAGAATCAGCATCTGGGGTCCTGCGAATTTTGTGTTTGAGAAGGTTGGAAAGATGTCCCAGAAGAGACAACAGCAAGAAGCCTGCGCTGATGACAAGGGTAGAAAAGCCCCTTCCCTTAGAAGGTGAAACACTGTGCTACTACTTCTCATTCGTTACTATTGTAATTGTTCGTGTCACTCTACATGATTTTATTTTATCTTGAGAAAACGTTGATTGCGTAGATACTTGGAGAATTCGTTTTTTTGGTGAACTTTAGATACAATGTGATGTTAGGGGGCGAGAAAGCCAGTGATTAATTTTGATATCAACCTCATTCTCGTTAAAATTATGTGTAACTGGGAAATGAACGTCAACCACTTATAGAGGATGTAGCTTACGTGGTTTCTGTATCTTATTACGGTGATGTCAATTTCTATCTGAATTTTTGCGATTCCTGACTTTTCTCTTCACTGTGGAATCTAGTGTGGTGATGGAGGTAATCAACTTGCGAAAAATGCAACGACTAATTGAGCCAGCTTTGGAGCCAATGATCCGTAAAGTTGTAAGCTGTTCTTCAATGAGCCATTCCTCTTAGCAATTGTAATTTCGGTCTTTAAGATAATCAGCATTGTTCTCATGACAAGCATCTATCTGATGAACTTATTGTGTTTCAAAGTTTAGTGTCCCCTGTCCACCATTGGAAGATAAAACAATAGTTCATACCTAATTGGTGAAGTAGAATGTAGCATTATGAATGATCGTCCATGTCATTCTTTAATATCATATGGATAACGTGTGTATTTGAAATTTGTGATTTTGGTAAGTTGTGGTTTATTTTGGGGTTTAGCTACCTTTTCTACAGCTTTCTATCTTAAACCGCGTTGATATATTCCATATATACATCCTGGCATACTTCCTCGATGCTGTTTGATTTGAATAGACTCGTATCCACCATGATTTTTTAGTTTTTGGCCTTAAATGGATATCTAAATAAGTTTCATTCAGAATGATTTTACTTATTACTTGATGGTATGCTTTCAGTTCATTAATTTGAGAATAATATACATATTAGAAGCAATTCATCTGCCAAAGCTGTTAACTCTTCGGTCATGAGTTTACATCATTAGATATGCCTTATATCTTTTTGCATAATCCATTTTATTTTTTTGAGCTACTATTCCATGTGATTTTTGTTTGGTTTATGCTGAATGTCAGTAGAGTTAGTTTGAGTCTTTTATCTTTCTGTTGGATGACATTTGTAAGATGCATAATTGAAGCCTGGAGAGTTGGGGGAAAAATAATGTACAGAAATTTTGGATTGCTATCTAGTTGGCCTTGATATTATGGACGCAATATTTTGAGAAAGTTCATCAGGTAGTTAAGATATTTTTTTATACATAGCAATGAGCACAAATGATACCTTGATGGATGCTTTGCTAAGTGTTTGAATATAATCATCTCTTTTTTATTTTCCTTGGCTAATGTAACGATTTTTTGTTGGTTTACGTGTCCCCCTCTGAGAAATCATCTGTTTTTCATGAAATGAGTAGTCTACCTTTCTTAATGGACTTATTTTCTTATTTATGCCTTTTGTTAGTATGATATAGAAATCTTGTATTCTTGTATAAATGCTTCCAAAATATAAAAATCTCATTGGTGCTATTTCAGCTCGTGTGATATTTAATGTATTTATAAATGTAGCAAAGCTATTATAGAACTTTTGTGGATATTTCTCACATTCCAAGCAATGGACGAAGGATGACTGCTTTGACACAATGTTTGAAAATGAATAAAATTGTTTTATTGGGATTTTGTTGTAATAGCTTAGTTGTTTGTTGCTCATACTTCCACTTTCTGCTTTATAATTTTTTCCTTAATTTCTTTTGCAACGCCTTGTTATCCTAAGGTGCTTGCCAGAACTAGAACATGTCAGCCATGGGATGATTTTTGTTAAATGACTTCAGAGGTTATAGATTGAAATCATCTAGTACAATGTACAAGGGCAGAGCCTGTTAGGAATTGCGTCTTTTTCACCATATTAACCTTTCCTTTGTTTTTTTTCTTTTTCCCTTTTCCCTTTTTCCTTTTAAGTTACCTGAACAGGGCTGGCATTTTATTGATTTGTGACATGAAACTCTCAGGTGAAAGAGGAAGTTGAGTTGGCGATGAGAAAGTACTTGATCAGTATGAGGCGGTAAGCACTAAGTATCATACAAGAGTGAATTGATTGGTGGGCTAATGAATTTGCTTCATTTTAACTACTCACTTCATCCTTTCATTTACATATAACAGTTGTGGAAGGGAATTATGCGCTTCTGAATCAAGAAGTTTACAATTGCAGTTTCTGAATACCATCTCTCTTCCTGTATTCACGGGAACTCATATAGAAGGAGAGGATTGTAACAATCTGCAAGTCGCTTTAGTTGATGCTCTTAGTGGGCAAATTGTTTCTGTTGGTCCTCAGTCCTCTGCAAAGGTGGAAATAGTTGTGCTGGAGGGAGATTTTGATAGTGATGAAGGTGATAATTGGACTTTCGAAGAATTCAAAAATAACATTGTGAGAGAAAGGGAAGGCAAGAAACCCCTTCTTACTGGGGATGCTTTTCTGACTCTTAAAGATGGCACCGGTGTTGTTGGTGACATTTCTTTCACTGACAACTCAAGCTGGACAAGAAGTCGCAAGTTCAGGCTGGGAGCAAGAATCGTGGAGAATTTTGATGGAATCCGAGTAAGAGAGGCCAAAACAGAGTGCTTCATTGTCAGGGATCATCGTGGAGAATGTGAGGATTTTAATTTCTTAATATACTCCTCTCTCTCTCTCTCTCTCTCTCTCTCTCTCTCTCTCTGTGTCTCTCTGTCTCTCTCTCCCACACACACACACATGTAAACAGTTCATATGATTGAGCTGTAATTAGGAGAATCTCCAAACAGCTTTTACTTTTCTTGTTTAACATTGATATCTTCTATTGCTCTCCTGTCCTGCTTTCAGTATTGCTATTGCCTTTCAATTTCTTTATATTTTAAGAATGTTTTCTTAAAGCCAAAGATAGTGAGCAGATCCTCTAGTACTTGGTGTTTAGTAATGTCATTATGATATGGTGATGACATGAGTAGCTAATCAATTTAACCTGTTTATTTATTTCTAGTATACAAGAAACATCATCCACCATCCCTTGCGGATGAGGTATGGCGGCTGGAAAAGATAGGGAAGGATGGAGCGTTTCACAAACGTTTGAACAAGGAAAGAATCAGAACTGTGAAGGACTTCCTTACCCTATATTACATCGATCCTACTAGGCTTCGAAATGTAAGAAACTATATTATAGTTTTACTTCTTCGGTGAATATCCTGTATGAAGTCCAATTAATTCCCGTTTTCTCTGCCTATTGTTGTGAAGAAAATAGAAAGTCTGTTCTGCTCCCATTTCTTCTCATTAAATTATTTTTCACAGTTGTTCAGTTATATAACTTCGCAGAAATGTTACAGATGGATTCCATTTCATTTGATCAAGACATCTCATAAATACTGGCTGTTTCTCATGCGCACTTAAACAAATTCAGAAGTAGGAGTACTCTGCTTTTATCGTTATCTAAGATGTCTCATTAATGATAAGTAGACATTGTTTTTATTCTCTGTTTTCTTTGTGCATCAGTTTAATCTATTAAGCTAATTATTTCACTATGCAAATAGATATACAATAACTGTTTCCATGATGAAAGAGTTAACGTTACCATGCAATTGATATGTAAAAAATTCTGTAGATCCTTGGGACTGGCATGTCTACTAAGATGTGGGAAGTGACAATCGATCATGCCCAGACATGCATATTGGACAAGGGGTTATACTTGTATTATCCTTCTGGATCTCAGCAGAAAAAAGGTGTAGTTTTCAATGTGGTTGGACAAGTAATGGGCTGTGTCTCTGACTGTCAGTATATCATCAATGATAAGCTCTCTGAAACTGAAAGGCATGCATCTGGACTTACTTCATCTTCTTTGTTTTTATTTTTCCCACAGCATACCTAGTGAATGACTACTTTTATTTGGGTAATCCAACTTTTCTTCAGGCTTGTGCGCGCAACCTAGTAGCTTCTGGTTACAGGCACTGGCCTGAAGTGGTAAGCATTGATGATGAGGCATCTCTAATGGATGGCTCTCTATTCTTGTCTACCATAGAGTATTCCTCAAACCCTCCATTACTTTTCAACTCTGATGGAAACAAGGTTTTGAATTCTCACAAGAATGGCAAATGTGATTATCCAGAGCCTAGTACAACTTCTCCTGATATCATGCCATCACTCTATTCCCTTTCTGGGTTGACCAGTCTGGATGAGTATATCTTGCCCACCATTGACTCTATGGATGTCAGATTGGACCCATCTCTGAACATCCCGGGCCAAGTTGCAAACAACATGATATGTGACACTGATTCCATGGCTCGAGCTTTTTACGAGGATGAGCATCTGCAGTTTTTTGATCCTGACTGTTCTCTTCAGCCTTCAAATTTGGGATCATCAGCGGATCTGCAAACTGCTGTTAGTGGCTTTCTTGATCGGACTG
This sequence comes from Leptodermis oblonga, assembly GCA_016801395.1. Lineage (NCBI taxonomy): Eukaryota > Viridiplantae > Streptophyta > Magnoliopsida > Gentianales > Rubiaceae > Leptodermis > Leptodermis oblonga. Next base: position 21,117,646 of record CM028759.1, on the reverse strand, counting down.
TTCCCAGTGACAAAGCTCAGATGAGATGGAAAATGTTATTTTGCGTATTGAGGTGGTTCTCAGTAAGAAGGCTTGTTGCAAGAAGGTTATGTTAGAGAAGTGAAAGATAAAATTTTCAACTTTTTACTGGAAGCTCATGTTAGTATAAGTCATTCAAATACCAGTTCATCAAACTGCTGGTTTGTGGGAAATAATGTTCCTGTTACATATTTATCCCAGTTAGTAATTGTTGATAGTTGCTGCTGCCCAAATGGGTTCTCAGTGCGGTTTCTCTGTGATGAGTGATGACTAGATATTGAACTTGGGAGATGTACATTGATGGCACAGATAAAATGGAGTCAATAAAGCAGTCCTTGATATTTTTATATGTAAACACAGTATTTTCCCTTCTATTTTCGAAAAGTCATTACTCCAAAATTTTATACAAAGAAACAGTATCATTTTTGTCTCAATTCAAAATTTAAAATTTAAAATTTCTTCTTAATCTTCACTCGCATAAATTCATAAAATAACATAATCATTACATTTTTTTTTTTTTTTTTTCACTTTCTTATATAAATTCTCAAAAGAAATTCCTTCCAACAAAATATTCATTTCCTACAACAAAAGTTTTCCATTTGGGTTTGGAAAAGAACAGAACCAGCCTCGGTTGTGTAGGATTGCATCCGAATAACATTTTGTATAAATAGAAGTATTTTACTGGAAAAAATAATGCTCACTCCGTTCCATCGGAAGAACTCATTTTGACAAATATTTTTTGTTATAATAGAAGAGTCTACTTTTCAATTTTCTTACTCCTACATTTATTATTATAATCATATGTGGTCCGCAATTATGTCATTACTAATAAGTAAGGATATAAATGAAATAAAGAGTGTCAAATTAGTTATTTTAAATGTTGTATCTTAACATTCATAGTAAAATGATTTAACGATGACACCCTCCAGTCGGAAAAAAGAAGAAAAGAAACTCAGCTTTTAAATGTATAACTGAGGTGAATCGGAGATCATTCACGTGCCCAACATCTTCTAGTCTTGAATTATCCTTTGAAATTTGTGTGCCTCTATATAGAATTCAGATCACCTTCGTTAATACTCCCTTGAACCCGAAGTTTGAAGAAATTAAAGAAGAAGAAAATAACTTCAATGTCACAAACGAAGTGATGCACTTAATCATAGTTTGATAAGTTCTGGAATTTAAAAAGAGATTATATTCAAGTCATTAATCTCTTAAGAATTCTGTGTGAAGAACCCTTTAAAATTTTAGGATAAATGTTACAAGCTTTAGCTAAAAGAATTCTTGAATTATATGGATGGCTGCCCTTATATATGTAGATATTAGGAAAATCAAGAAGGAAATAGATCCAAGAGAAACCTAAGAGAACTAGAAGGAAAATCAAATAACCTGCCTGGGAATGTAATTAAAATCCCAAAATTTAAAATTTCGTATTTTGTAGCATTTTTACGGAAGTTGGAAAGTATTGATATTCCAATATTGGAGGAAAGTTGTTGCATTTCTTTTAGGATTCTAAATCTTTATTCTGATCTGGTATTTTGATTACTTTCCGTTGAAACCCAATCTGAGATTACAGATTTTTTTATTTTTAAAATTTTTTAAACTACCTTCTCTCTATCTATATAACTATTAACTACGTAACTTCATCTTCCTCCCTCAACAATCTTCGTCTCTTTCTCTCCTTCTAATCTCTTTCTTCGGTTTTAGCCTGTCAACAAGGTACGATCAATTTCGTTGGATTATTAAGTATAAGTCCAACATTGTTCTGAGTTTCTTTTCTATTTTTTTTTTCTTTTCGATTCGTCTATATGAGTGAAGGAGGAAGATACAGATAGAGTAAACCTCTATCGTTCTGTTGACAATTTTCTTTCTACCGTTTCTTTTTTTACAAAAGGGATGCACTTCAATTCTACCGTTTCTAATGCTCATGAATTTTTTGGTGGCATGCAGAAATTCTAACTCAATTTGATTTAGATTGGTTTTGCTTTCTTATGTTGTGATCGATCACAAATAATATCTACCTAGTTTTTGTGGTTCAGTGGGTTGAATTGTTTGTTTTCCCAGATTTATTTGCTTGGTTTGTTCGTCTGCGGCTGTTTGTTTGAAGCTCGCAGAATTTAATGACTAATCAGGAGATTAAAAACTCCAACAACTTCTATGATCAAGACTCAAAGTTCATCAGCATCCAAGATTTCTATTTCTTTGCTTAATTTTTCCTTCCTTTCTGGCTGTTGTTAATGTTGCGATGTTGTTGTTGCAATTTATTTGATTATGTGTTGGCTAATCAATGATTTCTGTTAATGCTATTTATGTGATTTTAATTTTATTTATTTAATTAATGTATATGTGATGACTACATTAGATATAAGGAAAATGCTAGAGTCAAGTCACTAAAATTGACTTGCTGTTAAGTGAATTTGATTTGAACCATTAGATCAATAATCAATGGTTGAAAGTAAATAAGGTGCAAATAAGATTTAATGGGGCATAGATGTAGGGGAGAATAACCAACATAATTGGTAACCGGTTACTTATATCCTAAATGGCAATCCAGTGTCGTAACGTAAAGCGGTGAAATTTATGATGGCGTACTGTGCCCATATTAATTAATTTTTTTTTATTTCCCTAGTTATTACACCCGGGATATTCTCAATTAAACATCTCAACTTTGCATTTCATGTAGGGTACAATGCCCAACTTAATTATTAAAAAAATATTTTTTTGTCTATAATATATATATATATATATATATGGGTGTGTGTGTGTGTGGTGACAATTAACCCCCAGGGATTATGCTAATTCTAATTTTAAAAAATATTTTATTTCATTTTCCTAATTATTTTCGAGCAATTATTACACCCGAGATATTCTAAATTAAACATCCCATTACTCGATCGATCGGTATATACACATTATCATAATGTCTCCAACAAATAACTACTTTACCTCGTCCCATAAATATTAGGAGAAATTGATATTTGTAAATTAAAATATCGTGCATATACCGATCAAATTGGGGTACGATTGCATTTCATGTAGGGTACAATGTTCAAAGTAAGTGTAAAAATTATTTTTTGAGCCAAAATATATATATGACGATAATTAAGCTCTCGGGATGGTAAATTAAACCGTAGTATACGAGGTTCTATAAAAAAATTTTAAGTTTCAAACCAAAAATTTTGGGCGGGGTACAATAGTTTTTAATGTGGGCACATCATTTTCAATATTTGGGTACAATGATTTTATAAGGTGTATTGTGCCCATATTAATTAAAAATATATTTATTTATTTTCTTCATTATTTTCTAACAATTATAACACTCGAGATGTTCTAAATTAAACATCTCAATATTCGAACGGTATATACACAATATTTTAATTTACTAATATAAATTTATCCTCTTATAAATTGGGCGGGATACAATAGTTGTTTGTTGGGGGGTACAATATGTTCAAAAGCAGTGTACAATTGCATTTCATGTAAGGTACACTGCTCAAAGTAATTATAAAAAAATATTTTTATCTGTCCCAAATATATTTCGAGCAATAATTAACACCCGGGATGGTAAATTTAACTGTAATAAATGAGGTTCTGGAGAAAATTGTAAGTTTCAAACTTAGAATTTTGGGCGGTGTACAATTGCTTTTAATTGAGGAATATTATTTTCAGTATTAGGGGACATTGGTTTTATATGGTGTATTGTGCCCATATGAATGTTTTTTAAAAATATATTTATTTATTTTGATAATTATTTTTTGAACAACTTTAACACCGAGATGTGCTAAATTACAAAAATCTCATTACTTGATCGATTTATATACAAACTAATTTAATTTACTAATATCAATTTTTCTCAGTATATATTGGACGAGGTACAACAGTTGTTTGTAGGGCACATCGGGCAAAAATTGAGGGTACCATTGCATTTCATACAGGGTACAATACCCAAAGTAATTGTAAACATTATTTTTTGGGCCAAAATATATTTATGGCAATAATTAACCCCGGCGATGGAAATTAAACCGTAGTATATGAGGTTCTATAGAAAATTTTAAATTTCAAACTAAGAATTTTGGACGGGGTACAATAGTTTTTAAATGGGGCACATCATTTTCAATATTTGGGCACAATGATTTTATTTGTTGTATTGTGCTTATGTTAATTAAAAATATATATATTTATTTTCTTCATTATTTTCAAACAATTATGACACTCGAGATATTCTAAATTAAATATCACAATATTCAGTCGGTATATATACAATATTTTAATTTACTAATATCAATTTTTTCTTATATGTATTGGACTGGGTATGATAATTATTTGTTAGGATACATTATGTACAAAAGTAGGGTAGAATTGCATTTCATGTATGGTACAATGGGTAAAGTCATTGTGAAAAAAATATTTTTATGTCCCAAATATATTTCTCTCGGTAATTAACCTAGTGATAAGGATATCCAAGGCTAAAAATAACACAAGTTATGAGTCAGAATCCACAAAGCCAACCAGAAGGCAAAGCCCTTGAGAAGACTGCTAGGAGAAGTAGAAGAGTCATGCTATTCGAAGATCCCTTGAAGGAAAGGCATCTCCAAACTCTCCACAATGAAGAAAGGATCGTTTCTTGAAGTTCTTGAAGAAACCGGAAGGTTCTTGGACTTTAAAGAGACAAATCTTGAAGTTCTTGATTTTCTTGAAAATCTTGAATTTCGCGGTTTACTGAATCTTGAAATTCTTGATTTTTGACATTCTGAAATGATTCCGGGAGATTCCAGAACCTCCCTACATCATCCACCTCATGCGCCATCATCATTGGGCCGAACCTCCTTGAAGTCCACAACTCCAAGTTCGGCTAGCCCAACAACCCACCAAGGACAGCCCAATTCGCATAATGGTAGGGTTTGGAATTAAGGGTTTTAGGGTAGAGTGAGGGATAAAGATTTGTGCATGTTTCCTATTCTTACTCCTTGTTTGTTACAAGTTGGTTAGGTTGTTACAAGTTTGTTACAACTAGATTAGCTTGGTAGTTTCCAAAAAAGGATCCTTTCTTGATCTCCCTTTTTGGATAGGATTTATATTATTTTCCTACCTATTTTATTTGTTAATTTCATCCATATGCCATTCCAAGTGGCAGAAGAATTCAGCAACTACCAAAACCTAGTTCCTTTAGGTTTCGGGTTTATAAGAAATCAATCTCTTGATTGGTTTCCAATTTTAATTCTTTTCCTAGTCTAATTAGGTTAGAATTTCGTTCACCCCTTTCCATAAAGGTGACTTAATTCATCCACCATTGTCCTTGTTGCTTTAGGACTTAGTTTGTAAGGAAAATACAATTCTGATTGGTTTTCACTTTTGCTGCTTTTTCTAATTCTTTTCCTACTGTAATTTGGATACCCCCATACCTATAAATAGGGGTTCCAACCATGAAATTAATTAGTTGATTAAATGATTTAAGTTATAGTTTTATACTCTTTAATCACTCACCTTATTTTGGGCTTATGTAATTTGCATGTTTGTTAATTGCTAAAAGCTATAGAAACTATAGGCTAATAGATAATTGCTCTATCTATTGCTAAGCTTTGTTTCGATTCTATTATTCTCCGCTTGGTTTGAATTGCGTGTTTAGTAGTCTTCCGAATCCAAGGGTAAGGATTCTAGAAGCTAAGAGCTGCGTCTTGCATTCAGACTTTCCTTGGCACTTTCCGCATCGAGTTCTTGGTTTCCACGGCGTTAGGGATCAGGGGTTCACATCAATTGGTATCAGAGCCAAGGCTGTTTGCTCGACAGGAGGAGATTGGAGTAACACAATCAACTCATCAGGTGTTTTCTATTTCCCTAATCTACTTTAATTACTGATTTTGTGGAAAAGAACGCTCCTTTTTGAGAAATTTTTTTCTTTTTCTTAAATAAACTATTTCAATTTTGCTCATACTGTTTTTGCAAATTAAAATCAAAATTTTGGCTTGAAAAAAAAAGGGGAAAATCGAAAAGAAGATTTTAAAATCGGTTTCTTGAAATTTTTGGGAAAATCGGTTTTAGGGTTTCTAAAGCTAGGGCTCTTTTGCTCACTTTTGGTACTGTTTTTGCAATTGCCTTTGTGAATCCAATTAGTGCTGTTTTTGGTAACAATTAAAGGATAACTGACACTTTTTGTTGCTGAAATTGCTCTTTAATTTGGACTGTTTTGCTCACCTCTCCCTATTTGCAATTTGTATTGAATTTGGTGAACTTTGGCGGTTGATGTTAAGCCACTCACCTTGTTGTTGTAATTTGTGATATATATGCATGTATCTTGGTACTTTGTGTTGAATTCTTGAAAATATATTGAATTCTTGAAATTGTATCGTTGTGCTGCCCACTTTTACAAATTCGCATATTAAAGTGTTGGGAGGTGATAAAATTGCAATTTTTGGTATCTTTGTGGCAATTGTTTCAAGGATTGATTTCTCCATGGTTTAAAGTGCGCCTGCAAAGTTGATAGTGTTCGTTCATCGACACTACTCCCCACAGCAGTACGCTCCAAAGCCAAAGAGGTTTCTTTTATTTATTGGGAATCTTCTCTGTCATTGTGCTTGCAAAGTTGATAGTGTTCGTTTTCGCCACTACTCCCCACAGCACCACAGTGACATTAGGGGAATTTTTCCGCCACAGGGGTTAAATTTTTTTTTCTCGAACACTTGGATAATTGGTTGGAATTGGTTTCTTGATTACCCGACGGGTAGGGTGATAACTTCTTGGGTTAGTTAGGTCTTTCCTGATTTGTTTCAAACCTGCTGATTATTCTTGTTTCTTCAATTGAATTGCCCTGCTTCTTAAGCTTGCTATCTTTTCGTGCTACCTGAACGATTACTCTGAATTATAGCTTGAATTTTGTCTTCGTGCACTGTCATTATCTCTAAACTTTGAGGGCTTGTCCCCAAAAGCTCCTTATTGGTGTGCTTCTTATTTGAGCTATATTATCAAAATTTCTTTTTTGAAAAGGTGTTTTTACAACTGAAAATCGAACCAAGTTCTTTTTTCTGAAAGATTTTTGCCACTTTCCTATATAGTTTTGTTCTTTGTATGATTGACTATTTGCTTGTTACCTTTGCCCAGGATTTTTGTGACCTTAATTGAGTATACAGGACTGAGGTAAAAGGCTGAGTGATACAGCACATAAGGGTTGCCATCCCTAAGAGCGATACACAGGGTTGTGTGTAGTTGTAAGAGGGGCCATACTAGGGGGACAAGGCAGTAAGGTTACTCTGCTCACTTTTACTTGTTCTTAGCAGGAATCTTTCTTGGTTACTAGGTATGTCAAGAGGAGAAGCGTCCCCAGTTACGAATGCGCAACTCATGGCTGCCATTACTTTGAGAATCAGGCTACCTTGAGCAAATTGATCCCACCAGGGAGATTTGGTGCCTTGGTTGCATGTGATTCTTTACTAGGGTTACGTTCTACGAGACCCTTGCAAACGGCATTATAAGGGTATAACTTTGTGCAAATTGTTGTTCCTTCTTACTTGGCCTGAGAATCGAAGTGTAAGTCATAGTATCAGGTATCTTTAGAATATGTTTCACAAAGGTACGCTTTTACTTTTACATTGACTTCTCCTTATATTGGTTATCATCATGTTAGGGATTTTACAACATTTTGAGTATTGTGAACTCTTAAACATATGCATAGCCTCATGGGATACATCTTTTGGTTTAAAAACTGCATGCTTTTGTAGTTCACTATTTTCCTAAGATGTCTTTCTCAGAAATTGTCTCTGTAATTATTAATTGGTAGTCACATCAGTTATACATGCAATTTCTGCTGGTTACAATAATTATGCAATTGTGATAGTCTTATAGCTCACGTGCATAATTCCTTTAAGCTATGTGTTGAGTATATAGTTTGGTTAATCTAACTATGTCTGCCTGCAACTAACATTTGAGATTTTTTTGTTGATAAGCAATTATTCTTGAGGAGTATGGATAAGTTCATGAGGTTTTAGATGCTTTCCGATAGTTTCTTGCAAGCGTCTAAAAGGTTCTTGAGAGGTTGTTGAAGAATCAAGAATGATAGCAGTGTCCTTGAAATCGATTCTACAAAAGTGCAGGGGGCTACGAATTCCCCATATCAACACTCACAGTGGTTGTGCAATTGAGGGGCATAGCAAACACACCTATTTTCCTGGTAAGTATGAGCTACGTCCTGTGTTAATGTTACTGACTTGCTCAGTTTGTTTTTGCAGCAACTTGGATTTGAGGACGAATCCTTTCTAACCGAAAGGGAATGATAAGGATATAAGGCTAAAAATAACACAAGTTATGAGTCAGAATCCACAAAACCAACCAGAAGGCAAAGCCCTTGAGAAGAATGTCAGGAGAAGTAGCAGAGTCATGCTATTCAAAGATCCTTGAAGGAAATGCATCTCCAAACTCTCCACAATGAAGAAAGGGTCGTTTCTTGAAGTTCTTGAAGAAACCAGAAGGTTCTTGGACTTTAAAGAGACAAATCTTGAAGTTCTTGATTTTCTTGAAAATCATGAATTTCGCGGTTTACTGAATCTTGAAGAATCTTGAAATTCTTGATTTTTGACGTGCCGAAATGATTCTGGGAGATTCCAGAAGATTCCAGAACCACCTTAAAGTCCATCTCACAATTTCCGCCAGCCAAGCCAACAAGAAGCAGCCCACACACCACTTGGAAGCTTAGGTAGGGGAAGGATTAGGTTTTGTGCATGTTACCTAATTCTACCCAAAGTTTGTTACAAGTTGGTTAGGTTGTTACAAGTTTGTTACAACTAGATTAGCTTGGTAGTTTCCAAAAAGGGATCCCTTCTTGATCTCCCTTTTTGGATAGGATTTATATTATTTTCCTACTATTTTATTTGTTAATTTCGTCCATATGCCATTCCAAGTGGCAGAAGAATTTAGCAACTACCAAAACTTAGTTCCTTTAGGTTTCGGGTTTGTAAGAAATCAATCTCTTGATTGGTTTCCAATTTTAATTCTTTTCCTAGTCTAATTAGGTTAGAATTTCATTCACCCCTTTCCATAAAGGTGACTTAATTCATCCACCATTGTCCTTGTTCATTTAGGACTTGGTTTGTAAGGAGAATCCAATTCTGATTGGTTTCCACTTTTGCTGCTTTTTCTAAAATGTTTTCCTACTGTAATTTGGACACCCCCATACCTATAAATAGGGGTGCCAACCACGAAATTAATTAGTTGATTAAATGATTTAAGTTATAGTTTTATACTTCTTTAATCACTCACCTTATTTTGGGCTTGTGTAATTTGCATGTTTGTTAATTGCTAAAAGCTACAGGAACTATAGGCTAATAGATAATTGCTCTGTCTATTGCTAAGCTTTGTTTCGATTATATTATTCTCCACTTGGTTCGAATTGCGTGTTTAATTTACTTTGTAAGTTAGTAGTCTGCCAAATCCAAGGGTAAGGATTCTAGAAGTTAAGAGCTGCGTCTTGCATTCAGACTTTCTTGGCACTTTCCGCATCGAGTTCTTGGATTTCCTGACGTGGAGTTCAGGGGTTCACATCACCTAGGGTATGGTAAATTAAACCGTAGTCTATAGAAAAATGTAAGTTTCAAAGTATTGGGTTGGGTAAATAATTTTTAATTTTGGCACACCATTTTCAGTATTGGGATACAATAATTTAATATTGTGTACTCAGCCTTTAGTAATTAAAATTATATGTATTTTTCTAATTATTTTCAAACTATTATAACACCTAAGATATTCTAAATTAAACATCCAAATATTCGATCGGTATATACACAATATTTTCATTTACTAATATCAATTTTTCCTTTATATTTTGGGCAAGGTGCAATAGTTTTTTGCTGGGGTATATTATGCACAATAACATGGTACAATTGCATTTCATATAGGGTACAATGCTCAAAGTAATTATAAGAAATTTTTTTCTGTCCCAAATATATTTTGAGCAATAATTAACACCTGGGGTTGGTAAATTAAACCTAATATATGAGGTTCCATAGAAAATTATATGTTCAAAATTAAGATTTTGGGTGGGGTACAATTGTTTTTAATGGAGGAACATTATTTTCCATAATTGGGTACACTGGTTTTATATGGCGTACTGTACCCATATTAATTAAAATATTTTTAGTTATTTTTATAATTATTTTCAAACAATTATAACATCAAAATGTGATAAATTAAAAAATGCATTACTCGATCAGTATATCTACAAGCTAATTTAATTTTCTAATATCAATTTCTCCCTATATGTATGTTAGGCGGGGTACAATAGAGTTTTGTTGGGCACAGTGAGCTAAAAATTGGGGTACACTTGCATTTCATATAGGGTACAATGCCCAAAGTAATTGTAAAAGTTATTTTTCCCTCCAAAATATATTTATGGAGATAATCAAACCCTGGGGATGGTAAATTTAACCGTAGTCTACAAGGTTCTATAGAACATGTATGTTTCAAAATTGGGATTTTAGGTTGGGTACAATTGTTTAAATGGAGAAACATTATTTTCAAATTGGAACACACTGGTTTTATATGGCGTACTGTGCTCATATTATTTAAAATAATTTTGTTATTTTCATAATTATTTTAGAACAATTATAACACAGAGATGTGATAAATTAAAAAACACATTACTCGATCGGTATATATACAAACTAATTTAATTTCCTAATATAAATTTCTTCCAGTATATATGTTGGGCGGGGTACAATAGAGGTTTGTTGGGCACATTGTGCAAAAAATTGAGGTACAATTGCATTTCATATAGGGTACAATGCCCAAAGTAATTGTAAAAAATATTTTTCGCTCCAAAATATATTTATGGCGATAATTAACCTGCGGTGATGGTAAATTTAACAGTAGTATATGAGGTTCTATAGAAAATTTTAAGTTTCAACATAAGGATTTTAGGCAATATACAATAGTTTTTAATTGGAGCACGTTATTTTCAATATTGGAGTACAATGATTTTATATGGTATACTGTGCCCATATCAATTAAAAATATATTTATATATATATATATTTTATTTATTTAGTTATTTTCAGAGAATTATAACACCCTAGATATTCTAAATTAAACATGCAATTCTATAGATAAATACACAATATTTTAATTTACTAAGATTAATTTTTTCTCTATATATATTGAGTGGAGTACAATGGTTATTTGTTGGGGTACATTGCATACTCTATTTAGTAGTTCATACTAATTTTTTAATCTTATTTTTGTAATAAATAAATAATTACCACCCTTATATTCACTAAAAAATAATAACTTACCTTTTGATAACCTAAAATTTTATTGTAAAAATTAATAAATTTTTATATGTTAAAATACTTTATCATTTGTTTTAGGCACAAATATATAATTTTTGTAGGTGTAAGTATAACTTGTTACCAGATATAAAAAAATAATAATAATAACTTGTTACCTACTGTTATAACCTGCTATAGCAGGTTACATGTATTTAATGCAATAATTGTGTGTAGTGCACCTCATGGTAACAATGACTTAATGACAAGTCAATTCTAAATGATTTGACCCTAGCATTTCTCTATAGACAAAGGCAACGGATGAACATTTAATGAATCGTATTGAATGTGGTTTAAATAATCGTAACACATTATTATCATAAACATTATTTAAAGGCTTCATACTCTACTGATGAATATGATTGATCGCGATATATTCATAGGTTAATATATGCTAGTGATAGAACCTGTTATGATGAACTACGCATGGATAGGTACAAATGTGCTATGAAAAGTTCAAACGTGGATGAACAAGTGGCTATGTTTTAACACATATTTGAACGTCATCAAAAAAATCTAACGATAAAGACAAACTTTCATCGATATGGTGAAATAGTTAGTAGAAATTTCAATAAGGTTCTAAATGCAGTTCTTAGACTTGAAAGTGAGTTGTTAAGCACACCAACACCTATACCTGAAGGGGGAATCCATTGACGAGAAATGGAAATGGTTTAAGGTAAAAGTGGTCTTATTTACATAGATTTATTTTTATTGAAATATCATTATGATTGACACTAATTTTTTCTTTTTGATTTCTAGAACTGCATAGGAGCTCTTGATGGTACTTATGTTGAGGTAATAGTACCTCAAATGGATAAGCCTAGATACCGAAATAGAAAAGGTGACATTGCTACAAAAAAACAATGTTGTCTGGGCCGGACCGGAACCGGCAGCCTTGCCGGTTCAAAAATGCCAAAAATCGGGAGGGAGAAAAACCTGTCAAAACCGGTCAAAAACCCGGCCCGACCCCGGTTTTTACCCTTTTTTTCGAATTATTCAATTTTTAAAAATTTTGCTTTCAATGGGATTCAAACCTTGGTCACCCATATAGTAGACAAGAGTAATTGCCACCATACCATTGTTTATTCTTGTATAAAACATTGTTTTAACTCATTTTTAATATGAATCACAAACTTTCTAACAATCTATTAATTAGACCATCGAAATTAATGTTAATTTTATTGTCATTCCTTACCATTTATAACATTAAGACTATCATAATTTTTATTAGTTGTTTTCTTTTCAATTAAAGTTTGTTTAATTTTTTCATGTATTAACTTCAAATATGTTTCATTTTTTTACATCAAATTTTATCTCTTTTTTTTTCTAATAAAAATTTAGTAATATAATTATATATATATTGTAATAGAAAATAAGCAATATTTTATATTTGATTTACTTATTGGGTTTTATAGTAATGAATTTTAATGTTTAAGTTAGTTGTAAAATTTAAAAATATATATACTTGTTGTGAAAAAAATATATTTTAAATGTTAAAAATGATAAAATTAAACCATGTTTTCATTAATATATTATTTATATTTTGTATATATATATATGGCGTCATCCGGTTGGACCCCAGGCTCGAACCGGTCGAACTCCCAGTTCGAGCGACCCCTTGGCCTCGCTGGTTCAATGTCCAGTTCGGCCCAGACAACCATGGCTACAAATGTTCTAGCAGCATGTACCTAAAACCTGCAATTTATATATGTATTTCTTGGTTGGGAAGGTAGCGACTGATGGATGAGTCTTACGAGATGCATGTAAGTTTATGCCATACTTAATATGCCAGAATCTATTGATAAAATACTGTATAGAATTTATACCTCTCTGATTACAAGTCCAGTAATCTCCTCCAGTTTCGAATCTAGGGATTTTGTGGAGTGTTTGTCAATTGAGGGTGTTTGTCGATCGAAGAGCCTCACAAGTGTCCGGCCTCCAAAGATATCCACAAGAACAATTTTTGGGAACCTCACAAGATAGACTGCAGCAGGTTAACATGCTAGCTCCGTCAATAATTAGAAAATCAGAGAAAACTATTTTCTCTAAACTTAAGCATACGCCAGAAACAGAAGCAAATTCATGTTGCTTTATGAATACCAAATAAAATTACCTAATAAATATCTATTAATTATTTAATCGTAGTAGTTATCCCAAAGGATGACAACTACTTTTATTGTATAATAAGAGATATGATAATTATATATATGTTAGGTAAATCCCTTTTATTTCAAATCTTTATTTGAAATAAATAATTTGCTAATTAAATGCTTGAAATCCCGATTAGCAACCTAAGAGGGGGAAGGGCTGAATTAGGTTGGTGGTAAATTAAAATTTTCTTTTGAACAATTTTGAAAAATTCCTTTTTTAAGTTCTTCGAATCAAAGTGTAGTGTGTGAGAAGTGTTTTGAAATATTAAGAGTAAAATAAAGACAAAACAATACTCCCGATTTATAGTGGTTCGGATTCCCCTTGAATCCTTATCCACTACCCAAGTTCTACAACTTAGGATTTTCTAACCTTTTCAAATGAATTACTTAAAGGTGTCATTCAAACATTTACAAATGCCAAAATTCTATCTCTAGAATTTGGGACTTTTCACAATTGCCCACTTAGCTCTAAGTTAGGTCTTCATACCAAATGCCTAATCTAACTCTAGACTTAGGACTTCACACAAATCTTCCCCTTCTCTTCTTACTCCCCTTTTCTGATGTGAACGCCCCTAACTCATCGACAAGTCCAGCTTAAGGAGATCCAGAAGATGGTACGACAGTGCAGCTGAGGTTCGAGTGCTTCATCGAGGCCCGCCAATGCTCCACGATCCAAGTCCATATCAGAGAGATCTGTTCGTTGATATAGTTGGGCCAATGACTCGCAAGAGGACTTCAAAGCTCAAAGCAGACTTTGCAAACTTTGTTCAAAGGTGTGCTACAAAAGCCCAGCTCATATCCAGCTCCAATGACCTCAATGAGAAAGAAAAAAAGCTTACAAGAGTTACCCTACTCTCCATCAAGGTGGAAATAGTGTCCGTCCAATTAAGGAAATGGTATTTCCAAGCTGTGCAAATGGTGGAAATAGTATTTACAAGCTAAGGAAATGGTAGAAATGGTAACTACAAGTCTTTCCAGTGAAGAAATGGAGATTTCATAAAGTTTGAAGAATTTTAGAAGTGAAATGTTTTTTAAGCTTCTAAAATGATTCCGAAAGCTTCCAGAAGATTCTTGGACCTTCCTACATCTACATCATCATGCTACATCAATTGGGCCGAATTCCTTCAAGGCTATTCACTGTAAATTCGGCCAAGCCCGAGTACTCCACAAGAAGGCCCAACCGAATTCTAGGTTAGGTTTACTTAAGTTACTAGGGTTTTAGAGTAATTAAGGTATTGTGCATGTTACCTAATTCTCTACATAGTTTTTCCTCTTTTAGTTTCTTCTTCCTTTTAAGGAGAAATCCGAAATTCCCTTTTCTTTTCTTCCTTAAGAATTTCGGCTATTGCACTTCTTTGGCAGCCGAAATTCCTCTTTTTAGTATTTTCCTTGTTTTCTTTCCTTATTTTCCCTTGTATTTTCGCATCTCCTATACCTATAAATATTGGTTCTGCACTTCATTATTTTTGAGTGATTAATTGAATGAAAGTTTATACTTTATTATTCACTTTTCTTTATTTAGGCTTAAGTAATTTGCATGCTTGTTAATTGCTAAAGTACATGAACTATAGGCTAATTAGATAATTGCTCTATCTAATTGCATGCTTTGTTTTGCCTCTAGAATTCATCACTTGGTTCGAATTGCGTGTTTAATTTAACTTGTTAAATTAGTCTGCCTAATCCAAGGGTAAGGATTCTTGAGTTTTAAGAGCTGTTGCAATCAGACTTTCGTTGGCAATTTTTCACATTGAGTTCTTGTTTTCACAAGTTAGAATCAAGGGTTCACATCAATTGGTATCAGAGCCTTGGCTGTTTGCTCGACAGGAGGAGGTTGGAGTAACCCGATCAACTCATAAGGTGTTTTCTTTTCCTTTAACTTTACTTTAAATTCTGAATTTTGTGGAAAAGATTGCTCATTTTTTGAAAATTTTTTTTCTCTTAAATCAAGTTAATTTTGGTTTGTAGCTATTTTAAACTTTTTAAAACCAAAATTATTTGCACAAACAGAAAGAGGCAACCGAAGCTAAAAAAAAAAAGGAAGCCTGAGTTTTGCGATTTGAAGAAAAAGCCTAGTTTGTTTTTTTTTTTTTTTGTTTTTGTTTTTTTTGATTTGTTTGGTTGTTGGGCTGTTTTGTGATTTTATCCCTGTGTTTAGTAGTTGTGGTGAGTTTTGTGGTTGATGTTAAGTAGCTCACCTTTGTTGCGCTTGTGATTGGTATGCCTATGCTTGATACATTAGCTTTGATTCTTGACAATATATTGGATTCTTATTGAAATTGTGTTGTAGTGCTGCCAAAATTTTTTCTCAAATTGCTTAAAGGGATAATTTGTCGCTTACTTGTGTCTTGTGGCAAAAATTGAGTAAGAATTGTTTCTCCAAGGTTTAAAGTGTACTTGCAAAGTTGATAGTGTTCGATTACCAACACTACTCCCCACAGCACTCCACTCCAAAACCAAAGAGGAATCTTTTTTCTTCATTGGAAGTCTTCTTCTCTTTCCTGTGTACTTGCAAAGTTGATAGTGTTCAATTACCGACACTACTCCCCACAGCACTACACTCGAATCTGAGGAATTTTTCAGCCACTTGGCTCTGGTTGCGTAAAGGACTCTTATTTTCGGAAAACTTGGATAATTGGTGAGAATTGGTTCCTTGATTACTTATTGGGAGGGTGATCACATCTTGGGTAGTTTATGTACTTCCTAATTTTTTCAAATTTGCTAATTGTTCTTGTTCTTCAATTGAATTGCCCTGCTTCTTTAGCCTTGTTAACCTTTTTGTGCTACCTTGAACGTTTACTCTGAAAATATAGCTTGAATTTTGTCTTCTTGCATTGCCTTTATCTCTGTACTTTGAGGGCTTCTCCTCGAAAGTTCCTATCGGTGCACTTCTTATTTGAGCTGTTGATGTGAACCCCTGATTCCTAACGCCTTTGGAAACCAAGAACTCTACGCGGAATGTGCCAAGGAAAGTTGAATGCAAGACACTGCTCTTAAACCCTAGAATCCTCACCCTTGGATTCGGCAGACTACTAACTTACGAAGAAAATTAAACAAGCAATTCGAACCAAGTGGAGTAAACTAGAATTCGAAACAAAGCTTGGATTAATAGACAAGCAATTATCTATTAGCCTATAGTTTCTTGACTTTTAGCAATTAACAAGCATGCAAATTACATAAGCCCAAAATAAATGAGTGATTAAAGAAGTATAAATTCAAACTTAATCAATAATCAACTATCTCAAAAGGAATTCGGTCAGCCCATTAAATAGGGGAGGGGTGGCTGAATTTTAACTCCTAAAGCAACTAGGAAAAGAAGTGAAATTGGAAACCAATCAATAGTTTGATTTCATACAAGAACCAAATCCTAAGGAACTAGGATTGATTAAAAGGAAATTTTGGCTGCAAGGTTTAAGGTGCTGACCAAAATACAAGAAATAAAAAGGAAATAAAGAAGTAAAAACAAATCACAAAAAGGTTTCAAGAAGGTAAACCTTTTTGGAAACTACTTACAAATCAGCCCAAGTTGTAACAAACTTGTAACAACCCTAACTAACTTGTAACAAACTTTGAGTAGAATTAGGAAACATGCACAAATCCTAATCCTTCCCTAACCTAAGCTTCCAAGTGGTGTGTGGGCTGTCTTCTTGTGGGCTTGGTCTGGCCGAAATTGGTGAGATGGACTTCAAGGTGGTTTCGGCCCATTTTGAGGTGGCGCATGGTGGAGATGATGCAGGGAGGTTTTGGAATCTTCTGGAATCTCCCGAATCATTTCGGAATGTCAAAAATCAAGAACTTCAAGATTTTCAAGATTCTTCCAGATTCAGCAAACCGTGAAATTCAAGATTTTCAAGAAAATCAAGAACTTCAAGAAATGCCCTTTCCTTCAGCTGGATTGATTAGTAGGCGCCATTTCCTCTGTGATGGAGAGTAAAGTGACGCTTTTATCCTTCCTTCTATTCTCTTCAAGGGCGTTTGTGTCCGTAACGAGTTGGGCTTCTGTAGCACTCCTTTGAACAAGGTTTTCAAGATCTTTTTGAGCTTCCTTGTCCTTCTTCGGGTCATAGGCCTAACTATGTCAACAAACGGATCTCTTTGATATGGGCTCTGGTCCTGGAGCATTGGCGGGCCTCTATGAGCACACGAACCTCTACTGCACTTTTCGAGTCCTCATTACTCAAACTGGGATCCTCTGTGTACTGACTTGACGTAGGGCTTGGGATGCCCGCTTCATTCCCTCCCGGTTGGAAAGGATTCGACCTCGAATCAAGATCCTGGTCAAAATTAAACGGAGACAAGTCAGCAACATTAAAAGATGCACTAACGCTATACTCACCTGGCAGATCGTGTTTGTAGGCGTTATCCCCCATCTTTGAGATAACTTGAAAATGCCCATCGCCTCTGGGGTGGAGTTTAGTCCTCCGGGTTGCTGGAAACCTTTCCTTCCTCATGTGAACCCAAACCCAGTCTCCCGGTTCAAAGCTCACAGCCTTGCAACTTTCATTTGCATCTAAAGCATACTTGGCGTTTTTCCTCTCAAGGTTCTCTCGAACCCTTTGATGAATTCTTCTGACGCTGTCTACTTTCTGTTCACCATCCAGACTTGTTTGATCCTTCAGGGGCAATGGCAGTAAATCCATAACCGTTGACGGATTGAAGCCGTAGGCAGCTTCAAAGGGCAAAAATCCAGTTGATGAATGCTTGGAGCGATTGTAGGCAAATTCTGCAATCGGCAAAACCTGTTCCCAACCTGCAAGATTACTTTTAATCAGTGCCCTTAACAAATTCCCTACTATTCAGTTGGTCACCTCAGTTTGATCATCCATTTGTGGATGACTAGTAGTAGAGAATAACAATTTAGTGCCTAGTCTATACCACAATGTTTTCCAAAAATAACTCAAAAATTTAACATCCTTATCCGAGACGATTGTTAGTGGGATTCCATGTAGCCGAACCACTCCACTGAAGAATAGTTCAGAAACGTGTCTGGCATCATCTGTTTTCCTGCAAGGAATAAAGTGAGCCATTTTAGAAAATCTGTCCACCACGACAAAAATTGAGTCAATACCTCGCTGTGTCCTCGGCAACCATAAAATAAAATCCATAGAGATGTCAGTCCAAGGAACAGTTGGAATAGGCAAAGGTGTATAAAAACCATGAGGTTTGGAAGTAGACTTTGCTTTTAAACAGTTAATGCAACGTGAGCAAATAGTTTCTACATCCGTTCGCATTTTAGGCCAGTAAAAGGCCACGACTAGTATCTTTTTCTGATGGCTTATCAGAGTTCACCTTACTACTATTCTTTACAATTTGTTTACCCTTTCCCTTGTCTTGTCTCTTTTCAGCTGCTCAGGCGGTGATCTTGCCCTTCATCCTGACGGATTCAGCACGAACTTCCTCTGTGGAGAGAGGTAAAAAGGTATGGATCTTGCCCCTTTGGCAAATTGAGTAGGTATTAGCAATCCCGTCATGTGTAGCCTTCATGTCAAAGAGCCATGGTCATCCAAGCAGAATGTGACACACCTCCATAGGGAGCACATCATAAGTAACCTGTCCCTCGAACTTACCTATAGCGAAAGTAATTCGCACCTACTGGTGACTCTATAGCCATCTGAGCTATCAAGCCATTGCAGCTGGTACGGATGTGGATGGTTAACTGTTGGGAGCTTGATCTTTTCAATCATGTACTCACTGGCGACATTGGTGCAGCTCCAGTCGTCAATTATCAGAACGCATACACCTCCATTGACTTTGGTCCTGGTGTGGAAGATGTTGGTCCGTTGAGAAGCATCTTGGGCAACAGCTGTAGTTAAGGATCGGGACACGATGGCCATCTGGCT
This sequence comes from Leptodermis oblonga, assembly GCA_016801395.1. Classification (NCBI taxonomy): domain Eukaryota; kingdom Viridiplantae; phylum Streptophyta; class Magnoliopsida; order Gentianales; family Rubiaceae; genus Leptodermis; species Leptodermis oblonga. The sequence goes on along the minus strand of CM028759.1, from coordinate 21,098,338 downwards.
ATAGTCTTCAGGGCGATGAATGTCCTCCTCTGTATCGAATTTGCTGTTGTCAGCCAACTCTGGGATGCGACTGGCTTCTTCGTCGTCGTCTTCTTCTTCTGAGATGTACTCACCATCCTGCCCTAATAGTACTTTTCTGATGTTAGGACAATCCCGCATGTAATGCTCCGCCTGGGGGTGCATGGCGTTTTTGCTACTGAAGAAGAAGAGGTGGTTGGGGCAGATTGAATAGCTCTACGCTCAAGGTTAAACGGCTTCTTGGCGGGTGTTGGCGTGTACACCGGATTCTTTCTCCAAGTAGTAGGGGCGCTGGCAGGCGTCCTAGCTGGTGGAGCCATCTTCAGGTATTCCTCCATCACCCTGGCTTTGTGTAGCATATCCGTCAACCAAGTAGCATTCTGCAATTCTACCGCTAAAGCTATCCCTCTATTAAGCCCACTAAGAAAACGTGCCATGCTGGCGGCATCGTCTTCTATTACATTGGCCCTAATCTTAGCCATCTCTAATTTCTTATAATAAGTATCGACAAACAAAGAACCCTGTACAAGAGTGTGTAACTTCCTATACAATTCTCTAAAATAATACGCAGGTACCAAAGTCTTGCGCATCGCTGTTGTCAAATCAAACCATGAAATAGGTGGCGCACGTGCACGCATAGGCCTGGTATTGCGCCTCTGGTCCAAATCCTGATTCCACCAAACGAGTGCATATTCGGTGAAATTGACCACCGCAAGTGGTGCCTTCTTGTGTTCGGGAACCGAGTGAAGCTCAAAGATTCGCTCTATCTTGATCTCCCAGTCTAAGTATTCTTCGGGTCCGTACCTCCACTGAAAGAAGACACCGATGTCTTCATTTGACTTAGACCTTCAAAGGGCTTTGTATCAGTGCCAGCCCGTGGGGTGTGGATGTCTTCCTCCTCCTCGAACCGATCCTACTGGGCGGCCCTTATCTCATCGACCTCGCCCTTGAGGTCTGCAAATTGATTGGTCAAATTCGCAATGGCAGCCATGAGTTGCTCATTCGTTACTGGGGGTGCTTCTCCTCCTAACATACCTAGTAACCAAGAAAGATCCCTGCTAAGAATAAGTAAAAGTGAGTAGAGTAACCTTACTCCCTTATCTCCCTAGAATGGCCCTCCTAAAAACTACACACAACCCTATGTATCGCTCGTAGGGATGGCAACCCTTATGTGCTGGATCACTCAGCCTTTTACCTCAGTCCTATATACTCAATTAATTTCACAAAATCTTGGGCAAAGGTAACAAGAAAGCAAGCAATCACACAAAGAACAAACTATATAAGAAAGTAGTCAAAAATCTTTTGGAAAAAAGAACTTGGTTCGATTTTCAGTTGGAAAAACACTTTTCGAAAAAGAAAATTTGATAATATAGTTTAAATAAGAAGTACACCAAAAGGAACTTTCGGGGAGAAGCCCTCAAAGTTCAGAGATAATGGCAGTGCACGAAGACAAAATTCAAGCTATAATTCAGAGTAAATGTTCAGGTCGTACGAAAAGATGGCAAGCTAAAGAAGCAGGGCAATTCAATTGAAGAAGCAAGAATAATTAGCAGGTTTGAAACAAATCAGGAAATACCTAACTAACCCAAGAAGTGATCACCCTACCCAATGGGTAATCAAGAAACCAATTCCAACCAATTATTCAAGTGTTCAAAAAAAAAAAAAAATTCCAACCAATTGCCACAAAGATACAAAAATTGCAATTTTATCACCTCCCAATCCAAATATGCGATTTAGAACTTTAGACAGCACGACGATATAGTTTCAGGAATTCGATATTTTCAAGAATTCAAAACAAGATAGGCATGCAGATATATCACAAATTGCAAAAACAAGGTGAGTGGCTAAACTTCAACCGCCAAAGTTCACCGAATTCAATAAAATTGCAAATAGGGAGAGGTGGGTAAAACTGTCGAATAAACAGCAATTTCAGCAACAAAAAGTGCCAGTTATCCTTTAATTGCAACCAAAAAAAGCACTAATTGGATCCACAAAGGCAATTGCAAAAACAGTACCAAAAGTGAGCAAAAGAGCCCTAGCTTTAAAACCCTAAAACCGATTTTCCCAAATTATTAAAAAAAACCGATTTTAATCCTTTATTTTCGCAAATTCTTTTTCCTTTTTCAATCCACAATTTTGATTTTACTAGCAAAGCAATGTGATCAAAATCGAAAGTTTATTTAAGAAAAACAGAAAAAATTTTCTCAAAAAGAGCGTTCTTTTCCACAAATTCATTAATTAAAGTAGAATAAAGGAAGAGAAAACACCTGATGATTCAACTGAGTTACTTCAGTCTCCTCCGGTTGAGCAAACAGCCCTGGCGCTCTGATACCAATTGATGTGAACCCCTGATTCCCAACGCCGTTGGAAACCTAGAACTCTACGCGGAATGTGCTAAGGAAAGTCTAAATGCAAGACACTGCTCTTAAACCCTAGAATCCTTACCCTTGGATTCGGTAGACTACTAACTTACGAAGTAAATTAAACACGCAATTCGAACCAAGTGGAATAAACTAGAATTCGAAACAAAGCTTGGATTAATAGACAGAGCAATTATCTATTAGCCTATAGTTTCTTGACTTTTAGCAATTAACAAGTATGCAAATTACATAAGCCCAAAATAAAAGGAGTGATTAAAGAAGTATAAATTCTAACTTAATCAATAATCAACTATCTCAAAAGGAATTCGGTCAGCCCTATAAATAGGGGAGGGGTGGCCGAATTTTAACTCCTAAAACAACTAGGAAAAGAAGTGAAATTGGAAACCAATCAAGAGATTGATTTCGTACAAGAACCAAATCCTAAAGGAACAAGGATTGATTAAAAGGAAATTTTGGCTGCAAAGTTTAAGGTGCTGGCCAAAAATACAAGAAATGAAAAGGAAATAAAGAAGTAAAAACAAATCACAAAAAGGTTTCAATAAGGTAAACCTTTTTGGAAACTACCTACAAATCAGCCCAAGTTGTAACAAACTTGTAACAACCCTAACTAACTTGTAACAAACTTTGAGTAGAATTATGAAACATGCACAAATCCTAATCCTTCCCTAACCTAAGCTTCCAAGTGGCGTGTAGGCTATCTTTTTGTGGGCTTGGTCTGGCTGAAATTGGTGAGATGGACTTCAAGGTTCGGCCCATTTTGAGGTGGCGCATGGTGGAGATGATGTAAGGAGGTTCTGGAATCTCCTGGAATCATTTCGGAATGTCAAAAATCAAGAACTTCAAGATTCTTCAAGATTTTCAAGATTCAGCAAACTGTGAAATTCAAGATTTTCAAGAAAATCAAGAACTTCAAGAAATGCCCTTTCCTTCAGCTGGATTGATTAGTAGGCGCCATTTCCTTTTTGATGGAGAGTTAAGTGACGCTTTTATCCTTCCTTCTATTCTCTTCAAGGGCATTTGTGTCCGTAACGAGTTGGGCTTCTGTAGCACTTCTTTGAACAAGGTTTTTAAGATCTTCTCTGAGCTTCCTTGTCCTTCTTCGGGTCATAGGCCCAACTATGTCAACGAACGGATCTCTTTGAAATGGGCTCGGGTCCTGGAGCATTGGCGTTCCTCTATGGAGCACACGAACCTCTGCTGCACTTTCCGAGTCCTTATTGCTAGAACTGGGATCCTCTGTGTACTGACTTGGCGTAGGGCTGGGGATGCCCTCATCAGCTGTACTACAAAATTTCATGTTTACAAGGTGTTTTTCAAAAATAGAACCAAGTGTTCATTTCAAAAAATGTTTTGCTACTTTCCTATATAGTTGTTGTGCTTCTGTGCTTAACTTTTGCTTGTTACCTTTGCCCAAGTAATCTGTGAAAACTTTTTACAGTACTGAGGTAAAAGGCTGAGTGTTACAGCATACAAGGGCCGCCAACCCTAAAGGGTGATACACTGGTTTGTGTGTAGTTTGGTAGGAGGGGCACTAGGGGGACAAGGGGGTAAGGTTACTTTTACTCACTTTTACTTATTCTTAGTAGGATCTTTTCTAGTTACCATGTTAGGGGGTAGTTCTAACATCAGTAATGAATAACTCCTGGTTGCTATTGCAAACTTGACCAATCAGTTCAACACTCAGTTCACTGACCTAAGTGGTGAGGTCATAGAACTCAGGGTCACCAAGGCTAACCAACCCGTGGCAGAAGAGGAGAACATTGAAACTCCTCTAGGCGGTTCCAGCAAGCCCTTTGACGATCTAAGTCAGTTGAAGACATCTGTGCCTTCTTTTGCCGGAGGTACGGACCCCGAAATATACTTAGACCGGGAGATCAAGATGGAGAGTATATTTGAGCTTCACTCGGTTCTTGAACCTAGGAAGGCTCCTCTCGCCATCGTGAACTTCACCGACTATGCTCTTGTTTGGTGGAATCAGCAGATGGACATGAGATGGAACACCAAGCCCATGCGTGCTCGTGCACCCCCTATGACTTGGTTTGATCTCACAATAGAGATGCGCAAGACTTTTGTACCTGCTTATTATTTTCATGCTTTGTATAAGAAATTACATACTCTTGTGCAAGGGACTTTATCTGTTGATGAGTATTTTAGAAAGTTGGAGATAGCCAAAATTAGGCTTAGTGTAATAGAAGATAAGGGTGCTAGTATAGCTCGTTTTCTTAGTGAGCTTATTTGTGGGATAGCTTTAGCAGTTGAATTACGGAATGCTGCTTCTTTAACTGATATGTTGCATAAAGCCAGAGTGATGGAGGAGCACCTGCAGACTGTTCCACCTATTTGAACACCTGCCAGCAATCAACGGAAGAAGACTCCGGTATTGCCATCATTCCCGGCAAAGAAGCCATTCTACTCCGAGAAGAAAGCTATCCATTCTGCTTGAGCTTTTTCAGCTAAGTCACCTTTTACTCCTAAGCCGTCTATTAGTAATATAACTTACCATAAATGTTCTGGTCATGGCCACTACATGCTTGATTGCCCTAATGGTTGTAGAGTTATATTGGGAAAAGATGGTGAGTACGTTTCCGAAGAAGAAGAAGAAGAAGAGGATAGTGATGCTGTCAATCCGTTTTCTAAATTGACTGACGACAATAAGTCTGATACTGAAGAAGATGTTCTTCGGCCATGCTTCGAATAGGATCCGATCCCATCCCAGCAGTCAAACTCCTTCCTGACCCGGCTCACCTGCCTCTGAAGCTGGAATGCCTTTATAGAATAGAAATAGAGGGGGCTACCGGAGGAATCGAAAAGTGTGAAGTGGGATGTGGAATGTGATTGGTGATGGATGGGGGTTATGAAATAAGTTCTGCATCAGATGATGAGCATGGGTAGGTTTTTATAATAGTAAAAGAAGAGGACGCAAGCACATTCATTGATGCCCTCGAATCTGCCTTACTCAACTGGCGATTGTTACTCGTACTTTGACTACTGATGTTGTCCAAGATACTGATCAAGGACCACTATCTTCCATACCCGTGCTAAAGTTAATGGAGGTATTTGTGTTCTGATAGTTGATAGCGGAAGTTGCACCAATGTGGCCAGTGAATACATGGTCGAGAAGCTGAAACTTCCCACAATCAATCATCCTCATCCATACTGGCTTCAATGGCTCGATAGCTCAGGGACTACAGAGTGACTAAGCAAGTTTGGATAACTTTTGCTATTGGTAAGTTCGAAGGACAAGTGACATGCAACATTCTCCCCATAGAGGCATGCCATATTATACTAGGACGACCTTGGCTCTTTGACATAAAGGCGACGCATGATGGAGTTGCCAACACCTACTCGATCTGTCAATAGGGCATGATCCATACATTTCTACCACTTTCGCCCCAGGAAGTTCGTGCTGAATCTGTTCAGATGAAGGACAAGCTCGCCCATTGGGGTTCAGAAAAGCTGTAAGCTAAGGGAAAGGGTAAAGAAATTGTAAAGGGTAGTAAGGCAAACTCTGATAAGCCTTTAGAAGAAGTTAAGACTAGTTTGTTTGCTAGTGTAGAAGAAGTTGAGCAAGTGTTAACTCAGAATGGTTGTGTACTTATTCTTATTGCTAAAGATAATTGTGCTAACCCTGACGACATCCCTAGGGATCTCCCTATGGAAGTCCAATTTCTCTTGCAGGAATATGTAGATGTTTTTCCAGAAGAGTTGCCGGCTGGTTTGCCCCCTCTTCGCGGCATTGAACATCAGATTGATTTTGTGCGTGGCTCATCTATTCCTAATCGTCCAGCCTATAAAGCAAATCCCGAGGAAACAAACGAATTGCATAATCAGGTTGAGAAGTTGCTCACCAATGGGCAGGTAAGAGAATCTCTAAGTCCTTGTACATTACCTGTTATACTTGTTCCTAAGAAATGTGGTACTTGGAGAATGTGTATGGACTGTAGATTTGTTAATAAGATTACCATTAAGTATATGCATCATTTTCCTAGACATTCTTGAAGATTTATATGGTTCTACAGTTTACACTAAGATATATCTCACACAGGGCTATCATCAGATTAGAATGAAAGAGGGAGATGAATGGAAAACTTCTTTTAAAACCAAGTTTGGGTTATATGAGTGGTTAGTGATGCCTTTTGGGTTAACAAATGCACCTAATACTTTCATGCGTTTAATGAATCATGTGCTTAGAAAGTTCATAGGGAAATTTGTTGTTGTCTATTTTGATGATATCTTGATCTATAGTAGAAATATGACTGAGCATGTTGAGATATTAAATTGGTTTTGATTGAATTATGTGAACATAAATTGTATGCCAATGTGAATAAATGTACCTTCTGTGTGGCAAGAGGTTGTTTTTCTTGGTTTTGTTATTTCTAAGGATGGTGTTAAAGTTGATGACACCAAGGTAAAGGCTATTCGAGAATGGCCTACACCAAGTTTGCCTCACAGGTCAGATCTTTCCATGGTTTGGCTGGATTTTATAGGAGGGTCATGAAGGAATTTTCTAATAAGGCCGCACCCCTGAAAGAGTTGTGCAAGAAAAATGTACCGGTCTTGTGGGGTCAAGCCCAGGAAAAATGATGAGGATATTCAAGGCTAAAAAAAACACAAATTATGAGTTAGAATCCACAAAGCCAACTGGAAGGCAAAGCCTTTGAGAAGAAAAATGCCAAGTATGCTTCAGATGCAAATCGAAGGTGCAAGGCTGTGAACTTTGAACCAAGCGACTGGGTTTGGGTTCATATGAGAAAGGAAAGGTTTCCAGCAGCCAGGCGGACGAAACTCCACCCCAGAGGTGATGGGCCTTTTCAAGTGATTGCAAAGATGGGGGACAATACCTATAAACTTGATCTGCCAGGTGAGTATAGCGTTAGTTCATCTTTCAATGTTGCTGACTTGTCTTCGTTTGAATTTGACCAGGATCTTAATTCGAGGTCAAATCCTTTCCAACCAGGAGGGAATGATGAGGGCATTCCCAGCTCTACAACAAGTCAGGACGCAGAGGATCACAGTTAGAGTGATGTAGACTCGGGAAGTGCAACAGAGGTTCGTGTGCTCCACAGAGGCCCGCCAATGCTCCAGGACCCAAGTCCCTATCAAAGAGATCCGTTCGTTAACATAGATGGGGCTATGACCTGAAGGAGGGCAAGGAAGCTTAGAGCAGATCTTGAAAACCTTGTCCGAAGGTGTACTTCAGAAGCCCAGCTTGTTACGGACACAAACACCCTTGAAGAGAATAGAAGGAAGGTTAAAAGCGTCACTTTACTCTCCATTACAGAGGAAATGGCACCTACTAATCAATCCAGCTGAAGGAAAGGGCATTTCTTGAAGTTCTTGTTTTTCTTGAAAATCTTGAATTTCGCGGTTTACTGAATCTTGAAGAATCTTGAAAATCTTGAAGAATCTTGAAATTCTTGATTTTTGACGTTACGAAATGATTCCGGGAGATTCCAGAAGATTCCAGAACCTCGCTACATATCCACCTCATGCGCCATCATCATTGGGCTGAACCTCCCTTGAAGTCCACAACTCCAAGTTCGGCCAGCCCAACAACCCGCCAAGGACAGCCCAATTCGCGTAATGGTAGGGTTTGGATTTAAGGGTTTTAGGGTTGAGTAAGGGATAAGGATTTGTGCATGTTTCCTATTCCTACTCCTTGTTTGTTACAAGTTGGTTAGGTTGTTACAAGTTTGTTACAACTAGATTAGCTTGGTAGTTTCCAAAAAGGGATCCCTTCTTGATCTCCCTTTTTGGATAGGATTTATATTTATTTTCCTACCTATTTTAGTGTTAATTTCGTCCATAAGCCAATCCAAGTGGCAGACGAATTCAGCAGCTACCAAAACCTAGTTCCTTTAGGTTTCGACTTTGTAAGAAATCAATCTCTTGATTGGTTTCCAATTTTAATTCTTTTCCTAGTATAATTAGGTTAGAATTTCGTTCACTCCTTTCCATAAAAGTGACATTCATCCACCATTGTCCTTGTTCATTTAGGACTTGGTTTGTAAGGAAAATCCAATTCTGATTGGTTTCCACTTTTGCTGCTTTCAGTTATTCTTTTCCTATTGTAATTTGTACATCCCAATACCTATAAATAGGGGTGCCATCCACGAAATTATTTAGTTAAATGATTTAAGTTATAGTTTTATACTTCTTTAATCACTCACCTTATTTTGGGCTTATGTAATTTGCATGTTTGTGAATTGCTAAAAGCTACAGAAACTATAGGCTAATAGATAATTGCTCTGTCTATTGCTAAGCTTTGTTTCGATTCTATTATTCTTCACTTGGTTCGAATTGTGTCTTTAATTTACTTTGTAAGTTAGTAGTCTGCCGAATCCAAGGGTAGGGATTCTAGGAGTTAAGAGCTGCGTCTTGCATTCAGATTTTCCTTGGCACTTTCCACATTGAGTTCTTGGTTTCCACGGCATTGGGGATCAGGGGTTCATATCACCATATCAAAGAGATCCGTTCGTTGACATAGTTGGGCCTATGACCCAAAGGAGGACAGGGAAGCTTAGAGCAGATCTTGAAAACCTTGTTCGAAGGAGTGCTACAGAAGCCCAGCTAGTTACAGACACCAACGCCCTTGAAGAGAATAGAAGGACGGTTAAAAGCGTCACTTTACTCTCCATTACAGAGGAAATGGCGCCTACTAAAAACTCCAGCTGAAGGAAAGGGCATTTCTTGAAGTTCTTGATTTTCTTGAAAATCTTGAATTTTGCGGTTTACTGAATCTTGAAGAATCTTGAAATTCTTGATTTTTGACGTTTTGAAATGATTCCGGGAGATTCCAGAAGATTCCAAAACCTCCGTACATCATCACCACCATGCGCCTCCTCAAATGGGCCGAACTCACCCTTGGAGTCCATTCCACAATTCGGCCAGGCCCAGTCCATAGGAAGCAGCCCACACACCATCGAGGGTAGGGTTAGAGTAAGGGATAAGGATTTGTGCATGTTTTCTATTCCTACTCCAAGTTGGTTACTAGTTTATTTGGTTGTTACAAGTTAGTTACAACTAGACTAGTACTTAGTAGTTTCCAAAAAGGTTTACCTTCTTGAAACCTTTTTGTGATTGGTTTTTATTTCCTTTTTCCTACTTGTAATTTCAGCCAAGGAGATTTCCTCTCCAACCCATTTCCTCTTTTCAACCAATCCTAGTTCCTTTAGGATTTTGTTCTTGTATGAAATTAATCTCTTGATTGGTTTCCAATTTCACTTCTTTTCCTAGTTGTTTTAGGACTAAAATTCGGCCAACCTACTCTATAAATAGCAGCTTCCGAAGTCATTCTTCGACAATTGATTAAATGATATAAGTTATAGTTTAATACTTCTTTAATCACTCACTTTATTTTGGGCTTATGTAATTTGCATGCTTGTTAATTACTAAAAGCTACATAAACTATAGGCTATTAGATAATTGCTCTGTCTAATGCTAAGCTTTGTTTCGATTCTATTATTCTCCACTTGGTTTGAATTGCGTGTTTAATTTACTTGTTAAATTAGTAGTCTGCCGAATCCAAGGGTAAGGATTCTAGAAGTTAAGAGCTGCGTCTTGCATTCAGATTTTCCTTGGCACTTTCCGCATTGAGTTCTTGGTTTCCATGGCGTTGGGGATCAGGGGTTCACATCAGTTCATCTAGGAAACTGCTGGTTTGTGAAGCACATAATGGGGGGCTGATGGGTCATTTTGGTGTAACCAAGACACGTGACATGTTAAAGGAACACTTTTATTGGCCTAAGATGCGAAAAGATGTAGAACAAATTTGCTCACGTTGCATTAATTGTTTGAAGGGTAAGTCTACATCTAAACCTCATGGTATTTACACGCCTTTGCCTATTCCAACTCTGCCTTGGGCTGACATATCTATGGATTTTATTCTAGATTTGCCGAGGACTCAGAGAGGTAATTACTCACTTTTTATTATGGTGGACAAGTTTTCTAAGATGGCTCATTTTATTCCTTGTAGGAAAATAGACGATGCTAGACATGTTGCAGATTTATTCTTTCATGGGATAGTTTGACTTCATGGAGTTCCATGCACAATTGTATTTGATAGGGACGTTAAGTTCTTGAGTTATTTTTGGAAAACTTTGTGGTCTAGATTAGGAACTAAATTGTTGTTTTCTACTTCTAGTCATCCACAAACGGATGGTTAAACTGAGGTGACCAAACGCACTGTAGGGAATTTGTTGCAAGCACTGATTAAGTCTAATCTTAAATGTTGGGAACAGGTCTTGATGATTGCTGCGTTTGCTTACAATTGATCGAAACACTCCTCAACAGGTTTCTTGCCCTTCGCTGCCTATGGCTTCAATCCGTTGACGATCATGGATTTACTACCACTACCCCTGAAGGAGCAAAACAATATGGATGGAGAAGAGAAAGCAAAAATCATCAAGAGACTTCATGAGAAAGTTTGACTTCATCTCGTAAAGAATAATGCTAAGTATGCCACCGATGCAAATCATCCGCGTAAGGCTATGAACTTGGAACCTGGAGATTGGGTTTGGGTTCACATGAGAAAAGAAAGGTTTCCCACAGCTCGACGAACGAAACTTCATCCCAGAGGTGATGGACCCTTTCAAATTGTGTCTAAGATAGGGGATAATGCTTACAAACTTGATTTACCAGGTGAGTATGGTTTTAGCTTTCCTTTGATGTTGCTGACTTGTCTCTGTTTGATTATGATCAGGATGTAGATTCGAGGTCGAATCCTTTTCAACCGGGAGGTGATAATGTGAACGCCCTTAGCTCATCGACAAGTCTAGCTCAAGGAGTCCCAGAAAATGGTACAGAGAGTGTAGCTGAGGTTCGAGTGCTTCATTGAGGCCGCCAATGCTCCAAGATCTAAGTCTATATCAGAGATATCCGTTCGTTGATATAGTTGGGCCAATGAATTGCAAGAGGACTTCAAAGCTCAAAGAAGACCTGGCAAACTTTGTTCAAAGGTGTGCTACAAAAGCCCAGCTCATATCCAGCTCTACTGAACTCAATGAGAAAGAAAGAAAGCTTACAAGAGTTACCCTACTCTCCATCAAGGTGGAAATGGTGAATACTACTCCGTCCAATTAAGGAAATTGTGGAAATGGTATTTCCAAGCTGTGCAAATGGTGGAATGGTATTTATAAGCTAAGGAAATGGTAACTACAAGTCTTTCCAGTGAAGAAATGGAGATTTCATAAAGTTTGAAGAATTTTAGAAGTGAAATGTTTTTTGAGCTTCTGAAATGATTCCGGAAGCTTCCAGAAGATTCCCAAAGCTTCCTACATCTACATCATCATGCTACATCAACTGGGCCGAATTCCTTCATGTCCATTCACTGTAAATTCGGCCAAGCCCAAGTACTCCACAAGAAGGCCCAACCGAATTCTTGGTTAGGGTTTACTTAAGTTACTAGGGTTTTAGAGTAATTAAGGTATTGTGCATGTTACCTAATTCTCTACATAGTTTTTCCTCTTTTAGTTTCTCCTTTTATTTTTGAATTTTCCCTTTTCTTTTTAAGGAGAATTCTGAATTCCCTTTTTCTACTTTTATTTTTCGGATTTCCTTCTTCCTTTTAAGGAGCAATCCGAAATTCCCTTTTCTTTTCTTCCTTAAGAATTTCGGCAATTGCACTTCTTTGGGAGTCAAAATTCCTTTTTTTGGTATTTTCCTTCTTTTTGTTCCTTATTTTCCCTTGTATTTTTGCATTTCCTATACCTATAAATAGAGGTGCGGCACTTCATTATTTTTGAGTGATTAATTGAATGAAAGTTTATACTTTATTATTCACTCTTCTTTATTTTGACTTAAGTAATTTGCATGCTTGTTAATTGCTAAAGTACAGGAATATAGGCTAATTAGATACTTGCTCTATCTAATTACATGCTTTGTTTCGCCTCTAGAATTCATCACTTGGTTCGAATTGCGTGTTTAATTTAACTTGTTAAATTAGTAGTCTGCCGAATCCAAGGGTAAGGATTCTTGAGTTTTAAGTGCTGTGTCTTGCAATCAGACTTTCCTTGGCAATTTTCCACATTGAGTTCTTGTTTTCACAAGTTGGAATCAAGGGTTCACATCACTTTCTCCTTGCCTAACACTTCTTCAAGAGTTTATGGTTCTCCTTTCACTTACAAATTGCCTAACAGCCTTTGGAAACCAAGAACTCTACGCGGAATGTGCCAAGGAAAGTCTGAATGCAAGACACTGCTCTTAAACCCTAGAATCCTTACCCTTGGATTCGGCAGACTACTAACTTACAAAGTAAATTAAACACGCAATTCGAACTAAGTGTAGTAAACTAGAATTCGAAACAAAGCTTTGATTAATAGACAGAGCAATTATCTATTAGCCTATAGTTTCTTGACTTTTAGCAATTAACAAGCATGCAAATTACATAAGCCCAAAATAAAAGGAGTGATTAAAGAAGTATAAATTCTAACTTAATCAATAATCAACTGAAAATTAATGAGGAATTCGGCTGCCCTTATATAGGGGAGGGATGGCCGAATTTCTATCCTAAAACAACTAGGAAAAAGTAGTGAAATTGGAAACTAATCGAGAGATTGGTTTCTTACAACAACCAAATCCTAAAGGAACTAGGATTGATTAAAAGGAAATTTTGGCTGCAAGGTTTAAGGTGCTGGCAGAAAATACAAGAAATAAAAAGGAAATAAAGAAGTAAAAACAACTCAAAAAAAGGTTTCAAGAAGGTAAACCTTTTTGGAAACTACCTACAAATTAGCCCAAGTTGTAACAAACTTGTAACAACCCTAACTAACTTGTAACAAACTTTGAGTAGAATTCGGAAACATGCACAAATCCTAATCCTTCCCTAACCTAAGCTTCCAAGTGGCGTGTGGGCTGTCTTCTTGTGGGCTTGGTCTGACCGAAATTGATGAGATGGACTTCAAGGTGGTTTCAGCCCATTTTGAGGTGGCGCATGGTGGAGTTCATGTAGGGAGGTTCTGGACTCTTTTGGAATCTCCTGGAATCATTTCGGAATGTCAAAAATCAAGAACTTCAAGATTCTTCAAGATTCAGCAAACCGTGAGATTTAAGATTTTCAAGAAAATCAAGAACTTCAAGAAATGCCCTTTCCTTCAGCTGGATTGATTAGTAGGCGCCATTTCCTCTATGATGGAGAGTAAAGTGACGATTTTATTCTTCCTTCTATTCTCTTCAAGGGCGTTTGTATCCATAACGAGTTGGGCTTCGGTAGCACTCCTTGGAACAAGGTTTTCAATATCTTCTCTGAGCTTCCTTGTCCTTCTTTGGGTCATAGGCCCAACTATGTCAATGAACGGATCTCTTTGATATGGGCTCGGGTCCTGGAGCATTGGCGGGCCTCTATGGAGCACACGAACCTCTGCTGCACTTTTCGAGTCCTCATTACTCAAACTGGGATCCTCTGTGTACTGACTTGACGTAGGGCTTGGGATGCCCGCTTCATTCCCTCCCAGTTGGAAAGGATTCGACCTCGAATCAAGATCCTGGTCCAAATTAAACAGAGACAAGTCAGCAACATTAAAAGATGCACTAACGCTATACTCACCTGGCAGATCGAGTTTGTAGGCGTTATCCCCCATCTTTGAGATAACTTGAAAATGCCCATCGCCTCTGGGGTGGAGTTTAGTCCTCCGGGCTGCTGGAAACCTTTCCTTCCTCATGTGAACCCAAACCCAGTCTCCTGGTTCAAAGCTCACAGCCTTGCAACTTTGATTTGCATCTGAAGCATACTTGGTATTTTTCCTCTAGAGGTTCTCTCGAACCCTTTGATGAATTCTTTTGACGGTGTCTGCTTTCTGTTCGCCATCCAGACTTGTTTGATCCTTCAGGGGCAGTGGCAGTAAATCCATGGCCGTCAATGAATTGAAGCCGTAGGCAGCTTCAAAGGGCAAAAATCCAGTTGATGAATGCTTGGAGCGATTGTTGGCAAATTCTGCAACCGGCAAGACCTGTTCCCAACCTGCAAGATTACTTTTAATCAGTGCCTTTAACAAATTCCCTACTGTTCGGTTGGTCACCTCAGTTTGACCATCCGTTTGGGGATGACTGGTAGTAGAAAATAACAATTTAGTGCCTAGTCTAAACCATAATGTTTTCCAAAAATAAATAAAAAATTTAACATCCCTATCCGAGACGATTGTGCGTGGGATTCCATGAAGCTGAACCACTCTACTGAAGAAAGATCCCAGTTCGAGTAATGAGGACTCAGAAAGTACAGCAGAGGTTCGTGTGCTCCATAGAGGCCCGCCAATGCTCCAGGACCCGAGCCCATATCAAAGAGATCCGTTCATTGACATAGTTGGGCGTATGACCCGAAGAAGAACAAGGAAGCTCAGAGAAGATCTTGAAAACCTTGTTCAAAGGAGTGCTATAGAAGCTGAACTCGTTACGGACACAAACGCCCTTGAAGAGAATAGAAGGAAGAATAAAAGCGTCACTTTACTCTCCATCACAGAGGAAATGGCGCCTACTAATCAATCCAGCTGACGGAAAGGGCATTTCTTGAAGTTCTTGATTTTCTTGAAAATCTTGAATTTCACGGTTTACTGAATCTTGAAGAATCTTGAAATTCTTGATTTTTGACGTTTCAAAAAGATTCTGGGAGATTCCAGAACCTCCCTACATGATCTCCACCATGCGCCACCTCAAAATGGGTGGAAACCACCTTGAAGTCCATCTCACCAATTTCGGCCAGACCTAGCCCACAAGAAGACAGCCTACACGCCACTTGGAAGCTTAGGTTAGGGAAGGATTAGGATTTGTGCTTGTTTCCTAATTCTACTCAAAGTTTGTTACAAGTTGGTTAGGTTGTTACAAGTTTGTTACAACTAGATTAGCTTGGTAGTTTCCAAAAAGGGATCCCTTCTTGATCTCCCTTTTTGGATAGGATTTATATTATTTTCCTACCTATTTTATTTGTTAATTTCGTCCATATGCCATTCCAAGTGGCAAAAGAATTCAGCAACTACCAAAACCTAGTTCCTTTAGGTTTCAGGTTTATAAGAAATCAATCTCTTGATTGGTTTCCTATTTTAATTCTTTTCCTAGTCTAATTAGGCTAGAATTTCGTTCACCCCTTTCCATAAAGGTGTCTTAATTTATCCACCATTGTCCTTGCTCATTTAGGACTTGGTTTGTAAGGAAAATCCAATTCTGATTGGTTTCCACTTTTGCTGCTTTCAGTTATTCTTTTCCTATTGTAATTTGGGTACCCCCATACCTATAAATAGGGGTGCCAACCACAAAATTCTTTAGTTGATTATTGATTAAGTTAGAATTTATACTTCTTTAATCACTTCTTTATTTTGGGCTTATGTAATTTGCATGCTTGTTAATTGCTAAAAGTCAAGAAACTATAGGCTAATAGATAATTGCTCTGTCTATTAATCAAAGCTTTGTTTTGAATTCTAGTTTACTCCACTTGGTTCGAATTACGTGTTTAATTTACTTTGTAAGTTAGTAGTCTACTGAATCCAAGGATAAGGATTCTAGGGTTTAAGAGCAGTGTCTTGCATTCAGACTTTCCTTGGCACATCCCGCGTAGAGTTCTTGGTTTCCAAAGGCATTGAAAATCAGGGGTTCGCATCAAAACTCCTTGGCCATCAATTAGTGCTTCCAAGGTTGTAATAACCTTACCAAGGCGTAGAGCTCCTTATCATATGTCGGATAATTTAAGGCAGCTCCCTTGAGTTTCTCACTAAAGTAGGCAATAGGTTTTCCCTCCTGCATTAAAACAGCACCTATACCAATTCCTGAAGCATCACACATTAGTTCAAAAACTCTGTCAAAATCAGGTAATGCTAAAACATGAGCATGAGTTAGATCATGCTTGAGAACAGTGAAGGCGTTCTCCTGTGCCTGACCCCACAAAAATGGAACATTCTTCTTATACAATTCATTGAGAGGTGCGGCCTTGGTTGAGAAGTTCTTCACGAACCTCCGGTAAAAACTAGCTAACCCATGGAACGATCTTACCGACGAGGCCGAGGTGGGAGTAGGCCATTCACGAATGGCTTTCACCTTTGTGTCATCAACCTTGACACCATCCTTCGAAACAACAAACCCAAGAAAGACAACTTCCTCCACACAGAATGTACACTTTTAATATTGGCATATAATTTATTATCACGTAAGTCAATTAATACCAACTTAATGTGCTCTATGTGTTCAGGCACGCTTTGACTATAGATCAGAATATCATAAAAATAAACCACAACAAATTTCCCTATAAACTTCCTAAGCACATGATTCATTAATCGCATGAAAGTACTAGGTGCATTTGTGAGGCCGAACGGCATAACTAACCACTCATACAAACCAAATTTAGTTTTAAAAGCAGTTTTCCATTCATCTCCTTCTTTCATTCTTATTTGATGATAGCCTTGTGTTAGATCTATTTTCGTGTAAATAGTAGAGCCGTATAAATCTTCTAGCATGTCATCAAGCCTAGGGATAGGATGCCTATACTTAATGGTGATTTTATTAACAGCTCTACAATCCATGCACACTCTCCAAGTACCATCTTTTTTTGGAATAAGAATAACAGGTACTGCACAAGGGCTTAAAGATTCCCTTACCTGACCATTACCTAAGAGTTTGTCAACCTGACGTTGCAGCTCCTTTGTTTCCTCTGGATTTTCTTTATACGCCAGGCGGTTTGGAATTGATGAGCCAGGTATGAAGTAAATCTGATGCTCAATTCCATAAAGAGGGGGCACTCCTGCCGGCAGCTCTTCAGGAAACACATCTTCATATTCCTGAAAAAGAAACTTGACTTCCATAAGGAGATCCCTAGGGACACCGTCAAGGTTAGTGGAATCATCCTTAGCAATAAGTACAAAGATACAACCATTTCCCCTTAACACTTGTTCGACTTCCCCCATTGTGGCAAAAAGGCCATGACTAGTATCTTTTCCTGAAGGCTTATCAGAGTTTGCCTTACTACTACCCTTTACAATTTGTTTACCCTTTCCCTTGTCTTGTCGCTTTTCAGCTGCCCAAGTGGTGATCTTGTCCTTCATCCTGACAGATTCAACACGAACTTCCTGTGGGGAAAGAGGTAAAAAGGTATGGATCTTGCCCCTTTGGCAAATTGAGTAGGTATTAGCAACAACGTCATATGTAGCCTTCATGTCAAAGAGCCATGGTCGTCCGAGCAGAATGTGACACGCCTCTATAGGGAGCACATCACAAGTAACTTGTCCCTCGAACTTACCTATAGCGAAAGTAACTAGCACCTGCTTGGTGACTTTGTAGCCATCTGAGCTGTCAAGCCATTGCAGCCGGTATGGATGTGGATGGTTAACTATTGGGAGCTTGAGCTTTTCAACCATGTACTCACTGGCGACATTGGTGCAGCTCCCGCCGTCAACTATCAGAACGCATACACCTCCATTGACTTTGGTCCTGGTGTGGAAGATGTTGGTCCGTTGAGAAGCATCCTGGGCAATAGCTGTAGTTGAGGATCGGGACACAATGGCAATCTGGCTATAGTCTTCAGGGCGATGAATGTCCTCCTCTGTATCGGATTTGCTGTTGTCAGCCAACTCTGGGATGCGACTGGCTTCTTCCTCGTCGTCTTCTTCTTCTGAGATGTACTCACCATCCTGCTATAATAGTACTTTTCTGATGTTAGGACAGTCCTGCATGCAATGCCCGCGGCCAGAACACCTATGGCAAGTGATCTGCAAAATGCTCTGCCTGGGGGTGCTTGGTGTTTTAGCTGTTGAAGAAGAAGAGGTGGTTGGGGCAGATTGAATAGTTTTACGCTTAGGGTTGAACGGCTTCTTGGCGGGTGTTGGCGTGTACACCGGATTCTTTCTCCAAGTAGTAAGAGCGCTGGCAGGCGTCCTAGTTGGTGGAACCGTCTTTAGGTATTCTTCAATCACCCTGGCTTTGTGTAGCATATTCGTCAAACTAGTAGCATTCTGCAGTTCTACCGCTAAAGCTATGCCTCTATTAAGTCCACTAAGAAAACGTGCCAAGCTGGCGGCATCGTCTTAAATTACATTGGCCCAAATCTTAGCCATCTCTAATTTCTTATAATAAGCATTGACAGACAAAAAACCCTATACAAGAGTGTGTAACTTCCTATACAATTCTCTAAAATAATACGCAGGTACAAAAGTCTTGCGCATCGCTATCGTCAAATCAAACCATGAAATAGGTGGCGCACGTGCACGCATAGGCCTGGTACGTGCCTCTGGTCCAACTCCTGATTCCACCAAACGAGTGCATATTCGGTGAAATTGACCACCGCGAGTGGAACCTTCTTGTGTTTGGGAACCGAGTGAAGCTCAAAGATTCGCTCCATCTTAATCTCCCAGTCTAAGTATTCTTCGGGGTCCATACCTCCGTTGAAAGAAGGCACATATGTCTTCATTTGACTTAGACCTTCAAAGGGATTTGTATCAGTGCCAGCCCGTGGGGTGTGGATGTCTTCCTCCTCCTCGAACAGATCCTGCTGGGCGGCCCTTATCTCATCGACCTCGCCCTTGAGGTTTGTGAATTGATTGGTCAAATTTGCAATGGAAACCATGAGTTGCGCATTCGTAACTGGGGGTGCGTCTCCTCCTAACATACCTAGTAACCAAGAAAGATCCCTGCTAAGAACAAGTAAAAGTGAGCAGAGTAACCTTACTCCCTTGTCCCCCTAGAATGGCCCTCCTAAAAACTACACACAACCCTGTGTATCGCTCTTAGGGATGGCAACCCTTATGTGCTGGATCACTCAGCCTTTTACCTCAGTCCTGTATACTCAATTAATTTCACAAAATCCTGGGCAAAGGTAACAAGCAAGCAATCAATCACACAAAGAACAAACTATATAGGAAAGTAGTCAAAAATCTTTCGAAAAAAAGAACTTGGTTCAATTTTTAGTTGGAAAAACACTTTTCGAAAAAGAAATTTTGATAATATAGCTTAAATAAGAAGTACAACAAAAGGAACTTTCGGGGAGAAGCCCTCAAAGTTCAGAGATAATGGCAGTGCACGAAGAGAAAATTCAAGCTATAATTCAGAGTAACTGTTTAGGTAGCACGAAAAGATAGCAAGCTAAAGAAGCAGGGCAAGTCAATTGACGAAGCAAGAATAAGTAGCAGGTTTGAAACAAATCAGGAAAGACCTAACTAACCCAAGAAGTGATCACCCTACCCAACGGGTAATCAAGAAACCAATTCCAACCAATTATTCTTGTGTTCGAAATCAATCCTTGAAACGATTGCCACAAAGATACCAAAAGTTGCAATTTTATCACCTCCCAAACCAAATATGTGATTTAGAACTTTAGACAGCATTACGATACAGTTTCAGAAATTTGATAGATCACAAATTGCTAAACAATGTGAGTGCAGATAGATCACAAATTGCTAAACAATGTGAGTGGCTAAACTTCAATCGCCAAAGTTCACCAAATTTAATCAAATTGCAAATTGGGAGAGGTGTGTAAAACAGTCCAATAAAGAGCAATTTCAGCAACAAAAAGTGTCAGTTATCCTTTAATTGCAACCAAAAACAGCACTAATTGAATCCACAAAGGCAATTGCAAAAATAGTACCAAAAGTGAGTAAAAGAGCCCTAGCTTTAAAACCCTAAAACCAATTTTCCCAAATTATTAAGAAACCGATTTTAACCCTTTCTTTTCACAAATTCTTCTTCCTTTTTCAATCCACAATTTTGATTTTACTAGCAAAGCAATATGATCAAAATCGAAAGTTTATTTAAGAAAAACAGAAAAAATTTTCTCAAAAAGGAGTGTTCTTTTCCACAAATTCATTAATTAAAGTAGAATAAAGGAAGAGAAAACACCTGATGATTCAACTGAGTTACTTCAGTCTCCTCCGATCGAGCAAACAGCCCTGGTGCTCTGATACCAATTGATGCGAATCACTGATTCCCAATGCCTTTGGAAACCAAGAACTCTACACGAAATGTGCCAAGGAAAGTCTGAATGCAAGACACTGCTCTTAAACCCTAGAATCCTTACCCTTGGATTCGGCAGACTACTAACTTACAAAGTAAATTAAACACGCAATTCGAACCAAGTGTAGTAAACTAGAATTCAAAACAAAGCTTTGATTAATAGACAGAGCAATTATCTATTAGCCTATAGTTTCTTGACTTTTAGCAATTAACAAGCATGCAAATTACATAAGCCCAAAATAAAGGAGTGATTAAAAAAGTATAAATTCTAACTTAATCAATAATCAACTATCTCAAAAGGAATTCGGCCAGCCCTATAAATAGGGGAGGGATGGCCGAATTTTAATTCCTAAAACAACTAGGAAAAGAAGTGAAATTGGAAACCAATCAAGAGATTGATTTTTTACAAGAATCAAATCCTAAAGGAACTAGGATTTATTAAAGGGGTAATTCGGCTGCACAAAGAGAAGGAGCTGGCCGAATTTACAATTAAAGATAAGGAAATAAAGAAGTAAAAACAAATCACAAAAAGGTTTCAAGAAGGTAAACCTTTTTGGAAACTACCTACAAATCTGCCCAAGTTGTAACAAACTTGTAACAACCCTAACTAACTTGTAACAAACTTTGAGTAGAATTAGGAAACATGCACAAATCCTAAACCTTCCCTAACCTAAGCTTCCAAGTGGCGTGTGGGCTGTCTTCTTGTGGGCTTGGTCTTACCGAAATTAATGAGATGGACTTCAAGGTGGTTTCGGCCCATTTTGAGGTGGCCATGGTGGAGTTGATGTAGGGAGGTTTTGGACTCTTCTGGAATCTCCCAGAATCATTTCGGAATGTCAAAACTCAAGAACTTCAAGATTCTTCAAGATTTTCAAGATTCTTCAAGATTCATCAAACCGTGAAATTCAAGATTTTCAAGAAAATCAAGAACTTCAAGAAATGCCCTTTCCTTGAGCTGGATTGATTAGTAGGCGTCATTTCCTCTGTGATGGAGAGTAAAGTGACGCTTTTATTCGTCCTTCTATTCTCTTCAAGGGCATTTATTTTCGTAACGAGTTAGGCTTCTGTAGCACTCCTTTGAACAAGGTTTTCAAGATCTTCTCTGAGCTTCCTTGTCCTTCTTCGGGTCATAGGCCCAACTATGTCAACGAACGGATCTCTTTGATATGGGATCGGGTCTTGGAGCATTGGCGGGCCTCTATGGAGCACACGAACCTCTGCTGCACTTTCTGAGTCCTCATTACTCGAACTGGGATCCTCTGTGTACTAACTTGGCGTAGGGCTGGGGATGCCCGCATCATCTTGACTTCTGGGCTTTGCAGTATGAGCTTTGGAGCTTTTATAGTGGGTTGAAATTGCTTTTCAACGGTTAGAAAGTTGATGCTAAAACTTGAAGCTTTGAGGTCGACCTTCAAGCTTAAGACTTCAGTTTCGACACTTTAATTTTGAGTTCTTTAGTTTAACGGACACTTTGTTTGGCTGATAGTGTATGTTAGACCCGGTTGGTCTTAATCCTTATTTTGATTCATGAGTTAACAAATATGTGAATTAATTTAATGGTTTTTTTAAGTGACAAATGTAGGGAAATGTTTACGGAAGAACTGACGCAAAAAAGGATAATGAAAAAATGAGCTAAAATGAAGAAACTATAAGCAAATGAAGAAAGAAGAAAAACACGTCCTGAGGTGGGACCTATGATTTTTCCAAGTGATAAAACGTAGAGAAATGTTCAATTAAAAATGAGCTAAAACAAAGAAACGGCAAGCAAATGAAGAAAGAAGAAAAACATGTCCCTAGGTGGGACCCACAGTGTTTCTAAGTCAGAAAATGAAAAGAAGAGTTCACGGATGAACCAACGCAAAAAAAGGCAAAGAAAACGAAATTAAAACAAAGAAACGGCAAGGAAATGAAGAAATGTCAAATCAAGGGTCGACAAAGGCTGACGACAAGCCGCTCGGGCAGGTGCCACGCGCAGCACGTATAGGCGCCGTGTGCAGCAGGCCTAGTGATACTACCCCGTGATGCTTGCTGCGGCAGTCGCGATTGTCGCAGGGCCCCGTTGTAAGAGCGTCGGGAAGTCCCATTTTTGCCCCTTTTTTCAACCTTTTCAAGGGCTCTCTTCTTCTATAAATACCTACTTCAAGAACACTTCTACCATCTCTCTTCATCCATTTTATGCTCAATCTGAAGTGTTAAAAAGCTCTCAAAAGATCATGTCAAAGTTCTGGCAATTTATTTCAAAGTTAGGCTAGAGTAGAATTTATTCATTGTAATAGTTAGCTACTTTCATAGCACTAATTTCTTACTTTGTAAAAACATTGAGGGAAGTCCTAAACACTTGAGTAAGTGTTGTAGGCATCTTGTAAGTGAGGCAAAGTCCTAAGCTCTTGATTAAGAGTTAGGCATGAAGTAAGGGGGAGCAAGAAGAGAAGGAGAAGTCTTGGGTAAGACCTAAAATCCTAAAATCTCTGAGTTCTAATTGCTAAGCAAAGGGAGTCTTGGGTAAGACCTAAAATCCTTGAAGAAGGATAGGGCAAAAGATCCATTGCTAACCTTAGGTAAGGGAGTCTTAATTCAAGAGTTTGGATTAAGCAAAAGGGTAAAGTCCTAAGTCTAGAGTTAGATTAGGCAAGGAAAAAGTCTTAATCTCTTGAGAAAGAGTTAAGCAAGTGTAAGGGATTGAAACACTCCTTTAAGTGTTTCCTAGAGGTTTAGAAATCTCAAGTTGTAGAACTTGGGGAGTGGAGTAGGATTCAAGGGGAATCTAAACCACTATAAATTTGGTGTGTGCTTGCTTTGTTTGTTTATTTGCTTTCATGTTTTGCAAATCACTAATCACACACCTCACTTGGTAAAATTGGTTTTTACACTTATCTTTGAAAAAGGTTTTTCAAAGTTCTTCTTTGTTGAAGAAATGTTTTTAAAGGGTTAAGAACCTAATTCACCCTCTCATCTTAGGTTGCAATTTGATTAATTGGGATTTCAATTGGTATCAGAGCTAGTGCTCAAATTTGTAGGTTTAACAACCTTGAGGTTAAGATCAATTTTTGCAACCTTTTTTATTTTTAGAGTCTTATTTGCCTACTTGATTTTTTTGTGCTTTATTTTTCAAAATTTGCACAAAATGGCTAATGGTAAGAAAGCCATCAAGAAGGTGACCAAGCTAGCTAAGACTTGGGATGATTCCTCAAGTGAGCAAGTGGAAGAAACCACAAGAACATGCTTTGTTGGGCAACTTCAAGAGGTAACAAATTCTTCCCAATACTCTTCATGTGATAGTGAAATGCATGAAAGTGATAGTGATAATGATAATGCTAATAATGCTAAAATATACAAGTATGTCACTTTAATGCATGATAAATGTATGAATACCATAAAAATGAATGTTATGCATGAAAAGAAAATTAATTCTCTAGAAATTCATGTTGCATCATTAAAAGAAGAAAGCTATACTTTGAAAGGTGAAAATGATGTATTGAGAAACAAAGTAGATGAAATGAGTACTTTGCTAGATAATGAAGATGCAAAATATATTGATTTAAAAATGTATATGAAAATGCCTTAAATGAAAATGAGAAATTGCATGAAAAGGCTAAATCATATGATTTATTGAAAAATGAGTATGAATGCATGAAAACAAAAATTGAAGACTTGAGTGCAAGTCTTGAAGAATTAACTTTAGGGAAAAACAACTTAGAGAAGTTGTTAGGCAAACAAAAGGTAGGAAATGATAAACATGGCTTAGGTTATGAAAGTAACCAAAATTGTGATATGCCTTCTACTTCTACTACCTTTGTTAATGCTTCAAATAGTGAAGTCAAATTTTCCTATCCATCTATTGAAGCTAAAAAGAAGGCTAATCATGCATGGTTGTATGAAAAGAAAAAGAAATCTTATAAGTTTAAAAATGATGTGAATTTGATTGATTCCTTATTTTATATGCCTAAGAAAATGCATGTTTCCCATAGGCATAGTAAATTTTGTTGTCATCTTCATGAGTTTGCTTTATGTGCCCCAAAGAGGGATAATTGTTTGTTAAATGCTCATGCATCTCATTATGCTCCTAGATATATGAATGTGCAAAGTTCATTTAGAAATGAACCTAGGAGACATTATGATAGAAATAATGATTCTAGGAAATATAATGTTTCACATTCTAGAAAGAATCATTGTGTTCATATGCCATTGAGTAGGCATAATTCAATTGAGTATAATAAAGTGCCATATGCATATAGAAAACATGTTAGGACATATACTTCATTAGATGCACCTATTATGTTTGATTATTATGGTAGATATGGTCACAGTTCTTCCAAATGCTTTGATAAGAAAAATGTGAAAAATGGAAGAAAGATATGGAAAGAAAGTGAAGTAATAAGCAAACCTTCTAGGACCCAATAAGTGTTGGGTACCAAAATCTTGTGCTTGATTTCTTTATAGGTCCTTGATACTACTTTATGGACTAAATCTCAATGAAGAAATGCATGAAAAGTAGCAAGGATGGTTGATTGGAGCCAATAAGAAGAAAAATGCAAAAATTACAAAAATGGCTTCAAGAATGGTAATGAGCCCATGGATGCTCATTTGAGGTAACATGTATCATCTTTAACTTATATTTATTGCTCCATAATTGATTTGATGATTATATGCAATATGAGTTATTTATGATGAACATGTGTGATTTAATTTCAAAATGATGAATATAGAATGCATAATTTAATTTAAACATGCTTCTTGTGTTTAAATGATAAAGTGACAGTGTTGGTTGACTTTATATCCTTGAAATCATTTTGAATATTGAAAGCATGTTTTGATGAAAGTCTTAGGACTTTATGAGCTTTATTGAAAAATAGCTAGAAGTTTGACTTTTAGACTTTTACATGCTTTGAAGTTGCAAAATTTGGTCTAATGTGCTTAAAAGATATTTGAAATATTCTTAGACCAAATTTAAAGTAACAATACTCAAAAGAAGATGATTGAGGCAAAATGTACAAAATTTGATGAAATTTTAAAACTTGTCTTTGTTAATGAGTCTTTAAGTGATATAATCCTAGAATGCCATGCTTTAGAGTTAAAATGATGCATTAGGATCTATTTCACCTTTGGTATCTTAATATTCTTGCATTTTAAAAGAGTTAGAAAAATTTTAATTTGAAGATAGCAAGAATTAAGCATGTTGCATTACTTGAAACGGTTGACCAAGTGGTTGACTTTTGATTTATACATGCTTTAGCTTACTTGAGATTTTAAGCATAAACTTATTGATAATTTAAAGATGCTCACATGAGAAAATTGAGGCTAAATGCTAGAAAATTGCAACTTTCAAAAATTGTATGCTTTGTATGCTTAAAATTGAAAAAGCTTGACCAAGTAGTTTATTTTGAAAATATGCATGTTTTGGATGGTTTGAATCTGTATGCATAAACTACTTGAGTATTTGAAGTTGCTTGGATGATCAAATACATAATAAAAACTTAAAAATAGCAACTTTCAAAATTCATAGCTTAACTTGTTTTAAGCTTGAAAAGTCTTGACCGATAGGTTGACTTTGCCCATATGCATGATTTGAAATGTTTGATTTCTTTGATATGTTGCATATGTTGATTAAATCTTATTCATGTGCTTAGTTGTGATTTACATGATGAAATTGACAAGTTTTAAGAAAATAGGCATTGCTTTAGAAAAAAGATTGACTTTTAATTGACTTTCAAGAATATGAATGAAAAGTGAATTTTCACATTCTTGAAATGCTTTATATGCCTAAAGGAATTTTCTTGCATGAAAAAATGAATCATAATCAAAAGAGGAAACCAACGAGAGTTGGAAATTGATTACAAACCAAATTCAAAAAGGAGACTCGAATAAGGTAGGTGTATTTTCGGTTATCTCCTTTAAAGAGAAAATCCGAAAATACAAGGAAACAAAAAAAAATAAAGAGAGAAAAGGAAAGCTTGAATTTGGTATCTTGAAGAGAAAATCTAAATTCAAGTTG
Source organism: Leptodermis oblonga (assembly GCA_016801395.1). NCBI lineage: Eukaryota > Viridiplantae > Streptophyta > Magnoliopsida > Gentianales > Rubiaceae > Leptodermis > Leptodermis oblonga. The sequence continues at coordinate 21,072,031 of CM028759.1, read as the reverse complement.
GAAAGAAAATCTACTTCTACTCTGATAAGGAAACTAGTAATTAAGTTAAGTTGTAACCAGATTATGGTATCTTAACCTAATTACAATTATTAGTAGAATAGAATTAGTAAACATGCCCAATTCCCTTATCTTTCCACAACCCCTTAATTAACTTGCACAACAAGTAACTTGTTGCACAAGCAACTCATTAATTCGCATATAGGCTTCTGCTTTGTGGGCTGCGTGAGTCGCGAGGTAGGCCTGCCATTGCAAGCTACTCCCTTGCGCTGGAACCCGTGCATTGGATGGCTTGCGACTTGGGCCTACGATTGCGGGCTATCTTTGCTCTTCCTTTTGTGTGGGCCAAACTTGAGAGCTTGAACAGCATGCATTTCGGGAAGTGCTGAAAACTTCACGAAATAGTTTGGAGCATTCCGGATCCATTGAGAAGCTTTTGGAATCATTTTGAAATTTTCTAAATCAAGAAAATCAAGATTTATACATTTCTCCAAGATTCTTTTATCGTACCCACCTGATAGATCGGGACTTTGGAAATGCTTCAAGATTGATCAAGAAACGGTTCCCAGAAATGTTTTTGGAAACTGCCAAATTTGTAGTTGAAGTCGGGGATGGCCAAGAGGCTTAATGATTGCCTCCTTTGACCATTTCCTCCTCCTAGCAATGCATTTCATTTGGACTTGCCTTCGGATTGACTCGGCAAATGCTGACTTGGCTTCTGTGAGCTAGGGATGACCTTATTAATCCCTCCAGGTTAGAAAGGATTACATCCTCGAATCCATTCTATTAAGAATTAAAATGAAGCAAATTAGTAATATTAGACTCCAAACAGATAAGTGCGGCACTGTACGCCTTTGTGCAATTCCTCTTTGTGCTAATGTTGTAAGCCACTGTTCCCTTTAGGCTTGGACACGATTTCAGTACAAATGACAATCACCCTTGATTCTTCAAGAATTTCTCAAGAACATTCTAGATGCTTGCACGAAACTGTTGGGAAGCATCTACAATTTCCTGAACTTATCCATACTTCTCAAAAGAATGATTACATAACAGCTTGCGAAATGTGCCATCTTTGGCCAGGTATTAGCAAAACATCCATTTCAACACTTAAAAATTAGGACAAATTTATGCATCATTAGTATGGTATACAAACTAGCATAGTAAGATCCTAAAGTGTCACAGATCAGATGTATATATTAAACACCACTGCAATTGTATAAAAGCCTGTCCTACTTGTAAACTAGAGGTAACACGTTACACAATAATTCACAATTTTTCTAGGCAGACAATGTGGCATGTTAATTTAAAACATCCTCATGTCGAAGATAAACTCAGAATTCGAATCACAAGGTTTCACTTATGCAACCAATTTGGAATTTACGGAAAACCATTCGAGCCTTTGCCCAAATGGAGGTTATTCACAATTTCAGAAATTGGTATTTCTTAGTCATGCTCATAACCAAAAGTAATGGAATCAAATGAAGAAACAACTTAAAGGCATACCTCGTCAAAGGATACCCCATCTTATTTTACCTTGATCCCTGGACGTAAGAAAGTTCCTTGATTAAAATCGTGGAACTATAATCTCTATGCTTAGTTGTCCTTTGTACCTTCACCCAAGACTTTGGAGTTCCTGCAAACAACAAAACAATGTTGCTCGGAGAATTCCTGCCGATGGGTTAGTAGGTGGAAGAAGTCTTCACACATTAGAAAAGTAGCCGTGATAATGAAACATTAATCACCCATGTTTATTCTTTTCTTTTGTGCTTACCACTGAAGAATTATATATGCTCTTTATTTTGAACCTTTTACCTTTGGTCTTTTATGAATTTAAGACTAAGCAATTAATGTACAAAATTAGCAGATTGCTGTACAATATGCATATAGCTTGAGCGAGAAGCCACCCACGTGGGAGTCAAGTTACCATTGTAAACTTCAGCATAGCCTTAACTGGATCAATTGCTTACTTCTTCTCTAAAGATTATCGCAACCGAAGCCGGAAGACGAGGTCCTCCATTTCAATTGCCAACTGCATGCTCCAGAATGCACTGGCGGATTCTTTGCTCCATATTTGCTTAGTTTGTTACATTCCTACTAGTATAAGTACCTCATGTAATTCATTACTTAAGATCATCAAATAATCAAGTACTTTTCCCTTCTGTTCTTTGCATTTCCGCTGATTCCAACAATGGTATCAGAGCAGCGTTTTCTCCATGGATACCCGTGGAAAAACAAATGTCGAGTCTAAAAACGACGTCACAGTCACCTTGGCTCGACACGAGTCTAACTTTGATCAGATGCATGCTAGCATCCAGGTCATTCTCGGCCAGCTACAATCCCTCACGGTTCGAATTGACGGACTCCAACCCAAACAGAATCAACCACCCACCCATAAGCTTAACCCTTTCGCCGCTAGCCTTGACAACTCCTTCAACCCCTCTAACCGAAAGCTCTAGTTCCCATGTTTCTCCGACGATAACCCAACAGGGTGGATTTACAAGGCTGAGCAATACTTTGCCTATGCCTCAATTGCCATTGAACATCAAATTCCATTAGCCTCGTTTCATATAGATAGTGAGGCATTGGAGTGGCACAGCCACTTAGCCAAACAGAAATATCCATCAGCACCACCGACGTCATGGGCCGACTACACCACTGAACTCATCATCCGGTTTGGCCCTACTATCTTTGAAAACTCGTCGGAGGCTCTCACAAGACTACGGCAAACTACCACCATCACCGCATACCAGAGCTCGTTCGAGCACCTCTCTAATAGGATCGATGTCGTCCCCGAATCCTTTATGGTCGGAAGCTTCTTAGCTATCCTCAAGGACGACCTCTGTTTTGATGTCAAGGTCAAACATCCCAAAATGGCGGCGGAAGCCATTGCTTTTGCCCGTCTCTTTGAAGAGTGCCTACATGCGACCAAAAAGCCAACCTTTCCGTACCGCAGCTCCACTCCACCCCCCACAGCTCTGACCACCACCACTCCCGCTAGCACCACCACTACTCGACATTCCTTCAGCCGCCTCTCCTAAGATGCTTCAGCAGCACGCCAGAAACAGGGGCAATGCTACTACTGTGATGAAAAATACGTCTAGGACCACCGATGCTTGAAACTCCAGCTATTTATAATGGCCTCCACCGATGGTGATGATGATGACCTACAGGACATGGAGATCAAATCGCCGGAGACCAGGCTTGAAATCTCTTTCCACGTTATCTCCGGTGCAGCCCACCTCCGGATGCTCAGAACAGTGCACCACACATCTATGACCATTCTGGTCAATAGCGCTAGCACCCACAGCTTTGTGGATCAAACCAACGCCAGCTGGCTAGGCTTTCCCGTCAGTACCGACCGCCAATTCCAGGTGACGATCACAAACGGTGATTGAATTGTGTGTAAGGGCCTGTGTCCATCCGTGAATCTTGAGGTCCAAGGCACCCACTTCAGCACAAATTTCTTTGTGCTACCCGTAGTTGCTTGCCCCCTTGTCCTTGGAGTCCAATTGTTACAAACTCCAGGCCCGGTCCAAACTGACTACAAGGCCCGGATGTGAACCCTTGATCCCCAACGCAGTGGAAACCAAGAACTCGATGCCAAGGAAAGTTTGATTGCAAAACGCAGCTCTTAACTCCTAGAATCCTTACCCTTGGATTCGGCAGACTACTAAATTAACTAAGTAATTTAAACACGTAATTCAAACAAGTGGAGAATAATAGAATCGAAATAAAGCTTAGCAATAGACAGAGTAATTATCTATTAGCCTATAGTTCCTGTACTTTGAGTAATTAACAAGCATGCAAATTACTTAAGCCCAAAATAAAGATGAGTGATTAAATAAGTATATAACTAACTTTTATCAATTTAATCAACTGAATAAAAAGGAGAATGTGGCTGCCCTATTTATAGGGGAGGGTGGCCGAAATTCCTATCCTAAAGTAACTAGGAAAAGAAGTGAAATTGGAAACCAATCAAGAGATTGGTTTCATACAAGAACCAAATCCTAAAGGAACTAGGATTGGTTGAAATAGGAAATTTGGCTGCCATGGGGAATGAGTTGGCCGAATTTACAAGTAAAACTAAGGAAAAGGAAATTACCAAATTCTACTACAAAAAGGAGTTCAAGAAAGAACCCTTTTTGGAAACTTTACAAGTCAATCCAAGTTGTAATAAACTTGTAACAACCTTAACCAACTTGTAACAAACTTGGAGTAGGAATAGGAAACATGCACAAATCCTTATCCCTTAGTCAAACCCTACCCTAGGTGGCATGTGGGGTGCTTCCTTTGGGCTAGGCCTGGCCAAATTGTGAAATGAACTCCAAGGGTGAGTTCATCTCATTTAAGGTGGCCCATGGTGGTGATGATGTAGGGAGGTTCTGGAATCTCCCAGAATCATTTCGGAATGTCAAAAATCAAGAATTTCAAGATTCTTCAAGATTTAGTTAACCGCAAAATTCAAGATTTTCAATAAAATCAAGAACTTCAAGAAATGCCCTTTCCTTTAGTAGGCCATATTTCCTCTGTAATAGAGAGTAAAGTGATGCTTTTAACCTTCCATCTATTCTCTTCAAGGGCGTTGGTGTTCGTAACGAGCTAGGCTTCTGTAGCACTCCTTTGAACAAGGTTTTCAAGATCTGATCTGAGCTTCCTTGTCCTTCTTCGGGTCATAGGCCCAACTATGTCAATGAACGGATCTCTCTAATATGGGCTTGTGATTAGGCATCCCCAACTCTACGACAAGTCAGGATGCAGAGGATCACAGTTCGAGTGATGCAGACTCGGGAAGTGCCCAGAGGTTCGTGTGCTCCATAGAGGCCCGCCAATGCTCCAGGACCCAAGTCCCTATCAAAGAGATCCTTTCGTTAAAATAGATGGGCCTATGACCCGAAGGAGGGCAAGGACGCTCAGAGCAGATCTTGAAAACCTTGTTCGAAGGTGTACTTCAGATGCCCAGCTCGTTACGGGACACAAACACCTTGAAGAGAATAGAAGGAAGGTTAAAAGCGTCACTTTACTCTCCATTACAGATGAAATTGTGCCTACTAATCAATCCAGCTGAAAGAAAGGGTATTTCTTGAAATTCTTGATTTTCTTGAAAATCTTGAATTTCGCGGTTTACTGAATCTTGAAGAATCTTGAAATTCTTGATTTTTGACGTTCCAAAATGATTCTGGGATATTCCAGAACCTCCCTACATCATCCACCTCATGCGCCATCATCATCGGGCCGAACCTCCCTTGAAGTCAAAACTCCAAGTTCGGCCAGCCCAACAACCCGCCAAGGACAGCCCAATTTCTCGTAATGGTAGGGTTTGGAATTAAGGGTTTTAGGGTAGAGTAAGAGATAAGGATTTGTGCATGTTTTCTATTCCTACTCCTTGTTTGTTACAAGTTGGTTAGGTTGTTGCAAGTTTGTTACAACTAGATTAGCTTGGTAGTTTCCAAAAAGGGATCCCTTCTTGATCTCCCTTTTTGGATAGGATTTATATTTATTTTCCTACCTATTTTAAGTGTTAATTTTGTCCATATGCCAATCCAAGTGGTAGACGAATTCAGCAGCTACCAAAACCTAGTTCTTTTAGGTTTCGGCTTTGTAAGATATCAATCTCTTGATTGGTTTTCAATTTTAATTTCTTTTCCTAGTATAATTAGGTTAGAATTTCGTTCTCCCCCTTCCATAAATGAGACTTGATTCATCCATCATTGTCCTTGTTCATTTAGGACTTGGTTTGTAAGGAAAATCCAATTCTTATTGGTTTCCACTTTTGCCGCTTTTACTAATTGTTTTCCTACTGTAATTTGGACACCCCCATACCTATAAATAGGGGTGCCATCCACAAAATTATTTAGTTGATTAAATGATTTAAGTTATAGTTTTATACTTCTTTAATAACTCACCCTATTTTGGGCTTATGTAATTTGCATGTTTGTTAATTTCTTAAAGCTACAGAAACTATAGGCTAATAGATAATTGCTCCATCTATTGCTAAGCTTTGTTTCGATTCTAGTTTTCTCCACTTGTTCGAATTGTGTATTTAATTTACTTTGTAAGTTAGTAGTCTGCCGTATCCAAGGGTAAGGATTCTAGGAGTTAAGAGCTGCGTCTTGCATTCAGACTTTCCTTGGCACTTTCAACATAGAGTTCTTGGTTTCCATGGCGTTGGGGATCAGGGGTTCACATCAGCTTGGGTCTTGGAGCATTGGCTGGCCTCTATGGAGCACACGAACGTCTGCTGCACTTTCCGAGCCTTCATTACTCGAACTTGGATCCTCTGAATATTGACTTGGCATAGGGCTAGGTGATCAGAATATCCCAGGCTAAAAACAACACAAGTTATGAGTCAGAATCCATAAAGCCAACCATAAGGCAAAACCCTTGAGAAGAATGCCTGGAGAAGTAGAAGAGTCGTGCTATTCAAGGATCCTTGAAGGAAAGGCATCTCCAAAATCTCCACAATGAAGAAAGCGTCATTTCTTGAAGTTCTTGAAGAAACCGGAAGGTTCTTGGACTTTAAAGAGACAAATATTGAAGTTCTTGATTTTCTTGAAAATATTGAATTTCATAAATATGTTGAATCTTGAATAATCTTGAAAATCTTGGAAATCTTGATTTTTCAGACTCTGAAATGATTCCAGGAGTTTCCAGAAGCTCCCTACATCATTGTCACTATGCGCCATCGAAAATGGGCTGAAAGCGCTTGAGTCCACCTTCACAATTTTGGCCACCATCTCAAGCCCAACAAAGAGCCCATACTCCACCTAGGTTTGAGAAAGAGTAAGGGATAAGGATTTGTGCATGTTTCCTGTTCCTGCTCCTAGTTTGTTACAAGTTAGTTAGGTTGTTACAAGTTCTTTACAACTAGATCAACTTGGTAGTTTCCAAAAAGGGATCCCATCTGATCTCCCTTTTTGATTAGGTTTTATAATTATTTATTAAGTATGTTACTATGTAATTTAGTCCATATGCCATTCCAAGTGGCAGACGAATTAGGCAACTACCAAAACCTAGTTCCTTTAGGTTTTTGGTTTGTAAGAAATCAATCTCTTGATTGGTTTCCAATTCTAATTGTTTTCCTAGTATAATTAGGTTAGAATTTTGTTCTCCTCCATAAAGGAGACTTAATTCATCCACCATTGTCCTTGTTCATTTAGGACTTGGTTTGTAAGGAAAATCCAATTCTGATTGGTTTCCACTTTTACTGTTTTTAGTTATTCTTTTCCTACTGTAATTTGGACACCCCAATACCTATAAATAGGGGTGCCAACCACGAAATTATTTAGTTGATTAAATGATATTGATGTGAACCCTTGATTCCAACTTGTGAAAACAATAACTCAATGAGGAAAATTACCAAGGAAAGTCTGATTGCAAGACGCAGCTCTTAAAACTCAAGAATCCTTACCCTTGGATTCGGCAGACTACTAATTTAACAAGTTAAATTATACACAAAATTCGAACCAAGTGATGAATTCTAGAGGCGAAACAAAGCATGCAATTAGATAGAGCAATTATCTAATTAGCCTATAGTTCCTGTACTTTAGTAATTAATAGCATGCAAATTACTTAAGCCAAAATAAAGAAGAGTGAATAATAAAGTATAAACTTTCATTCAATTAATCACTAAATAATAATGAAGTCATGCACCCCTGTTTATAGGACATAGGGAGCACGAAATTTACACAAGAAAATAAGGAAAGAAAACACAAAAATCAGCAAGAAAAAGGAACTTACTTGCTGAAAAAGTAAAAGAAAAGAAAGGGAAATTTTGGCTGCCATAAGGAAAGCTTATGGACCCAATTCCCAAGTAAAAGAAAGGGAAAATTCAGCTTTTACATTAAAAGAAAAGGTAAAACCAAAAAGTAAAGGAAAGAAAAAGAAGAGAATTAGGTAACATGCACAAAACCTTAATTTCTCTTAAACCCTAGAACTTAAGTAAAACCCTAGCTTGTTTTCGCATGTGGGCTTCCTTGTGAAGTGTTGGGCTTGGCCAAATTGTCGATGGAGTGGACTTAATGGATTTGGCCCAATTGATGTAGCATGATAATGTAGATGTAGGAAGCTTTAGAAGCTTCCGGAATCATCTCAGAAGCTCAAAAAAACACACTTCTAAAATTTTTCAAACTTTATGAAATCTCCATTTCTTTACTGGAAAGACTTGTAGTTACCATTTCCACCATTTCCTTAGCTCGTAAATACCATTTCCACCATTTCCACAGCTTGGAAATACTATTTCCACCATTTCCTTAGCTGGGATGATTAGTGTTCACCATTTCCACCATTTCCACTTTGATGGCGATTAGGGAAACTCTTGTAATATTCATTTCCTTCTCATTAAGGTCATTGGAGCTTTCCTTTGTTTTTTTAGCCTTGGATTTCCTCATTAGATATAAGTTATAGTTTTATAGTTCTTTAATCACTCACTTTATTTTGGGCTTATGTAATTTGCATGCTTGTTAATTACTAAAAGCTAGAGAAACTATATGCTATTAGATAATTGGTCTGTCTAATACTAAGCTTTGTTTTCATTCTATTATTCTCCACTTGGTTCTAATTGCATGTTTAAATAACTTAGTTAATTTAGTAGTCTGGTGAATCCAAGGGTAAGGATTCAAGGAGTTAAGGGTTGCGTCTTGTAATCAAACTTTCCTTGGCACTTTTCGCATCGAGTTCTTGGTTTCCACAGCATTGGGGATTAGGGGTTCACATCAATTGGTATCAGAGCCAAGGCTGTTTGCTCGACAAGAGGAGACTGAAGTAACTCAGTTGAATCATCAGGTGTTTTCTATTCCTGTATTCTACTTTAATTAATGAATTTGTGGAATTAGAACGCTCCTTCTTAGAGAAAAGAATTTGTTTTTAAGAAAACCAAATTTTGGTAATTGATACTGTTTTAATCATTGAAAACCAAAATTTGTTGCAAGCCAAAAAGAAAAATTGAAAAAGAAAAGTTTTGGAAAAATTGCTAAAAGGGTTTACTTCGGGTCCTAGGGTTTTAATTCTAGGGTTCAAGGGTTTAAGGCTAAAACATCAATTGTGACACTAGGGTTAGCTTTAGCGACACTCTAGGACAAATTGTGGCTGTTTTGTGCCTTTCTTCTGGTGATTTTTGGGGCGGTTTTGTGGCTGTTTTTGCTCACTTTTGGTACTATTTTGTAATTGCCTTTTGAATCCAATAAGTGCTGTTTTGTGACAATTAAAGGTTTAAAAATTATACTTTTTGTTGCTGAAATTGCGCTTTAATTTGGATTGTTTTGCTCACCTCTCCCTATTTGCAATTTGTTTTAACTTTGGTGAACTTTGGCAGTTGAAGTTAAGCCACTCACCTTGTTTTTGCAATTTGTGATTTATATGCACAAATCACGGGGAACCAAGGCACCGAATGTCCCTGATGGCTTCAAATGGTTTCTACTTTTGCTGCTTTCATTTATTCTTTTCCTATTGTAATTTGGACACCCCTATACCTATAAATAGGGGGGGGCAACCACGAAATTATTTAGTTGATTAAATGATATAAGTTATAGTTTTCTACTTCTTTAATCACTCACTTTATTTTGGGCTTATGTAATTTGCATGCTTGTTAATTACTAAAAGCTATAGAAATATAGGCTATTAGATAATTGCCCTATCTAATGCTAAGCTTTGTTTCGATTCTATTATTCTCCGCTTGGTTCGAATTGCGTGTTTAAATTACTTAGTTAATTTAGTAGTCTGCCGAATCCAAGGGTAAGGATTCTAGGAGTTAAGAGCTGTGTCTTGCAATTAGACTTCCTTGGCACTTTTCGCATCTAGTTCTTAGTTTCCATGGCGTTGGGGATCAGGGGTTCACGTCACTGGGGATGCCCTCATTAGGCCCTCACCCTTAGCTTCAACTCTAATGGGCAGACCCATTTGCTACAAGACCTCCAGCCCATAAAGCATCACCCCTTGGCAGCTCATGAATTTAACCTCACTTGTGACAAAGCCTACTTTCTCCACCTCGCCCTTCACGAAAAGCCTAGCCCACCCAAATCCACTTCACCTCCAAATTCCAATAGCCCACCCGAATCCATTTCACCTCCAAATTCCAATTGCCCACTTGATCTCACCATCCTCTTGGCAGAATTCTTAGACCTCTTTCGGGTAGTCGCCCACCTTTCCCCTCGCGGGCCCATGACCACCCCATCACCCTTACCCCGGTGCTGGCACAGTTAGTCTCAGGCCCTACCGCTACCCACACTACCAAAAAGCCGAAATCAAAAAAATGGTTAAAGAACTTCTCCATGAAGGCCTCATACAACCTAGCCATAGCCCATTTCATCCCCGGTCTTGCTCTTCAAAAAAGCCGAAGGTAGCTGGCGATTCTGTGTCGACTACCGCGCCCTAAACCACATCACTATAAAAAAAATTCCCAATCACTATCATCGATGAGCTTCTAGACGAACTTTTTAGGGCTACCTACTTTACCAAACTCGATCTGACGGCCGAATACCACCAAATCCAGGTCCATGTGACCAACATTCCCAAAACAGCCTTTCATATCCACGATGGTCACTACGAAAATTATCGTAATGCCGTTTGGCCTCACCAATGCCCCCGCCACCTTCCAAAACCTCATGAACGACCTCTTTCACCCCTACCTCCGCAAGTTTGTCCTCATCTTTTTCGACGACATCCTCATTTATTATAAAAATACCCTCGATCACCTCACCCACCTCCAAACTATGTTTATATTTTGCAGAATAACCAACTTTTTATGAAACAATCCAAATGCAGGTTTGGTGCCACAAAAGTGGATTACTTAGGTCATCTCATCTCCGCAGCTGGGGTGGCCGTGGACCCTAGTAAGATATATGTTATCTAGGATTGGCCCCAACCATCCATTCCGAAGGCCGTCCGTGGATTTTTGGGCCTAGATGGTTACTACTGAAAGTTTATCCGCCACTTTGGCGAGATTGCCGGCCCTCTTACCTGCCTTCTATCCAAAGACGGGTTCCCTTGGATAGACGAGGCGACCCAATCCTTTAACGCACTCAAGGAATCCCTCAGATCCTCCCCAGTTTTAGCCCTCCAGGACTTCACCAAAACGTTCATTGTTGAGTACGATGCAAGTGACGTGGGGATCGGCACCGTTCTTACCCAAGGGAGGCAACCAATTGCTTACTTTAGCCAGGCGCTCAAAAGGACATCTCTCAACTTGTCCGCCTATGAGAAGGAGATGCTGGTCATTGTCAAGGCCGTCCGCCAGTGGCGCCCTTACCTTCTGGGATGCCTGTTCATTGTCCGCACAGACCAGCACAGCCTGAAGTACCTTTTGGAGCAATGTATCACTACGCCAGCCTAGGCTCGCTGGCTTCCGAAGCTCATGGGGTACGACTACCAAATCGAATATAAGAAGGGCACCGACAACCAAGCGGCTGATTCCCTCTCCAGGGTACCTGAGTTCCTTTTCATGGCAATCTCAGGCCCCCGACAGACTGGAGGCCCATACTCCAAGCTGAGGTCAAGCAAGATTCTTTTTACAGCAACTTGACCAATCCGGCCCTTCACCAACGTGGGGCAGTCTAGTTCTTTAAAGATCAGATTTACCGCAGCCCCTCTTTCTCACTCATCCCCAAGATCCTGAACAACTACCTGATGAGGAAATCCAAGGCTAAAACAACATAAGTTATGAGTCAGAATACACAAAGACAAAGGAAAGCTCCAATGACCTTAAAGAGAAGGAAATGAAGATTAAAATAGTTACCCTACTCGCCATCAAAGTGGAAATGGTGGAAATGGTGAATACTAATCATCCCAGCTAAGGAAATAGTACAAATGGTATTTCCAAGTTGTGGAAATGGTGAAAATGGTATTTACAAGTTACAGAAATGGTAGAAATGGTAACTACTAGTCTTTCCAGTGAAGAAATGGAGATCTCATCAAGTTTGAAGAATTTTAGAAGTGGAATGTTTTTTGAGCTTCTGAAATGATTCCGGAAGCTTCCAGAAGATTCCAGAAGCTTCCTACATCTACATCATCATGCTACATCAATTGGGCCAAATCTATCAAGCCCACTCCATGAACCCACATTCGGCCAAGCCCAAGCCCAAGGAGAAGCAATTCGTAATTAGGGTCAGGGTTAGGAGAAGAATTAAGGTTTTGTGCATGTTACCTAATTCTCTTCATAGTTTCCTCTTTTTCTTTTCTCCTTGATTTTTTGATTTTCCCTTTTCTTTAAAGGTAAAATCTAAATTTTTCCTTCCTTTTTCTTGTGAGAATTTCGTGCATTGCTTACCTTAAAGCAGCAAAATTCTTCCTTATTTTCTTTTACTTTTTCCGCAAGTAAGTTCCTTTTTCTTGCTGATTTTTGTGAGTTACTTAATCTCTTGATTAAGTTCCAATTTTGAGTTTTCTTTCCTTATTTTCTCTTGTATTTTCGTGCACCTACACCTATATATTGGGGTGCTGCACTTCATTATTTGACAGTGATTAATTGAATGAAAGTTTATACTTTATTATTCACTCTTCTTTATTTTGGCTTAAGTAATTTGCATGCTTGTTAATTGCTAAAGTACATGAACTATAGGCTAATTAGATAATTACTCTATCTAATTGCATGCTTTGTTTTGCCTCTATTATTCTCCACTTGGTTTGAATTGCGTGTTTAATTTAACTTGTTCAATTAGTAGTCTGCCGAATCCAAGGGTAAGGATTCTAGAGTTTTGAGAGCTGCGTCTTGCACACAAACTTTCCTTGGCAATTTTCCGCATTGAGTTCTTGTTTTCATATGTTGGAATCAAGGGTTCACATTACTACCACTCTGCCCTTTCAGCAGGCCACTTTGGGTTCTTTAAAACCTTTAGCCGCATCAAGGCCAGCTTCCAGTGGCCTAAGTTGAGGCAGACGGTTCGTGACTTCATCAGCCGCTATGACGTCTGCCAACATTGTAAGTTCGACGCCATGCATCCGGCGAGCCTCCTACAGACATTGCCTATTCCCACCCGCATCTGGACAGATATCTCCATGGACTTCATCGAAGGCGTGCCTCTCTCCCGGGGGTACTCTGTCATTCTGGTAGTCGTTGATCATTTATCCAAGTATGCCCACTTTGTTCCCTTGAAACATCCTTGATCGGGACAAGGTCTTCATCGGTTCATTCTGGAAAAAGCTCTTCCAATTGCAGGGCACACAACTCTGCATGAGTTTGAGCTATCACCAGTAGTCAGACGGCTAAACAGAGTCGTGAACCGCACCCCACCCTCGAACAGTACCTTCGGCGCTTCTCCAGCATTGACCCGCAGCAGTGGGTCAAGTGGATTCCCTGGATGGAATTTAGCTACAACGTATCTAATCATTCCGCCACTAAAATTACCCCGTTCGAGGCTGTATACGACATACCCCCACCATGGATCCAGATATACACTCTGGGCACTTGATGTGGACCGGAGTTCACGATGCAAAATACTTGACGCAACTCTTAAGCTCTAGAATCCCTACCTTGGATTCAGTAGACTACTAAAATTAACCTAAGCTAATTTTTAACCCGCAAATCGAACCAAGTTTAAGAACAAAAGAGTCGAAACAAAAGCATGCAATTTAGGTAGAGCAATTACCTAAAAAGCTATAGTTTCTAAACCTATAGTAATTCACCAAGCATGCAAACTACGAAAGCTCAAAATAAGAGAATGATTCAAAAAGTATAAACTATACTATTCCATTACTTGAATCAAAATTGTGTGTTGAAAAATGAAGAAGAGGACCCCTATTTCAGTACAAAGTAGTAGGAATCAACTGAAATTGGAACTCAATCAAGAGATTGATTCCTTACAAATTGAAACCTAAAAGAACTAGGTTTGAGTTAAATAATGAATTCGATTTTCTTACTAGTGTACCTAACCAAAATTCCTAGCTAAATAAAGAAGTAGAAATCAATCGAGAGATTGATCTCTGGAAAAGAAACAAACTTAAAGGAACTAGGTTTGTTTAAGTGATAATATTTCAGTTGGATTAAGAGATAATGGAAGCCAAAATTTATAAAAAAATTAGAAGTAAAAAATGAAATAAACTACTAGAATTAGTTGGAGTTGTAAACTCAAACTAACTCCTTTAAAACCCTAACTGCATTTGGATTTGGGCTGCTCAATTGGGCTTCCCCAATTTTAGTTTTCCTTCTCCTTATTTCAGTATGGGCTGGCCGAATGTTATAGAGGTGGGCTGCAATGGAGTTCAGCCCAAAATGAGCATCAGATTGACTTTGTGCCTGGCTCATCAATTCCAAACCGCCCGGCGTACAAAGCAAATTCGGAGGAAACAAAGGAGCTGCAACGTCAGGTTGACAAACTTTTAGGTAATGGTCAGGTAAGGGAATCTTTAAGCCCTTGTGCAGTACCTGTTATTCTTGTTTCAAAAAAATATGGTACTTAGACAATGTGCGTGGATTGTAGAGCTATTAATAAAATCACCATTAAGTATAGGCATCCTATCCCTAGGCTTGATGACATGCTAGAAGATTTATATGGCTCTAACATTTACACAAAAATAGATCTAACACAAGGCTATCATCAAATAAGAATGAAAGAAGGAGATGAATGGAAAACTGCTTTTAAAACTAAATTTGGTTTGTATGAGTGGTTAGTTATGCCATTCGGCCTCACAAATGCACCTAGTACTTTCATGCGATTAATGAATCATATGCTTAGGAAGTTTATACGGAAATTTGTTGTGGTTTATTTTGATGATATTCTGATCTATAGTTGAAGCATGCCTGAACACATATAATTGAGTTACGTGATAATAAATTATATGCCAATATTAAAAAGTGTACATTCTGTGTGGAGGAAGTTGTCTTTCTTGGGTTTGTTGTTTGAAAGGATGGTGTCAAGGTTGATGACACAAAGGTGAAAGCCATTTGTGAATGGCCTACTCCCACCTTGTCCTCGCAGGTAAGATCATTCCATGGGTTAGCTAGTTTCTACCGCAGGTTCGTGAAGGATTTCTCAACCAAGGCCGCACCCCTCAATGAATTGTTAAGAAGAATGTTCCATTTTTGTGGGGTCAGACACAGGAAAACGCCTTCACTGTTCTTAAGCATGATCCCACTCATGCTCCTATTTTAGCATTACCTGATTTTGATATAGTTTTTGAACTAATGTGTGATGCTTCAGGAATTGGTATAGGTGCTGTTTTAATGCAGGAAGGCAAACCTATTGCCTACTTTAGTGAGAAACTCAAGGGAACTACCTTAAATTATCCGACATATGATAAGGAGCTCTACGCCGTGGTAAGGGCATTACAAACTTGGCACACTACTTGATGGCCAAGTAGTTTATTGTCCATTCAGATCACGAGTCCCTTAAACACCTTAAGGGACAGGGTAAGTTGAACAGGCGTCATGCTAAATGGGTTGCTTTTATTGAAACTTTTCCTTATATTATTAAGTATAAAAAGGGAAAAGATAATATGGTAGCTGATGCTCTGTCACGCAGGTATGAATCACTCGCTATTCTTGATCATGCATCTCTAGGGTTTTCATATCTAAAGGAATTGTATGCTTCTGATCCGGATTTTTCTACATTGTATGTAGCATGCGAAAATGGTGCATTTCTAAAGTTCTTTAAGCATAATGGTTTTTTATATAAGAACAATAAGTTATGCATCCCACGTAGTTCTTATAGGGAACTGCTGGTGCGTGAAGCACATAATGGGTGGCTAATGGGTCACTTTGGTGTAACTAAAACACTTGACATGTTAAAGGAACACTTTTACTGGCCTAAAATGCGAAAGGATGTTGAAACTATTTGCTCACATTGCATTAGCTATTTAAAAGCAAAATCTACTTCCAAACCTCATGATCTTTATACACCTTTACCTATTCCAACTGTTCCTTGGACTGACATCTCTATGGATTTTATTTTAGGGTTGCCGAGGACACAGTGAGGTAATGACTCAATTTTTGTTGTGGTGGACAGATTTTCTAAAATGGCTCACTTTATTCCTTGCAGGAAAACAGATGATGCCTGACACGTTTCTGAACTGTTCTTCAGTGGAGTGGTTCGACTACATGGAATCCCACGCACAATCGTCTCGGATAGGGATGTTAAATTTTTGAGTTATTTTTGGAAAACATTGTGGTATAGACTAAGCACAAGGTTGGGAACAGGTTTTGCCGATTGCAGAATTTGCCTACAATCGCTCCAAGCATTCATCAACTGGATTTTCACCCTTTGAAGCTGCCTACGGCTTCAATCCGTTGATGGTCATGGATTTACTGCCACTGCCACTGCCCTGAAGAATCAAACAAGTCTGGATAGCGAACAGAAAGTAGACACCGTTAGAAGAATTCATGAAAGGGTTTGTGAGAACCTTGAGAGGAAAAATGCCAAGTATGCTTCAGATGCAAATCATTGTGGTAAGGCTGTGAGCTTTGAACCAGGTGACTGGGTTTGGGTTCACATAAGGAAGGAAAGGTTTCCAGTATCCCGGAGGACTAAACTCCACCCCAGAGGCGATGAGCCTTTTCAAGTTATCGCAAAGATGGGGATAACGCCTATAAACTAGATCTGCCAGGTGAGTATAGCGTTAGTGCATCTTTTAATGTTGCTGACTTGTCTCCGTTTAATTTTGACCAGGATCTTTATTCGAGGTCGAATCCTTTCCAATCTGGAGGGAATGATGAGGGCATCCCCAGCCCTACGCCAAGTCAGTTCACAGAGGATCCCAGTTCAAGCAATGAGGACTCGGAAAGTATCGAAAAGGTTCCTTTGTTCCATAGAGGCCGGCCAATGCTCCAGGACCCGAGCCCATATCAAAGAGATCCGTTCGTTGACATAGTTCGGCCTATGACCCGAAGAAGGACAAGGAAGCTCAGAGAAGATCTTGAAAACCTTGTTCAAAGGAGTGCTACAGAAGCCCAACTCGTTACGGACACAAACGCCCTTGAATAGAATAGAAGGAAGGATAAAAGCATCACTTTACTCTCCATCACAGAGGAAATGGTGCCTTCTAATCAATCCAGCTGAAGGAAAGGGCATTTCTTGAAGTTCTTGATTTTCTTGAAAATCTTGAATTTCATGGTTTGCTGAATCTTGAAGAATCTTGAAATTCTTGATTTTTTGACGTTCCGAAAAGATTCCGAGAGATTCCAGAAGATTCCAGAACCTCCCTACATCATCTCCACCATGCGCCACCTCAACATGGGCCGAAACCACCTTGAAGTCCATCTCACAAATTTCGGCCAGACCAAAGCCCACAAGGAGCACCCCACACGCCACTTGGAAGCTTAGGTTAGGGAAGGATTGAGATTTGTGCATGTTTCCTAATTCTACTCAAAATTTGTTACAAGTTAGTTAGATAGTTTCCAAAAAGGTTTACCTTCTTGAAACCTTTTTGTGATTTGTTTTTACTTCTTTATTTCCTTTTTCTTGGTTGTAATTTCAGCCAGCACTTATTCCTTGCAGCCGAATTACTTAATTCAACCAGTCCTAGTTCCTTTAGGATTTGGTTCTTGTATGAAATCAATCTCTTGATTGGTTTCTAATTTCACTTCTTTTCCTAGTTGTTTTAGGAGTTAAAATTCGGCCCCCCCTCCCCTATTTATAGGGCTGACCGAATTCCTTTTGACACAGTTGATTATTGATTAAGTTAGAATTTATACTTCTTTAATCATCCTTTATTTTGGGCTTATGTAATTTGCATGCTTGTTAATTGCTAAAACTCAAGAAACTATAGGCTAATAGATAATTGCTCTGTCTATTAATCCAAGCTTTGTTCCGAATTCTAGTTTACTTCACTTGGTTCGAATTGCATGTTTAATTTACTTTGTAAGTTAATAGTCTGTCGAATCTAAGGGTAAGGATTCTAGGATTTAAGAGCAGTGTCTTGCATTCAGACTTTCCTTGGCATATTCCGCGTAGAGTTCTTAGTTTCCAAAGGCGTTGGGAATCAGGGGTTCGCATCATCTTCATTATTGAATTGTGATTAATTGAATGGAAGTTTATACTTTATTATTCACTCTTCTTTATTTTGGCTTAAGTAATTTGCATGCTTTGTTAATTGCTAAAGTATAGTGGCTAATTAGATAATTGCTCTATCTAATTGCATGCTTTGTTTCGCCTCTATTATTCTCCACTTGGTTCGAATTGCGTGTTTAATTTAACTTGTTAAATTAGTAGTCTGCCGAATCCAAGTGTAAGGATTCTAGAGTTTTGAGAGCTGCGTCTTGCATACAGACTTTCCTTGGCAATTTTCCACATTGAGTTCTTGTTTTCACAAGTTGAAATCAAAGGTTCACATTAGCAGCTCTTAAAACTCAAGAATCCTTACCCTTGGATTCGGCAGACTACTAATTTAACAAGTTAAATTAACAACTCAATTCGAACCAAGTGATGAATTCTAGAGGCAAAACAAAGCATGCAATTAGATAGAGCAATTATCTAATTAGCCTATAGTTCCTGTAGTTTAGCAATTAACAAGCATGCAAATTACTTAAGCCAAAATAAAGAAGAGTTAATAATAAAATAGAAACTTTCATTCAATTAATCACTAAAAGATAATTAAGTGTAGCACCCCTATATATAGGTAGAGGATGCACGAAAACACAAGAGAAAATAAGGAAAGAAAACAAGAAAGGAATTTTGGCAGCACAAAGAAGGAATTACCGAAATTGCAAGGAAGAAAAGAAGAAGGAAATTTTAGATTTTCTCCTTAAAAGGAAGAAGGAAAACTGAAAAGAAAAAGGAGAAAAAAAGATAAGGGGAAATTCAGATTTCACCCTTAAAAGAAAAAGGTAAAAACCGAAAAGAAACGGAGAAAGAAAAAGAGGAAACTATGAAGAGAATTAGGTAACATGCACAAAACCTTAATTCTCCTCCTAACCCTAACCCTAATTATGAATTGGTTCTCCTTGGGCTTGGGCTTGGCCGAATGTGGGTTCATGGAGTGGACTTGATGGATTCGGCCCAATTGATGTAGCATGATGATGTAGATGTAGGAAGCTTCCGGAATCATTTCAGAAGCTCAAAAAAATATTTCACTTCTAAAATTCTTCAAACTTCATGAAATCTTCATTTCTTTACTGGAAAGACTTGTAGTTACCATTTCCACCATATCCTTA
Organism: Leptodermis oblonga; assembly: GCA_016801395.1. NCBI lineage: Eukaryota > Viridiplantae > Streptophyta > Magnoliopsida > Gentianales > Rubiaceae > Leptodermis > Leptodermis oblonga. Next base: position 21,052,959 of record CM028759.1, on the reverse strand, counting down.
GCTCGTAAATACCATTTCCACCATTTGTACAGCTTGGAAATACCATTTCCACCACTTCCTTAATTGGAAGGACTAGTATTCACCATTTCCACCTTGATGGAGAGTAGGGTAACTCTTGTAAGCTTTCTTTCTTTTTCATTGAGTTCATTGGAGCTGGATATGAGCTGGGCTTCTGTAGCACACCTTTGAACAAAGATTGTAAGGTATGCTTTGAGCTTTGAAGTCCTCTTGCGAGTCATTGGAATGAACGGATCTCTCTAATATGAGCTTGGATCTTGGAGCATTGGCGGGCCTCGATGAAGCACTTGAACCTTAGCTGCACTTTTTGCACTATCTTCTGGTTCCACTTGAGCTGGACTTGTCGATGAGCTAGGGGCATTCACATCAGCCACCTTTCCATTGACCTTAACTCGGGTTTGGAAAGCGACACTCCATTGGGTAATAGCCATGGGGCCTACAGTTGTGGAAAATTACCTGCTTAAGAAAAGTTTTTCGATAGGTGATAATAACCTCACCCCCTATCCCCAAGTGTTTCAACTAAAACTACGCACTTCCCAGTGTTTCGCTCTAATTGTGTTTCTCAAAACTTGTTCTAAAGTCACTCTTGCCTTTTACGTCCCACTCCTTTACGATGGTCTGATTTCTATCTTCAGCAAGTAATGTAAACAAGCATATTCACTCAAACAAGCAAACAACTTAGGCAAAAACACAAAGTAATTCTCGAGATAGGGGCTGAACCTATCTCGATTTTGAAGTGTAGAGAAAGATATTTGTAATTGATTCAGATAAGAAGTGCGCAAGGAGGAGATTCGGGGAGAAGCCCTCAATCTCAAGAAATTAATATAATGCACACGATGACAAAATTTGAAACAATATTAAGATCTAATGTCTAGGTCGTTTGAAAAGAATTCAGGCTAGGTAATTTGGAGGTTAACTCAAGATGAGTAGAAGCCAAGAACAAATACCAGAGTTGAAACAAATTGGGAAAACAACCTGAGATGTAATCACCTTGCCAATAGGTAATCAAAGAAACCAATTCTCACTAAATGAAATTAACTTCACAGATTAAGCATAAAGACTTAGAGTTGAGCTCAGTCGAAATAACTAGTGCCAACTTAAACCCTGAAATCGCAATTCTGCCTCGGAGGGTAAAATTGTAATTTTGCTTTAGGGTGTCGGGGTCTGATCAAAACGGAAACTCTTGCAGCCATGAAAATCTGAATTCCTTGTAGGAAATACGGAACTCCAATTCAGGATTGTTACTTAGGTTTCAAAAAATCGTTTTACCTTGGGCGGCAGAGATTCGAAAAGAATCGTAGCCCTACCGACGTTGCAAAGTCAATTTAAAATTCCAATTCAATGTTTCAACCTTAAGAAGGTTACTGCAAATAAACCAAGGGAAACCCGAAAAGAGAAATAGATACCTAACGACACAAAAAGAGTCGCAAGAACCTAGGGTTTTCAAAAATCCCTAGAACCAAAAAGAGATCAACCTTTGGCGATACCAAATTTTCAAATACTTTTTAAAGGCACAAAGGCGGAATCTTTTAAGAACTATTCAACCAACAAATTATTCTAACAAGTTGTAACACAACAGGAGTGTTACTATCACGCTGAAGCACAAAAATCACAAAAGAAACAATCCCGGAGGGAAAAATCGCAATTTGCAATTTTTAAAAAAAAAATTTTAATTTTTTGATTTTTCAAATCCTTAGCTTTTTCGGATTTCTTATTTTCTTTAACCAAACTCTTTTTCTTAATTTTCCCAGTAAGAAAATTATTTATAGGATTTAGTGTAAGATCAAATCAATTAATTTGCTAAATTCGAAAAATATGCTATCCTTCCCTTTTTCTCTCGTGATCTTGGAAAAAAAAATTTCAGCATGCAAGATGTCGTTTTTTATTCTCAAGTAATTTTTCAAGGAACCATGATATCAAGATCAATATGCAATCAATTTTCAAACAAGAAAAATTAGAGAGAGAGAAAACACCTTCTGAGTTTGACAGAGTTATTCCGGTTACCCTCCTACCAAACAAGCTCGCCTCGGCTCTGATACCAAAATTGATGTGAGTTGTCGTGAAACGCCTCACGTTGCTGAAGTAGACTTCCAAGGAAGGATCGAACTTGAAAGGTCACAGACTCACTCTAATATAAACTCGAAAAACCCTATTCTAGTGAAGGTGAGACTAGCTCTTTTTCAATCCTAACTAGAAGAAGAATGAAGAGGTGAACAAACTAAGAATATAGGTGGAGCAAGTAACCTAGATGCCCTAAGTTCTGGAGCATTTCTGAGTTCAAAATAAAAAAAGATAAGAATCCAAAGTGATGTGGACCAAGGTAAACATGCGGATGAATTGCCAAGGAAAGTCTGACTAAGTGACGTAGCTCGTATAAACTCTTTACTTACCCGAAATCCAGATAACAAAAACAAACTAACCTAAGCTAATTTACTTAAAGGAATTCAAACCAAGTAAGAAAAGAGGTGAAACATGCGAATTTAATTAGGTAGAGCAAATAACCTAATTAAGCTAAGTTTCATGCAATATATAAATTACCAGCATGTAAAATACATAAAGCAATAAAGAGAGAGTACTCAAACTAATAGTTTAAAGATAAGAATATTACTTTTTAATTTCGTGGATGACCCCTATATATAGGTATTGGGGTATCCAAATTACAATACAAAAAGAATAACTGAAAGCAGCGAAAGTGGAAACCAATCAGAATTGGATTTTCCTTACAAACCAAGTCCTAAATAAACAAGGACAATGGTGAACGAATTAAGTCACCTTTATATGAATAGGTGGACGAAATTCTATCCTATTTAGACTAGGAAAACATTAAAATTGGAAACCAATCAAGAGATTGATTTCTTACAAACCCAAAGCCTAAAGGAACTAGGTTTTGGTAGTTGCTGAATTTGTCTCCCATATGGATATGGTTATGGACGAAATTCACACTTAAAATAGGTAGGAAATAAATATAAATCCTATCCAAAAAGGGAGATCAGGAAGGGATCCCTTTTTGGAAACTAACAAGTTAATCTAGTTGTAACAAACTTGTAACAACCTAACTAACTTGTAACAAACTAAGGGTAGGATTAGGAAACATGCACAAATCCTTATCCTCCCCCAAACCCCAAACCTTATGCAAAAACCCTTGGGGAAGTGGACTTTTGATTGGGCTTCTTGATGATGTGGAATGGACTCCATGGATTGGGTCAGCCCAATTGTAATGGCGCATGGTGGTTTTGATGTAGGGAGCTTCCAAGACCTTTTGGAATCTCCCGGAACATTTCGGAATCAAAAATTTCAAGATTTTCAAGATTCTGCAAAATACAAAATTCAAGATTTTCAAGAAAATCAAGAACTTCAAGAAACGTCTCTTTAAAGTCAAAGAACCTTCCGGCGTCTTCAAGAACTTCAAGAAACAGCCTTCTCTTCATCTTCAAGAATTGTATGGAGAGTTGGAATTTGAACCTTTCCGGCTTTATTCTCCAAGGCGTTGGCTTCTAATATCAATTGAGCATCCTGTCTGCAAGCTTGCACAAGGTTGTTGAGATCCTCACGAACTCTGCTTGCTCTGCTCCGCGTCATTGGCCCAATAATATCTACAAGTGGATCCCTTTGATACGGACTTGGATCTTGAAGCATTGGTGGGCCTCGGTGTAGAACCCGAACCTCCTCATCTTCTCTGGATTCACTTGTCTGTGGACTTGTCGATGGACTAGGGGTGACCTCATCACAAAGTAAAGGATAAACCTCACAATTATACTATCAATTCTGAGTTGGAAGAATTCTGTCACTCCCTAAGAAGTGGAATCATCAGAAAGAATTAAACAAATGCAGTAAGGATAATGTCAATGAAATAAAAGAACAAGAAACTTCAAGTACTATGCAAAAGACATTGTTTCGTAGAGAATGAGTTGTTAAGAAAGTTTAAATAAGAAACACTACATAGAGTTATTAAATAAGGCAAAGCAAGAGTGGAAAACCCTAATAAGAAGTGAAATTATCTGAAAGAGTTAAGCAAATGCAATAAGGAGAATGTGATGTGAATCCCTGATCCCTAACGCCGTGGAACCCAATAAATCGATGCGGAAATTGCCAAGGAAAGTCTGAATGCAAGACACAGCTCTTAACTTCTAGAATCCTTACCCTTGGATTCGGCAGACTACTAAGTTACAAAGTAAATTAAACACGCAATTCGAACCAAGTGGAGAATAATAGAATCGAAACAAAGCTTAGCAATAGACAGAGCAATTATCTATTAGCCTATAGTTTCTGTAGTTTTTAGCAATTAACAAACATGCAAATTACATAAGCCCAAAATAAGGTGAGTGATTAAAGAAGTATAAAACTATAACTTAAATCATTTAATCGACTAAGGAACAATGAATTTCGTCCCCCTCTATTTATAGAGAGTAGGATGGACGAAATTAAAGTCCAAAATACAGAAGGAAAAGAGATAGAATTGGAAACCAATCAAGAGATTGATTTCTTACAAACCAGAAACCTAAAGAAACTAGGTTTGGTGTTTATTTCCTAATTCGGCTACCACCTATTAGATATGGCCGAATTTACACGTTAAAATACTTAATGAATAATTATAAAACCTAATCAAAAAGGGAGATCAAGAAGGGATCCCTTTTTGGAAACTACCAAGTTGATCTAGTTGCAACAATCTTGTAACAACCTAACTAACTTGTAACAAACTTTGGCTAGAATTAGGTAACATGCACAAAACCTAATCGTTCCCCTACCTAAGCTTCCAAGTAGCGTGTGGGCTGCTTCTTGTGGGCTTGGCTGGCCAAAATTGTGAGATGGATTACAAGATGGGTTTCGGCCCATTTGAGGTGGCGCATGGTGGAGATGATGTAGGGAGGTTCTGGAATCTTCTGGAATCTCCCGGAATCATTTCGAAATGTCAAAAATTAAGAACTTCAAGATTCTTCAAGATTCAGTAAACCGCGAAATTCAAGATTTTCAAGAAAATCAAGAACTTCAAGAAATGCCATTTCCTTCAGCTGGATTGATTAGTAGGAGCCATTTCCCCTGTGATGGAGAGTAAAGTGACGCTTTTAACCTTCCTTCTATTCTCTTCAAGGGTGTTGGTGTCCGTAACGAGCTAGGCTTTTGTAGCACTCCTTTGAACAAGGTTTTCAAGATCTAATCTGAGCTTCCTTGTCCTTCTTCGGGTCATAGGCCCAACTATGTCAAAGAAACGGATCTCTTTGATATGGGCTCAGATCCTGGAGCATTGGCAGGCCTCTATAGAGCACACGAACCTCTGCTGCACTTTTTGAGACTTCATTACTTGAACCGATGATGCCCTCATCATTCCCTCTTGGTTGGAAAGGATTCGACCTCGAATCAAGATCCTGGTCAAAATTAAATGGAGACAAGTCAGCAACATTAAAAGATGCACTAACGCTATACTCACCTGGTAGATCTAGTTTGTAGGCATTATCCCTCATCTTTGCTATAACTTGAAAAGGCCCATCGCCTCTTGGGTGTAGTTTGGTCCTCCGGGCTACTGGAAACCTTTCCTTTCTTATGTGAACCCAAACCCAGTCGCTTGGTTCAAAGTTCACAGCCTTGCGCCTTCGATTTGCATCTGAAGCATACTTGGCATTTTTCCTCTCAAGGATTTGCCTTCCGGTTGGCGTTGTGGATTATGACTTATAACTTGGGTTGTTTTTAGCCTTGGATATCCTCATCATTCCCTTTCGGTTAGAAAGGATTCGTCCTCGAATCCAATTTGCTGTAAAAACAAACAGAGCAAGTAGTAAAATTAAAACAAGAACGTAGATCGTACTTACTAGGCAAACAGGTGTGTATGCTATGCCCCTCAATTGCGCAACCACTTTGAGTGTTGAAGTGGAGAATTCGTATCCCCCCTGCATTTTTGGAATCGATTTCAAGGACAGTGAGAATTACTCTTAATTCTTCAAGAACCTCTCAAGAACCTTTTAGACGCTTGCAAGAAACTATCGGGAAGCATCTAAAACCTCATGAACTTATCCATACTCCTCAAGAATAATTACATATCAATAAGAAATCTCAAATATTAGTTACAGGCAGATATAGTTAGATAAACCAAACTATATACTCAACACTTAGCTTAAGAGAATTATGCACGTGAGCTGTAAGACTATCACAATTGCATAATTATTATAACCAGCAAAAATTGCATGTATAACTGATGTGATGACCAATTAATAATTACAGAGACAATTTCTAAGAAAGACATCTTAGGGAAATAGTGAACTACAAAAGCATGTAGTCTTTAAATCAAAAGATGTATCCCATGAGGCTATGCATATGTTTAAGATTCACAATACTCAAGATGTTGTAAAATCCCTAACATGATGATAACCAATAGAAGGAGAATCAATGTAAAAGTAAAAGCGTACCTTCGTGAAGCATATTCTAAAGATACCTGATACTATGACTTACACTTCGATTCTCAGGCCAAGTAAGAAGGAACAACAATGGCACCAAATCTCCCTATAGGGGTCAATTTACACAAAGTTATACCCTTATAATGCCGTTTGTAAGGGTCTCATAGAACGTAACCCTAGTAAAGAATCACGTGCAACCAAGGCACCAAATCTCCCTGGTAGGATCAATTTGCTTATGGTAGCCAGATTCTAAACGTAATGGCAGCCATAAGTTGCGCATTCGTAAGTGGGGGCACTTCTCCTCCTGACATACCTAGTAACCAAGAAAGATTCCTGCTAAGAACAAGTAAAAGTGAGGAGAGTAACCTTACTCCCTTGTCCCCCTAGTATGGCCCCTCTAACAACTACACACAACCCTATGTATCGCTCTTATGGATGGCAACCCTTATGTGTTGTATCACTCAGCCTTTTATCTCAGTCATGTATACTCAATTAAGGTCAAAAAATCCTGGGCAAAGGTAACAAGCAAACAGTCAATCACACAAAGAACAAAACAATATAGGAAAGTGGCAAAAATCTTTCGGAAAAAAGAACTTGGTTCAATTTTCAGTTTGAAAAACACCTTTCGAAATTTTTTTTTTGATAATATAGCTCAAATAAGAAGCACACCGATAAGGAACTGATGTGGACCAAGGTACACATGCGGATGAATTGCCAAGGAAAGTCTGATTATGCGGTGTAGCTCGTATGAACTCTTTACTTACCCGAAAAATCCAGTTAAAAAAACAAACTAACCTAAGCTAATTTAATTAAGGAATTCAAAACCAAGTAAGAAAAGAGGTGAAACATGCGATTTTAATTAGGTAGAGAAAATAACCTAATTAAGCTAAGTTTCATACAATATATAAATCACAAGCATGCAAAATACATGAAGCAATAAAGGGAGAGTACTCAAACTAATAGTTTTAAGATCTGAATACTTCATATTAATTTCATGGATGGCTCTATTTATAGGTATAGGGGTATCCAAATTACAATAGGAAAAGAATAACTAAAAGCAGCGAAAGTGGAAACCAATAAGATCAAATTGGATTTTCCTTACAAATCAAGTCCTAAATGAACAAGGACAATGGGGAACGAATTAAGTCACCTTTATATGAATAGGTGGACGAAATTCTATCCTATTTAGACTAGGAAAATATTGAAAATTGGAAACCAATCAAGAGATTGATTTCTTACAAACCCAAAACCTAAAGGAACTAGGTTTTGGTAGTTGCTAAATTTGTCTGCCATATGGATATGGTTATGGACGAAATTCACACTTAAAATATGTAGGAAATAAATATAAATCCTATCCAAAAAGGGAGATCAAGAAGGGATCCCTTTTTGGAAACTAACAAGTTAATCTAGTTGTAACAAACTTGTAACAACCTAACTAACTTGTAACAAACTAAGGGTAGGATTAGGAAACATGAACAAATCCTTATCCTCCCCCAAACCCTAAACCTTATACGAAAACCCTTGGTGAAGTGGACTTTCGGTTGGACTTCTTGATGGGCTTGGCCGACTTGATAATGTGGAATGGACTCCTTGGATTGGGTCGGCCCAATTGTAATGGCGCATGGTGGTTTTGATGTAGGGAGCTTCCGGAACCTTTTGGAATCTTCCAGAATCATTTTAGAATCAAGAATTTCAAGATTTTCAAGATTCTGCAAAATACGAAATTCAAGATTTTTCAAGAACTTCAAGAAACGTCTTTTTAAAGTCAAAGGACCTTCCTGCATCTTCAAGAACTTCAAGAAACAACCCTTTTCTTTATTGCAGAGAGTTTGGAGATGCATTGTCTGCAAGGATCCTTTTGAATAGAATGACTCTCACACTCTTCCCTGCATTCTTTTCAAGGGCGTTGCCTTCAGGTTGGCTTTGTGGATTCTGACTCATAATGTGTGTTGTTTTAGCCCTGGATGTCCTCATCAGGTACTTTCAGGGAGAAGCCCTCAAAGTTCAGAGATAATGACAGTGTACGAACACCAAATTCAAGCTATAATTTAGAGTAATCGTTAAGGTAGCATGAAAAGATAGCAAGCTTAAGAAGCAGGGCAATTCAATTGAAGAAACAAGAATAATTAGCAGGTTTGAAACAAATCAGGAAAGACCTAACTAACCCAAGAAGTGATCACCCTACCCGTTGGGTAATCAAGAAACCAATTCCAACCAATTATTCCAAGTGTTCGAAAAAAAAAATTTTAACCCCTGTGGCGGAAAAATTCCCCTGATGTCACTGTGGTGCTGTGGGGAGTACTGGCGACAATGAACACTATCAACTTTGCAAGCACAATGACAGAGAAGAAGATTCCCAATAAAGAAAAGAAACCTCTTTGGCTTTGGAGCGTACTACTGTGGGGAGTAGTGTCGATGAACGAACACTATCAACTTTGCAGGCACACTTTAAACCTTGGAGAAATCAATCCTTCAAACAATTGCCACAAAGATACCAAAATTTGCAATTTTATCACTTCCCAAACCAAATATGCGATTTTATAACTTTAGGCAGCACAATGATACAATTCCAAGAATTCCATATATTTTCAAGAATTCAGAACAAAGTATCAAGATACGTGCATATATATCACAAATTTCAACAACAAGGTGAGTGGCTTAACATCAACCGCCAAAGTTCACCAAATTCAAATCAAATTGCAAATAGGGAGAGGTGAGCAAAACAGTCCAAATTAAAGAGCAATTTCAGCAACAAAAAGTGTCAGTTATCCTTTAATTGTTACCAAAAACAGCACTAATTGGATTCACAAAAGTAATTGCAAAAACAGTACCAAAAGTGACCAAAAGAGCCCTAGCTTTAAAAACCATAAAAACCGATTTTCCCCAAATTTAAGAAATCCAATTTTTAAACCTTTCTTTTTGAAATTCCTCTTTCTTTTTCAATCCCACAATTTCAATTTTAATAGCAAAGCAATAGGATCAAAATCAAAAATTTATTTAAGAAAAACCGAAAAAATTTTCTTAAAAATGAGCGTTCTTTTCCACAAAATCAGTAATTAAAGTAGATTAAGGGAACAGAAAACACCTGAAAAGTTGATTGTGTTACTCCAATCTCCTCCTGTCAAGCAAAGAGCCTTGGCTCTGATACCAATTGACGTGAATCCCTGATTCCCAACGCCGTGGAAACAAAGAACTCGATGTGGAAAGTGCCAAGGAAAGTCTGAATTCAAGACGCAGCTCTTAACTTCTAGAATCCTTACCCTTGGATTCGGTAGACTACTAACTTACAAAGTAAATTAAACACGCAATTCAAACCAAGTGGAGAATAATAGAATCAAAACAAAGCTTAGCAATAGACAGAGCAATTATCTATTAGCCTATAGTTTCTGTAGCTTTTAGCAATTAACAAACATGCAAATTACATAAGCCCAAAATAAGGTGAGTGACTAAGGAAGTACAAAACTATAACTTAAATCATTTAATCAACTAAGGAACAAGGAATTTGAACATTTTCGGCTTTATTCTCCAAGGCGTTGGCTTCTACTATCAATTGAGCATCCTGTCTGCAAGCTTGCAGAAGGTTGTTGAGATCCTCATGAACTTTGCTTGCTCTGCTACGTGTCATTGGCCCAATGATATCTACAAGTGGATCCCTTTGATACGGACTTGGATCTTGAAGCATTGGTGGGCCTCGGTGTAGAACCCGAACCTCTTCAGCTTCTCTGGATTCACTTGTCTGTGGACTTGTCGATGGACTAGGGATGCCCTCATCACAAAGTAAAGGATAAACCTCACAATTATACTATCAATTCTGAGTTGGAAGAATTCTGTCACTCCCTAAGAAGTGGAATCATCAGAAAGAATTAAGCAAATGCAGTAAGGATAATGTCAATGAAATAAAAGAACAAGAAACTTCAAGTACTATGCAAAAGACATTGTTTCGTAGAGAATGAGTTGTTAAGAAAGTTTATATAAGAAACACTACAGAGAGTTATTAAATAAGGCAAAGCAAGAGTGGAAAACCATAATAAGAAGTGAAATTATCTGAAAGAGTTAAGCAAATGCAATAAGGAGAATGTGATGTGAATCCCTGATCCCCAACGCCGTGGAACCCAATAAATCAATGTGGAAAGTGCCAAGAAAAGTCTGAATGCAAGACGCAGCCCTTAACTTCTAGAATCCTTACCCTTGGATTCGGCAGACTACTAAGTTACAAAGTAAATTAAACACGCAATTCGAACCAAGTGGAGAATAATAGAATTGAACAAAGCTTAGCAATAGACAGAGCAATTATCTATTAGCCTATAGTTTCTGTAGCTTTTAGCAATTAACAAACATGCAAATTACATAAGCCCAAAATAAGGTGAGTGACTAAGGAAGTACAAAACTATAACTTAAATCATTTAATCAACTAAGGAACAAGGAATTTGAAACTTTTCGGCTTTATTCTCCAAGGCGTTGGCTTCTACTATCAATTGAGCATCCTGTCTGCAAGCTTGCAGAAGGTTGTTGAGATCCTCATGAACTTTGCTTGCTCTGCTACGTGTCATTGGCCCAATGATATCTACAAGTGGATCCCTTTGATACGGACTTGGATCTTGAAGCATTGGTGGGCCTCGGTGTAGAACCCGAACCTCTTTAGCTTCTCTGGATTCACTTGTCTGTGGACTTGTCGATGGACTAGGGATGCCCTCATCACAAAGTAAAGGATAAACCTCACAATTATACTATCAATTCTGAGTTGGAAGAATTCTGTCACTCCCTAAGAAGTGGAATCATCAGAAAGAATTAAGCAAATGCAGTAAAGATAATGTCAATGAAATAAAAGAACAAGAAACTTCAAGTACTATGCAAAAGACATTGTTTCGTAGAGAATGAGTTGTTAAGAAAGTTTATATAAGAAACACTACAGAGAGTTATTAAATAAGGCAAAGCAAGAGTGGAAAACCATAATAAGAAGTGAAATTATCTGAAAGAGTTAAGCAAATGCAATAAGGAGAATGTGATGTGAATCCCTGATCCCCAACGCCGTGGAACCCAATAAATCGATGTGGAAAGTGCCAAGAAAAGTCTGAATGCAAGACGCAGCCCTTAACTTCTAGAATCCTTACCCTTGGATTCGGCAGACTACTAAGTTACAAAGTAAATTAAACACGCAATTCGAACCAAGTGGAGAATAATAGAATTGAACAAAGCTTAGCAATAGACAGAGCAATTATCTATTAGCCTATAGTTTCTGTAGCTTTTAGCAATTAACAAACATGCAAATTACATAAGCCCAAAATAAGGTGAGTGATTAAAGAAGTATAAAACTATAACTTAAATCATTTAATCAACTAAGGAACAATGAATTTCATCCCCCTCTATTTATAGAGAGTAGGATGGACGAAATTAAAGTCCAAAATACAAAAGGAAAAGAGATAGAATTGGAAACCAATCAAGAGATTGATTTCTTACAAACCAGAAACCTAAAGGAACTAGGTTTGGTGTTTATTTCCTAATTCGGCTGCCACCTATTAGATATGGCCGAATTTAAACATTAAAATACTTAATAAATAATTATAAAACCTAATCAAAAAGGGAGATCAAGAAGGGATCCCTTTTTGGAACTACCAAGTTGATCTAGTTGCAACAAACTTGTAACAACCTACCTAACTTGTAACAAACTTTGGGTAGAATTAGGTAACATGCACAAAACCTAATCGTTCCCCTGCCTAAGCTTCCAAGTAGCGTGTGGGCTGCTTCTTGTGGGCTTGGGTGGAAAAAATTGTGAGATGGACTACAAGATGGGTTTCGGCCCATTTGAGGTGGCGCATGGTGGAGATGATGTAGGGAAGTTCTGGAATTTTCTGGAATCTCCTGGAATCATTTCGGAATGTCAAAAATTAAGAACTTCAAGATTCTTCAAGATTCAATAAACCGCGAAATTCAAGATTTTCAAAAAAATCAAGAACTTCAAGAAATGCCATTTCCTTCAGCTGGATTGATTAGTAGGCGCCATTTCCCCTGTGATGGAGAGTAAAGTGACGCTTTTAACCTTCCTTCTATTCTCTTCAAGGGCGTTGGTGTCCGTAACGAGCTGGGCTTCTGTAGCACTCCTTTGAACAAGGTTTTCAAGATCTAATCTGAGCTTCCTTGTCCTTCTTCGGGTCATAGGCCAAACTATGTCAAAGAAACGGATCTCTTTGATATGGGCTCAGATACTGGAGCATTGGTGGGCCTCTATGGAGCACACGAACCTCTGCTACACTTTTCAAGTCTTCATTACTTGAACTGAGATCCTCTGCATACTGACTTAGAGTAGGGCCTGGGATGCCCTCATCAGAATGTCAATGAACAAAAAGAAAAAGAAACTTCAACTACAATGCAAAAGACAATGTCTCCTACAGAATGAGTGGTTAAGAAGGTTTAAATAAGAAAGACTACAAATAGTTATTACATATGGCGATGCAAGAGTGGGGAACCCTAATAAGAGGTTAAATCATTTGAAAGAGTTAAGCAAATGCAATAAGGAGAACGTTAATGAAGTAAAATAAAAAGAAACTTCAAATACAATGCAAAAGACATTGTCTCATAGAGACTGAGTTTTAATAAGTGGGAAAGCCCTAATAATAAGTGGATTAGTCCAAAAGAGTTAGGCAAATACAATAAGGAGAATGTTAATGAAGTAAAAGAACAATAAAATTCAAGTACAATGCAAAAATAAATAAAAAGGGGCATTTGACTGATATTCTCTTTTGTAGGAAAAAACATAAGCAATGACGTCAAAACACTCATAATTAACAAGTGGACCCCATCATGACTCATCAAAGCACTTAGACTCTAAATCACAGACTTCAATCAAAGCAGACTCAAAAGAACAATTTAATTCAATTTACTCCAGGACTCTATAAGAAGGAAGATAATGAAGTTACTCATCATCCGAAAATTTAAAAATCAACTTTCAAGCTTTAAGCTTTTGCTTGTAAACAATCATCCTCCTCCTTCAAAACATTTTGTATCCACTCTTCCACTCATTTTGTAATACTCTTTCACTCATAAATCAAAGGTACTTATTCATCAAATTTTGTGAATTTAATTCCTTTAATTTCCTGGGTCTATTTTGGTATCAGAGCCATTTTTTAAAGAAATTTTTGAGCACTATTAAACATTTTGAATTACGAAGTTGTTGCATAATCAGAGTGCATTACGATTGCATTCAAATAGCATTGGTAAGCTGTGAGTCCGTTGGTAAGCCTTAGGTGGTGTTCCTGACCGATGTTCCCGTGTTCCAGTTAAGTGTCTGCATTCATCCTGCATACATGCATATGCATAAACCAAGTAAGTCATAATGGCTAACAGAGTTAAAAAAATTCTTGTTTGGTGAATCTAGTACTAATACATCCAGGGTTAGACAGAGTCACGAAGCTCAAATTAATGAAATTTTACCTACTAAGAAGGTCACTATTATTTATAGTGTGGGTGTTTTAGAATTTAAGAAATCTTACTCTATAAAGATTCATGAAGAAGTTCTCCCGATTGGAAAAAGAAAAACAACAATACCAATACTTTTAGAAATGGCAATTAATCAATACTTTAATCAAGGATTTAGGTATATGCATTTTGGTTTGGTGCAAGTAGCCTTACATCCATTAGTTATATTAGGAATTGATACTCCAGTTTTCCTTGCAATACGAGATGATCGACTAATTAAATATAATGATTCATTACTTGCTATGATTCAAACTAATATTTGTAATGGTAAAATCAGAATAAATTGTGTGCCTAATTTTACTGTAAGTTTGACAGATCCAACAATAATGAAGTCATTAATTCTTGATATTCATATAAAACAAGACAAAACAAAATTTAAAACGGAAAACTTTGTACTTGTTTATGGAGTATATTTCAAATTAATGACTTGAAATATCAGATAGAAATCAATCTGTATTTGTGACTACAGACTCAAGAAATTCAAGGACTGAAACTCCTCAGCTACTCAAATGGGATGAAATAACAATCCCATCGGAATTTCTTATTGACAAACCAGAACCAAAAGAACTGGACATTGAACAAACTAAGCCAGCATCAATTGAAGAACAACAAGACGGAAAATTACTAATAAGATTTAATTCTGTTCATAAAACTTCATCTTCTAGTTCTTGCAAGTACTCCTCATTCATGAATTCTCCAGATAGGAAAGATTTTCCTATTACTTCTAGATCTCCTCCAAGGTACTCATACTCTGAGCAACCAAAGTTGATGTGGACCAAGGTACACATGTAGATGAATTGCCAAGGAAAGTTTGATTAAGCGGTGTAGCTCGTATAAACTCTTTACTTACCCAAAATCCAGATAACAAAAATAAACTAACCTAAGCTAATTTACTTAAAGGAATTCGAACTAAGTAAGAAAAGAGGTGAAACATGTGAATTTAATTAGGTAGAGCAAATAACCTAATTAAGCTAAGTTTCATGCAATATATAAATTGCAAGCATGCAAAATACATAAAGCAATAAAGGGAGAGTACTCAAACTAATAGTTTAAAGATAAGAATACTTAGTTTTATTATATTGTTTGGATGCCCTATTTATAGAGTAGGGGCAGCCGAAATCTTAACCTAAAAGAACTAGGAAAAGAGTTAGAATTGGAAACCAATCAAGAGATTGATTTCCTTTACAATACCAAAACCTGAAAGAAGTAGGTAATGGTAAAAGAAAAAGGAAACTAAATTCGGGTGCCTGAAAGGAAGAGGCAGCCTAATTTTACAAGTTGAAAAAAAGAAGGAAAAGAGTTGGAAATCCTACTCCAAAAAAGAGATCAAGAAGGGATCCTTTTTGGAAACTAACAAACTAAAGGTAGGAATAGAAAACATGCACAAATCCTTATCCTTCCCCAAACCCTATCCCTTAACCAAATTTGTAAGTGGCTTGTGCATGGGCTTCTTGGATTGGGCTTGGCCGAATTCTTGGTGGAATGGACTCCATGGATTGGGTCACCCCAATTATTGATGGCGCATTGTGGAATGGTGTAGGGAGCTTTCAGAAACTTCTGGAATCTCCCGAAATTATTTTGGAATCAAGAATCAAGATTCTGCAAAATATAAAATTCAAAATTTTCAAGAAAATCAAGAACTTCAAGAAACAGCCTTCTCTTCATTGTGGAATGGTGATTTGCGCCTCTTCTTCAAGAATTGTAAGGAGAGTTGCAATTTGAACCTTTCCTGCTTTATATTCCAAGGCCTTGGCTTCTACTATCAATTGAACATCTTGTCTGCAAGCTTGCATAAGGTTGTTGAGATCTTCTCAAACTCTTCTTGCTCTGCTCCGCATCATTGGCCCAATGATATCTACAAGTGGATCCCTTTGATATGGACTTGGATCCTGAAGCATTAGTGGGCCTCGGTGTAGAACCCGAACCTCCTCAGCTTCTCTGGATTCACTTGTCGATGGACTAGGGATGCCCTCATCAAAGGTACTCCTTTTTTTATCCTTCTATTAGTCATCTAGATACTACTAAACTTAAGTTTAAAAATCCTTTGCTTGATGTAGTTCAGGATTCCTCCTCGTCATTAGGTTCTCCTACTCATTCTCAAATGAAATTTTAATAAATAAATATGATAACCAAAGTTTTTGAAACTAATTATGAATTATTAGAAGAACAATTCTATGAAGATGAAAATAAAGAAAATAGAATTTGGTATGAAAAGTTAGATTTAATTTGTAAAGAAAATTTTAAAAAATGAATGGATTCAAGAAATGAATAGATTAAAAATTAATTTTCCTTTCTTTAAATGGTTAGATTATTTTTTGCAAAAAATAAATATAAAAAATTTTATAGAAATTTCGACAAATTAATGTTCAGACTAATTTATATAAAAAATGAAATCTAGTTAATGGACAAACTGCTTCTTCAGTTCATCCGCCACTTCAAAAGTTTTCAAATTCCAACTCCAAATGGTGACGTTTTGGCTACTCCTTTTAAAGAGGGTAAAGATGTAGTCGAAGCAATTAATCCAAATGATATTAAAAAAATTTATCAACAAAATAATTACTCAAATCAGATTTTACATACAATAGCTCAACAAATTGATTTGGTAGCTACTAAACTTGATTCAATAAAGAAAACTAAAAAATTCCAAATGAAACTGCAAAGCCATTTTTCCAGTTTCTTCTTTATCTCGAGAAATGGAAAAAACTTTCTTTAGTTCCTAAGAATTCCTCTTTAGAACCAAGTACATCTAGGATAAGTGTTCTTAGTCAAACAACTCCACAAATAGAAAATTCTAAATATGATTCTTCTTCTACTCCTGCTTTGGATAGTGATTTAGAAAATCAAATTCATCTTGTATAACAACAGTTTGGTCAGGACACTCCTTGAGAGCTAAATAAGATTTATCGACATAAGAAAAAAAAAACTTTTCTAGAACTTGGCAATCTGCTCATACTAGAAATTATTATCCTCAACCTACTTCTCCTAATATTCAATACGAAGAACGAGCACAATTTACTTCAAAAAATTATGATGGTAATTTAATTTATGAATGGAATATTGATTCAAAATCTGAATATGAGATTTTAAATACTTTACAAGAAATGGGTATGGCTAGAATGGCCTATAAAGCCAAGACTCATACTGACGAAACTCATATTGCATATTGTTTAATTTCTGGTTTTACTGGCCAATTTAAAGGTTGGTGGGATAATAGTCTTTCACTTGATGATAAATTAGCAATAGTTCAACATATAATGAACAAATAAATGAAAATGGTGAAATAACTAATATAGCAGATGGTAGTGAATATTTAATTTATGTTATATCTATGCATTTTGCTGGTAATCCAAAAGAAGAATTAATTAGTTCAAAAGTCTTTCTTACTAATTTATGATGTCCTACTTTAACTGATTTAAAATGGTATAAAGATATGTTTTTAACTCAAGTAATGAGATGTCTAGATTGTAGTGTTTCATTTCAGAAAGAAAAAATTTATTACTAATCTACCTAATCTATTCTCAACAAGAGTAATGTCTAGTATTCAAAAAGAAATGGGGACAGAACAAATTGATTTTACTACTTTAACTTTTGGTCAATTATTTGCTTTCATTAAGAAAGAAGGATTACTTCTTTGTCAAGATCTCAAAATCCAGACTAAATATGGATCAAAACGTAGAGAGATAAGTTCCTTCTGCCAAGCATTTGGTATATCAGGTATTAAAGCTCCTTCTTCTGAGTATAAGAAGAATTTTGAAGTAGAAGGATCAAAAGGAGTTTGTGATTTTAAAGTTATTTTTGCTTCAAGTTCTAGATCTTTTAATTTTAAAGCATTAAGTTCAGTTTTAATATTATTAATTTCATTTTTAAGTCTTTTAATTTCTTCATTTATATCCTGTGTTTTTCCAATTTTTTTGATACATACTGGTTTTATCATATTTATCTATGACTTTTGACAGACTAAATGGTTCAGTTATTTGAGGAGTGAATTTTTCATCTGTAAGTACTAAAGATTTTAATCTCTTCAAATATTCTGCTTTTACTTCATTTTCTTCTATTTTTTCTATAATATCAAATAATTAAGTAAAATAACAAGAAACTTCAAATACAATGCAAAAGGCATTGTCTCGTAGAGACTGAGTTGTTAAGAAGGTATAAAGTAGAAAAATTACAGAGAGTTAATACATAAGGTAATGCAAGAGGGAGAAAGCCCTAATAACAAGTAGATTAGTCTGAAAGAGTTAGGCAACTACAATAAGAAGAATGTCAATGAAGTAAAAGAACAAGAAACTTTAAGTACAATGCAAAGACATTGTCTCGTAGAGAATGAGTTGTTAAGAAGGTTTAAAGCAGAATAACTACAAAGAGTTATTACATAAGGCAATGCAAGAGGGGGAAAGCCCTAATAACGAGTGGAATAGTCTGAAAGAGTTAAGCAAATACAATAAGGAGAATGTCACTGAAGTATTTGAACAAGAAACTTCAAGTACAATGTAAAAGACATTGTCTTGTAGGGAATATGATGAGGATATCCAAGGCTAAAAACAACACAAATTATGAGTCAGAATCCACAAAGCCAACCGGAAGGCAAAGCATTTGAGAAGAAAAATGCCAAGTATGCTTCAGATGCAAATCAAAGGTGCAAGGCTGTGAACTTTGAACTAGGCGACTGGGATTGGGTTCACATGAGAAAGGAAAGGTGATGTGAGCTCCTATTCCAATTGATGTGGACTGGAGTTCACGATGCGGAATACTTGCCAAGTAAAGTCTGAAAATTGCGAGACGCAGCTCTTAACCTCTAGAATCCTTACCTTAGATTCGGCAGACTACTAAAATTAACCTAAGCTAATTTTAAACACACAAATCGAACCAAGTATATGAATTAAAGAGTCAAAACACAAGCATACAATCTAGGCAGAGCAATTACCTAGAAAGCTATAGTTTCTAAACCTATAGTAATTCACAAAAATACTTTCTTCAACTTAAATCAACTGTGGAATAATGGAGAATTGAACCCCTATTTATAGTTATAGGAGGTTCGAATTTCCAGTACAAAAGAAGTAGAAAACAATTAAAATTAGAACTCAATCAAGAGATTGATTCCTTACAAACTGAAACCTAAAAGAACTAGGTTTAGTTGGAGATAAGAATTCAGATAATTAATTTACGTAAAGCGACTTAATCTTGATCACTTTCGGCAACTTCAATTTCATCCAATTTGATCCGCCGCATCACACTTCTACAGCACGTTGATCCAATTGATCATTTTATTGGACTAATTTAAAGTCTCAAAACCCAATTAATTGTGGATCCAACTTCGTCCTTGCATTCTCTTGACTTGCATCAAATTAATTAATTATTGTGGCCCAGCCCTTATTGTTCTAATCTCATGCGTCATGCAAGTAATATTTGATTAATCAATTGGTTTGACCCATTCAATTAAATTAGATCAAATTAATCTTCACTGGCCCATTTAATTTAATTTGGCAAATTTGGTGTTGATCTTCTATTTGACCCAATGGCCTGGACTTTTAAGAGTTGACTTTGATGTTGACTTTGGATTGCCGCATCAAAAGGTTTCCAGCAGCCCGGTGGACGAAACTCCACCCCAGAGGTGATGGGCCTTTTCAAGTGATTGCAAAGATAGGACAATGCCTATAAACTTGATCTGCCAGTTGAGTATAGCGTTAGTTCATCTTTCAATGTTGCTGACTTGTCTCCATTTGAATTTAACTAGGATCTTGATTCGAGGTCGAATCCTTTCCAACTGGGAGGGAATGATGAGGGCATCCCCAGCACTACGACAAGATAGGACGCAGAGGATCACAGTTCGAGTGATGCAGACTCGGGAAGTGAAGCAGAGGTTCATGTGCTCTATAGAGGCCCGCCAATGCTCTAGGACCCAAGTCCCTATCAAAGAGATCCGTTCGTTAACATAGATGGGCCTATGACCTGAAAGAGGGCAAGGAAGCTCAGAGAAGATCTTGAAAACCTTGTCCGAAGGTGTACTTCAGAAGCCCAGCTCGTTACAGACACAAACGCCCTTGAAGAGAATAGAAGGATGGTTAAAAGCGTCATTTTACTCTCCATTACAGAGGAAATGGCACCTACTAATCAATCCAGCTGAAGGAAAGGGTATTTCTTGAAGTTCTTGATTTTCTTGAAAATCTTGAATTTCGCGGTTTACTGAATCTTGAAATTCTTAATTTTTGACGTTTCGAAATGATTCCGGGAGATTCCAGAACCTCCCTACATCATTCACCTCATGCGCCACTTAGAATGGGCCGAAACCCACCTTGGAGTCCATTTTATTAATTCGGCTAGGTCCAGCCCAAAGGAAGTAGCCCACACGCCACTTAGGGTTAGGGTTTGAGTAAGGGATAAGGATTTGTGCGTATTTCCTATTCCTACTCCTTGTTTGTTACAAGTTGGTTAGGTTGTTACAAGTTTGTTACAACTAGATTAACTTGGTAGTTTCCAAAAAGGGATCCCTTCTTGATCTCCCTTTCTAGATAGGATTTATATTTATTTTCCTACCTATTTTAAGTGTTAATTTCATTCATATGCCAATCCAAGTGGCAGACGAATTCAGCAGCTACCAAAACCTAGTTCCTTTAGGTTTCGGCTTTGTAAGAAATCAATCTCTTGATTGGTTTGCAATTTTAATTCTTTTCCTAGTATAATTAGGTTAGAATTTCGTTCACCCCTTTCCATAAAGGTGACTTAATTCATCCACCATTGTCCTTGTTCATTTAGGACTTAGTTTGTAAGGAAAATCCAATTATGATTGGTTGTCACTTTTATTGCTTTCAGTTATTCCTTTCCTATAGTAATTTGGACACCCCCATACCTATAAATAGGGATGCTAACCATGAAATTCTTTAGTTGATTAAATGATTTAAGTTATAGTTTTATACTTCTTTAATCACTCACTTTATTTTGGGCTTATGTAATTTGCATGTTTGTTAATTGCTAAAAGCTACAGAACTATAGGCTAATAGATAATTGCTTTGTTTCGATTCTATTATTCTCCACTTGGTTCAAATTGCGTGTTTAATTTACTTTGTAAGTTAGTAGTCTGCCGAATCCAATGGTAAGGATTCTAGAAGTTAAGAGCTGCGTCTTGCATTCAGACTTTCCTTGGCACTTTCAGCATCAAGTTCTTGGTTTCCATGGCGTTGGAGATCAGGGGTTTACATCAGAATAAGTTCTTAAGAAGGTTTAAATAAGAAACCAAAGAGTTATTACATAAGGCAATGCAAGAGTGGGAAACCCTACTAAGAAGAGGAATCGTCTGAAAGTGTTAAGCCAATGCAATAAGGAGAATGTCAATGAAGTAAAAGAACAAGAAACTTAAAGTACAATGCAAAAGTCAATGTCTTGTAGAGAATGAGTTGTTAAAAATGTTTAAAGTAGAAAAAATACAAAGATTTATTACATAAGGCAATGCAAGAGGGGGGAAGTTCTAATAACTAGTAGAATAATAGTCCGAAAGAGTTAAGCAAATACAATAAAGAGAATGTCAATGAAGGAAAAGAACAAGAAACTTCAAGTACAATGCAAAAGACATTATCTAGCAGAGAATGAGTTGTTAAGAAGGTTTAAATAAGAAAGACTACAAAGAGTTATTATATAAGGCGATGCAAGAGTGGGGAACCCTAATAAGAAGTGGAATTGTCCGAAAGTGTTAAGGAAATGCAATAAGGAGAATGTCAACGACGTAAAAGAACAAGAAACTTTAAGTACAATGTAAAAGACATTGTTTCCTAGAGAATGAGTTGTTAAGAAGGTTTAAATAAGAAAGACTACAAAGAGCTATTATGATGGCGATGCAAGAGTGGAGAACCCTGATAAGAAGTGAAATCATCCGAAAGAGTTCAGCAAATGCAATAAGGAGAATGTCAACGAAGTAAAAGAACAAGAAACTTCAAGTACAATGCAAAAGACATTGTCTCAGAGAGATTGAGTTGTTAAGAAGGTTTAAAGCAGAATAACGACAAAGATTTATTACATAAAGCAATGCAAGAGGGGGAAAGCCCTAATAACAAGTAGAATAGACCGAAAGAGTTAAGCAAATACAATAAGAAAAATGTCAATGAAGTAAAAGAACAAGAAACTTCAAGTATAATGCAAAAGACATTGTCTCATAGAGTTGTTAAGAAGGTTTAAATAAGAAAGACTACAAAGAGTTATTATGTATGGCAGTAAGAGTGGGAAACCCTAATAAGAAGTGAAATCGTCTAAAGAGCTAAGCAAATGCAATAAGGAGAATGATGTGAACGCCCCTAGCTCATCGACAAGTCCATCTCAAGGAGATCCAGAAGATGGTACAGAGAGTGCAGCTGAGGTTTGAGTGCTTCATCGAGGCCCGCCAATGCTCCACGATCCAATTCCATATCAGAGAGATCCGTTCGTTGATATAGTTGGGCCAATGACTTGCAAGAGGACTTTAAAGCTCAAAGCAGACCTTGCAAACTTTGTTCAAAGGTGTGCTACAGAAGCCTAGCTCATATCCAGTTCCAATGAACTCAATGAGAATGAAAGAAAGCTTACAAGAGTTACCCTACTCTCTATCAAGGTGGAAATGGTGAATACCAGTCCTTCCAATTAAGGAAATGGTGAAAATGGTATTCCCAAGCTGTGGAAATGGTGGAAATAGTATTTACGAGCTAAGGAAATGGTGGAAATGGTAACTACAAGTCTTTCCAGTGAAGAAATGGAGATTTTATAAAGTTTGAAGAATTTTAGAAGTGAAATTTTTTTGAGCTTCTAAAATGATTTCGGAAGCTTCCAGAAGCTTCCTACATCTACATCATCATGCTACATCAATTGGGCCGAATCCATCAAGCCCGCTCCATCAACCCACATTCGGCCAAGCCCAAGCCCAAGTAGAAGGAATTCGCAATTAGGGTTAGGGTTAGGAGGAGAATTAAGGTTTTGTGCATGTTACCTAATTCTCTTCATAGTTTCCATCTTTGTTATTTCCAAAAATAAGGAGATGTTTCTTTTCTCCTTGTTTCCAATTTTGGTAAAGATTACTTAATCTCTTGGTTAAGTTTTCCTCTTTTCTTTTTCTTCTTTATTTTTTCGGGTTTTCCTTTTTCCTTTAAGGGCAAAATCTGAATTCTTCCTTCCTTTTTCTTGTGAGAATTTCGTGCATTGCTTACGTTAAAAGAGCCAAATTTCTTCCTTCTTTTCTTTTACATTTTCAGCAAGTAAGTTCCTTTTTCTTGCTGATTTTTGTGAGTTACTTAATCTCTTGATTTAAGTTCCAATTTTGTGTTCTCTTTCCTTATTTTTCCTTGTAATTTTGTGCATCCTCTCCCTATAAATAGGGGGGCTGCACTTCATTATTCTTTAGTGTTTAATTAAAAGAAAGTTTATACTTTATTATTCACTCATCTTTATTTTGGCTTAAGTAATTTGCATGCTTGTTAATTGCTAAAGTACAGGAACTACAGGCTAATTAGATAATTGCTCTATCTAACTGCATGCTTTATTCTCCATTGGTTTGAATTGCGTGTTTAATTGAACTTGTTAAATTAGTAGTCTGCCTAATCAAAGGGTAAGGATTCTAGAGTTTTGAGAGCTGCGTCTTGCATACAAACTTTCCTTGGCAATTTTCAGGATTGAGTTCTTGTTTTGACAAGTTGGAATTAAGGGTTCACATTATAGAATGTCAATGAAGTAAAAGAACAAGAAACTTCAAGTACAATGCAAAAGACATGGTGATGTGAACCCTTGATTCCAGCTTGTGAAAACAAGAACTCAATGTTGAAAATTGCCAAGGAAAGTCTGTATGCAAGACGCAGCTCTCAAAACTCTAGAATCCTCACCCTTGGATTAGGCAGACTACTAATTTAACAAGTTAAATTAAACACGCAATTCGAACCAAGTGGAGAATAATAGAGGCAAAACAAAGCATGCAGTTAGATAGAGCAATTATCTAATTAGCCTGTAGTTCCTGTACTTTAGCAATTAACAAGCATGCAAATTACTTAAGCCAAAATAAAGATGAGTGAATAATAAAGTATAAACTTTCTTTCAATTAAACACTAAAGAATAATGAAGTGGAGCACCCCTATTTATAGGTATAGGGAGCATGAAATTTACACTGAAAAATAAGGAAAGAAAACATAAAATTGGAACTTAATCAAGAGATTAAGTAATGTGAAACCCTGATCCCCAATGCCGTGGAAACTAAGAACTCGATGTAGAAAGTGCCAAGGAAAGTCTGAATGCAAGACGCAGCTCTTAACTTCTAGAATCCTTACCCTTGGATTCGGCAGACTACTAATTTAACTAAGTAAATTAAACACGCAATTCAAACCAAGTGGAGAATAATAGAATCAAAACAAAGCTTAGCAATAGACAGAGCAATTATCTATTAGCCTATAGCTTCTGTAGCTTTTAGCAATTAACAAACATGCAAATTACATAAGCCCAAAATAAGGTGAGTGATTAAAGAAGTATAAAACTATAACTTAAATCATTTAATCAACTGAAGAACAATGAATTTTGTCCCACTCTATTTATAGAGAGTAGGATGGATGAAATTAAAGTCCAAAATACAAAAGGAAAAGAGATAGAATTGGAAACCAATCAAGAGATTGATTTTTGACAAACCAAAAACCTAAAGTAACTAGGTTTGGTGTTTATTACCTAATTCGGCTGCCCCCTATTGGATATGGCCGAATTTACACATTAAAATACTTAGTAAATAATTATAAAACCTAATAAAGAAGGGAGATCAAGAAGGGATCCCTTTTTGGAAACTACCAAGTTGATCTATTGTAACAAACTTGTAACAACCTAACCAACTTGTAACAAACAAGGAGTAGGAATAGGAAACATGCACAAATCCTTATCCCTTACTCTACCCTGAAATCCTTAATTCCAAACCCTACCATTATGCGAATTGGGTTGTCCTTGGCGGGTTGTTGGGCTGGCCGAACTTGGAGTTGTGGACTTCAAGGGAGGTTTGGTTCAATGATAATGGTGCTTGAGGTGGATGATGTAGGGAGGTTCTGGAATCTCCCGAAACAATTTCAGAATGTCAAAAATCAAGAATTTCAAGATTCTTCAAAATTAAGTAAATTGCAAAATTCAAGATTTTGTAGAAAATCAAGAACTTCAAGAAATTCCATTTCCTTCAGCTGGATTGATTATTAGGCATCATTTCCTCTGTAATAGAGAGTAAAGTGACGCTTTTAACCTTCCTTCTATTCTCTTGAAGGGTGTTTGTGTCCGTAACGAGCTGGGCTTCTGAAGTACACCTTCGGACAAGGTTTTCAAGATATGCTCTGAGCTTCCTTGCCCTCCTTCGGGTCATAGGCCTATCTATGTTAACGAACGGATCTCTTTGATAGGGACTTGGGTCCTGGAGCATTGGCGGGCCTCTATGGAGCACACGAACCTCTGCTACACTTCCCAAGTGATGTGGACCAAGGTGCACATGGGGATGAATTGCCAAGGAAAGTCTAATTACGCGGCGCAGCTCGTATGAACTCTTAACTTACCCGAAAAATCCAGTTAAGAAAAATAAACCAACCTAAGCTAATTTACTCAAGGGATTCGAACCAAGTAAGAAAAGAGGTGAAACATGCAATTTTAATTAGGTATAGCAAATAACCTAATTAAGCTAAGTTTCAGGCAATATATAAATTACAAGCATGCAAAATACATAAAGCAATAAATGGAGAGTACTCAAACTAATATTTTTAAGATCTGAATACTTGTTTTAATTATGCTGTTCAGATGCCCTATTTATAGAGTAGGGCAGCCAAAAAGAGAAGTAGGAAAGAATTGGAAACCAATCAAGAGATTGATTTTCTTTACAATACCAAAACCTGAAAGAAGTGGGTAATGGTAAGAGAAAAAGGAAATTCGGTCACCTTAAGCTAATGGCAGCCGAAATTACAAGGAAAAAAAAGAAGGAAAAGGAATTGAAATCCTACTCCAAAAAGGAAATCAAGAAGGGATCCTTTTCGGAAACTAATAAACTAAGGGCAAAATAGGGAACATGCACAAACCCTTATTTTCCCTCAAACCCTAAACCTTTATATGAAATCTTGGATGAAGTTTCGGTTGGGCTTCTTTGATGGGCTTGGCCGAACTTGGTGATGTGTAATGGGCTCCATGGTGGTTCGGCCCACTTGTTGATGGCGCATTGTGGAATGGTGTAGGGAGCTTCCGGAATCTTCTGGAATCTCCTAGAATCATTTCGGAATCAAGATTTTCAAGAATTTCAAGATTCTTCAAGATTCTGCAAAATATGAAATTCAAGATTTTCAAGAAAATCAAGAATCTCAAGAAATGTCTCTTTAAAGTCCAAGAACCTTCCGGCGTCTTCAAGAACTTCAAGAAACAGCCTTCTCTTCATTGTGGAATGGGGAATTGTGCATCTTCTTCAAGAAGTGTAAGGAGAGTTGCAATTTGAACCTTTCCGGCTTTGTTCTCCAAGGCGTTGGCTTCTTCTATCAATTGAGCATCCTGTCGGCAAGCTTGTACAAGGTTGTTGAGAGTCTCTTGAACCTTCTTTGCTCTGCTTCTCGTCATTGGCCCAATGATGTCTACAAGTGGATCCCTTTGATATGGACTTGGATCCTAAAGCATTGTTGGGCCTCGGTGTAGAACCCGAACTTCCTCAGCTTCTCTGGACTCACTTGTCTGTGGACTTGTAGATGGACTGGGGATGCCCTCATCATCGAGTCTGCATGACTCGAACTGTGATCCTCTGCGTCTTGACTTGTCGTAGAGTTGGGGATGCTCTCATCATTCCCTTCCGGTTGGAAAGGAGTCGATATCGAATCAAGATCCTGGTCAAATTCAAACGGAGACAAGTTAGCAACATTGAAAGATGTACTAACACTATACTCACCTGGCAGATTAAGTTTATAGGCATTGTCCCCCATCTTTGCAATCACTTGAAAAGGCCCATCGCCTCTGGGGTGGAGTTTCGTCCTTCAGGCTGCTGGAAACTTTCCTTTCTCATATGAACCCAAACCCAGTCACCAGGTTTAAAGTTCATAGCCTTGCGCCTTTGATTTGCATCTGAAGCATACTTGGTATTCTTCTTCTCAAACGCTTTGCCTTCCGGTTGGCATTGTGGATTCTGACTCATAATTTGTGTTGTTTTTAGCCTTGGATATCCTCTTCATTCCCTTTCGGTTAGAAAGGATTCGTCCTTAAATCCAATTTGCTGTAAAAAAAAACAAAGCATGTCAGTAATATTAAAACAAGAATGTAGAGCATACTTACCAGGCAACCACTTTGCGTGTTGAAGTGGGGAATTCGTATCCCCCTTGCACTTTTGGAATCAATTTCAAGGACAGCGAGAATCACTCTTAATTCTTCAAGAACCTCTCAAGAACCTTTTAGACGCTTGCAAGAAACTATCGGGAAGCATCTAAAACCTCATACTCCTTAAGAATAATTACATATCAACAAGAAATCTCAAATATTAGTTGCAGGCAGATATAGTTAGATCAACCAAACTATATACTCAACACTTAGCTTAAAAGAATTATGCACATGAGCTATAAGATTATCATAATTCCATAATTATTATAACCAGCAGAAATTGTATGTATAACTGATGTGACTACCAATTAATAATTACAGAGACAATTTCTGAGAAAGACATCTTAGGGAAATATTGAACTACAAAAGCATGCAGTCTTTAAACCAAAAGATGTATCCCATGAAGCTATGCACATGTTTAAGATTCACAATACTCAAGATGTTGTAAAATCCCTAACATGATGATAACTAATATAAGGAGAATCAATGTAAAAGTAAACGCGTACCTTTGTGAAGCATATTCTAAAGATACCTCATACTAAGACTTACACTTCGATTCTCAGGCCAAGTAAGAAGGAACAACAATGGCACCAAATCTCCCTATAGGGGTCAATTTGCACAAAGTTATACCCTTATAATGCCATTTGCAGGGGTCTTGTAGAGCGTAACCTTAGTAAAGAATCACGTGCAACCAAGGCACCAAATCTCCTAGGTGGGATAATTTGCTCAAGGTTGCCTGATTCTCAAAGTAACAGAAAATTTCCTGCTAAGAACAAGTAAAAGTGAGTAGAGTAACGTTACTCCCTTGTCCCTAGTAGCGGCCCTCCTAACAACTACACACAACCCTGTGTATCGCTCTTAGGGATGGCAACCCTTGTATGCTGTATCACACAGCCTTTTACCTCAGTCCTGTATACTTAATTAAGGTCACAAATATCCTAGGCGAAGGTAACAAGTAAATAGTCAATCACACAAAGAACAAAACTATATAGGAAAGTGGCAAAAAAATTTTGAAAAAAGAACTTGGTTCGATTTCCAGTTTAAAAAAATACATTTTCAAAAAAGAAATTTTGATAATATAGCTCAAATAAGTACACCGATAAGGAACTTTCAGGAAAAGCCCTCAAAGTTCAGAGATAATGGCAGTGCACAAAGACAAAATTCAAGCTATAATTCAGAGTAATCGTTTAAGGTAGCACAAAAAGATTGCAAGCTTAAGAAGCAGGGCATTCAATTGACGAAGCAAGAATAATCAGCAGGTTTGAAACAATTTAGGAAAGACCTATCTAACCCAAGAAGTGATCACCCTTCCCAGCGGGTAATCAAGAAACCAATTCCAACCAATTATCCAAGTTTTCAAAAAAAAATTTAACCCCAGTGACAGAAAAATTCCTCAGATATCACTATAGTGATGTGGGGAGTAGTGTCGAAAACGAACACTATCAACTTTGCAAGTACAATAACAGAGAAGAAGATTTCCAATAAAGAAAAGAAACCTCGTTGGCTTTGGAGCGTACTTGCTGTGGGGAGTAGTGTCGAAGAACGAACACTATCAACTTTGCATGCACACTTTAAACCGTGGAGAAATCAATTCTTGAAGCAGTTGCCACAAAGATACCAAAAATTGCAATTTTATCACTGTGATTTTGTAAAATTGGGCAGCACAACGATACAATTTGAAGAATTCAATATATTTTGAAGAATTCAAAACAAAGTATCAAGATTCATGCAGACAAGTACTAATTGCAAAAACAAGGTGAGTGACTTAACTTCAACCGCTAAAGTTCACCAAATTCAATACAAATTGCAAATAGGGAGAGGCGAGCAAAACAGTCCAAATTAAAGAGCAATTTATGCAACAAAAAGTGTCAGTTATCCTTTAATTGTTACCAAAAATAGCACTAATTGGATTCACAAAGGCAATTGCAAAAATAGTAGCAAAAGAGAGCAAAAGAGCCCTAGCTTTAAAAACCCTAAAACCGATTTTCCACTTGTTTAAGAAAACCAATTTTAAACCTTTCTTTTTGAAATTCCTCTTTCTTTTTCAACCCCATAATTTTGATTTTAATATAAAAGCAATAGGAGCAAAATCAAAAATTTATTTAAGAAAAAAGAAAAAAAATTTCTCAAAAAGGAGCGTTCTTTTCCACAAAATCAATAATTAAAGTAGATTAAGGGAACAGAAAACACCTGATGAGTTGATTGTGTTACTCCAATCTCCTCCTGTCAAGCAAACAGCCTTAGCTCTCATACCAATTGATGTGAACCCCTGATCCCCAACGTCGTTGAAACCAATAACTCGATGCAGAAAGTGCCAAGGAAAGTCTGAATGCAAGACGCAGCTCTTAACTTCTAGAATCCTTACCCTTGGATTCGACAGACTACTAATTAAACACGCAATTTGAACCAAGTAGACAATAATAGAATCAAAACAAAGCTTAGCAATATACAGAGCAATTATCTATTAGCCTATAGTTTCTGTAGCCTTTAGCAATTAACAAACATGCAAATTACAAAAGCCCAAAACAAGGTGAGTGATTAAAGAAGTATAAAACTATAACTTAAATCATTTAATCAACTGAAGAACAATGAATTTTGTCCCCCTCTATTTATAGAGAGTAGGATGGATGAAATTAAAGTCCAAAATACAAAAGGAAAAGAGATAGAATTGGAAACCAATCAAGAGATAGATTGGTTTGTTCTTTCAGGGGCAGTGGTAGTGACCGTCAATGGATTGAAGCCGTAGGCAGCTTTGAAGGGTGAGAAACCTGATGAGGAGTGTTTCAAATGCAAACCCCTAATTTCCAAAGCCTTTGGAAACCAAGAACCCTACGCGGAATGTGCCAAGAAAGTCTGAATGCAAGACACTTGGATTCGGCAAACTACTTACTTACAAAGTAAAATAAACACGCAATTCGAACCAAGTGGAGTAAACTAGAATTCAAAACAAAGCTTTGATTAATAGACAGAGCAATTATCTATTAGCCTATAGTTTCTTGACTTTTAGCAATTAACAAGCATGCAAATTACATAAGCCCAAAATAAAGGAGTGATTAAAGAAGTATAAATTCTAACTTAATCAATAATCAACTACCTCAAAAGGGAATTCAGTCAGCCCTATAAATAGGGGAGGGATGGCCAAATTTTAACTCCTAAAACAACTAGGAAAAGAAGTGAAATTGGAAACCAATCAAGAGATTGATTTTTTACAAGAATCAAATCCTAAAGGAACTAGGATTGATTAAAGGGGTAATTCGGCTGCACAAAGAGAAGGAGCTGGCCGAATTTACAATTAAAGATAAGGAAATAAAGAAGTAAAAACAAATCACAAAAAGGTTTCAAGAAGGTAAACCTTTTTGGAAACTACCTACAAATCAGCCCAAGTTCTAACAAACTTGTAACAACCATAACTAACTTGTAACAAACTTTGAGTAGAATTAGGAAACATGCACAAATCCTAATCCTTCCCTAACCTAAGCTTCCAAGTGGTGTGTGGGCTGTCTTCTTGTGGGCTTGGTCTGGCCAAAATTGGTGAGATGGACTTCAAGGTGGTTTCGGCCCATTTTGAGGTGGCGCATGGTGGAGATGATGTTGGGAGGTTCTAAATCTCCCAGAATCTTTTAGGAACGTCAAAAATCAAGAATTTCAAGATTCTTCAAGATTTTCAAGATTCTTCAAGATTCTACAAACCGTGAAATCCAAGATTTTCAAGAAAATCAAGAATTTCAAGAAATGCCCTTTCCTTCAGCTGGATTGATTAGTAGGCACCATTTCCTCTGTGATGGAGAGTAAAGTGACGCTGTTATCCTTCCTTCTATTCTCTTCAAGGGAGTTTGTGTCCGTAATGAGTTGGGCTTCTGTAGCACTCCTTTGAACAAGGTTGTCAAGATATTCTCTGAGCTTCCTTGTCCTTCTTCGGGTCATAGGCCCAACTATGTCAACAAACGAATCTCTTTGATATGGGCTCGGGTCCTGGAGCATTGGCGGGCCTCTATGGAGCACACGAACCTCTGCTGCACTTTTCGAGTCATCATTGCTTGATCTGGGATCCTCTGTGTACTGACTTGGCGTAGGGCTGGGGATGCCCTCATCATTCCCTCCCGGTTGGAAAGGATTCGACCTCGAATCAAGATCCTGGTCAAAATTAAACGGAGACAAGTCAGCAACATTAAAAGATGTACTAACGCTATACTCACATGGCAGATCTAGTTTGTAGGCGTTATCCCCCATCTTTGTGATAACTTGAAAAGGCCCATCACCTCTGGGGTGGAGTTTAGTCCTCCGGGCTGCTGGAAACCTTTCCTTCCTCATGTGAACCCAAACCCAGTCTCCTGGTTCAAAGCTCACAGCCTTACGACTTCGATTTGCATCTGAAGCATACTTGGCATTTTTCCTGGCAAGGTTCTCTCGAACCCTTTGATGAATTCTTTTGATGGTGCCTGCTTTCTTTTCGCCATCCGGACTTGTTTGATCCTTCAGTGGCAGTGGCAGTAAATCCATGACCGTCAATGGATTGAAGCCGTAGGCAGCTTCAAAGGGCGAAAATCCAGTTGATGAATGCTTGGAGCGATTGTAGGCAAATTCTGCAATCGGCAAGACTTGTTCCCAACCTGCAAGATTACTTTTAATCAGTGCCCTTAACAAATTCCCTACTGTTCGGTTGGTCACCTCAGTTTGACCATCTGTTTGTGGATGACTAGTAGTAGAAAATAACAATTTAGTGCCTAGTCTATACCACAATGTTTTCCAAAAATAACTCAAAAATTTAACATCTCTGTCCGAGACGATTGTGCGTGGGATTCCATGTAGCCGAACCACTCCACTGAAGAACAATTCAGGAACGTGTTTGGCATCATCTTTTTTCCTACAAGGAATAAAGTGAGCCATTTTAGAAAATCTATCCACCACGACAAAATTTGAGTCATTACCTCACTGTGTCCTCGGCAACCCTAAAATCCATAGAGATGTCAGTCCAAGGAACAGTTGGAATAGGCAAAGGTGTATAAAGACCATGAGGTTTGGAAGTAGACTTTGCTTTTAAACAGTTAATGCAACGTAAGCAAATAGATTCTACATCCTTTCGCATTTGAGGCCAGTAAAAGTGTTCCTTTAACATGTCAAGTGTTTTAGTTACACCAAAGTGACCCATTAGCCCCCCATTATGTGCTTCACGCACCAGCAGTTCCCTATAAGAACTACGTGGGATGCATAACTTATTGTTCTTATATAAAAAACCATTCTGCCTAAAGAACTTTTGAAATGCACCATTTTCGCATGCTTCATATAACATAGAAAAATCAGGAACAGAAGCATACAATTCCTTTAGATATGAAAACCCTATAGATGCATGATCAAGAATAGTGAGGGATTCATACCTGCGTGACAGAGCATCAGCTACCATATTATCTTTTCCCTCTTTATACTTAATAATATAAGGAAAAGTTTCAATAAAAGCAACCCATTTAGCATGACGCCTGTTCAACTTACCCTGTCCCTTAAGGTGTTTAAGGGACTCGTGATCTGAATGGACAATAAACTCCTTGGCCATCAAGTAGTGCTGCCAAGTTTGTAATGCCCTTACCACGGCGTAGAGCTCCTTATTATATGTTGGATAATTTAAGGCAGCTCCTTTGAGTTTCTCACTAAAGTAGGCAATAGGTTTTCCCTCCTGCATTAAAACATGACCTATACCAATTCCTGAAGCATCACACCTGAGTTCAAAAACTCTATCAAAATCAGGTAATGCTAAAATAAGAGCATGAGTGAGATCATGCTTAAGAACAGTGAAGGCGCTTTCCTGTGCCTGACCCCACAAAAATGGAACATTCTTCTTACACAATTCATTGAGGGGTGCGGCCTTAGTTGAGAAGTCCTTCACGAACCTCCGGTAAAAACTTGCTAACCCATGGAACGATCTTACCTGTGAGGCCGAGGTGGGAGTAGGCCATTCACGAATGGCTTTCACCTTTGTGTCATCAACCTTGACACCATCCTTCCGAAACAACAAACCCAAGAAAGACAACTTCCTCCACACAGAATGTACACTTTTTAATATTGGCATATAATTTATTATCACGTAACTCAATTAATACCAACTTAATGTGCTCTACGTGTTCAGGCATGCTTCGACTATATATCAGAATATCATCAAAATAAACCACAACAAATTTCCCTATAAACTTCCTAAGCACATGATTCATTAATCGCATGGAAGTACTAGGTGCATTTGTGAGGCCGAATGGCATAACTAACCACTCATACAAACCAAATTTAGTTTTAAAAGCAGTTTTCCATTCATCTCCGTCTTTCATTCTTATTTGATGATAGCCTTGCGTGAGATCTATTTTCGTGTAAATAGTAAAGCCATATAAATCTTCTAGCATGTCATCAAGCCTAGGGATAGGATGCCTATACTTAATGGTGATTTTATTAACAGCTCTAAGAGTTTGTCAACCTGACATTGCAGCTCCTTTGTTTCCTCTGGATTTGCCTTGTACGCCGGGTGGTTTGGAATTGATGAGCCAAGTACGAAGTCAATCTGATGCTCAATTCCACGAAGAGGGGGCACTCAAAAGGGAATTCGGTTAGCCCTATAAATAGGGGAGGGATGGCCGAATTTTAACTCCTAAAACAACTAGGAAAAGAAGTGAAATTGGAAACCAATCAAAAGATTGATTTCTTACAAGAATCAAATCCTAAAGGAACTAGGATTGATTAAAGGGGTAATTCGGCTGCACAAAGAGAAAGAGCTGGCCGAATTTACAATTAAAGATAAGGAAATAAAGAAGTAAAAACAAATCACAAAAAGGTTACAAGAAGGTAAACCTTTTTGGAAACTACCTACAAATCAACCCAAGTTGTAACAAACTTGTAACAACCCTAACTAACTTGTAACAAACTTTGAGTAGAATTAGGAAACATGCACATATCCTAATCCTTCCCTAACCTAAGCTTCCAAGTGGCGTGTGGGCTGTCTTCCTGTGGGCTTGGTCTGGCCGAAATTGGTGATATGGACTTCAAGGTGGTTTCGCCCCATTTTGAGGTGGCGCATGGTGGAGATGATGTAGGGAGGTTCTGAAATCTCCCGGAATCTTTTCGGAACGTCAGAAATCAAGAATTTCAAGATTCTTCAAGATTTTCAAGATTCTTCAAGATTCTACAAACCGTGAAATCCAAGATTTTCAAGAAAATCAAGAATTTCAAGAAATGCCCTTTCCTTCAGCTGGATTGATTAGTAGGCGCCATTTCCTCTGTGATGGAGAGTAAAGTGACGTTGTTATCCTTCCTTCGATTCTCTTCAAGGGCGTTTGTGTCCATAACGAGTTGGGCTTCTGTAGCACTCCTTTGAACAAGGTTTTCAAGATCTTCTCTGAGCTTCCTTGTCCTTCTTGGGGTCATAGGCCCAACTATGTCAACGAACGGATCTCTTTGATATGGGCTCGGGTCCTGGAGCATTGGCGGGCCTCTATGGAGCACACGAACCTCTGCTGCACTTTCTGAGTCCTCATTGCTTGAACTGGGATCCTCTGTGTACTGACTTGGCGTAGGGCTGGGGATGCCCTCATCAGTTTCGATCGATTGTAAGCAAACTGAACTGAACTTGAAAGGTCACAGACTTACTCTCTGATATAAACTTGTCAATCCCTACTTAGACAAGGTGAGACTACCTCTTTTTCAATCCTAACTAGATAGACGAATGAAGAGGTGAACCAGCTAAGAATCTAGGTGGAGCAAGTGACCTAGATACGCTAAGTTCTAGAGCTTTGCCGAGTTATCAATACATGATAAACACACAAGCTCAAAATAATAAAGTTGAGAACCCAAAGTAAAGGATAAACCTCACAATTATACTATGAATTCTCAAGTGTGATGTTTTCGGTTGCCTCCTATTTATAGGGATAGGAGTAGTCAAAAATTACAAGGAAAGAAACTAGAAAAAGAATCAATAACAAAAGTGGAAACCAACGAGAGTTGGAATCGGATTACAGACGAAATTTGAAAAGGAAACTCGAATAAGGTAGGTGAGAATTTCGGTTGTCTCCTTTAAAGATGAAACCTGGAAACTCACAAAAAATAAAATAGGAAAAGGAAAGCTTGAATTTGGTATCTTGAAGAGAAAATCCAAATTCAAGTTGGAAAGAAAATCTATTTGGAAACGGAAACTATAATTAAATCAAGTTGTAACCAATTAAGATAACTTAACTTTATTATAATTATTATCAAAAAAGGAAAGGAAGAGGAAACCATGCACTTTCCAAATCTTCTTAGGATCCTAGAAGCAGGGAACTTGCAAAAATTTGCAAGAACCCTGAAGCTTGTTGTCCGGATCCATGAAGGAGAATGGGCTGCGATGGGCCGCGGCGTGGACTTGCAGAAATCGCAGGCTTGCGCTGTCGGCTTCTTCGCAGTTCTTCTTCTAACTTCTACTGGGCCAACTTGATAAGCTTGGATGGTGTTGGATTGACCCAAAAAAAGATGGAGCATGAATTGTGGATGAGAGGTTTCGCAGAGTCAATAGACTCTACGAAACATGCTGCCATTCTTGTCGCAGGACTAGGGGTTACATTTCTTCAAGGATTGAAAAGATGTGGACCACTTTGTCCTTCTTGTATCGGGGATCTAGCATATGGCCTTCTTCTATTTTGTGGGCTTGACGGGAGTTGGAGATGATAAGGTTCTTAAGAGCTTCATTTATAGCTTTCTGTCGTTTTCTGATCATAGGGCCCACAATGTCAATTAGAGGGTCTCTTTGATAACGACTTGGATTCTTTAGAAATGTCAGGCCACGATGTAGGACTCGTGGCTCCCTCCTCTCGGATTGATCCTGCTGTCTTGTCTTTACTGTATCGCTAGGGATGTCTTTATCATTACCTCTCTGCGTCCTCGACAAACCTAAAATAAAATCAATAGATATGTCCATCCAAGGCAAAGTTAGAATAGGCAAAGGCGTGTAAAGACCATGAGGTTTAGATGTAAACTTAGCCTTTAAACAATTAATGCAACTTGAGCAAATATGTTCTATATCTTTTCGCATTTTAGGCCAATAGAAGTGTTCCTTTAACATGTCAAGTGTCTTAGTTACACCAAGATGACCCATCAACCCCCCATTATGTGCTTCACAAACCAGCAGTTCCCTAGATGAACTACGTGGGAGGTATAACTTATTTTCTTTAAATAAGAAACCATCATGTCTAAAGTATTTCTGATGTACCATGTTCACATGCTTCATATAAAGTTCAAAAATCAGGATCAGAAGCATACAAATCTTTTAGATATGAAAACCCTAATGAAGAATGTTCAAGTAGAGTCAAAGCTTCATACCTTCTTGACATCGCATCAGCCACCATATTCTCTTTTCCCTTCTTCTTATACTTGATAATGTAAGGAAAAGTTTCAATGAAAGCAACCCATTTGGCATGACGCCTGTTCAACTTACCTTGTCCCTTTAAGTGTTTAAGGGACTTGTAGTTAGAATGCACAATGAAGTCCTTGGCCATCAAGTGTTGCCAAGTCTCGAGGTGCCCTTACCACAACATAGAGCTCCTTATCATATGTAGGATAATTCAAGGTAGCTCCCTTCAACTTCTCCTTGAAATAGGCAATAGGTTTACCTTCCTGTATCAAGACAGCACCTATACCAATACCGAAGCATCACACATTAGTTCAAAAACTTTATTAAAATCAGGCAATGCTAAAACAGGTGCATGAGTGAGAGCTTAAGAACAGAAGCCCATGCACAAATCCACTTGCCAATTCGGTTAAAGGGTTAGGGTTTGGGGAAGGATAAGGATTTGTGCATGTTTCCTATTCCTACCCTTAGTTCGTTACAAGTTGGTTTAGTTAGTTACAAGTTTGTTACAACTAGACTACTTTGTTAGTTTCCAAAAAGGATCCCTTCTTGATCTCCTTTTTTGAATAGGATTTCCAATTCTTTTCCTTCATGTTTTCCACTTGGAATTTCAGCTGCCCTTTCCTATAGATTGACCAAATTTCATTTTCTTTATTCCATTACCTACTTCTTTTAGGTTTTGGTATTGTAAAGGAAATAATCTCTTGATTGGTTTCCAATTCTAGTTCCTTTTCGTAGTTGCTTTAGGTGAAGAAATCGACTGCTCTATTTCCTATAAATAGGCACTCGAACTCCACATAATAAATCAGTATTCATATCTTTAAACTAGTAGTTTGAGTACTCTCCCTTTATTGCCTTATGTTTTTTGCATGTAATTAGGTTATTTGCTCTACCTAATTAATTCGCATGTTTCACCTCTTTTGCTTACTTGGTTCAAAATTCCTTAAGTAAATTAGCCTAGGTTACTTTATTTTGTCATCTAGATTTTGGGTAAGTAAAAGAGTTTATACGAGCTACGCCGCTTAATCAGACTTTCCTTGGCTATTCATCCGCATGTGTACTTCGGTCCACATCAAGATCTTTCCATGGTTTGGCTGGATTTTATAGGAGGTTCGTGAAGGATTTTTCTACTAAGGCCGCACCCCTGAAAGAGTTGTGCAAGAAAAATGTATCGTTCTTGTAGGGTCAAGCCCAAGAAAATGCCGGATTGTGCTGGCCAAACTTGATGGCGTGGAATGGGCTCCATGGAGGTTCGGCCCATTTGTTGATGGCGCATGGTGGATCTGATGTAGAGAGCTTTCGGAATCTTCTGGAATCTCCTAGAATCACTTCGGAATCAAGATTTTCAATATTCTTCAAGATTATGCAAAATACGAAATTCAAGATTTTCAAGAAAATCAAAAACTTCAAGAAACGTCTCTTTAAAGTCAAAGAACCTTCCGGCGTCTTCAAGAACTTTAAGAAATAGCCTTCTCTTCATTGTGGAATGGTGAATTGCGCCTCTTCTTTAAGAATTGTAAGGAGAGTTGCCATTTGAACCTTTTCAGCTTTATTCTCCAAGGCGTTGGCTTCTACTATCAATTGAGCATCTTGTCTGCAAGCTTGTACAAGGTTGTTGAGATCCTCATGAACTCTTCTTGCTCTGCTCCACGTCATTGGCCCAATGATGTCTACAAGTGGATCCCTTTGATATGGACTCGGATCCTGAAGCATTGTTGGGCCTCGGTGTAGAACCTGAACCTCCTTAGCCTCTCTAGACTCACTTGTTTGTGGACTTGTCGATGGACTAAGGATGCCCACATCATCCCCTCCCGGTTGAAAAGGATTTGACCTCAAATCTTCATCCTGTTCATAAGTAAAAGGAGACAAATCAGCAACATTAAATGAAGTACTAACACTATACTCACCTGGCAAATCAAGCTTGTAATCATTAGGCCCCATCTTGGACACGATTTGAAAAGGCCCATCGCCCCGGGGATGGAGTTTCGTCCTTCTCGCAGCAGGGAATCGTTCCTTCCTCATGTGAACCCAAACCCAGTCTCTTGGTTCAAAGTTCACAGCCTTGCACCGTTGGTTTGCATGGGCGGCGGCTCTGGCGTAGGTTTTCTCAAGGTTTGACCGAACCTTAGCATGCAGGCATGATAAGGATATCCAAGGGTAAAAATAGCACAAGTTATGAGTCAGAATCCACAAGGCTAACCAGAAGGCAAAGTCCTTGAGAAGAATGCCAGGAGAAGTAGAAGAGTCATGCTATTCAAAGATCTTTGAAGGAAAGGCATCTCGAAACTCTTCACAATGAAGAAAGGGTCGTTTCTTGAAGTTCTTGAAGAAATCGAAAGGTTCTTGGACTTTAAAGAGACAAATCTTGAAGTTCTTGATTTTCTTGAAAATCTTGAATTTTGCGGTTTACTGAATCTTGAAAATCTTGATTTTTGACATTCCAAAACGATTCTGGGAGTTTCTAGAAGATTCCAGAAGCTCCCTACACTATCAGCACCATGCCCCATCTCAAAATGGGCCAAACTCAACATGGAGTCCATTCCCTTCAATTTTCAGCCAGACCAAGCCCACAAGAGTCAGCCCACACGCCACTAGGAAGCTTAGGTAGGGGAAGGATTATATTTTGTGCATGTTAAAGTTTGTTACAAGTTGGTTAGGTTGTTACAAGTTTGTTACAACTAGATTAGCTTGGTAGTTTCCAAAAAGGGATCCCTTCTTGATCTCCCTTTTTGGATAGGATTTATATTATTTTCCTACCTATTTTATTTGTTAATTTCGTCCATATGCCATTCCAAGTGGCAAACAAATTCAGCAACTACCAAAACCTAGTTCCTTTAGGTTTCAGGTTTGTAAGAAATCAATCTCTTGATTGGTTTCCAGTTTTAATTCTTTTCCTAGTCTAATTAGGTTAGAATTTCGTTCACTCCTTTCCATAAAGGTGAATTAATTCATCCACCATTGTCCTTGCTCATTTAAGACTTGGTTTGTAAGGAAAATCCTATTCTGATTGGTTTTCACTTTTGCTGCTTTCAGTTATTATTTTCCTATTGTAATTTGGACACCCCCATACCTATAAATAGGGGTGCCAACCACGAAATTCTTTAGTTGATTATTGATTAAGTTAGAATTTATACTTCTTTAATCACTCCTTTATTTTGGGCTTATGTAATTTGCATGCTTGTTAATTGCTAAAAGTCAAGAAACTATAGGCTAATAGATAATTGCTCTGTCTATTAATCAAAGCTTTGTTTCAAATTCTAGTTTACTCCACTTGGTTCGAATTGCGTGTTTAATTTACTTTGTAAGTTAGTAGTCTGCCGAATCCAAGGGTAAGGATTCTAGGGTTTAAGAGCAGTGTCTTGCATTCAGACTTTCCTTGGTACATTCCGCATAGAGTTCTTGGTTTCCAAAGGTGTTGGGAATCAGGGGTTCGCATCAAGGCGTTTGACGGTTTTAGCCTTCTGGACGCCGTCTAGATTAACCTGATCCTTTACCGGCAAAGGGATTAGATCCATAACCGTCAAAGGAGTGAAGCCGTAGGCAACTTCGAATGGACAGAACCCTATGGAGGAGTGCTTGGAGCAGTTGTAGGCAAACTCTGCAACCGGTAAGACTTCTTCCCAACGTTTGAGATTCTTCTATATCAAAGCCCGAAGAAGATTGCCAACGGTGCGGTTGGTGACTTTCGTCTGAGGATGACTTGTAGTCGAAAACGGGAGTTTTGTACCGAGGTGTGACCACAAAGTCTTCCAAAAGTAACTCAGAAAGTTGACGTCTCAATCAGAAACAATAGTGCACGGAATACCATGAAGTCGAACTATCCCCTGAAAGAACAAGTCTGCAACATGTTTGGCATCATCTGATTTCCTGCAAGGAATAAAGTGAGGCATTTTAGAAAAGCGATCGACTACGACAAATAGGGAGTCATTACCTCTTTGCGTCCTCGGAAGACCTAGAATAAAATCCATAGAAATGTCAGTCCAAGGTTAAGTAGGTATAGGTAAAGGCGTGTAAAGTCCATGAGGCTTAGATGTAGATTTAGCTTTTAAACAATTAATGCAACAAGTGCAAACATGCTGTACATCTTTTCGCATATAAGGCCAATAAAAATGTTCCTGTAACACATCAAGTGTTTTATTGACACCAAAATGACCCATAAGTCCCCTATTGTGAGCTTCACGAACCAGTAATTCCGTAGCAGAACTACGCGGGATGCATAACCTATGTTCCCTAAACAAGAACCCTGAACCCATCATGTCTATAGTACTTATGGAATGCATCAGATTCACATGCTGTATATATAGTAGCAAAATCAAGATCAGAAGCATATAAATCCTTTAGATATGCAAATCCTAGCAAAGAATGATCTAAAATAGCCAGAATTTCATACCTCCGAGATAGAGTGTCAGCAACTACGTTATCTTTCCCTTTCTTATATTTAATAATGTAAGGAAAAGTTTCAATAAAAGCAACCCATTTAGCATGACGTCTATTTAACTTACTCTGCCCCTTTAAGTGTTTAAGGGACTCGTGATCACTGTGGACAACAAATTCCTTGGCCATTAAATAATGTGACCAAGTCTCGAATGCACGGACCACTGCATAGAGCTCCTTATCGTAAGTTGGATAATTTAAGGCAGATCCCTTCAATTTCTCACTGAAATAGGCGATTGGCTTGCCTTCCTACATTAAAACACCTCCAATCCCTATACCTGATGCATCACACATTAGTTCAAAGACTTTATCAAAATCAGGTAATGCTAAAACAGGTGCACGAGTGAGATCATGCTTAAGAACCGTAAAGGCATTTTCCTGAGCTTGCCCTCATAAGAATGGCACATTCTTCTTGCACAATTCGTTTAGAGGTGCTGCTTTGGTGGAAAAGTCCTTCACAAATCATCAGTAAAAGCCAGCCTAACCATGGAAAGACCTTACCTATGCGGCCGTTGTCGGTGTAGGCCATTCCCTAATGGCTGTCACCTTGGCGTCGTCAACTTTGACACCAGCTTTAGAGACCACAAAACCGAGAAACACAACTTCCCCAACACAGAAAGTACATTTCTTCACATTGGCATACAATTTATTAGCACGTAATTCAATTAACACCAAGCGAATATGTTCTATATGCAATTTCATGTCTCTAGAATAGATCAAGATATCATCAAAATAAACCACAACAAACTTCCCTATAAACTTTCTAAGCACATGATTCATTAATCTCATGAAAGTACTAGGTGCATTTGTTAGGCCGAAGGGCATTACTAACCACTCATACAAACCAAACTTAGTTTTAAAAGCAGTTTTCCATTCATACCCCTCCCTCATGCGAATTTGATGATAGCCCTATGTAAGATCTATTGTAGTGTAAACCGTTGAGCCATACAAGTCCTCTAACATGTCATCAAGCCTAGGAATAGGATGCCTATACGTGATTGTTATCTTATTAACAGCTCTACAATCAACATCTCTATGTACCATCTTTCTTAGGGACAAGAATTACAGGTACAACATAAGGACTAAGTGATTCCCTTACCTGACCGTTAGCTAAAAGCTTGTCGATCTGCTTCTGTAACTCCTTTGTTTCCTCTGGATTTGCTTTGAAGGCAGGTCGATTTGGAATAGATGCGCCAGGTATGAAGTCTATTTGATGTTCAATCCCACGTAGAGGCGGTAATCCTTGCGGCAGCTCTACTGGAAGACATCGTTGTATTCCTGCAACAAATAATCAACTTCCATAGGAATATCCCGAGGGATATCGTCAGGGTTAGCACAGGTATCTTTACATACTAAAACTAGTACACAACCTTTGTCATTTAACACCTGTCCTACCTCTCCCACTGTAGCAAAAAAGCTACCTCTAACTTCTTCCTAATTAGGCTTATCAGAGTTCGCCTTACTACCCTTTACATGTTCTTTCCCTTTCCTCTTGTCCAGGCGCTTTCCAGCTTCCCATTTGGCAAGGGCGTTCTTCATCCTGATTGATTCTGAACGCACTTCAGTAGGTGGCATAGGTAGGAACGTGTGGATCTTGCCCTCCTGGCAGACTGAGTAAGTGTTGGCAACCCCGTCATAAGTTGCCTTCAAGTCGAAGAGCCATGGGCGTCCGAGCAGAATGTGACAAGCCTCCATTGGAAGCACATCGCATAAAACAGTGGATTCGAACTTCCCTATAGCGTATGGT
Organism: Leptodermis oblonga; assembly: GCA_016801395.1. Taxonomy (NCBI): domain Eukaryota; kingdom Viridiplantae; phylum Streptophyta; class Magnoliopsida; order Gentianales; family Rubiaceae; genus Leptodermis; species Leptodermis oblonga. The sequence continues at coordinate 21,010,253 of CM028759.1, read as the reverse complement.
ACGCTAACCTGCTTTGTGACTTTGTAGCCGTCTGAGCTGTCGAGCCATTGGAGCTGATAATGACGTGGATGGTGAAGTATGGGAAGCTTCAGCTTTTTGACCATATATTCACTGGCCACATTTGTGCAACTCCCTCCATCAATGATAAGAACACCCAAATTCCCATTGACTTAGCCTTGGCGTGGAAGATGTTTGTCCGTTAAGAAGTATCCTGGACACCAGCTGTAGTCAAGCTGTGAGTAACCAACTTTTGATTGGGATCTTGATGAGGGCATCCCAAGTCCATCGACAAGGAAATAGACAAGTGAGTCCAGAGATGCTGAGGAGGTTCGGGTTCTACACCGTGGCCCAACAATACTTCAGGATCCAAGTCCATATCAAAGGGATCCACTTGTAGATATCATTGGGCCAATGAAAAGAAGCAGAGCAAAGAAGGTTCAAGAGACTCTCAACAACCTTGTACAAGCTTGCTGACATGATGCTCAATTGATAGTAGAAGCCAACGCCTTGGAGAACAAAGCTGGAAAGGTTCAAATTACAACTCTCCTTACAATTCTTGAAGAAGAGGCGCAATTCCCCATTCCACAATGAAGAGAAGGCTATTTCTTGAAGTTCTTGAAGACGTCGGAAGGTTCTTGGACTTTAAATAGACGTTTCTTGAAGTTCTTAATTTTCTTGAAAATCTTGAATTTCATATTTTGCAGAATCTTGAAGAATCTTGAAAATCTTGATTCCGAAATGATTCCGGGTGATTCCAGAAGATTCCGGAAGCTCCCTACACCATTCCACCATGCGCCATAAACAATTCAGTCGACCCAATCCATGGAGTCCATTCCACATCATCAAGTCGGCCAGCCCATCAAAAACCCCACATGCAAGGTCTACTCCATTAGGGTTTGCAAAATTAAGGGTTAGGGTTTAGGGGAAAATAAGGGTTTGTGCATGTTCCCTATTTTGCCCTTAGTTTGTTCGTTTCCAAAAAGGATCCCTTCTTGATCTCCTTTTTGGAGTAAGATTTCAAATTCCTTTTCCTTCTTGTTTTTACTTGTAATTTCGGCTGCCATTAGCTTAAGGTGATCGAATTTCCTTTTTCTTTTACCATTACCCACTTCTTTCAGGTTTTGGTATTGCAAAGGAAATCAATCTCTTGATTGGTTTCCAATTCTAATTCTTTTCCTACTTCTTTTAGGGTAGAATTTTGGCTGCCCCTTTTCTTATAAATAGGCAATCGAAGCCACCATAATAAAAACAAGTATTCAGATCTTAAAACTATTACTTTGAGTACTCTCCCTTTATTGCTTTATGTATTTTGCATTCTTGTGATTTATATATTGCATGAAACTTAGCTTAATTAGGTTATTTGCTGTACCTAATTAAATTCGCATATTTCACCTCTTTTCTTACTTGGTTCGAATCCCTTGAGTAAATTAGCTTAGGTTGGTTTATTTTTGTTACCTGGATTTTTCGGGTAAGTTAAGAGTTCATACGAGCTACGCCACGTAATCAAACTTTCCTTGGCAATTCATCCGCATGTGTACCTTGGTCCACATCAATTGGTATCAGAGCTTGGGCTGGTTTCGTGGCTGGAGAAGGTTGATTGATGGGAACCCCTGATTTCCAACGCCTTTGGAAACCAAGAACTCTACAGGGAATGTGACAAGGAAAGTCTGAATGCAAGACACTGCTCTTAAACCCTAGAATCCTTACCCCTGGATTTGGCAGACTACTAACTTACAAAAAGTAAATCAAACACGCAATTCGAACCAAGTGGAGTAAACTAGAATTCGAAACAAAGCTTTGATTAATAGACAGAGCAATTATCTATTAACCTATAGTTTCTTGACTTTTAGCAATTAACAAACATGCAAATTACATAAGCCCAAAATAAGGTGAGTGATTAAAGAAGTATAAATTCTAACTTAATCAATAATCAACTGTTTTAAAATTGAATTCGGCAGCCCTATTTATAGAGTAGGTTGGCCAAATTTTAATCCTAAAATAACTAAGAAAAGAAGTGAAATTGGAAACCAATCAAGAGATTGATTTCATACAAGAACCAAGTCCTAAAGGAACTAGGACTGGTTAAAGAAAGGAATTTTGGCTGCAAGTAGTTGGTGCTGGCCAAAAAATACAATTAAAAATAAGGAAATAAGAAGTAAAATAAATCACAAAAAGGTTTCAAGAAGGTAAACCTTTTTGGAAACTACCTACAAATCAGCCTAAGTTGTAACAACTTGTAACAACCCTAACTAACTTGTAACAAACTTTGAGTAGAATTAGGAAACATGCACAAATCCTAATCCTTCCCTAACCTAAGCTTCCAAGTGGCGTGTGGGCTGCTCCTTGTGGGCTTGGTCTGGCCAAAAAATTGTGAAGTGGATTTCAAGGTGGGTTTCGGCCCAATTGAGGTGGCGCATGGTGGAGATGATGTAGGGAGGTTCTGGAATCTTCTGGAATCTCCCAGAATCATTTCGGAACGTAAAAAATCAAGAACTTCAAGATTCTTCAAGATTTTCAAAATTCTTCAAGATTCAGTAAGCCGCGAAATTCAAGATTTTCAAAAAAATCATGAACTTCAAGAAATGCCCTTTCCTTCAGCTGGATTCATTAGTAGGCGCCATTTCCATTGTGATGGAGAATAAAGTGACGCTTTTATCCTTCCTTCTATTCTCTTCAAGGGCGTTTGTGTCTGTAACGAGTTGGGCTTCTGTAGCACTCCTTTGAACAAGGTTGTCAAGATCTTCTCTGAGCTTCCTTGTCCTTCTTCGGGTCATAGGCCCAACTATGTCAACGAACGGATCTCTTTGATATAGGCTCGGGTCCTGGAGCATTGGCGGGCCTCTATGGAGCACACGAACCTCTGCTGCACTTTTCGAGTCATCATTGCTTGATCTGGGATCCTCTGTGTACTGACTTGGCGTAGGGCTGGGGATGCCCTCATCATTCCCTCCCGGTTGGAAAGGATTCGACCTCGAATCAAGATCCTGGTCAAAATTAAACGGAGACAAGTCAGCAACATTAAAAGATGTACTAACGCTATACTCACATGGCAGATCCAGTTTGTAGGCGTTATCCCCCCATCTTTGCGATAACTTGAAAAGGCCCATCGCCTCTGGGGTGGAGTTTAGTCCTCCGGGCTGCTGGAAACCTTTCCTTCCTCATGTGAACCCAGACCCAGTCTCCTGGTTCAAAGCTCACAGCCTTGCGACTTCGATTAGCATCTGAAGCATACTTGGCATTTTTCCTCTCAAGGTTCTCACAAACCGGTTGATGAATTCTTCTGACGGTGTCTGCTTTCTGTTCGCCATCCAGACTTGTTTGATCCTTCAGGGGCAGTGGTAGTAAATCCATGACCGTCAATGGATTGAAGCCGTAGGCATCTTCAAAGGGCGAAAATCCAGTTGATGAATGCTTGGAGCGATTGTAGGCAAATTCTGCAATCGGCAAGACCTGTTCCCAACCTGCAAGATTACTTTTAATCAGTGCCCTTAACAGATTCCCTACTGTGCGGTTGGTCACCTCAGTTTGACCATCCGTTTGTGGATGACTAGTAGTAGAAAATAACAATTTAGTGCCTAGTCTAGACCACAATGTTTTCCAAAAATAACTCAAAAATTTAACATCCCTATCCGAGACGATTGTGCGTGGGATTCCATGTAGCCGAACCACTCTAATGAAGAAAAGTTCAGAGACGTGTCTGGCATCATCTGTTTTCCTGCAAGGAATAAAGTGAGCCATTTTAGAAAATCTGTCCACCACGACAAAAATTGAGTCATTACCTCTCTGTGTCCTCGGCAACCCTAAAATAAAATCCATAGAGATGTCAGTCCAAGGAACAGTTGGAATAGGAAAAGGTGTATAAAGACCATGAGGTTTGGAAGTAGACTTTGCTTTTAAACAGTTAATGCAACGTAAGCAAATAGATTCTACATCCTTTCGCATTTGAGGCCAGTAAAAGTGTTCCTTTAACATGTCAAGTGTTTTAGTTACACCAAAGTGACCCATTAGCCCCCCATTATGTGCTTCACGCACCAGCAGTTCCCTATAAGAACTACGTGGGATGCATAACTTATTGTTCTTATATAAAAAACCATTCTGCTTAAAGAACTTTTGAAATGCACCATTTTCGCATGCTTCATATAACATAGAAAAATCAGGAACAGAAGCATACAATTCCTTTAGATATGAAAACCCTATAGATGCATGATCAAGAATAGCGAGGGATTCATACCTGCGTGACAGAGCATCAGCTACCATATTATCTTTTCCCTCTTTATACTTAATAATATAAGGAAAAGTTTCAATAAAAGCAACCCATTTAGCATGACGCCTGTTCAACTTACCATGTCCCTTAAGGTGTTTAAGGGACTCGTGATCTGAATAGACAATAAACTCCTTGACCATCAAGTAGTGCCACCAAGTTTGTAATGCCCTTACCACGGCGTAGAGCTCCTTATCATAAGTCGGATAATTTAAGGCAACTCCCTTGAGTTTCTCACCAAAGTAGGCAATAGGTTTTCCTTCCTGCATTAAAACAGCACCTATACCAATTCCTGAAGCATCACACATTAGTTCAAACACTTTATCAAAATCATGTAATGCTAAAACAGGAGCATGAGTGAGATCATGCTTAAGAACAGTTAAGGCGTTTTCCTATGCCTGTCTCCACAAAAATGGAACATTCTTCTTACATAATTCATTGAGGGGTGCGGCCTTGGTTGAAAAATCCTTCACGAACCTGCGGTAAAAACTAGCTAACCCATGGAATGATCTTACCTGCGAGGCCGAGGTGGGAGTAGGCGATTCACGAATGGCTTTCACCTTTGTGTCATCAACCTTGACACCATCCTTCGAAACAACAAACCCAAGAAAGACAACTTCCTCCACACAGAATGTACACTTTTTAATATTGGCATATAATTTGTTATCACGTAACTCAATTAATACCAACTTAATGTGCTCTATGTGTTCAGGCATGCTTCGACTATAGATCAGAATATCATCAAAATAAACCACAACAAATTTCCCTATAAACTTCCTAAGCACATGATTCATTAATCGTATGAAAGTACTAGGTGCATTTGTGAGGCCGAACGGCATAACTAACCACTCATACAAACCAAATTTAGTTTTAAAAGCAGTTTTCCATTCATCTCCTTCTTTCATTCTTATTTGATGATAATCTTGTGTGAGATCTATTTTTGTGTAAATAGTAGAGCCTTATAAATCTTTTATCATGTCATCAAGCCTAGGGATAGGATGCCTATACTTAATGGTGATTTTATTAACAGCTCTACAATCCATGCACATTCTCCAAGTACCATCTTTTTTTTGGAACAAGAATAACAGGTACTGCATAAGGGCTTAAAGATTCCCTTTCCTGACCATTACCTAAGAGTTTGTCAACCTGACGTTGCAGCTCCTTTGTTTCCTCCGGATTTTCTTTGTACGCCGGGCGGTTTGGAATTGATGAGCCAGGCACGAAGTCAATTTGATGCTCAATTCCACAAAGAGGGGGCACTCCTGCCGGCAGCTCTTCAGGGAACACATCTTCATATTCCTGCAAAAGAAACTTGACTTCCATAGGGAGATCCCTAGGGACGTCGTCAAGGTTAGTGGAATCATCCTTAGCAATAAGTACAAAGATACAACTATTTCCCCTTAACACTTGTTCGACTTCCCCGACTGTGGCAAAAAGGCCACGACTAGTATCTTTTTTTGAAGGCTTATCAGAGTTCCCCTTACTACTACCTTTTACAATTTGTTTACCCTTTCCCTTATCTTGTCGCTTTTCAGCTGCCCAGGCGGTGATCTTGTCCTTCATCCTGACGGATTCAGCACAAACTTCCTATGGGGAGAGAGGTAAAAAGGTATGGATCTTGCCCCTTTGGAAAATTGAGTAGGTATTAGCAACTCCATCATGTGTAGCCTTCATGTCAAAGAGCCATGGTCGTCCGAGCAGAATGTGACACACCTCCATAGGGAGCACATCACAAGTAACCTGTCCCTCGAACTTACCTATAGCGAAAGTAACTCGCACCTACTTAGTGACTCTATAGCCATCTGAGCTGTCAAGCCATTGCAGCCAGTACGGATGTGGATGGTTAACTGTTGGGAGCTTGAGCTTTTCAACCATGTACTCACTAGCGACATTGGTACAGCTCCCACCGTAAACTATCAGAACGCAAACACCTCCATTAACTTTGGTCCTGGTGTGAAAGATGTTGGTCCATTGAGAAGCATCCTGGGCAACAGCTGTGATTAAGGATCGGGACACAATGGCCATCTGGCTATAGTCTTCAGGGCGATGAATGTCCTCCTCAGTATCAGATTTGCTGTCGTCTGGCAACTCTGGGATGCGACTGGCTTCTTCCTCGTCGTCTTCTTCTTCTGAGATGTACTCACCATCCTGCCCTAATCCAGAACGCCATCAACACCTCGGTAATCCATTAGCAATGTCACTTGCCACAAATGCTCAGGCCGTGGCCACTACATGCGCGATTGTCCTAACATCCGGAAGGTCTTATTGGGGCAAGATGGTGAGTACATTTCCGAAGAAAATGAAGAGGAACAAACCGTTAACCCCTGTTCAGTGTTAACTGACAGCACTAAGTTTGCACCGGTAGAGTAATTTGAGTTCATCGACAAAGATCCTAATCAAAACTTGGTTACTCCCACTTTGACTACAGCTGATGTCCAGGATACGTCTCAACGGACAAACATCTTCCACGCCAGGACTAAGGTCAATGGGAAGTTGTGTGTTCTGATCATTGATTGAGGGAGTTCCACAAATGTGGCCAATGAATATATGGTCGAAAAGCTGAAGCTCCCCATACTCAATCATTCACGTCCTTATCGACTCCAATGGCTCGACAGCTCAGATGGCTACAGAGTCACAAAGCAGGTAAGCGTACCATATGCTATCGGGAAGTTCGAATCCACTATTTTATGTGATGTTCTGCCAATGGAGGCTTGTCACATTCTGCTCGGATGCCCATGGCTCTTCGACTTGAAGGCAACTCATGATGGGGTCGCCAACACTTACTCGGTCTGCCAGGAGCGCAAGATCCATATGTTCGTTCAGAAGATGGAAAGCACCTAATGAAGTTCGTTCAGAAGCAATCTGAATGAAGGACGCCCTCTCCAAATGGGAAGCTGGAAAGCACCTAGATAAGGGGAAAGGAAAAGAACTTGTAATGGGTAGTAAGGCGAACTCTGATAAGCCTAATCAGGAAGAAGTTAGAAGTAGCTTTTTCGCTATAGTGGGGGAAATAGAACAGGTGTTAGGTAACAAAGGTTGTGTACTAGTTTTAGTATGTAAAGATACTTGTGCTAACCCTGATGATATCCCTCGGGATATTCCTATAGAAGTTGATTGTTTGTTGTACGAATACAACGATGTCTTTCCAGGAGAGCTGCCGCAGGGATTGTTGCCTCTACGTAGGATTGAACATCAAATCGACTTCATACCTGGCGCATCTATTCCAAATCGACCTACCTACAAAGCAAATCCAGAGGAAACAAAGGAATTGCAGAAGCAAATCGACAAGCTTTTGGCTAACGGTCAGGTAAGGGAATCACTTAGTCCTTGTGCTGTACCTGTAATTCTTGTCCCTAAGAAAGATGGTACATGGAGAATGTATGTTGACTGTAGAGATGTTAATAAGATAACAATCAAGTATAGGCATCCTATCCCCAGGCTTGATGACATGTTAGAGGACTTGTATGGCTCAACAATTTACACTAAAATATATCTTACACAAGGCTATCATCAAATTCGCATGAGGGAGGGGGATGAATGGAAAACTACTTTTAAAACTAAGTTTGGTTTGTATGAATGGTTAGTAATGCCCTTCGGCCTAACAAATGCCCCAAGTACTTTTATGCGATTAATGAATCATGTGCTTAGAAAGTTCATAGGGAAGTTTGTTGTGGTTTATTTTGATGATATCTTGATATATTCCAGAGACATGAAATCGCATGTAGAACATATTCGCTTGGTATTAATTGAATTACGTGCTAATAAATTGTATGCCAATGTGAAGAAATGTACCTTCTGTGTTGAGGAAGTTGTGTGTCTCGGTTTTGTGGTCTCTAAAGCTGGTGTCAAAGTTGACGACACCAAGGTGAAAGCCAATAGGGAATGACTTACACCAACCTCGGCCGCATAGGTAAGGTCTTTCCATGGTTTGGCTGGATTTTACCGACGGTTTGTGAAGGACTTTTCCACTGAAGCAGCACCTCTGAACGATTTGTGCAAGAAGAATGTTCCATTCATGTAGGGGCAAGCTTAGGAAAACGCCTTTACGGTTCTTAAGCATGATCTCACTCATGCACCTGTTTTAGCACTACCTGATTTTGATAAAGTCTTTGAACTAATGTGTGATGCATCAGGTATAGGAATTGGTGCCATTTTAATGCAGGAAGGCAAGCTAATCGCCTATTTCAGTGAGAAGTTGAAGGGAGCTGCCTTAAATTATCCAACTTACGATCAGGAGCTCTATGCAGTGGTCCGTGCTTTCGAGACTTGGTCACATTATTTAATGGCCAAGGAATTTTTTGTTCACAGTGATCACGAGTACCTTAAACACTTAAAGGGACATAGTAAGTTAAATAGACGTCATGCTAAATGGGTTAATTTTATTGAAACTTTTCCTTACATTATTAAATATAAGAAAGGGAAAGATAATTTGGTTGCTGACGCTCTATCTCGCAGGTATAAAATTCTGGCTATTTTAGATCATTCTTTGCTAGGATTTGCATATCTAAAGGATTTGTATGCTTCTGATATTGACTTTGCTACTTTATATAAAGCATGTGAATCTGGTGCATTCCATAAGTACTATAGACATGATGGTTTCTTGTTTAGGGAACATAGGTTATGCCTCCCTCGTAGTTCTACTAGGGAATTACTGGTTCGTGGAGCTAATAATGGGGGACTTATGGGTCATTTTGGTGTTAATAAGACACTTGATGTGTTACAGGAACATTTTTATTAGCCTCATATGTGAAAAGATGTACAGCATGTTTGCACTCATTGCCTTAATTGTTTAAAAGCTAAATCTACATCTAAGCCTCATGGACTTTACACACTTTTACCTATACCTTCTTTACCTTGGACTGACATTTCAATGGATTTTATTCTAGGTCTTTCGAGTACGCAAAGAGGTAATGACTCCGTATTTGTCGTAGTCGATCATTTTTCTAAAATGGCTCACTTGCAAAATCAGATGATGCCAAACATATTGCGGACTTGTTCTTTCAGGGGATAGTTCGGCTTCATGGTATTCCGCGCACTATTGTTTCTGATCGCCACGTCAAATTTCTGAGTTACTTTTGGAAGATTTTGTAGTCACGCCTCAGCACAAAACTATTGTTTTTGACTACAAGTCAGCCCCAGACGGATGGTCAGATGAAAGTCAACAACCGCACCGTTGGAAATCTATTTCGGGCTTTAATACAGAAGAATCTCAAACGTTGGGAAGAAATCTTACCGGTTGCAGAGTTTGCCTGCAACCGCACCAAGCACTCCTTAACAGGGTTCTGTCCATTCGAAGTTGCCACGGCTTCACTCCTTTGATGGTTATGGATCTATTCCCTTTGCTGCTAAAGGAATAGGTTAATCTAGACAGCGCCCAGAAGGTTGACACCGTCAAACGCCTGCATGCCAAGGTTCGGGCAAACCTTGAGAAAAACTATGCAAGAGCCGCCGCCCATGAAAACCAATGGCGCAAGTATGTGAACTTTGAACCAGGAGACAGGGTTTGGGTTCACATGAGGAAGGAATGACTCCCTGCTACGAGGAGGACGAAACTCCATCCCCGGGGTGATGGGCCCTTTCAAATCATGTCCAAGATGGGGCCTGATGCTTACAAGCTTGATTTGCCAGGTGAGTATGGTGTTAGTACTTCATTTAATGTTGCTGACTTATCTCCATTTACTTATGAACATGATGAAGATTTGAGGTCAAATCCTTTTCAACCGGAGGGAATGATGAGGGCATCCCAAGTCCATCGATAAGTACACTGACAAGTGAGACAATTGAGTCCAGAGAAGCTGAGAAGGTTAGGGTTCTACACCGCGGCCCAACAATGCTTCAAGGTCCAAGTCCATATCAAAGGGATCCACTTGTAGATATCATTAGGCTAATTGCAAGAAGCAGAGCAAAGAAGGTTCAAGATACTCTCAACAACCTTGTACAAGCTTGCCGATAGGATGCTCAATTGATAGTAGAAACCAACACCTTGGAGAACAAAGCCGGAAAGGTTCAAATTGCAAGTCTCCTTACAATTCTTGAAGAAGAGGCACAATTCCCCATTCCACAATGAAGAGAAGGCTGTTTCTTAAAGTTCTTGACGATGCCGGAAGGTTCTTGGACTTTAAAGAGATATTTCTTGAAGTTCTTGATTTTCTTGAAAATCTTGAATTTCATATTTTGCAGAATCTTGAAGAATCTTGATTCCGAAATGATTCCGGGAGATTCCGGAAGCTCCCTACACCATTCCACCATGCGCCATCAACAATTGGGCCGACCCAATCCATGGAGTCCATTCCACATCATCAAGTCGGCCAGCCCATCAGAAACCCCACACGCAAGGTCTACTCCATTAGGGTTTACGAAATTAAGGGTTAGGGTTTGGGGGAAAATAAGGGTTTGTGCATGTTCCCTATTTTGCCCTTAGTTTGTTCGTTTCCAAAAAGGATCCCTTCTTGATCTCCTTTTGGAGTAGGATTTCCAATTGCTTTTCCTTCTTGTTTTTACTTGTAATTTCGGCTGCCATTAGCTTAAGGTGACCGAATTTCCTTTTTCTTTTACCATTACCCACTTCTTTCAGGTTTTGGTATTGTAAAGGAAATCAATCTCTTGATTGGTTTCCAATTCTAATTCTTTTCCTACTTCTTTTAGGGTAGAATTTCAGCTGCCCCTTTTCTTATAAATAGGCAGTCGAAACCACCATAATAAAAACAAGTATTCAGATCTTAAAACTATTAGTTTGAGTACTCTCCCTTTATTGCTTTATATATTTTGCATGCTTGTGATTTATATATTTTGCATGCTTGTGCTTTATTTATTGCATGAAACTTAGCTTAATTAGGTTACTTGCTCTACCTAATTAAATTTGCATGTTTCACCTCTTTTCTTACTTGGTTCAAATCCCTTGAGTAAATTAGCTTAGGTTGGTTTATTTTTGTTAACTGGATTTTTTGGGTAAGTTAAGAGTTCATACGAGCTACGCCGCGTAATCAAACTTTCCTTGGCAATTCATCCGCATGTATACCTTGGTCCACATCAGATCTTCTTTGAGGAACTCAAATTGCTCTACTGGTTCAGACTTAGTGCTGTCAGTTAACTCCGATAAGGGGTAAACCGTCTGTTCATCTTCATCCACTTCAGAAATGTACTCACCATCTTGCCCCAATAATACCTTCCAGATGTTTGGACAATCGCGCATGTAGTGGCCACGGCCGGAGCATTTGTGGCAAGTGACATATCTTATTGATTGCCGAGGTGTTGATGGCGTCTTGGATTGGGATGAAGAAGGGGTGGAAGCGGGGATGATAGCCTTCCGTTCTGATGTGAATGGCTTCTTGGCGGGTGGCGAGTAAATTGGATTCTTTCTCCAAGCCGGTGGGGCGCTGGCAGGCGTCCTGACAGGCGAAACTGTCTTCAAGTATTCCTCCATGACCCGAGCTTTTTGCAATATGTCCATCAAAGTGGTTGCATTCTAAATTTCAACGGGGCTAAAGCTATACCCCTGTTTAGGCCATTAAGAAAACGAGCCATTGAAGCAGCCTCGTTTTCTTCTACATTTGCCCTAATTTTGGCCATCTCTAACTTTCTATAGTATGCGTCTACAGATAAAGGTCCTTGTACAAGAGTATGTAATTTCCTATACAATTCTCTAAAATAATAATTAGGAACAAAATTTCTACGCATTGAAGTAGTCAAATCATACTAAGTTAGAGGCAGAGCACAGGCTCGCATGGGACGCGCATTCCTGTGTTGGTCCATCTCTTGATTCCACCAGACCAGGGCATAGTCCGTGAAATTTACCACCGCGAGTGGGACCTTCTTGTGTTTCGGGATCGAATAAAGCTCGAAGATACGCTCCATCTTTTTCTCCCAGTCTAAGTAATCCTTCAGATTCGTACCGCCTGCGAAGGGTGGCACAGTCGTTTTGCATTGACTGAGACCCTCAAAAGCCTTGGTAAAGGCATTGTTGTCGTTGGCAGGAAAGTCCTCCTCTGACTCCGCACGCCTTTGTTCCCAGTCGGCCTTCATGTCAGCAACCTCTTCCGTGAGGTTAGCAAATTGCGCAGAGAGTTGCGCTATTACAGCCAGTAATTGCTCATTCCCAACAGGAACGGAAGCACCACCTGACATTAGTTAGAGGCAAAAATTTGTCTGCTAAGAACAAGGAAAAATGAGTAGTAACCTTACCCCCTTGTCCCCAAGTGTATCCCACCTAACAGCTACACACAAACCAGTGTTTCACTCTAGGGAGGCGCCCGTATAGTATGTTCACTCAAGCCTTTTTCCACTCTACCTCCCGATATTGACAAATGTATAAGGCAAACAGCAATTCACACACAGCAATGATACTTAAGGAAAAAGAAAAAAATTTTGAAAAATAGATACTTGGTTCTATTTTGGAGTTGAAAAATCTTTTTGCAGACGATATTTGTAATATAGTTCAGATAAGAGGTACACAACAAGGAAATTTTGGGGTGAACCCCTCAAATTTCAGAAAAGATGGGTGTGCACGATGACAAAATCCAAACTATAATTCAAGAGTAAACGTTCAGGTAGCTTGAAAAGATACAACTAGCAGTTGAAAGCAGGGCAATTCAAGAATTGAATGGAATTAAGAAATAAGCAGAGTTGAACAATTTAAGAAAGTCCTAAAACTAACCAAAGAAGAGATCACCTGCCCGATAGGTAATCAAAGAAACCAATCCCCGCAAATTATCAATTCCCCCAATATACAGATATACCCAATACGAAATTTTACCCCCCCAGTGGCGGAAAAATTCCTCAAAATTCCAGTGTGGTGCTGTGGGGAGTAGTGGCGATAATCGAACACTATCAACTTTGCAAGCACACTAAAAAAAAGAAGAAGATTCCCAATGAAGAAAAGCATCCTCTTTGGTCGTAAAGTGTAGTGCTGTGGGGAGTAGTGTCGAAAATGAACACTATCAACTTTGCAAGTACACCTTAAACCGTGGAGAAAACAATCCTTACTCAATAGGTGCCACCAAAAAAACACCAATTTTTGCGATTTAAGAAAAAGCCCTAAGGTTAGCAAAGTTCAAGTTTGACTCACTAACCAATTCCCAGAGATAAATTCAGCAGCACAAGGACACAAAATCAAGAATTCAATATATTTTCAAGAATTCAAAAGAAAGTATCCAGAACTAGTGCATGCAAATCTCAACGTGCAGATAAGGTGAGCTGCTTAACATCAGCGGCAAAACTCACCAACTTTAACAAAAATTGCATAACAGGAGTATAAAACAGTCGCAAAAACCCAACAATTAGTCGCGAAAAACAGCAGCACTAAAGTGTCTCTCAAACCCTAGTGGAACAAAGCAAAGGCGACTAAAAATTTTCAACCAAAACCGAAACCCTAGTAAGGCCAAAAACCCGAACCCAATTAATTTTTAAAGTTCAGAATTTAATTTTGAAATTTCAGCAAGGGATTTTTGATTTTAAAGAAGTGGAAGAAAAAAAAAATTTCCTCCCAAAGATGCGTAATTTTCCCACACTTTTGAAAAGAAAAGCAAGAAGTAGGAAAAGAAAACACCTGATTGATGATTTGGTTGTGTTAGTTCAACCTCCTCCAGCCACGAAACCAGCCCAGGCTCTGATAGCAATTAATGTGGACCAAGGTACACATGCAGATGAATTGACAAGGAAAGTTTAATTAAGCGGCATAGCCCGTATAAACTCTTTACTTACCCGAAATCTAGATAGCAAAATTAAACTAACCTAAGCTAATTTACTTAAAGAATTCGAACCAAGTAAGAAAAGAGGTGAAAAATGCGAATTTAATTAGGTAGAGCAAATAACCTAATTAAGCTAAGTTTCATGCAATATATAAATCACAAGCATGAAAATACATAAAGGAATAAAGGGAGAGTACTCAAACTAATAGTTTAAAGATATGAATACTTAATATTAATTTCGTGGATGGCCCTATTTATAGGTATAGTATCCAAATTACAATAGGAAAAGAATAACTGAAAGTAGCGAAAGTGGAAACCAATCAGAATTGGATTTTCCTTACAAACCACGTCCTAAATGAACAAGGACAATGGTGAACGAATTAAGTCACCTTTATATGAATAGGTGGACGAAATTCTATCCTATTTAGACTAGGAAACCAATCAAGAGATTGATTTCTTACAAACCCAAAACCTAAAGGAACTAGGTTTTGCTGCCATATGAATATGGTTATGGACGAAATTCATACTTAAAATAGTTAGGAAATAAATATAAATCCTATCCAAAAAGGGAGATCAAGAAGGGATCCCTTTTTGGAAACTAACAAGTTAATCTAGTTGTAACAAACTTGTAACAACCTAACTAACTTGTAACAAACTAAGGGTAGGATTAGGAAACATGCACAAATCCTTATCCTCCCCCAAACCCTAAACCTTATGCGAAAACCCTTGGTGAAGTGGACTTTCGATTGGGCTTCTTGATGGGCTTGGCCGACTTGATGATGTGGAATGGACTCCATGGATTGGGTCGGCCCAATTGTAATGGCGCATGGTGGTTTTGATGTAGGGAGCTTCCGGAACCTTTTGGAATCTCCCGGAATTATTTCGGAATCAAGAATTTCAAGATTTTCAATATTCTTCAAGATTCTCCAAAATACAAAAGATTTTCAAGAAAATCAAGAACTTCAAGAAACGTCTCTTTAAAGTCAAAGAGCCTTCAGGCGTCTTCAAGAACTTCAAGAAACAACCTGCTCTTCATTGTGGAATGGTGAATTGCGCCTCTTCTTCAAGAATTGTAAGGAGAGTTGCCATTTGAACCTTTCCGGCTTTATTCTCCAAGGCGTTGGCTTCTACTATCAATTAAGCATCTTGTCTGCAAGCTTGTACAAGGTTGTTGAGATCCTCACGAACTCTTCTTGCTCTTCTCCGCATCATTGGCCCAATGATGTCTACAAGTGGATCCCTTTGATATGGACTTGGATCCTGAAGCATTGTTGGGCCTCGGTGTAGAACCCGAACCTCCTTAGCTTCTCTGGACTCACTTGTCTGTGGACTTGTCGATGTACTAGGGATGCCCTCATCACCTCATCACAAGCCCATATCAAAGAGATCCGTTGGTTGACATAGTTGGGCCTATGACCCGAAGAAGGAGAAGGAAGCTCAGATCAGATCTTGAAAACCTTATCTGAAGGAGTGCTACAGAAGCTTAACTTGTTACGGACACCAACGCCCTTGAAATGAATGCAAGGAAGGTTAAAAGTGTCACTTTACTCTCCATCATAGGGGAAACGGCGCTTACTAATCAATCCAGCTGAAGGAAGGGGCATTGCTTGAAGTTCTTGATTTACTTGAAAATTTTGAATTTCGCGGTTTACTGAATCTTGAAAATCTTGAAATTCTTGATTTTTGACGTTCCGAAATGATTCTGGGGGATTCCAAAAGATTCCAGAACCTCCCTACATCATCACCACCATGCACCACCTCAAATGGACCGAACCCACCAATGGAGTCCATTCCAAATTTCGGCCAAGCCTAGCCCACAAAGAGCAGCCCACACGCCACTTGGAAGCTCAGGTTAGAAAAGGATTAGGTTTTGTGCATGTTACCTAATTCTACTCAAAGTTTGTTACTAGTTTGTTAGGTTGTTACAAGTTTGTTACAACTAGGCTTACTAGGATAGTAGTTACCAAAAAGTTTTACCTTCTTGAAACCTTTTTGTGATTTGTTTCATCTTCTTTTATTTCCTTTTTCTTGCTTGTAATTTCGACCAGCTTACAACCCTTGCAGCCAAAAATTCCCTTTTAATCAATCTTAGTTCCTTTAGGATTTGTTCCTGTAAGAAACTAATCTCTTGATTGGTTTTCAATTTCACTTCTTTTTCCTAGTTGTTTTAGGACTAAAATTTGGCCAACCTACTCTATAAATAGGGCTGACCGAATTCACTTTCATTCAGTTGATTAAATGATTTAAGTTATAGTTTTATACTTCTTTAATCACTCACTTTATTTTGGGCTTATGTAATTTGCATGTTTGTTAATTGCTAAAAGCTACAGAAACTATAGGCTAATCGATAATTGCTCTGTCTATTGCTAAGCTTTGTTTCGATTCTATTATTCTCCACTTGGTTCAAATTGCGTGTTTAATTTACTTTGTAAGTTAGTAGTCTGCCGAATCCAAGGGTAAGGATTTTAGAAGTTAAGAGCTGTGTCTTGCATTCAGACTTTCCTTGGCACTTTCCGCATCTATCTCTTGGTTTCCACAGCATTGGGGATCAGGGGTTCACATCACATAGGGAGCACAAAATTTACACAAGAAAATAAGGAAAGAAAACACAAATTGGAACTAAATCAAGAGATCAAGTAAATCACAAAAATCAGCAAGAAAAAGGAACTTACTAGCTGAAAAGGTAAAAGAAAAGAAAGAGAAATTTTGGCTGCCATAAGGAAAGCTTATGGACGAAATTCCCAAGTAAAAGAAAAGGAAAATTCAGCTTTTACCTTAAAATAAAAGGTAAAACCGAAAAGTAAAGGAAAGTAAAAGAAGAGAATTAGGTAACATGCACAAAACCTTAATTTCTCTTAAACCCTAGAACTTAAGTAAAACCCTAGCTTGTTTTCGCATGTGGGCTTCCTTGTGAAGTGTTGGGCTTTGCCGAATTGTAAATGGAGTGGACTTAATGGATTCGGCCCAATTGATATAGCATGATGATGTAGATGCAGAAAGCTTCTGGAATCTTCTAGAAGTGATGCGAACCCCGGATTTCCAACGCCTTTGGAAACCAAGAACTCTACGCAGAATGTGCCAAGGAAAGTCTGAATGCAAGACACTGCTCTTAAACCCTAGAATCCTTACTCTCGGATTCGACAGACTACTAACTTACAAAGTAAACTAAACACGCAATTCGAACCAAGTGGAGTAAACTAGAATTCGAAACAAAGCTTTGACTAATAGACGGAGCAATTATCTATTAACCTATAGTTTCTTGACTTTTAGCAATTAACAAGCATGCAAATTACATAAGCCCAAATAAAGGAGTGATTAAAGAAGTATAAATTCTAACTTAATCAATAATCAACTAAAGAATTTCGTTGTTGGCACCCCTCTTTATAGGTATGGGGGTGTCCAAATTACAATAGGAAAAGAATAACTGAAAGCAGCAAAAGTGGAAACCAATTAGAATTGGATTTTCTTTACAAACCAAGTCCTAAATGAACAAGGACAATGGTGGATGAATTAAGTCACCTTTATGGAAAGGGGTGAACGAAATTCTAACCTAATTATACTAGGAAAAGAATTAAAATTGGAACCCAATCAAGAGATTGATTTCAACCCAAAACCTAAAGGAACTAGGTTTTGGTAGTTGTTGAATTCTTCTGCCGCTTGAAATGGCAGCTGGACGAAATTAACAAATAAAATAGGTTGGAAAATAATATAAATCCTATCCAAAAAGGGAGATCATGAAGGGATCCCTTTTTGGAAACTACCAAGCTAATCTAGTTGTAACAAACTTGTAACAACCTAACCAACTTGTAACAAACTTTTGGTAGAATTAGGTAACATGCACAAAAC
Organism: Leptodermis oblonga; assembly: GCA_016801395.1. NCBI lineage: Eukaryota > Viridiplantae > Streptophyta > Magnoliopsida > Gentianales > Rubiaceae > Leptodermis > Leptodermis oblonga. The sequence goes on along the minus strand of CM028759.1, from coordinate 20,992,460 downwards.
CTAATCCTTTCCCTACCTAAGCTTCCAAGTGGCGTGTGGGCTGCTTCTTGTGGGCTTGGCTGGCCGAAATTGAAGAGAATGGACTCCATGGTGAGTTCGGCCCATTTTGAGATGGCGCATGGTGCTGATAGTGTAGGGAGCTTCTGGAATCTTCTGGAAACTCCCGGAATCATTTTGGAATGTCAAAAATCAAGATTTTAAAGATTCTTCAAGATTCAATAAATTGGGAAATTCAAGATTTTCAAGAAAATCAAGAACTTCAAGATTTGTCTCTTTAAAGTCGAAGAACCTTACAGTTTCTTCAAGAACTTCAAGAAACGACCCTTTCTTCATTGTGGAGAGTTTGGAGATGCCTTTCCTTCAAGGATCTTTGAATAGCATGACTCTTCTACTTCTCCTGGCATTCTTCTCAAGGGCTTTGCCTTCTGGTTGGCTTTGTGGATTCTGACTCATAACTTGTGTTATTTTTAGCCTTGGATATCCTTATCATTCCCTTTCGGTTAGAAAGAATTCGTCCTCGAATCCAAGTTGCTGCAAAAATAAAAAGAACAAGTCAGTAACATTAACACAGGACGCATATCATACTTACCAGGCAAATAGGTGTGTATGCTATGCCCCTCAATTGCACAACCACTGTGAGTGTTGATGTGGAGAATTCGTAGCCCCCTGCACTTTTGTAAAATCGATTTCAAGGATACTGCTATCATTCTTGATTCTTCAAGAACCTCTCAAGAACCTTTTAGACTCTTGCAAGAAACTATCGGGAAGCATCTAAAACCTCAGGAACTTATCCATACTCCTCAAGAATAATTGCTTATCAACAAAATAATCTCAAATATTAGTTGCAGGCAGATATAGTTAGATTAACCAAACTATATACTCAACACATAGCTTAAAGGAATTTTGCACGTGAGCTATTAGACTATCACAATTGCATAATTATTGTAACCAGCAGAAATTACATGTATAACTGATGTGACTACCAAAATAATTACAGAGACAATTTCTGAGAAAGACATCTTAGGCAAATAGTGAACTACAAAAGCATGCAGTTTTTAACCAAAAGATTTATCCCATAAGGCTATGCACATGTTTAAGATTAACAATACTCAAGATGTTGTAAAATCCCTAACATTATGATACCCTATAAAAGGAGAATCAATGTAAAAGTAAAAGCGTACCTTTTCAAAGCAAGTGCTAAAAGATACCTTACACTGTGACTTACACTTCGATTCTCAGGCAAAGTAAGAAGGAACAACAATGGCACCAAATCTCCCTATAGGGGTCAATTTGCACAAAGTTATACCCTTATAATGCCGTATGCAAGGGTCTAGTAGAACGTAAACCCTAGTAAAAAATCACGAGCAACCAAGGCACCAAATCTCCCTGGTGGGATCAATTTGCTCAAGGTAGCCTGATTCTCAAAGTAATGGCAGCCATGAGTTGCGCATTTGTAACTGGGGGCGCATCTCCTCCTGACATACCTAGTAACCAAGAAAGATCCCTGCTAAGAACAAGTAAAAGTGAGCAGAGTAACCTTACTCCCTTGTTCCCCTAGAATGGCCCTTCTAAAAACTACACACAACCCTGTGTATCGCTCTTAGGGATGGCAACCCTTATGTGCTGGATCACTCAGCCTTTTACCTCAGTCCTGTATACTCAATTAATTTCACAAAATCCTGGGCAAAGGTAATAAGCAAGCAATCAATCACACAAAGAAAAAACTATATAGGAAAGTAGTCAAAAATCTTTCGAAAAAAAGAACTTGGTTCAATTTTCAGTTGTAAAAACACTTTTCAAAAAATAAATTTTGATAATATAGCTTAAATAAGAAGTACACCAAAAGGAACTTTCGAGGAGAAGCCCTCAAAGTTCAGAGATAATGGCAGTGCACGAAGACAAAATTCAAGCTATAATTCAGAGTAAATGTTCAGGTCGCACGAAAAGATAGCAAGCTAACGAAGCAGGGCAATTCAATTGAAGAAGCAAGAATAATTAGCAGGTTTGAAACAAATCAGGAAAGACCTAACTAACCCAAGAAGTGATCACCCTACCCAATGGGTAATCAAGAAACCAATTCCAACCAATTATTCAAGTGTTCAACAAAAATTCAAACCAATTGCCACAAAGATACAAAAATTGCAATTTTATCACCTCCCAATCCAAATATGCGATTTAGACAGCACGTCGATACAGTTTCAGGAATTTGATATTTTCAAGAATTCAAAACAAGGTAGGCATGCAGATATATCACAAATTGCAAAACAAGGTGAGTGGCTTAACTTCAACCGCCAAAGTTCACCGAATTCAATAAAATTGCAAATAGGGAGAGGTGTGTAAAATAGTCCAATAAAGAGCAATTTCAGCAACAAAAAGTGTCAATTATCCTTTAATTGCAACCGAAAACAGCACTAATTGGATCCACAAAGGCAATTGCAAAAACAGTACCAAAAGTGAGCAAAAGAGCCCTAGCTTTTAAAACCCTAAAACAGATTTTCCCAAATTATTAAGAAACCGATTTGAACCCTTTCTTTTTGCAAATTCTTCTTCCTTTTTCAATCCACAATTTCGATTTTACTAGCAAAACCATATGATCAAAATCAAAAGTTTATTTAAGAAAAAAAGAAAAAAATTTCTCAAAAAGGAGCGTTCTTTTCCAAAAATTCATTAATTAAAGTATAATAAAGGAAGAGAAAACACCTGATGATTCAACTGAGTTACTTCATTCTCCTCCAGTCGAGCAAACAGCCCTGGCACTCTGATACCAATTGTTGCAAACCCCTGATTTCCAACGCCTTTGGAAACCAAGAACTCTACGCGGAATGTGCAAAGGAAAGTCTGAATGCAAGACACTGCTCTTAAACCCTAGAATCCTTACCTTGGATTCGGCAGACTACTAACTTACAAAGTAAACTAAACACGTAATTCAAACTAAGTGGAGTAAACTAGAATTTGAAACAAAGCTTTGATTAATAGACAGAGCAATTATTATTAGCCTATAGTTTCTTGACTTTTAGCAATTAACAAACATGCAAATTACATAAGCCCAAAATAAAGGAGTGATTAAACAAGTATAAATTCTAACTTAATCAATAATCAACTAAATAATTTCGTTGTTGGCACCCTTATTTATAGGTATGGGGGTGTCCAAATTACAATAGGAAAAGAATAACTGAAAGCAGCAAAAGTGGAAACCAATCAGAATTGGATTTTCCTTACAAACCAAGTCCTAAATGAACAAGGAAAATGGTGGATGAATTAAGTCTCCTTTATGGAAAGGGGTGAACAAAATTCTAACCTAATTATACTAGGAAAAGAATTAAAATTGGAAACCAATCAAGAGATTGATTTCTTACATACCCGAAACCAAAAGGAACTAGGTTTTGGTAGTTGCTGAATTCTTCTGCTGCTTGGAATGGCATATGGACGAAATTAACAAATAAAATAGGTAGGAAAATAATATAAATCCTATCCAAAAAGGGAGATCAAGAAGGGATCCCTTTTTGGAAACTACTAAGCTAATCTAGTTGTAACAAACTTGTAACAACCTAACCAACTTGTAACAAACTTTGGGTAGAATTAGGTAGCATGCACAAAACCTAATCCTTCCCCTACCTAAGCTTCCAAGTGGCGTGTGGGCTGCTTTCTTTGGGCTTGGCTGGCCGAAATTGAAGGGAATGGACTCCATGGTGAGTTCGGCCCATTTTGAGATGGCGCATGGTGCTGATAGTGTAGGGAGCTTCTGGAATCTTCTGGAAACTCTCGGAATCATTTTGGAATGTCAAAAATCAAGATTTTCAAGATTCAGTAAACCGCGAAATTCAAGATTTTCAAGAAAATCAAGAACTTCAAGATTTGTCTCATTAAAGTCCAAGAACCTTACAGTTTCTTCAAGAACTTCAAGAAACGACCCTTTCTTCATTGTGGAGAGTTTGGAGATGCCTTTCCTTCAAGGATCTTTGAATAGCATGACTCTTCTACTTCTCCTGGCATTCTTCTCAAGGGCTTTGCCTTCTGGTTGGCTTTGTGGATTCTGACTCATAACTTATGTTATTTTTAGCCTTGGATATCCTTATCAAGAAGCTTCTGGAGTCATTTTGGAAACCGAAAAACATTTCATTCCCAAAATTGTGAAATCTCCATTCTTCACTGGAAAGACTAGTAGTTACCATTTCCACCATTTCCTTAACTTTTAAATACCATTTCCACCATTTCCAGAACATAGAAATACCATTTCCCCCATTTCCTTAACTAGGATGATTAGTATTCACCAATTCCACTTTGATGGAGAGTAGGGTAACTCTTGTAATTTTCATTTCCTTCTCATTAAGGTCATTGAAGATTTTGGTTAACCTTGTGGATTCTGACTCCTATTTTGTATTGTTTTAGCCTTGGATTTCCTTATCACTAGGGTTGCCCTCATCATCCCCTCCATAGTTGAAAGGATTTGACCTCAAATCCTCATCATGTTCATAAGTAAATGAGACAAGTCAGCTACACTAAATGAAGTACTAACACGACACTCATCTGGCAAATCAAGCTTGTAAGCATTAGGCCCCATTTTAGAAATGATTTGAAAAGGGCCATTCCCCCGGGGATGGAGTTTTATCCTCCTTACAGCAAGGAATCGTTCCTTCCTCATGTGAACCAAACCCAGTCACCTGGTTTGAAGTTCACAGCCTTGCGCCCTAGTTTTCTTTATCTGCAGCTTTGGCATATGTTTTCTCAAGGTTCGACCAAACCTTGGCATGCAGGCGTTTGACGGTTTCAGCCTTTTGGGTGCCATCTAGATTAACCTGATCTTTCACTGGTAAAGGGATTAGATCCATAACTGTTAAAGGAGTGAAGTCGTAGGCAACTTTGAATGGACAGAACCCTTTCAAGGAGTGCTTGGATCGGTTGTAGGCAAACTCTGCAACCGGTAAAACTTCTTCCCAACTTTTTAGATTCTTCTTTATCAAAGCCTGAAAGAGATTGCCAACGAAGTGGTTGGTGACTTCCGTCTGCGGATGACTTGTAGTCGAAAACAGGATTTTTGCCAAGGTGTGACCACAAAGTCTTCAAAAATTAACTCATAAATTTGACCTCTCGATCACAAACAATGGTTCATGGAATCCCATGAAGTCGAACTATCCCCTGAAAGAACAAGTATGCAACATGTTTGGCATCATATAATTTCCTGCAAGGAATAAAGTGAGCCATCTTAGAAAAGTGATGGACTATGACAAATAGACAGTCATTACCTCTTTGCGTCCTTAGGAGGCGTGTAAAGTCCATGAGGTTTCAAACAATTAATGCAATGAGTGCAAACATGTTGTACATCTTTTCGCATATGAGGCCAATAAAAATGTTCCTGTAACACATCAAGTGTCTTATGTAAACCAAAATGACCCATAAGTCCCCCATTGTGAGCTTCACGAACTAGTAATTCTCTAGCGAAACTACGCGAGATGCATAACCTATGTTCCCTAAACAAGAACCCATCATGTCTATAGTACTTATGGAATGCACCAGATTCACATGCTTCATATATGGTAGCAAAATCAAGGTCAGAAGCGTATAAATCCTTTAGATATGCAAATCCTAGCAAAGAATGATCTAAAATAGCTAGAACTTCATACATGCAAGATAGAGCGTCAGCAACCAAATTATCTTTCCCCTTCTTATATTTAACAATGTAAGGAAAATTTTTAATGAATGCAACCCATTTAGCATGACGTCTATTCGACTTACCCTGTCCGATAAGGACATCCATGGCTAAAACAACATACAATTTGAGTTAGAATCCCCAAAGCCAACCTGAAGACCAAGCCCTTGAGAAGAATGCTAGGAGGAGTCGATGAGTTATGCTATCCTTGAAAGACAATGCATCTCCAAACTCTCCACAATAAAGAAAGGGTTGTTTCTTGAAGTTCTTGAATACGCCAGAAGGTTCTTTGACTTTAAAGAGACGTTTCTTAAAGTTGATTTTCTTGAAAATCTTGAATTTCATATTTTGCAGAATCTTGAAATTCTTGATTCAGAAATGATTCTGGGAGATTCCAGAAGGTTTAGGAACCTCCCTATAACAATTCCACCATGCGCCATTCAATTGGCCGAACAACCATTGAAGTCCACTCCGCATTAAGTTTGCCCAACCCAAGCCCATCAAGTAAGTATCCACACACCTAGGGTTAGGGTTTGAGTAAGGGATAAGGATTTGTGCATGTTTCCTGTTCCTACTCCAAGTTTGTTCCAAGTTAGTTAGGTTGTTATAAGTTTGTTACAACTAGATTAATTTGGTAGTTTCCAAAAAGGGATCTCTTCTGGATCTCCCTTTTTGAATAGGAATTGCAGCTAAGTTCATCCTCATTCAGCCGAATTCATCTTTTAAGCTAAACCTAGTTCTTTTAGGTTTTAGTTTGTAAGGAATCAATCTCTTGATTGAGTTCCACGTATAATTGTTTTCTACTTCTTTTGTATTGAGAATTCGGTCACCCTATAACTATAAATAGGGGTTCAATTCTCTTTATTCGATAGTTGATTTAAGTTGAAGAAAGTATTAGTTTATACTCTTAAATCACTCTCCTTTATTGAGCTTTCGTAGTTTGCATGATTTGTGAATTACTATAGGTTTAGAAACTATAGCTTTCTAGGTAATTGCTCTGCCTAGATTGCATGCTTTTGTTTCAACTCTTTAATTCATATACTTGGTTTGATTTGTGTGTTTAAAATTAGTTTAGGTTAATTTTAGTAGTCTGCCGAATCCAAGGTAGGGATTCTAGAGGTTAAGAGCTGCTTCTCGCAATTTCTAAACTTTCCTTGGTAAGTATTCAACATCGAGTACTCCGTTCCACATCAATTGGATCAGGGGCTCACATGAATTGGTATCAGAGCCTTGGCTGGTTTCGTGGCTGGAGGAGGTTGGAATAACACAATCGAATCATCTCAGGTGTTTTCTAATCCTTGTTAGTCTTGCTTTGTCTTGAAATTCTTGGAATTAGAATGCATCTTCTTGAGGAGAAATATTTTTCTTTCCAAGCTTTGAATTTTTATTTTTGGTACTGTTTTGCATATTTAAAATCAAAATTCTTTCTGAAAAATTGAACCAAATTTTAAAGTACTGAAAAACGCAATTTTAGGGTTTAAATTTGCCTTGTTTTTGCAAAAAAGGTGTACTGTTTTGGGACTTTTTCATATTTTAAAATTTGAAATTCTTTTCTGAAACCAAAATTAAATTATGAACTTTAAATTTGTTAGGGTTTGGGTTTATTAGGGATTCAGGTTTTTAATGTAAAAGGGTTGATGTTTTTCGAATGTTGTGACATTAGGGTTTGAGAGACACTCTTTTGTTGATTTATTTGCAACCTTGCAAGGCTATTTGTGATTTATTATTATACTCCCTTGTTTGATTTTGTTAAAGTTGTTGAGTTTTGCAGCTGATGCTAAGCAGCTCACCTTATTTGCAATTTGTGATTTGTATGCACTAGTTCTGGACACTTTCTATTGAATTCTTGAAAATATATTGAATTCTTGATTTGGTGTACTTGTGTTGTTGAAATTGTCCCTGGGAATTGGTTAGTGAGTCAAAATTGAACTTTGTTGACCCTAGGGTTGTTCTTAAAATCTCATCCTTGTGCTTTATTGTGGCAAATATTGAGTAAGAATCGTTTTCTCCATGGTTTAAAGTGTACTTGCAAAGTTGATAGTTTTCGATTGCCGACACTACTCCCTACAGCACTACACTCAAAAACTAAAGAGGACTCTTTTCTTTATTGGCAATCTTCTTCTTTTTCAGTGTACTTGCAAAGTTGGTAGTGTTTGATTGCTGACACTACTCCCCACAGCACTACACTGGAATTCTGAGGAATTTTTCCGCTATTGGGGGATTTAAATATTGCAATTCGCTATATCTGTATATTGGGGGAATTGGTAACTACTTGGGATTGGTGACACAGAATTGCAGTGTGCGAAGAGTAATCAAAACTTCAATTAAAAGAACACAGTATAATCCCTTGAAACCCTAACCTCTACTTACATTCGATAGAATAATCAAGTTGTTTTTAAACTATAAACCAAGCAATGAATTGAAGAAAAAATCTAATTTAATTAGGCAAGACTATAAACCTAATTAACATGCAATTCTAGAAACTAATAGGTCGAAATCATACAAGATTGACTGCAGTTCAATGAGTATAATTCAAAAATAAAAAGATGGGTATTAACCTTCCACCAAATTATATCATGTATGAATTCTCTGATTTATTATGACGCATGGGAACCCTTTAAATAGGGGTTGTGCACCTATGTAAAGTAGAAAAGGAATAGGAAAATAAAAGTGGAAACCAAGGAGAATTGGAAACCTTACAAAACCCAAAACCTAAAGGAACTAGGTTAAGGGGGAAGTAGAATTTCAGTTACCTTCCAAAAAGGAGGTGACCGAAATTCCTTCAAGAAAATTAAAAGAAAAATACAAAAATAAGGAAATTCCTATTTCTTAAAAGAAAACATGCAAGAATTCTTTTCAAGAAACTACAAATTAAGTAATTACCTTTAAAGTAATAGAACATAAAAGTAATGGCGTGTAATTAAATTAACAAATCAAGAACTCTGATGATTTTCAAGACTTGTAATCTTCACTCCAAGTAATACCTTTAAAATTCAGTCTGGAACTCTCCAAAATAAATGACCCTTGAAGGCGCTGGAGGTGAAAAGACCCTTTTACCCCTGGCGACCATTTGAGCTTTTTTGGCTTGTTCGGGCTTTTAGTCCATCGAGCTGGAGGCTTTAATGGAGAACCCTTATATAGACTTGGATTCACCTCAGATTAAACTCTAGCCCTTCGAGTTCTGACCTTCTGAACACTTGAATCAAATCTACACCTTAAGCATGGCGGACACTTGTGTTCTGTAGTAGGGATGACCTCTTAATCCTTCCCGGTTAGGAAGGATTTGTCCTCAAATCTGTGCCCTACTGGGTTGATTTGGACATCTCCTTTTGGCGTGCAGCTTCTCTTTGTCGTAGCCGCAGATTCTTCATTGCAACTTTAGTTGGAAGGTTCGACAACTTCTTCAATGGAAACTATACAACTTTGGCGGGGGTGCACTTCAGTTGGCACAGGAGATGGAACCTGGAACTTGGTAATTTCAAGGCTTGGAGTCTCCTGAGCAGCTTCGACTGATCGGCGATCAAGCTCGGAAGGCTAGTGGTCAATCGCTGCTGGCTTGCGATCGGTAGCTGTAGGTTGAGCAAGGTTGGCTGGCCTACGATAAGCTGTTGCGGCGGGCCTGCGATCCAACGCGGCGGGCTTGCGATCAGGTTTTGCTGGCCTGCGAGTGGCTGCCTTTTTCCTGCATTTAGTTAGTTCAAATAATCCTGGAATAATAGCAGTTACGGAGTTTACCTTCTGGGACAGAGAGTTCCCCCTTACTATCCTAAGATTTGCAGCCTTCATTGTCTTCTTTGCTTGTACTACTTTTCCACTTTCTCATTTATCAGAAGTAGCCCTCATTCTGACATTCTCAAAAGTAATTTCCAATAGCAGTAGAGGAACCAGTGTGAGTGTTTGGGACTTGTGTTTAAAGGAGTACGTGTTACTGTTACCATAGTGTTGCGCCTTCTTGTCGAATTGCCAAGGGCCGCCAAGAAGCAGATGACCAGTTCTCATAGGCACGTCACAGAGAATATTTTCTTCATAACGATCAATGGAAAACTGAACTCGCACCTGCTTACTCACTTTAATACCTTTTTCATCATCAAGCCAATGAAGTGTGTAGGGATGGGAATGAGGTAGAACTGGCAAGTGCAGCTTATCAGCCAAGTAGGTGCTGCAGACATTCACGCTACTACCCCCATCAAACAGCAGGATGAACACTTTCTTGTCAGGAGTCTCAGCACGAGCATGAAATATAGTATTTAGTTGATCAAATATAGGACCAGGTGTAGTGTTCAGAAGCCTATTAACAACGCACTTTTTAACTGGGGCAGTATTAAGTTTGCAGTGAACCTTGTCTTCCTGATCAGTAGTCACTAAATCCTGCTCATCGTCAGTGTAACCTGAAGTCAACTTGGGCTTGTTAGACTCAATTTCCTCACTTTCTGATGAGGAAATCCAAGGCTAAAACAACACAAGTTATGAGTCAGAATCCACAAAGACAAAGGAAAGCTCCAATGACCTTAATGAGAAGGAAATGAAGATTACAAGAGTTACCCTACTCGCAATCAAAGTGGAAATGGTGAATACTAATCATCCCATCTAAGGAAATGGTGGAAATGGTATTTTCAAGCTATGGAAATGGTGGAAATGGTATTTACGAGCTAAGAAAATGGTGGAAATGGTAATTACATCTCTTTCTAGTGAAGAAATGGAGATTTCATAAAGCTTGAAGAATTTTAGAAGTGAAATGTTTTTTGAGCTTCTGAAATGATTCTGAAAGCTTCCAGAAGATTCCATAAGCTTCCTACATCTACATCATCATGCTACATCAATTGGGCCGAATCCATCAAGTCCACTCCATGAACCCACATTTTGCCAAGCCCAAGCCCAAGGAGAAGCAATTCACAATTAGGGTTAGGGTTAGGAGGATAATTAAGGTTTTGTGCATGTTACCTAATTCTCTTCATAGTTTCCTCTTTTTCTTTTCTCCTTTATTTTTCGGTTTTCCCTTTTCTTTAAAGGTAAAATCTGAATTTTCCTTCCTTTTTCTTGTGAGAATTTCGTGCATTGCTTACCTTAAAGTAGCCAAAATTTTCCTTCTTTTCTTTTACTTTTTCAGCTAGTAAGTTCCTTTGCTGATTTTTGTGAGTTACTTAATCTCTTGATTAAGTCCCACTTTTGTGCTTTCTTTTCTTATTTTCTTGTGTAAATTTTGTGCTCCCTATACCTATAAATAGGGGTGCTGCACTTCATAATTCTACAGTGATTAATTGAATGAAAGTTTATACTTTATTATTCACTCTTCTTTATTTTGGCTTAAGTAATTTGCATGCTTTGTTAATTGCTAAAGTACAGGACCTATAGGCTAATTAGATAATTGCTCTATCTAATTGCATGCTTTGTTTCGCCTCTATTATTCTCCACTTGGTTTGAATTGCGTGTTTAATTTAACTTGTTAAATTAGTAGTCTGCCGAATCCAAGGGTAAGGATTCTAGAGTTTTGAGAGCTGCGGCATATAGACTTTCCTTGGCAATTTTCCGATTTGAGTTCCTGTTTTCACAAGTTGGAATCAAGGGTTCACATCACTTTCATACCCACTTTTACCAAACATTACCCTTTTTTCATTAGGGTATTGCGATATGATATGGCCTCGTCCCATACATCTGAAGCATTCAATATTGCTTGAGGACTTCTTCATGGAATCAGGCTGTGAAACAGTAGACTCGCTTTTGTCCGATGGCGCAGAGTAAGGCTTCTTGTTAGCTGCTGAAGTGACTTTTCAATCAACGTTCCAGCCAGTTGGCTTCCAAGTATTAGTAGTGGAGCTAGAAGTGGAACCCTTGATGGGGTTCAAACCATAGCTCTTAATTACCCGTGCCCTATGGAGAGCATCTTCGACACAGGTAGGGTTTTGCATATCCACTTGACATCAATATCTTGATAGAGGCCTACCAAGAGTTGTGTGATAGTTGAGTCATCATCCTTCTCAGCATTGGCTCTGAACTTGGCAGTTTTGAGCACCTGATAGAACTCATCGACACTACGACAGCCCTGAGTGATGTTCTGTAGGCTCTTCTTCAGGTCATGTTCGTAGAAGGTGGGAGCAAACCTCTATCTCATTAGGGCGGCTAGATCCTCCCAATTAGGGTTAGGAGCACTGGCCTTTCGGGTTCTCAGCATGCAGTGCTGGGCAGCTAACTATTGTTTCCACCAGATAGAGGCATACCCCTTGAACTCACTAGCGGCAAGTTCAACTTTAAGGTCATCAGCTACCTTGTGGAATGAGAAGATCCGTTCAATATTGATTTCCCAGTCAAGGAATTCTTCAAGGTCTCGACTGCCTTTAAAGACCAGAATCCTTGTCTTAAACTTCCTTAAACCACCATCAGAAGGGGGTGGTGTGCGGGTTTGCCTAGGCGGCCTTGGGGGACGGGGCTTCTCTCGGTAGTGGCGCTACTCCAATTGGTGAAGTCACGTGTCAAGGTTATGCAAGAGCTGGTCAACCGAGTTGTTGAGTGAGTCCTTGATGCTTCTCATACTGGCCACGATCAGATTGTCCATGTGATTGTTCATTCGCTCCATGGCTTCAGCGTGCATCCTCTCGAGTAGGGCTGTATTTGTGGTGGCTTGTTCTGAATCAGACATGGTGTCAGATATAGAACTTATCACGGCTGGAGTAGGAGGTTGCTGAGCTTTCTTTTTCAGATCTCGAAGGGTCACTACAAGAAAACTGACCTATTGCGACATATTTACATGCGGCATTACATGTAGGTGTCGTGAATATACAACACTTATGCATTTGTGTCTTACATTTGTGACATCTTTGCGTCATTTAGTTATTGCATCGCAATTTTGTGACATAGATTCGACATCCTTTTTTTTGTCTCAAAATTGTGACAATTTATTTGCTACACTTGAATTAAATGTCGCAGTTAGACAACACAATTATAATTGTGCCGCAAAATCGTGGCTTAATTGCGTCATATTATTAGCATGTCACAAATTAGCGGCATAATTTGAGTCATTTTAATAATTGCATCACACTTTTGTGTTGACATCCTTTTTTTTGTCTCAAAATTGTGACCATTTATTTGCTACACTTGAATTAAATGTCGCAGTTAGACAACACAATTATAATTGTGTCGCAAAATTGTGGCTTAATTGCGTCATATTATTAGCATGTCACAAATTAGCGGCATAATTTGAGTCATTTTAATTATTGCATCACACTTTTGTGACATAGATTCAACACTTATTTGTTTGTCTCAAAATTACGACAATTTGCTTATGCGACATTACATTAAGTGTCGTAAATATACCACATTTATGCATTTGTGACATATATTTATGACATTATTGCGTTATTTAATTATTGCATCATAATTTTGTGACATAGATGTGACACTAAATAGACGTGCCTCATAATTACGATAGTTTTTTCGCAACATTTCATAAAATGCCAAAATTATGTGGAATTTGCAAATCTGCTGAATTATATTCACAGCCTAGAAGTGCCACTATAAGTTGCCCAACAAGCTTGCAGGTAAATGCAAAAATGGCACCATGTATTACACATTCAACTGTTACCAAGGAAGTTTTATGAACACATTTAGTCTCATATTATACGAAAAGAAAAAAGCCAAGAACATGTAGACTGTAATGAATGGTATACTCCCAGATCTAAATTGGTAAAGCAATAAGAGGGAGAAAGTTTTACCATGGAAAACAAGTAAAGATGATTCAGAGCATCCGTGTACACTTATTGACCTTGCCATACAAGGCTCAAATATAACAAATTTAACCGCACATTTTTACAGCTTAAATTCGCTTCGGTGAAGTTGTCAAAGCAGTACATGCAGAGAATATCAAAAGAACTAGAATCGAGCGATTCCTCACAAGAAGACGACCTTTTACTGAAAGGGGTACGCTTCGCCTATCGAGTTCACCAGGTCAGTGATACATCCCTTCATTTATACCTTAGATATTACCATATTCTAAGCTAACAAGAAAAATTGGTCCAGTTTGCAGGAGGTTTCGACACAGACGCTCTGTTAGCATTTGAAGAACTAAGAAAAATCGGCAACAAAGCATAGAATATGGCTAGAACTGGAGTTTTCAGAAGTATTTGTAATCCAAACAATTGAAAACACAAAAAAGGAAGATAAGCCCTCCATAGCCATTACACTAGAAAGACAATCGATGGCCACCATCACTCCAGCCGAAAATGGCGAACTTGCTGCATTATTCTCAACGTTTCTTGCTTCAAATGCAGGGACTGCAGGTGAATACATAGAATGGTATGCAATCCCAGGAGGTCCAAGTGGCCCACTTTTCAATTTTGGCCGCCTTTGTGGCTGCTGAACTGAATGCTTCACTGGACCATCCCCTGAGATTGGACTGAAAATCCACCTTTCTGCATCCTCCCATTTAGAAGGCAGTGTCCTGCCATTGTTATAGGGAGACAATGCAGTAGTTGCATGCCTTCTATTACCATTATTAGGCAATGGAACATGCTCTGAACTCCACCCCTTTTGCATCCCAACACTCGTGTGCCTGTAGTTGGGCGTTCCAGGTCTAGGAAATGTGCCAGTCCTGCGATTCGTTGCAGAAGCTTTCTTCAATACTTCAAATCGTGGGGAAGATGAATTAGCAGAATTGATCACCACTGCATTGTTGAAATCTAGAGAAGCAGGTCTTTGCCTGTTGGGTTTCTTCTTTACAGCATCCGGTCTAGACCTCCTTTCTTGACATTATAGAAGTCCAAAAATCCCTCAAAGAAATGAATACCAATATCTCAAACTTTGAATTAGGCTTCATTCATACAAATCATGCAAGGCAACAAAAAATTTACCTTTTAGAGCTCGCGAAAAGGAACTCCTAGCTGAAGTATCATCTTCAGTCTCAACTTCACTGCTTTCTACCTCTCCAGTACACTATATAGCCACATCAAATCCCGGAACAACCAAGGATAGCACAAAACCACACTTAATTACAGTCCATATCAGCATGAACTTAAACTAAGTCCAAATAGAAAGCATTCTCAATGCAGGTACACAAATCCATTTAAGGGTCCAGAAAGTTCAGTAACCAAAAGCTAAAACTGTACTTCCAACATCCAGAAATTCCTATAACCAACATTTAGCAATTTTCCATAATGTCCAAACAGAAAATTTCCCAGGGCCAGAAATATCCAATCCAGCCACATCCATTCCAGATTTCACAAAAATTAAGCACAGCACTTAATTTCCAGAATTTCAAAGTCATTATCCAGCATTCCATCTCAAATTTACTTACTTCCGAAAGCAGCTCGAAAGAGCCCAATTCCAGAAATTAATTTAGGCAGTATTCAAAGCACACAGCATCAAATAACCAGCACACGTAAACTGGAATACAAATTTCAAATACATGTCCAGAAAATAGAAGAAGCTAAGTTCATCAATCCATTTTCCAGCAATCAGCAAAAACAGAGCAAGCAAAAAAAAATTTCCCGAAACAGCCACGGAAAATTTCCAGCAAACCCGAGTCAATAAATCAGACCAAACAGTCCAAACAGAACTGTGAATCTTATCCCCTGATTCTTCATCCAGACACAACAGCAAATACCAGCATTCAAACAGCAAAAATCCAGAAAGCAGCAAAATAATGGGATCATAGCACAGCAGTAATCCAACAGTTAAGCAAATAATTTCCAGAATAAGAAATTAATCTACTATCACCATTCATAAAGCTTACCATGGCCTAAATTCTAGCAGCTGGCAACGGAATAGCAGCACCTAGAATAGCCAAGGACAATGCATATTTCAGCTCAATTCCACAGCCAAAAAGCATTTCCCAGAGCAGCCAAGGCCAATGCATATTTTCAGTAAGTTGCAGCACACAAATTAGTTTCCAGTACACTATATAGCCATATCAAATCCCGGAACAGCCAAGGATAACACAAAATCACACTTAATTATAGTCCATATCAGCATGAACTTAAACTAAGTCCAAATAGAAAGCATTCTCAATGCAGGTACACAAATCCATTTAATGTACACAAATCCATTTAAGGGTCCAAATAGAAAGCATTCTCAATGCAGGTACACAAATCTTGTTCACAGGAATCAGTAAAAAATCACATTATGCAGAATAGTAGAGCTTTAAATTGGATGCATGAATAGTCCCAACTTCTCTCCCAACTGAATCAGATAGGGGGTTTCGGGTAATGGAGAAGTAATCAAGATATTTCTGGAAATCCCATCCAAGTTGCTGGAATGAGAAATCGAAAATTAGATTCTGAACATTCTGGTTGTGCCGTCCAAGTGCTTACCTTTCCAAAGACTCATCAAGGATTGGCCTTTCTTGATCATTTATTAGAAAAGCTGAGTGGGTTGTTGCAATACAAGGCTGATTCAATTGGATATTCACTAAGGCTGCAGATTGAAGCCATCCCAATGAAGGAGATTGAGTCCATCAGATCTTTCCTGGACCAAGTTGGAGAAAAGCGAAACGAGAATCTAGAGCTGAAAGATCTTCAGAGACGGGTTACACAGGCAGCATACCAAGCTGATTACGCCATCGATTCGATTCAACTAGGGGATTATGATTGGTGCCATGTGTTGTGGCTTTCTAGTGTTATGGATGAGATTATATCAATCAAGTCGGAGCTAACCAAAATTGTTCAAATAAAGAATGAATACGTTGAAGATCAGGATGGTGTCCAGACATCAGACTCAGAGCATGAGATGATAACACAAACTACTCCAGGAATTGGGGGGGAAGTTGTGGTTTCTCTGGATGATGAAGAAGAAATAATCATTAATCGACTCGTGAGAGGATCTCAAAGACGGGAAGTGGTCACAATATTTGGTATGCCAGGAATTGGGAAGACTACGTTAGCAATGAAAGTCTATAACAATCCTCAAGTCAACACGTATTTCCATAAACTTGCTTGGTGCTGCGTTTCTCAAGTGTACCGGAGGAGGGAATTATTGCTCAAGATTTTAAGCGACATTGTTGAGACAACCAATGATATCGATAACAAAAGTGATCAAGATTTGATAGAAATGCTGTACAGAGGTTTGAAGGGAAATCGATACTTGGTTGTTATAGATGATGTTTGGGACACTCAGGCATGGGAAGAATTGGGAATTGCATTTCCTGATGATTTCAATGGAAGCAGAATCTTGTTCACCAGTCGCTTTGAGAAAGTGACCTTTAAGTTGATGCTTGTGCCGATGTTCATTGTCTATTTCATTTGTGTCAAGTATGGCATCCATTGAAGTACTTGGCTGATAGTTGAACTGTTTACATTGTCTAGGTTAATGTTACTGCTGATCACAGGATCATCTATGGAGCTGATTTGGCTGCATTCTTACAGACCTTCTCTAAGATTATTGAGAATCTCGATAGCTTGACGATGTAGATGAATATTTAGGTGTGCCAACATATGTCATTGATTTTTCCAGTTCAGGTGAGGGGCCTAAAAGCAAGGTTTGCTGGGGTTTCAATAGTTTCTAGCAATATTTTGGTTTGTTGTACTTCATTCAATACATTTTTTTAGCAAATGGGGTGGCTGCTAATCAACTAGGAGCATTTTTGGGAAGAAACTGATAAAAATGAACAGAGGAGTTATTGTTAATGCAAATTTTCTCAACTTAAGATGGTGTATTGTATGATTTTGTTACCACACATCCTGTTTTTTGAACATTTGAGTAAAATCTGCTTTCTGCAACCTATTATGGCAAAAATGCGTGCCATTCATGAATCAGAGAAGAACGAAAATCATCGACTGTTTAAGATAATGAACATGCAAAATGTCTAACCTTCCAATAAAAACACAAAAAATAAAAACAGAAAAGGGCGGAAAAGACTCTTGAGTCACTGCAACAGTCATCAACTAAATACAACAGCCATCAACTAGATACACAAAAAGCTACCAAGACTGATGGCTGTAGCAGAGTACACTTACATGCAGTACATCACTCGTGTTGCAAAGTGGACAAGACAGGAGAGAAACATGTTTATCAACAAATCCTTCCACTCAACCAGTAAAAGTTTTAACTCAGTTTCAACCAGAAGGGGAAACAAGGAGTGTAAACATGCTCCATTATAGCAAAATGAGGTAGGGTTGGTTCACCCAGTAGAAGGCTCCGATTTCTGGGTATTTTATCCATTCAACTACAATTTAATTTAAGAATGAAGGAATAAACACAGAATTCTCCAAATCTACGCTATAACTTGAAACAAACAATTTAAAAATCAAGTTGCTATACTGGCTTCAGATGAATAATCTGGAATGTCATTCAATATAGCTAAAGTTTACCTTAAACGGAATGAGATGGCATCAGCGGCGTGAAAACCATCTATAACAACAAAATTCATTTCCAAGTGCATCAACAACAATATATCTAACTATCTCTAAATCCATCCATCAATTTTTCTCTCAGTCAAGTGTTGAAGTGTAAGTGGATCAATTAGGACATGATTTAGCTCTCCAAGTCCCTTGTCCAGGAATATATCTAACTATCTCTAAATCCATCCATCAATTTTTCTCTCAGTCAAGTGTTGAAGTGTATGTGGATCAATTAGCATAATAGAGTTTAGCCCATCTTCAATTCAACAGCTCTAGGAAGACTGAAACAATCAAGAACACAAGCCAAAGAATTTCTAGTGCAATAAAACCTTGAACATTGATATCCAGGTAACATCATGAACCTATACAAAACACAACAAAGTAGTACCAAGTGGACCTAAATTGTTTCTTTTTCACAACCATGATGAATGGTTGTTTGGCCAATCACTGTATGCAAGTACTTCAGAAAAAATAGTAAGTACTCTAGTACATAAGGTTTGTTCACAACAAATTGAGTCATCATCCTTTCAGCCACAAGCATTCATATGTGACAAAGCTACAACTGTCTAGTATTAATGCACCATTTACGTTTTAGGTTTCCAGATTATGAAAGAAAAACCACCTACCTTGTTGCACTGCAACCAAACGAAAGCATCGTATACCAGCTTTCTCCAATAAACAGTCAACTATACCAAAAGAACAGAAGAGATTCTGCACAGAATATATAAATCTAAAAGGTATATTTAACACTTATTCAACCACATATAGTTAACATGGAGAAGATCAAGATGGGAAACTGAAGGAAAATAAAGAAGCAAAACTAAAAGCATAGAAGGCAGACTTTGTGATGAGGAAATAGAAATGTATTGATCATTAGTTTTCCCTTTCTTTATTATACTGAGAAACAAAAAAGAATCCATACATATAGTTGAAATGACAGCATTCAACCCCTAAAAAGATTAAAAGCTAGATGAGTTTACATAAAACTTTAACCTTTCATTAATCAAATTAATATCTTATCGAAATCTTGTTTGACCTGAACGCTAAAAGTCATGAATATATACAACATGCATGCTACATGTTCAATCTCTCTCGCTGCCATATATATATATATATATATATACTAGTTAGGTACACTTCACTTTGTGCGGTGCCCAGGGATGCATAGGTAAGTAAATATCATACTAATATAAGATTCAGAAAATGATATATAAGATGATGATTATTAGATCCTGCATTTATAATATAAAAATGGTGCCCTGTGAATAGATGAAAGTAACCACATCTATAACACCATCAATAACCTTAACATAACATCGTAACCAGAAGGGAGAGCAAGACAAATATCAACAGAATCATGCTAACCAGAGGCACAATAACAGTGACCCTGTTGTCATTCGGCTAACCGGAGGGCCTGGTTGTAGTAGTGCCTCGACTCTGTTTTATGAAAATGGCCCATTTCACATAACCAATGACCTCACTCTCGTTTGGAATGACATTGACTGGGACAAGGTAAGTTCCATCTTCAAATGAAGGCTGTATTAATCTTCATTCTAGTGAGTGACAGATTATGCATTGGTTAGTCCAGATGACATATTGATTTAATATTGCCTCTTCCTTTTCACTTTATTCCAGGTTTACATACCCTTGTTGTCTTAAAAAGAGTAATTAAATTAACTCACAGCACAAATAAAACAGAATTACAACAGAGTTCTCTACTTGAACCTGATTTCTGATGCAGGATATTATTGGCTCAGCTACAACTATGATTTGTTAAAAGTTTCTACATGTAAGCCACACCACCCAGCAACAAAATGTCAGTCAATCGTTGTCTTACTTAAGTCACATAAGGGTTTCATCATAATCTATAATCTATAATCTTTGTAGATGCAGTTAAGTCTAACAAAATGTCAGTCAATTGTTGTCTTACTTAAGTCCGACTTGCACTTGCATCTGTTAAAACATTCATAACAAAAAGGTTTGTTCTCCCTTAAATATCGAATTCATCTAAAAAATGTACTACAAAACAGATAATAAATTGATTGAATGAATGAGTTAGAGTCAGTAGGATCATATTTGATTAGAAAGTTGGTACATTTCCATCCTCTGGATGAGCCTAGAGCCGTGGCCAGGAGTGAGTAGCAAGTGCAAAGGCCAAACCCAATAGGGAATAGTGACCCAAAGGAGATGGTAGTGCTGCTCAAAATCAAATCTCAGCTTGCTACATGGCAAAGTGGGAAAAGGGGAAATACAGGGGCACGTTGAATACGTCCGGACTCAGGGATGACGGTAGTGGACAACGAATACACGACAATTGACGTTGGGTTAGGGTGAAGCCCAAGTGATATGGTGGAAAAGAAGAAAAAACAAGGTGTTTCCAGGAATTTAGAAGAATCAGAACCAAAATTCTTATACTAAGAAATATGGCGACGTTGAAGAAGTCGCAATTTTTCTTTTATTTCTAACCTTAATCGGATTTCCCTCCGTTTTTCCTCACCTCCTCCCCCGCCCTTCTAATTTCCGCCCTTTTGTTATTTTAATTTCCACTAATTTCCCAATTACTTTTACCTTTCTTTTTTTTTTTTTTTGGATCCCCCTTTTCTTATTTTTAGTCATCTAATAATTTCCAAATTTTAATAGTAGTCTTCTTTTCCCTTAATTTTGATGAGTTTGTGGTAATATTAACTAAAATATTACTACATATAAAGTGTAGTTACTAAAAAAAAAGTCTAAATAAAAGAGTTATTTCTAGTTGTTTACTCTTATTAATATTATTGTATGTAGTCCGCAATTAATAAATACTTATAAAATTAAATAAGAGTAAATGAAAAAATTACGTCAAATTACTTTTAAATGAAAAATTATTCATGGAGCAAAGTATTGAGTAACTATTTCCATTTCAAGATTATAGGTGATTCAACTGAAATGAAAATGGGTTAAAAAGTTAAAATTTAATTTACTGAATGTAAATGATTCCATGTATCAGAGATTTAATTTTAATTTCAGTAACAAATTGTAAACTATAATTACCAAATTACTTCCGATTTCATTTGACCACATTTTTTTTTTTGATTAATAAAAAAAACTAACACTTATAATTTAGAATGTAAATTAATATTTTCATGACTACACGTTGACTTTTGAAATGAAGAATTCATAGTATAGTGTGAACTAACTCTTTTACTTTTGAATGTAAAAGTTATACTTTCAATTAAGGGTAAATACACGAGTACCCCCCTGTGGTTTCGAGTACTTATACATCACCCCCTTATGGTTTAAAAAGTTACCATGCACCCTCTTTAACTTTCGTGAACTATGTAAAGTGGACAAAAATGACCAAATAACCCCAAAATGCCCTTATTCTAGTTGTGAATTACAGTTTAGATGCGGGATATTTTGGTTATTTTTGTCCACTTTACATAGTTCACGAAAGTTAAGGGAGATGCATGGTAACTTTTTAAACCATAAGGGTATGATGCATAAGTTTTTGAAAGCACAGGGAGATAATTGTGTATTTACCATTTAATTAATAAACTTTTACTTTAAAATAAAAAGTTTATTGTAGAAGTAACACATATACTTTTGAATGTACTAAGAATGAAATGGGTTTGTTCTTTTGTTTTAATTTTGAAAACGATTTTTGTTTCAACAGTAAATTTAATATATTTAATTATTTTTCATTATTTTTAATACAATTTTTACTATTCAACATCTACTTTTTACATTTTCAATACACTTTTTACATTATAAACCTATTTCCAAACATGTTTTCAAAATCGTTCCCAAATCAATCAAAAAGAACAGGCCCTAATATTTTTGAAATGAAAATTTTATTTTACAACATAAAGCTTATATTTTTGGATAATTTATACATTTGAAAATTAAACTTTTACTTTTCAGATGAAGAGTTTACTTTATAAAGTAACATTTATACTTCTGAATGTAAAACTTATACTTTTGAAATGAAAAAAAAATTATTATAGAAAGTAATACTTATACTTTTAAAATTGTAATGATACTTCTGAGAGTTATACCTATAGTTTTCAATTGATTAATTCATTATAAAAAGTAACACTAATACTTTTACAACAGTCATGAATTTTTAGTAAATTAAATTTTCATATTTCTATAAATTTAAATTTGTTATAAGGTATTAGGTTTATATTCTTCATAAACTTGTAAATTAATTCTCCAATAAATGAAAATTTTAATATATTTATAAACAGAATTTTCAATTTTAATATTCCTAAACCCTCTGTTTGAAAACTGGACTATAATTTTATAGTCCTCAACATAAATGGGCACGATAGTATTTTTATTTTTATTTTTTTGGATTGTCAATAAATTATAAAGAGATGAAAGAATTAGAACAAAAAAATTTATGTTAAGGGTTTTTATTTATTTAATTTATTAGATTTAACAAAATAGAATACATATATACAAGTTCCTAGTAAATCTAAACTTGAAAGTAAAATTCAAAATTTTGATATACATTTTTTTAAATTTCTACAAATTTTAACACTATTTTATTTGTCCATTTATTCTAAAATAATAATTACCTTTGACAAAAGTAAATAAATAGCACTTTATTCAGTAACATGAAACTATAATTTTAGTTTTCAAAAGGAAAAAAAAGGAGAAAAATTACATGATAAGAGGGAAATTAATTTGATTTGGGCGGAAAAGAGAAACCCAAAAAAGAGGAAATTTCAATTTGAGAGGGAAAATGGTGCTATTTTTCACCCTTTCTCGCAACACAAATTGAATCAAAAGCCCTACTTTCTCATTTGTCCATCATTCTCCCTAAGAAGAACTATGAAGCCTGCTGATGAGGGCATCCAAAGTCAACCAACAAGGTAAAGTCAAGATGCAAGTGATTCCGGAGAAGCTGAGGAGGATGTTCGAGTTCTACATAGAGGTCCTACAATGCTTCAGGATCCAAGTCCGTATCAGAGGGATCCACTTGTAGACATAACTGGACCATGACCAGAAGCAGAGCGAAGAAGGTTCGGATGCACTCAACAACCTTGTTCAAGCTTGCCATCAGGATGCTCAGTTAATGTAGAAGCCCACGCCTTGGAGGAAATGGAGGAAATGTGCAAATTACGAATCTTCTACACATCTTTGAAGAAGAAGCGCAATTTACCAAGTCCAAATAAAAGAAGAGGCTGTTTCTTGAAGTCTTGAAGATGCCGGAAGGTTCTTGGGTTTTAAAAGAAACAAATCATGAAATTCCCTACACATTGGACCGACACAAGCTTCGGCCAGCCCAAAGGAGCAAGGAAGCCGCACAGCCCAAAGAAAACAGCCCACACGGCTCCTTAGATAAATTAGGGATTTCATCTTTTAATTAATTATGTTCTTTTTATTCTTTTAAGTTAGTTTCCAAAAGGGTTACCTTATTCTTATTCGTTTTGGGAGTAGGAGTTTTATTCTTTTCCTTATTCTTTCTTTGTAATTTCGGCAATCACCAAAGAAAAGAGGTGACCGAATTCCTTCCTTCTTTTCTTACCAAATTCTACTTCTTTCCGGATTTGGTAAAGGAAATTAACCTCTTGGTTAATTTCCAATTCTTTTCCTTATTTTCTTTCTTATTTTCGGCCACCCCTATATCTATAAATAGGGCAGCCATGTATAATAATATTCAGAGTATTCATATCATAAAACTTAGTGTTTGAGTACCCTCCTTTTATTGCTTTATGTATTTGCATGTCGTAATTTACATAATTGCATGAACTTAGCTAATTAGGTTATTTGCTCTACCTAATTATTCGCATGTTCAAAACTCTTTTCTTACACTTGGTTCGAATCTAAAACAAAAACAACTAGATTAGGTCTTTTTGTTTATCCTGATTTCGAAGGTAAGTTAGAGTCTTATACGAGCTCGCCGCTTAATCACAAGGTCCTTGGCAACATTATCCGCATGTGTACCACCGTCCACATCAATTGGGATCAGAGCTAAGGAGTGGTTTCGTGGCTGGAGGAGATCAACCGATCAAATCCTTTCCAGGTGTTTTTCTTTTCTTGTTCAT